>CM060420.1:27690343-28890343 GCA_030545235.1 Helianthus tuberosus | reverse complement strand
ATATGGTTTTTAATGTATATTTTAAGCCCTTTTACACTTTTTAGCCAAATTTTAAATTTATAAAACACGATATTTACTAACACTAAACACACATATGGGCAAGTGCACCCATCATTAGCGTAGTATAGTGTTGGTAAGATACCGAGGTCGTCCAAGGACATAAGAGCTTTTAATACCTGTTTATCCTCAACGTCTAATCAAATCAAAAGTTAGAAAAAGGTTTTTAAACAAGAAAAATAGAACTAATTAAAATGCTGAAAAATAAAATAAAAATAAAACAGATAGACAAGATGAATCACTTGGCTCCGACTCGTGTTTAGTGTAACCTTTGATTATTTCCGCACTTTTGCACTATTTAAGAGATTATCTTAGTTATTGTAGTAGGCCCCTTTTTTGAAGGTGACGTTACCCTCAACCCAGTAGTTTAAGTCAGCAAGGATACAATCCTAAAGGGTCAGATTATTTAAAGATAATTAATTAAGTTATTAATGCGTATTGTGGTAGGCCCCTCTTTTGAAGGTGACATTACCCTCGGCTAAGTAGTCTGAGTCAGCAGGGATACAGTCCTAAGTAGCCGGGTTAAAATATTAATAGTAGCTTACATATGAGGGGATCAAAGAGTTTGGACCCCCGCGATCTAATACCGGTAAGTATTGAAGGAGGTCCTACTAAATTTGACCCAGGTCCTTGCAGGATCTATACACTGAACAAGGCAAGACTCTTACCAAACCATTCCCTTAACCCCCGACCAGGTAGCCAACATACCTCTATATAGACCGTGGAGATATGAATGGTGAAAATCTTTTATTTTATATAGACAGTAAAATAATGCCAAGACACCACGGACAAACGATAAGGAAGAATCACCTTCAACATAAGAAACTAGTTATTAAAGTCATTAATACATAACCAAGTAAAAAGTGTGAAAAGATAAAAAATAAAAAGTATTACACTAGACACTTGTCTTCACCAAGTGATGTAAGAGACTTAGGCAAACATGGCCTTTGATTGTGAAGAACTCTTACGATCAATCTTGGATCCCGAGACGACTCACACACTCTATGATGGACAATGGATGATGGTGGTGGATGATGGTGTTGTGATGGTGGTGGGTGGTGGGTGAAGTGTGAGAGAGATGGTGTGCCAAGGGATGGTTCGTAATTGAGCCAAGCACCCCTATTTATAGCCTGAACAGTAGCTCGGGCACGGCCCCGTGTTCAGTGGGCACGGCCCCGTGTCCATCCTCTTCTCTGTCTTCATTAATTGCAGTTTGTCTGCATTAGTTGACCACGCCCCCGTGTCCGCTGGGCACGACCCCGTGTGCGGAAGCGTATCTGTACTATCAAGATTTGCCTGGATTATGCGAATCTTATAGTTGACCACGACCCCGTGTCCGCTGAGCACGACCCCGTGGTGGGCAATAGAAGCTTCTACAGCTTTGTCTTTTATGCTGACACTTGGGCACGCCCCCATGTTCACTGAGCACGTGGCATGTTCAGCCTTCTGTTCTCTTGTTTTGCTTGGGAAGATGCTTTCGGGGAGGTCGGGCATGCCACGTTTGTTCCTTTTCTTGTATTTATGTTAGATTTAGCTGCCTTTTTGCTTCTTTTGCTAATTTGAGCTTATTTAATCCTGAAAATACAAAAGGAAGACAAAAGCACACTTTTTCCAACATTAGTACTAAAAAGGGTTAGTTTTATGCCACAATTGATGTAATTTATATGTTGCATTTTGCACACATCAAATACCCCCACACTTGAATCTTTGTTTGTCCTCAAGCAAAACTCTTTATAATGTGGCTTTACACTCCCAAATGGAATGGGTAGAAGAGAAGGTTTTTGGGCTTGTCGTAGAGTGTCGGGATTTTCAAGATTCTTTATTAAGTTTATTTTTATTTATTTACAATCCTATTCGTCATGATTTATTTAAAACTTTTCATAAGATAAATTACTTATTAGGGCATAACATGCCTCTTTTAAAATTCTATTTATATATAAGTTCACATACCTCACGGGGGATCACTCAACACTCGGCCGAAGATGTATTTTAGTGAATCACTCGAGAGCGGCATGGAACTTACTCCTACCATAGGCTTGCCAAGCAATCAATCCTCCTCATTTTTAACTATAAACCTTTGTAAATATCAAGAGGACTTTTGGGTGAAGGGTTAGGCTTGGGTTAAAGGTAGGTGGTTGGGTTAGTGGTTAGTAGAAAAGGGCGAAAAGCGTAAAAAGCATCGGTTTTCGTAAGACTTTTTATTTTTGTACTTTTTATTTTGATGAAGCTATTATTCAAACAAAGTTATTTTTGATGAACTTGCTTGTTTGTTTCTTTTGCTTCATCATCAACATATTTTTTTTTTTGAAAAAGTCATAAGAAAAACCGAGCTTGTTACTAAAACAAAGGGTTAAAAATAAAAAGGGTTTTGGTGGGTGAAAGGGTGTTTGGGTTAAGAAATGAAAAGGTTTAGGCTCAAAGGGGTTAACTAGGGGGATTTTGGGTAGGTGGTAAAAAAAGATAAATAATGGTGTATAAATAAAAAGGGTTAGTTCTAATGCCTCCATCATTTACTTACTCGGGTTTAAGTTGGTAAGGACCGGGAATGTATTGTCGTGGCAAGTTCTAGAGTCGTAAGAACCAAGCGGCTATTCACACAAGAAACGAAAAATGAGCATTTAGTTTAAAGATATGTATTTTTATGCTCAATAAAGGCTCAAAACTCACTTTTGTGGGAATGAGTTTTTATGTGATCAAGTATATATAATCAAATTTTAACTAAGCTTGTCATGCCTTTTCATAATTTTCTTATGTTGGTTCTTTTTATCACGACGCTATCGGTTGTAAATTTGTAAAAATATAACCTTTTTAGAACTTGAAATTCCCAAGTTAAACCTAGACAAGTAAAAAAAATGAAAAATTTTTTTGAATTTTTTTTTTTGGGTGATTAGCGGTTCCAATAGAGTTTTGTGTAAGACTTGTGATTAGGACTTGCGAGATTCAAAGCTTTAGCATTCCCCCTACACTTAAATTACACATTGTCCACAATGTGTCCCAAAAATAAGTTTTTAGGTTGATTGAATGTGTAAAAAGGTGTGAAAAAACAAAATTTTATGTTACTGGGCATCTAGACACGGCCCCGTGTTGTCCGGGCACGGCCCCGTGTTCAGTCGCCAGTAACAGAAATAAATAAAGAGAAACAGAAGCCTGGGCACGGGGGCGTGTTCAGTGAACATGGCCCGTGTCCAGTTTACTTGAACTGGGCATTTTCTGCAGACTGTGCAGCACGGGGCCGTGTTGGGTGGGCACGGCCCGTGCTGAACTTGCTGTAATGAAGAAAATTTCGTCGGATGGCCCTGTTTTCGTGCATGGGGTGCTGGTTCAAGTTTCCCTTGTTATCCTTCATCATCCCGAGTGTGTTTTACTCATTACAACATCATCCAAACACCAAATTAGCTAAAACCATCATTCATTAAGTTATAGAGAGAATTACATAATAATCCTAAAAGTTAAAATTCTAGATAATTAGGTCAAAGAAACACAAGAAATCTAAACCAAGAAGTTCTAGCCTACTACTTATTCTATTAGCAAAATTTTCGAAAAGGTAAATCTCTCGGTTAGATGCGGCTTGAAAAACTTCTTTCTCCGGGCATGGGTTCCTCACACGTCGGCGAGCCATTCTTCTATTTCCCTAGGGAGAAGAAAGGCGGGCTCATTGGCATTGGTTTGAGGGGGTGCAACCTCCACCGGGACTTCTTGTAGATCTTCAAGAGGAGGTTCCGCTGGAATGTCGTCCCAACCTGTAGGATTGTTGATTCCAAGTGCTAGGTTCCAATCCTCTTGAGGGAGGATTGGTTCCATGGGAGGTGTTACAAGAATGTTTAACCTCTGGTGCAAGAGGTTAATTTCTTGAAAACTGTTTTCCAACCCCACCGTAAGATAGTTTATACGGTCTATTAGGACCTCCTCTACCGAAGTCATCTCGTCAAGAGCTTCACGTAATGCCATTACGTAACGTACGAGAGTTGCTTCAATTGATGACCTACTTTCCCTTCGACTGTTTCTGGAGTGCGCAGAAGAGGTTCCACTGTTTTGACTAGACATTCTACGAAAACAAACCAAAAATAGTTCATTTTAATGAAACAGTACATCGGACACGACCCCGTGCTCAATGAGCACAGCCCCGTGTTAAACTTTCTGCAGATTTTTGGAACAAAGAATCTCGGAGTTTCAAATTATTTTTTCAACTTATGAAGCATTTTTTAGCAGAAATAACTTAAAACAATGTTGTACAACTTATTTTTAACAAGATTCCTTGAACAAAAACCTAATAACCATCACAATAAAGCTTGGAGTCATGGTGATCTCAAGCTTCAATGGAGGTGTTGATGCAAGAAAGATGAAGAAGAAGGCAATGGATAAAAGAGGAAAGGACAAGATGTTTGTTAGAACCTTCTTTTAGAAAATACATAGGATGGTAGGTGAGAAGATTCTTTCAAATCTCTGTCCCTGGATGGTCCAAATGTGCAGGATTCTTGGCTGCATTTATAGAAAACGATAGCTTACTGGACACGGCCCCGTGTCGGCTGGACACGGCCCCGTGTGCAGGCAAGATCCTGACGCATTTTGTCCGTATTCTGACAGAAAGTCAGAAAGGAATCTTTTGGTGGACACGGGGGCGTGTTGACCTGGGCACGGCCCCGTGTCGAAAGGCTGTTTATGAAGTTTGTCTATTTTTAAGGAACTTATCCGGATCGGGTGGTTCCTTACTGGAAGGAACAACCCCAAAGTGCCTAAGATACCTTAATTGCTCTAGATTAAGACGAGAACGCAAGAGGTTGTCGGTGAGGGTGATTCCTATGCTATATGTAGGAGGACAAGTCCAACCCTTTCCCGGGCTCTCGTTAAAGAATGTGTATGCCGAATCGCTCAGGTCTATGGATGCATCGAACGAAGTCGATGGAGAGTCCTTCACGGCACAATCGACACAGGGACGACTATCGCTCAAGTCCTCACTAGAGTTAGAGGTAACATCGGGAACAGCAAAGTTGTTTTTATTTGAATGCGATCCCAATAATTCTTCTTGGTTATTGTCTTGAGATAAATTATTGAAATCTTTCCTAAGTTCTTCTAACCAATTTAGAATTTGATCTTCCAATTGAAATAGTTCATCAAGAAGCATTTCTCCTAGAAGATCCGGTTGAGAGCATTCGAAGGAGTGATAAGGATTATTTTTACTTTCACCCCTCTTAAGGCTACGGGAAAATGATGGGTCTATATAGTGGGGCTTATAATTTAGAAAATAACATTCTAATTCTTTATGGGAACCACCACATATTTGACACCACGTACCATAAGAGTGCCGAAAATAAAAAAAATATCAGTATCACTCATGTTTGTGTCAGAAATTACCAACCGTCGGGATCTTACGGTTCTGTTTTCAGTAATTGAATCTTGGGCACGGGGCGTGTTGAGTGGGCACGACCCCGTGTTCAGCTTACTGTCTGACTTAAAACAGGATTGCCAGTTCCAATGATTGGGTACCAGGCGTGTTCAGCGGGCACGGCCCGTGCTGAGTTCTGCAGAAGCTGAAAAACTACGAAAAATCTAAAAAAAAAAACAGAAAAATTAGAAAAAAAGATTAGGCCGCTGATTCCTAACTTTCTTAAAATCCTTGTGTCCCCGGCAACAGCGCCAAAAACTTGATGCGTGTGTAGTGTATATGGTTTTTAATGTATATTTTAAGCCCTTTTACACTTTTTAGCCAAGTTTTAAATTTATAAAACACGATATTTACTAACACTAAACACACATATGGGCAAGTGCACCCATCGAGAGCGTAGTATAGTGTTGGTAAGATACCGAGGTCGTCAAATGACACAAGAGCTTTTAATACCGGTTTATCCTCAACGGCTAATCAAATCAAAAGTTAAAAAAATGTTTTTAAACAAGAAAAATAGAACTAATTAAAATGCTGAAAAATAAAATAAAAATAAAACAGATAGACAAGATGAATCACTTGGCTCCGACTCGTGTTTAGTGTAACCTTTGATTATTTCCGCACTTTTGCACTATTTAAGAGATTATCTTAGTTATTGTAGTAGGCCCCTCTTTTGAAGGTGACGTTACCCTCAACCCAGTAGTTTGAGTCAGCAAGGATACAATCCTAAAGAGTCGGATTATTGAAAGATAATTAATTAAGTTATTAATGCGTATTATGGTAGGCCCCTCTTTTGAAGGTGACGTTACCCTCGGCTAAGTAGTCTGAGTTAGCAGGGATACAGTACTAAGTAGCCGGGTTAAAGTACTAATAGTAGCTTACATATGAGGGGATCAAAGAGTTTGGACCCCCGCCATCCAATACCGGTAAGTATTGAAGGAGGTCCTACTAAATTTGACCCAGTTCCTTGCAGGATCTATACACTGAACAAGGCAAGACTCTTACCAAACCGTTCCCTTAACCCCCGACCAGGTAGCCAACATACCTCCATATAGACCGTGGAGATATGAATGGTGAAAATCTTTTATTTATATAGACAGTAAAATAATGCCAAGACACCACGGACAAACGATAAGGAAGAATCACCTTCAACATAAGAAACTAGTTATTAAAGTCATTAATACATAACCAAGTAAAAAGTGCGAAAAGATTAAAAATAAAAAGTATTACACTAGATGTAACGACTCGCCCAAAAATGTCCTAAAACACTCCGCAAGTGAAGACCCGGACCCCTGAAACCCTAACGTACATGAAAAATCAAGAAAATGTGAAATTTGGTCTTCACGCGGGCCGCGTAAAGGTAAGCCTAGGCTTACCCGGGCCGCGACAGATCGACATTCACCGGATATGCATGAGGGCCACGTGTCATCACACGTGTCAAGACCACCGATGACTCAGCAAACTCCGATCTGATCCACACTCCCTCGCGGGCCGCATAAGCGTTCCTTCGAGTTTACGCGGGCCGCGACAAGCCCCAGTTTCAACCCTATAAATAATGAATTCGAGTTCAGTTAAATTCGCTCAATTCTTTTCTTCTTTTAGCTTCTATTATAGCAAAATTATAGCTCAGGTATTATACCTTCTAAATCCCGAAACTCTGCCCGTTATTAGTGTCACACCCCAACCGATGGCGGAATCATCGGGGCGTGGGACTGAGCGAAACAGATTGTCCAGAAGTTTCCATAACAACTATCATTACCATTCGATTTAAATAATACGTCCCATACCGTATCTCAAACAGTTAAATAATTATTACAGACAAACATCAAGACGAATATTCTGTTCCGACAACTCAGATTTAAACATAACTAATTTATTTGTTGGTTTCTAGGACTCCTTCCCTAGCCTCAATTTCATCACCAGCAAGCTAAGCACAGAAACAACCTAAGCACCTGTCACATACGTTAAAATAAAGTCAATACATATAATGTAAAGGTGAGCATACAAGTTTGATAATAGCATATAGAGTTCGAATTCGTTTACGCATAACCAGCACGTACACATAGTGAAATGAAGCACGTTAGTTATCGACATAGATCCATCGATACCAATGACTGCGGGTTGACTGCCCGAGGCAGTTCGCAATACATGATTACCACCGTAACCCATGCAAGTAAAAGATCCTTAACAACCCCCGTGTGAACGGGTGCTGAGTCCAAACTATAGTACTATCGTTGCTAAGGCAGGTAGACAGCATTCCATGTGTAAACATAACAAACAAGCATTCATAAGCCACGTATAACATGCATCAACGGTTAGCGTTCAAATAGTTTGAGTAGTGTGATAATTGTAGTTTGAATATTCGTAACGTATGTAACACCCAAAAGTGCTTAAAGCAAAAAGGGATCGAGTATACTCACAGTGATTTATGGATTGAAGGGAGCGCTTAGCGAGTACGGTTAGCCTGAATAGATTCGATAGCGTAACGATAAGTGACGCGTAAAACAAAACAGAGTGAGAGTGGGTAGGATGACCGATCGTGCGGATGGGTTATTCGTGCGGATTGGTCATCCGTGCGGATTAGCAATCCGTGCGAATGGTAATCCGTCCGGATTAGTCATCCGTGCGGACAGCTTGTCCGTGTGGATTACTTGTCCGTGTGGATAACTATTCGAGTGGATGGTTTCTTCCTATTCTAAGGATGTGTTTGTGTATGATGGCTTGTCCTTTGAAGTTTTCGTTGTAGTATTTAGAAAACATTTAAGTATCTCTACCCTTCAAGCCGGTCGCGTGGACGACAGTCCGTGCGGATGGTAGTCCGTGCGGACAACAGCTTTTATGGTGAGTCCGGATAGTCTGTCCGTGTGGACAAACGGTCCGTGCGGTTGAATATATTGAAAATTGTTTAAGGTCTTAGTATCTCATGATCCGAAGAGTAATCCATTCAGAGCGTTGTCCGGGCGGATTATCCATTCGTCGGTACTCAAACCTTGCTTGGTTGTGGGTCCCAAGGGTAGTTCGTCCGGATGACAACCCGTCCGGATAGTCTATCCGTGCGGACAGATTGTCCGTGCGGATAACAATTCCGTGCGGATAGCATCTCGATCTGGTTGTTCCGTTCGTCTACCCTTGGTCGCTTTTGTCGTTCTTATCGAGACGTTCTGATTACGTGGCAACCATTTGGAATTGTATTCTTACCTGCATGACTAAGCCGGCCAGGAATCACCCTAGCTTGACCGGTCAGCGGCTCAGAATGGTCATTCTGGTTTAACCCGAATTCAGGTGTCTTGCGGGTAGAATCCGGATCTAGGACTAGTGCATCACTAATACTGAGTAGAAGACTAGAACTGACCCCATTCTAACCGTTTTTGAGGGTAAAAGAAGGAGAAAACTTGTGTTTATTTCTTTCAACTCTTTTATCCTTTGAAAAGTTCAGATTTAGGTTAGGTTGTTGTGAAATCTTGTGGAAACCGTTCAGATCTGAGTTATTCTTGATGGAATGAGGTCAAACTTGAAGTACATGAGAACTTCATGATGACGTCACCCTAGAGTACCTCAAATCTTGATAATTTCACGGTTAAAAGTTAAGATTTGAAAGATAGAATGGTGTAGAAGTGTGTATAGATCAAGAATGTACAAGATTTAGGGCGAGATCTTACCTGGATTGAGAGAAATCGAAGAAAAGGTGAAGAAAGCGTGCAGGTCGGACGTCACTTGCCAAAAGTGGAAAGTTTGGAGAGTGACCCGTGTATTTATAGGATGCCAAAAGGGGAAAGGGTTATCCGTGCGGATTGACAATCCGTGCGGATTGCACTCAACACTTCCCCAGCGGTTATCCGTGCGGACGGCCTGTCCGTGCGGATGGCCTGTACGTGCGGATGGCGCCTGGGTGGTGTGTTTGGTGCGATGATCTTGTGACGTTTCGATTCCGATTGCGAGCGATGCGATAGGGTTTCCTAGTCAAGTTACTTTTAGTCCCAACTACTTTGTATCTCGCGTAATCTTTTCTCCACTATCTATCCTAGTTCGATCGTGATTCGAGTTCGAGTTCAATTACCTTCGAGTTAGATTTCGAGTTCGATTGAGTCCGCTTGATTACCACAACATAACATAAATAAACATGCACAGGTAACACGTAAGGCACACACACACGTATAAATACCAAGTAAAAATTATGTAGTTCGAGTTACGATTCGATGTCGATTCGATTAGCATAGCTTGATTATTAGTTGATTAACTTTATCGCATTGTTACTGCCTATAATTCACAGTCGTAGGTCGATTGAAATACGATTAACACGATTCGATTATTGCAATGAACAACACTTACTCCACATAATATAAATAAAATAAAGACATTGCTACCAGTCAAGTCGTGTGAAATCGGTCGTTGACTTTAACCTTGACTTTGACTTTGACTTGTGAAAACACGGGGTGTTACAGCCTCCCCTGGTTTAGGGAATTTCGTCCCGAAATTAAGCTGAAGGCCATAACAAAGCCGTGAATCACGTTTGAGAACTCTTTGTTTGGACCGATTTTGATTCTGAAACGATTGCGAACGGAACGTGTGACGTGTCATACGCAATCGTGACAGAGTCGAAAACCAGGTCCTACAAGTGGTATCTGAGCAGGTTCTCGTTGTGAGGGTTTCAATCTCGTGAATTATCGTTAAAGTTGAATTGAGTTAATACACTAATACGAGTTCCGTTGTGTCTAGAAATTAGAACTCGTAACCAGGGAACAGTTAAACTAGAATACTTAGCAACTAAGTAAACTCAGTAGTTAAATAAACTTATCAAACTTACTAATTACGTACACTTATTTGTTAAGCAAATTTAGCAGTTAAGCTACCTGAATAGATTAATTAAGTTAAGTATGATTAATTAAATTAAGTATGAGTAATTAATCATTTAAGCAAGATTAATTAAACTAATCGTGATTAATTAAGTTAAGAAAGATTAATTAAGCTTAGATATATATCTAAGGAAAATTTTACCTAAAGAAAGTGTTATCTAGGGAAGATTCAACTAAGGAAGATAACACATAGGGAAATTCTATATAGGGGTAAGACTTATCCTTTACTTATAAATAGGAAGCTTAGGAATTCATTTCCTTTGCTCATTTCTTTTCTTCTTCTCTCTATACGTTGGTGTTCTAACCAATAATCACCAAAGCGATGTTCTGTCCGATCGATTCAAGAACCAACTAACGGATGCCAAAATACTATACTTTGTGAGTTCGTTAAACGGGTGCCAAAGTACTATACTTTGTGAATTTCGCTAAGGTTCGAATCTCGTGACCATCGTTAGGTTTGATGTGGGTTTTCACTAATACGTATTCCACTCTGTTAAACTAAATGTTTAACTACCCGAAACTCTACACCATACTCTTACAATCAAAATGGATGCTTAATCATCAGAAGGTTCAAAACCATAGAGTATATGCTTAATTATCAGAAGGAGTAGAATCAAGAAGCTTGTTAAATCAATACTGCATGCTTATAAAGTGAGTCATTCTCTTTTATCAAATGTTTTACAATACTCCATTTATTTTCAAAAGTTATTATTACAGGGATTAAGTCGTGGTTATCTTGAATCACTGGCTAGTGGGGTATTGTGCACATTACTAATTTCTCACGGTTAGGCTAATAAATCCTAACAGTGATAAACGTCACTACTTGGGGAAAGACCCAATAGTGGTATGACCATCGTCACCAGGTGACACAGTGCCAGATAAAAATAAGATAAAAGCCATTGTAATCGCTCTTATGCTGTAATTTATAACTATACGTCGTTTTGTACAAAAATGAATGAACTCACCAGTATTTCCTGCTGACAAAAACTTTTTAAAACGTGTTTCAGGTAATTACAGTAGATCGGAATAAGAGTTGGATGCGGCACCAACAAGGCTTATAGAAGTGGCTCATTTTATCAATTAAATTAAATTAAGAAAAGTTGTTTTATGTATTCGGATGTATCCCATATTAAAGCTACCTTTCAAAACATGGTTTTATCCCATCTATTTAATAAATAAAATCCGGTGTTTTCTAAACTCTGATATTTTTCCTAACTCACGGTCCTGATGAAATTTCCGCTGCACTACTTTTCTAAATAACCACCGGTACCACTTGGCTGCTCGCGGCTCCCGATTCCGTCTAGGGTGGGGTCGGGGGTCGTGACAGAAGGTGGTATCAGAGCCACTGATTTAAGCCACTAGGTGTTGTGATAATAATACCTAAGCTTAAATAAAAGAGTTAGAAATTTGCTATTAACTGGTAGCACACATAATAGCATTTCGACTTGAACTTAAGAAAATATGTCTTAGTATCAGTTTCGAGATAAGCTAAATACTTGTGTAAATAAAGTGTGATGGGTTTTGGTATACCGTGAGAATGATAACTAGAACGTTGCAAGTATAATAAATAAGCAATAACACTTGACCACTGTTATTTCTTATTTATTAGTACTACTTTGTTCTAGAATATGATCTGTCATGTGAAGACTAATTTGCTTAGTCTTTGTTGAAAGTCATAATGCACTTTCCAAATCATGATTTAAGAAAAATACTATTTATGGGAAATCTAAATTTCTTCTCCGGCAAGACTGGGTATGGTGTAGCAGACTCTCCAGCTTGTCCGGATATAACGAGGTTACCTCTCCGGCCAGAACCAGGTAAGAAGATATATAATATGTCAAACAAGTGACAAGATTTCCCTAAATAATATCATGACCTGATATCTGACTTGTTTTTGGAAATAAGAATCTGTTACATACATTGACCTTATGAAGGGTATGTATATTACAGCATGTGAAATATATGATTATATAGATATGTATATCTATAAGGAATTCCAAAAGTCAATTAAGAATAAAGCACAAGCATATGTGTCAATAATAAATCTAGATTTCTTTATCAGGAATCTCTTTAATTCCGATTTCAAACATTATTTCGTTTGATCATCTACTTCGTAACTTGTGCGACAATATAAACAATGGAAACCTTTTAAGTTGGGACACCATCAAAAGTATAAAAATTTCCAATGCGTTACCATAGACTATTGTAAGAAGCATGTAAAGTTGTGCTAGTGCACAAGAAAACACATGAAACTTAAATTATACGTTCACAGACGTCGAAGTATATCACACACGACTTTCGAGGCAAAGACCTTTGGAAAATATGATTGGGCACAATGCTCATCCCAGCAGTGGAATAATTACTAATAAAAAAGCAGCACTTGGCCACGTGATCCTAGAAACAACATGAATCTTGCTGAGGTACGATAGAACAAGATTTCACAACAATTGGTTCATTGTCTAATCCAATTCTTGACGCTGCAAAAGGAGTAACATACCTTTGCAATTCCCCTATTTCATTTTATTCGACATTCCCTGGTAATGCCACTTAACAACGGTTATCACCCAAAATTTCCAGATAAAATTCTTAAATTTCTTTTGTTAAAATTCTGACCTCTATGAATAGAATTTTGCATTGACCTCTATGAATAGAATTTTGCATTGCTACTCCTCCTAATACCATGAGGATTTCTTTCATAGTAGCAAATATTGATCTATTTTATTTCTTGGTAAATCCACACGTTACACATGTACTGTTTGTTGCGCATGTGGTTCGTTTAATTTATGAAGACCGTTGAGGGGCTTCATTCCAATTTGTTATTTTATCCAAACTCAAATATCATTTCGCTATACTTGATTTTTGCACTGTGAACCGCATTATTGCAAAAAGATGACTCTTTGATATCGAGTCAATGAATTTCTTGAAAAACTCGATTTTCTTTTGAATGGTATACATGGTTTTTGTTGTGACCATGTCAGAACTTTCTTATTGATACAAGAACTCGTTTTGTTTAAACCAAGTTCAATTGCTTGAACTTGCTCGCATTACGTATTTAATTCAAAGTCCCATATGATGAATTGAAGCCATCATCTTCTAAATAATCCCAACAAGCACTTCAATTGCTTTGAACCATAACAGGCTTGTTTGGTCTTTGATTTCATTAAATCGTTTCTTTAATCACGATCACCTTGTGGTGATGTTTTCACAAATTTGAAGCTTGCGCTAATCTCGTTTGCACACATCATATACGGATTTAATTATTTATTTATTTATCTTGAATCCGCTTTGTGAATTTATCCTATAAAAGCAATCTTAACACAATCGTGTGCGAAGATAATGATACATAAATTCTTGTCATATTTCAGTGTATCTCTTAATAATTCTTACAGCACCAATCAAGCATTTCGTGATATTTATTGCTTTATCATCTTCAATCGAAAAACATTATTCAATTGTTTCAATTTCAATCGAAAATCCTACTAGATTTGTTTGAAACAAACATTCAAACTTACTTCGTTGAACTTTCATTTGATTTAAAACACGGTGAACTCGTCCGGTCACCGCTATTATTATTTCGATCACTACGACACCTTGTGGCGTCGGTATAGACTTGTAGCTTGAGCTAACCTATATATACTTTTCGCTTGACTCGTCCTTGAAAGTGGTCTTAATACAACTATGTGTTAAGACAATGATACACTAAACTCTGTTGTATATCGGTGTATCCTTGTAATTCGATAAATGTCAACCCATTGATTTTTCTCAGTTGACAAATCATTTTCGTACTTCTATTTCATTAGAGCTTGTTGATTTCGAGTCTTCCTCAGTTGACAATCAAAGTAAATTTTCTATTGACAGTGAATTCTATTGTTTCTAAAAATCATTCACAACTTGTAAACATTCACATCTATTGATCATATATCTCTTTTGACTTGAACCTAATCACCTTAGAAACTATATCATTTCATCTCATTCATTTGACATCAACTTCTTGAACTAATTCAGTTGAACCATTGAGCCCTATTTATTGTAAAAACACGTATTCATTTGAACATATCTTAAAACTGTTCTTATTACATGACATAACTCTAAAAGAGATACCGTAGCCCAAATCTCGAGGACGAGATTTAAAACAAGGTGGGGAGGATGTAACAACTCGCCCAAAAATGTCCTAAAACACTCCGCAAGTGAAGACCTGGACCCCTGAAACCCTAACGTACATGAAAAATCAAGAAAATGTGAAATTTGGTCTTCACGCGGGCCGCGTAAGGGTAAGCCTAGGCTTACCCGGGCCACGACAGATCGCATTCACCGGATATGCATGAAGGCCACGTGTCATCACATGTGTCAAGACCACCGATGACTCAGCAAACTCCGATCTGATCCACACTCCCTCGCGGGCCGCATAAGCGTTCCTTCGAGTTTACGCGAGCCGCGACAAGCCCCAGTTTCAGCCCTATAAATAAGGAATTCGAGTTCAGTTAAATTTGCTCAATTCTTTTCTTCTTTTAGCTTCTATTATAGCTCGGGTATTATACCTTCTAAATCCCGAAACTCTGCCCGTTATTAGGGTAATAACTCTAATTACTAGTACGATACTTTATCCGATCGATTGAAACCAATCCAATAGATGTTTAAGTGCTGCTCAAACTCGGGTTATACTTTGTCATTCATCGTGAATTCGATGGATGTTTAAGTATCGCACTTTGTCATTCGTTGTGAGGGTTTCGATCTCGTGAATTATCGTTAAAGTTGAATTGAGTTAATACACTAATACGAGTTCCGTTGTGTCTAGAAATTAGAACTCGTAACCAGGGAACTGTTAAACTAGATTACTTAGCAACTAAGTAAACTCAGTAGTTAAATAAACTTATCAAACTTACTAATTACGTACATGTATTTGTTAAGCAAATTTAGCAGTTAAGCTACCTGAATAGATTAATTAAGTTAAGTATGATTAATTAAATTAAGTATGAGTAATTAATCATTTAAGCAAGATTAATTAAACTAATCGCGATTAATTAAGTTAAGCAAGATTAATCAAGCTAAGCAAGATTTATTAAGTTAAGTAAGATTAATTAAGTAAGATTTATTAAACACCTAAGTAGATAAACATGAAAAATAGATATATATCTAAGGAAAATTTTACCTAAAGAAAGTGTTATCTAGGGAAGATTCAACTAAGGAAGATAACACATAGGGAAATTCTATATAGGGGTAAGACGTATCCTTTACTTATAAATAGGAAGCTTAGGAATTCATTTCCTTTGCTCATTTCTTTTCTTCTTCTCTCTATACGTTGGTGTTCTAACCAATAATCACCAAAGCGATGTTCTGTCCGAACGATTCAAGAACCAACTAACGGATGCCAAAATACTATACTTTGTGAGTTCGTTAAACGGGTGCCAAAGTACTATACTTTGTGAATTTCGCTAAGGTTCGAATCTCGTGACCATCGTTAGGTTTGATGTGGTTTTTCACTAATACGTATTCCACTCTGTTAAACTAAATGTTTAACTACCCGAAACTCTACACCATACTCTTACAATCAAAATGGATGCTTAATCATCAGAAGGTTTAAAACCATAAAGTATATGCTTAATTATCAGAAGGAGTAGAATCAAGAAGCTTGTTAAATCAATACTGCATGCTTATAAACTGAGTCATTCTCTTTTATCAAATGTTTTACAATACTCCATTTATTTTCAAAAGTTATAATTACAGGGATTAAGTCGTGGTTATCTTGAATCGCTGGCTAGTGGTGTATTGTGCACATTACTAATTTCTCACGGTTAGGCTAATAAATCCTAACAGTGATAAACGTCACTACTTGGGGAAAGACCCAATAGTGGTGTGACCATCGTCACCAGGTGACACGGTGCCAGATAAAAATAAGATAAAAGCCATTGTAATCGCTCTTAAGCTGTAATTTATAACTATACGTCGTTTTGTACAAAAATGAATGAACTCACCAGTATTTCCTGCTGACAAAACATTTTTAAAACGCGTTTCAGGTAATTACAGTAGATCGGAATAAGAGTTGGATGCGGCACCAACAAGGTTTATAGAAGTGGCTCATTTTATCAATTAAATTAAATTAATAAAAGTTGTTTTATGTATTCGGATTTATCCCATATTAAAGTTACCTTTCAAAACATGGATTTATCCCATCTATTTAATAAATAAAATCCGGTGTTTCCTAAACTCTGATATTTTTCCTAACTCACGGTCCTGATGAAATTTCCGCTGCACTACTTTTCTAAATAACCACCGGTACCACTTGGCTGCTCGCGGCTCCCGATTCCGTCCAGGGTGGGGTCGGGGGTCGTGACACTAGACACTTGTCTTCACCAAGTGATGTAAGAGACTTAGGCAAACATGGCCTTTGATTTTCAAGAACTCTTACGATCAATCTTGGATCCCGAGACGACTCACACACTCTATGATGGACAATGGATGATGGTGGTGGATGATGGTGTTGTGATGGTGGTGGGTGAAGTGTGAGAGAGGTGGTGTGCCAAGGGATGGTTTGCAATTGAGCCAAGCACCCCTATTTATAGCCTGAACAGTAGCTCGGGCACGGCCCCGTGTTCAGTGGGCACTGCCCCGTGTCCATCCTCTTCTCTGTCTTCATTAATTGCAGTTTCTCTGCATTAGTTGACCACGCCCCCGTATCCGCCGGGCACGACCCCGTGTGCAGAAGCGTATCTGTACTATCAAGATTTGCCAGGATTCTGCGAATCTTATAGTTGACCACGGCCCCGTGTCCGCTGAGCACGGCCCCGTGGTGGGCAATAGAAGCTTCTACAGCTTTGTCTTTTATGCTGACACTTGGGCACGCCCCCGTGTTCACTGAGCACGGGGCGTGTTCAGCCTTCTGTTCTCTTGTTTTGCTTGGGAAGATGCTTTCGGGGAGGGCGGGCATGCCACGTTTGTTCCTTTTCTTGTAGTTATGATAGATTTAGCTGCCTTTTTGCTAATTTGAGCTCATTTAATCCTGAAAATACAAAAGGAAGACATAAGCACACTTTTTCCAACATTAGTACTAAAAAAGGGTTAGTTTTACGCCACAATTAATGTAATTTATATGTTGCATTTTGAACACATCAGTCCACCACTCGGGTTAGCACCCGATCGGACTGTCGTTCGATCGACCGACCTGAAAGGATGAGATACTTCTCTGTTTTCAAAACGCTACAACGAAAACTTCAAAAGGCAACCATCATACACAAACACATCCTTCCCAAAGGAGGAAACAATCCACTCGAAAGGTCACCCGACCGGATGACCGTCCGAGCGGATTGTCACCCGATCGACCGGCCACCCGATCGGATTGCCATCCAATCGGAGTACTGTTTGATCCTTTGACACTTTACACCGATTAACGCACTATGCAACGCTTACGCTATCAATCTGTAATCAGAATAATCTCAGACGCGCTCCCTTCAATCCAACCAAGCTGTGTTTGCTTGCTGAGCGCCGATTGTGAGTATACTCGGACCCCTTTTTATCGCACTTTGGGTGTAACATACGTTCCTATTAAATCGAATTTATCAAACGAGTTATTCAATCAAACTATTTATCACTTGTGAATAACTGCTATGCATATTTACACGTGATGCTAGTTACATATGTGTTAGGACTTATACTCGCGAGGTCCCGCCTTAACTAGTATAGTACTATAGCACCCGACGGGGTCTAGTTAGGATGAATAGCAATCGCAATCGCAGCTCGAGTGACTTAGCTGGTAATATCTGTCTTATATGCATGTATGTTGAGGTATCTCGTTTATGTATTTGGTAATTCGCAACACTTTTAACTATTTTTACGCTACTCTATCAAAACTTGTATACTCGCCAATACTTTTGTATTGACGTTGTTTTAACGTATGTTGCTGGTTTAGTAGCAGTCTACATCAAATCAAGCTAGGAAGTCTAGAAACTCACCTAAAATCTATGTTGTCGGATTGGTATTGTTCGAGAGGACAAGAAATCTGTGATACCTTATGTGATTGTATGGTTTATTAGTATGGGATAATGAACACATTAAATAGTGTCGCAATATAGTTGTTATGGATTCTCTTGAGCAATCTGATTCGCCTAGTGCCGCGCCCCGATGATTCCGCCATCGGTTGGGGTGTGAAAGATTGGTATCAGAGCCATAACTATAGGGAATTAGGCAAGACTCGATCTAGTCCGGGTCGATGTCTTAGAAACGACCTAGTCTATAGTCTAAGTACCAACGGGCCGACTCGTGTGAACTTGGTTGGAATTGCACGGGCCTACTTGATACTCTCGCTCGAAATTGCTAAAAAACTACGACTTTGTGTGAACACCGCGTACTATAGCTTCACACGAAGAAGCCTTTCCTAAGGCTGAAATACCACTTAGCCTTTCCTAAGGCTGACACAATGCACACGTTTTCGAAAATACTCGCATAACGAAACCGAGTGATCCAGTCGAGACTAGGTGTGAAAACCAAGAACTCTTGATGAGATAGCTCACTCAACGCATTTTTCCAGCATTTTTCCAGCACAAGAACCTTTCATCGAGCTGGGAGTGACATCCACATCTCGACGAAAGTCTCCATTTCAAAATCCAGTGGAACTCCCGAATTTATTCGAAGAGCACAACCACAGTTAGGAGCGAAGTTATTAAGTCAGGGGTGAAACCCGTATCTTAATAAACTGTTCCGCTCTCTATAAAATGGTTTTCAAAAGCTCTCACCAAGGGCTCGGCTATAACGATAACTCGAGCCACGCGATGACCAGGAAGACGAATGCCATGAGCTGCATCCCATTGGAAGCATAAGTATTCTAGGTCAACGCGCGTGCAAGAACTTGTTGGGTATAGTTGGGTTACCTTGGGTAGTCGACGCCTAAACACCCGAGGCACTCCGAATATTTTACTAATCCTACGACTCGCCGGTTTTACGCTTAATTATGCTTTATGTGTTTATTATATGCCTTATCGATTTCTCGATTTATCGATTTTCGCTCCTTGTTTTACAAAACGCACAACTCGCACAACCATCGCAATCTAAAACGAAAATCGAATGTCCGCAACAAAACTAATGTCTAATTACTCGCTTACGCTCTCGCTCTCTCCCTCTTCACCGCGTCCTCGCGCAATCTACACCGATAAGTATGTGTATGAGTGTAAACTACAACTATCTATATCTAAATACAAACAAATCATTCTGTGAGAACTTAGGAATCTCGTGTCTCCTATGTGGCTCCTATGTGAAATCTATTATATTACTCGCTACAAGTTTTGATCGCGCTCAATCGCATCGCAAAACTCAAAAATCATTGTGATCGAATCTCAGTCCAAATATCTCTCTGTCTAGATGCCTTCCAACGACTCTACCTCGAGGCGAACAACTAGGAGAAGAGCCAAACAAAGCACCGAG
The DNA here is from genome assembly GCA_030545235.1 of Helianthus tuberosus. Classification (NCBI taxonomy): domain Eukaryota; kingdom Viridiplantae; phylum Streptophyta; class Magnoliopsida; order Asterales; family Asteraceae; genus Helianthus; species Helianthus tuberosus. The sequence goes on along the minus strand of CM060420.1, from coordinate 28,870,642 downwards.
AAGAGGATTGCCTCGCTTGTGGCCAAGGAAGTGGCCAAGGTCATTCATCAAATTGTCGCTCAAGTGCACTCTCTCAGCAACTCTCGAACCCCGGAAGACTCTAAGACGGAAGCGTCGCAATCTGCTTTCCTCTACAAACACTTCAAAGCCTGTGACCCGATGGAGTTCACAGGTGAAGGAGGGGTGTCCCAGCTACTCCAGTGGTTCGATTCTATCGATGTTACCCTTCGTCAGAGTGGGTGTCCCGATAGTTTCCGTACTACTTGCGCTACCGGAGTATTTCAATCGCAAGCACTCGACTAGTGGACAGCCGAACGTAACAAACGTGGGATCTCCGCAGCCTACGCTCTCTCTTAGAATGAGCTGAAAGAACTCATGAAGAAAGAGTACTGCCCGCCCCACGAAGTCCAGAAGCTAGAAAGCGAATTTAGGGAAATCAAGCAAGTTAAAGGTGAGAATGCTGGCTACACCGCAAGGTTTGAACAGCTTAGCATAATCTGCCCAAGTCAAGTCAGCACCTCAGAAAAAGCCATCACGAAGTACATTCGCGGCTTGCCTGAATGTGTGGGCGATTTTGTCGAAGCTGCAAGACCTGCTACCATCGAAGAAACCTACCACTTGGCCGCAGAAATCAACAGCAAACGAGTCTTAGACGGATTTTTCTCCAAGAATCTTGTCAAACAAGCTCATCAAGCAATTGTCATCGATTCATCCGACGATTCTTCCAATGATTCTATCGACGATTCTTCTGAAGATTCCTCCGACGATGCCTCCAGCGAATCATTAGACGAATCCGCCGACGACACCGCATCATCTCAAGAAGCTCAGCCCAGCCGTAAACGAAAGACCATAAGCCCAGACTCTTCAACCACTGGACTGTCGCAACCAGAACCTCTCCGAGCAGCTCCAGTTCACTTGAAACGCGCCTACAACGGAGCTCATCCCCTGTGTTTCACGTGTACGTATCATCACCCGCCAGAAGCTAACGGTCGCTATTGCACAAATTGCAACTGGTATGGTCATCTTACGCGGCACTGTCGCACGGGACCGCAACCTTGAGGTACTTCAGCAACAACCACAGCCTCCGCAGAAGTACTCTACAGCAACGTTATTTTGCTTCTAATGTTGTTGTAATAATACTACTTATCGCCGTTAATTTCTTTTATGAGTGGAACTTATTCTATCTCTCGACGCATGTGGATTCTATTTCTCTCTTATACTCGCGCATAATCTATATGCTAGCACTGTGTACTATATAATGTATTTTCCCTCTATTATGCGTTCTTGAGATAAGGTACGATAAACGTGCAAGAATCAAATTAATCACGGGTGCACACGGGATTATTTTGGCTAGTGTGCGGAGATCGTAGTGAGTTTCAATGATGCCTCAACGTTCAGGGCATGGTTAAGCGTGGTGGATACGCCGCTGGTACTTTCTATATATAAGCGTCTTGACCATGTCTAACGAAGTGACACCTATTCACAGAACGAAAGCGTATGGTTGAAACATGACGGTGTTTCGCCATGCTAACCGAAGTTTTGTGAAGAAAGTGCCATGTGGAGTTGGAACGTAGACCTATTATACAATTGTGGTTATTTTAGACACACTACACTACATCGCAAGGCGTAACAATCTCAATCTCAACTCAAGCGTGTGATTCGCAAGACTTTTTGTAAGTAAGCACGCTCGCAATCGCATTATCGCTAGAATGTATCTCGCAAATCGCAATCGTTTATTATGTGTCTCGCGCTATCGCTTATTGTGTGTTCGCAATCTCAATCGCTTATTATATGGATCGCTATCACTTATGGCGTGTCTTCGCTTAATCGCATATTTTGTGTGTATCGCTCCATCGCTTACCGCTTACTGTGTATCGCTTGCTGTGAATCGCGTATCGTGAATCGCTTGACGAGTATCGCACATCACTCGTCGCTTTTCGCCTTAACGCTTCTCGCACCTATCTCATCGCTTCGATACTCTTATCGCTTATCGCTATCGCCTATCGCTATTTGTGTTATCTGTGTCATGATTAGCACACGTGACCTCGCTTCACGAGACGAAACAAATAGAGCGCAAACATGGTGGTGTTTTAGCCGTATCAGTGGACTCTCGTGGAAAAAAGGCATGTGGGCTAATGTTAGTTAAAATTGTGGTGTTGTTATATCTAATCGAATCGCATGTATCCATCGCTTGCAACACATCGACTTACGCTTATCGCTCATTGCATTTCGCTTGTCGCTTATCGCCTTTCGCTTATCGCCGCCGTCTTCGCTTATTATGTTTGTTTTGTGTAATCAATTACCGCGTACCGCTTATCGCTGCTCGCACTCGCTCGTGTCACTAAACTGAGTTCGAAAAATGACTTCATCGCTCAGTTCGCTCTTTCAAGACTTGATCCAACCCTTTTCTCATTTGGATCGAGTCATCGCAAGTCTGTCTGAACTATGTTGACACGTGTGACACCGCCTCACGAGACGGAAGCCATATGGTTAAAACGTGGTGGATACGCCGCTGGTACTTCCTATATATAAGCGTTTTAGCCATATTGTCGAACTTTCGTGGAAAAGTGCCATGCGGGGCCGACCTTAAAAGTTAAATTTTTGGTGTCATTAAAGAGCTTTGTTTACAAAGTTTAAACCGTGTTTTTCCTACAAACTTTTTCTAAGAAAATTTAATCCAATTTTTGAGCAAAAACGGGATTTTCGTGTAACGTTGGTGCGACAATCGACTAAAGTTAATGCCGCGTGACGGGAAAATTTCGTAAAATGAGTTTTAATTACCCTAAAATCTTTTAGCAACCTAATAAAACCCCTCTCATAGAGCAGGTGTGGACATCGAAATAGTTAACGCCGCACTATGGGAAGATTTTTCGTAAACAAGTTTTCTCCAAACCCTTTCGAATTAATCAGCTTTTCGAGAAATCAAAACACTGTTGGATCACTTTTTGTGTGTTGCTGTCTTTTGTATACGAATTGTCTTACTCGCTGCTATCGCCAGTCATCGCAACGCTCTCGCTCGTCGAATTTCCACCAATCGCTCGCTTATTTTGGCGCCTTTAATCGGTATTCTCATACGCATCAACTCTCGCGACCCTTCTTGTGGATTAATTTCGGGACGAAATTTCCTAAAGCAGGGGAGACTGTAACAACCCGCAAGTTCGTGCGTTGTTACTAACTTGTTATACTCGTTAAGCCTAGCACCAGAGATTCAGATCATAATGTAGCTATAACACATACATCGCTATATCGCAATACTTTCGCATAATTTCGCATACTTTATCGCTATCACATCACATTGTACTTGCTGGCAACCACGAAGAAGTTGAGTGAGGACCAATTCTACCCTCCTTGATAGCCGTGACGTGTCGCAGTGCAACTCAATAATCAAGAACGCACTCGCAGGCACGCGTAACTTGATTATCGCAGGATTTGAAATATGGATAAGTATATACGACCCAATGTGACTAATTATGATAAATATATGAAAATGTGGATGAAAATGTGTAACCAGACTATCGCAGCGCTTAACGATCGAAACGAAACGCCAAAACCCAACTCGCCGGTGACACTTGATCGAATGATAATTCGATCGGACTGCCATCCGATCGGACTGCCATCCGATCGGACTATCATCCGATCCGTTGCACTTCTTCACCTTCACCCCACCTCACCTATAAATAGCACTTGTCACATCACTTGAATAGTGATGTGACAGCTCTCACTCGACCATCACGCTTTTGGACCTCTTCCTCTCGATTCCTCGCGATTCTTGTAAGTTTTCAACTCAAATCTTGTACATCTTTGATCTACACGCACTCCTACACCTTTCTATCTTTTGAATCTTAACTTCTAACCGTGAAATCACTGGATTCAAGGTGTTCTAGGATGATGTCATCATGGTGTTCTTATGAACTTCATGTTTTGGGTTCAATCCACCAAGAACAACTTAGATCTGAACGATTTCCACATAAATAAACAAAGATCTAGCATAGATCTGAACATATTCATGGTGAAAGGGATTGAAAGATGGTTTTTCCAACTTTCTTTCAATTCTTTTACACTCAATGCACACAAGACCGATAGAATCGGAGCTTGTACCGACCTTCTACTCATTCTTAGTGTCGTGTTGGTTCAAGACCTGGTTTCTAACAAAGAGACGACCGATTTCGGGTTAACCAAGAACGACCGTCACGAACCAGTAAACCGGCCATATTTGGGTGATTCCTGTCTGAACGAGTCCCCTGGTTCGAGATGGGGTTTCTGTTGTTTAACACGTCACAACACCGTCTCGATCGAAACCGCCAAAAACCTTTAAAATAGTCAAGTGCCAAGGACGACTAGCTCGTTTGGACGGATTGCCGTTCGATCGGACAGGACAGTCATCCGATCGGACAGACAGTCATCCGAACGGACAGGCCGTCATCCGAACGGACAGGCCGCCATCCGATCGGATTGCACCTTGGGTCCCACACTTGACTTGGTTTCGACAACTTGGAGCTGAACATTGAACGGACAGCTGTCCGATTGGATTGCCACCCGATCGGACTACCACCCGACCATGTGGTGTTTAGACTTCAACACTTAAACAATTTTCAACGTATTCACTATAAACGGATTGTCACCCAATCGGACTACACTCTGATTGAGTGATAAACTGTTGTGAACTTGTTTTCACTAAAGTGTCCACCACTCGGGTTAGCACCCGATCGGACAGCCGTTCGATGGACCGACCTGAAAGGATGAGATAATTCTCTGTTTTCAAAACGCTACAACGAAAACTTCAAAAGACAACCATCATACACAAACACATCCTTCCCAAAGGAGGAAACAATCCACTCGAATGGTCACCCGACCGGATGACCGTCCGAGTGGATTGTCACCCGATCGACCGGCCACCCGATCGGATTGCCATCCGATCAGAGTACTGTCCAATCCTTTGACACTTTACACCGATTAACGCACTATGCAACGCTTACGCTATCAATCTGTAATCAGGATAATCTCAGACGCGCTCCCTTCAATCCAACCAAGCTGTGTTTGCTTGCTGAGCGCCGACTGTGAGTATACTCGGACCCCTTTTTATCGCACTTTGGGTGTAACATACGTTCCTATTAAATCGAATTTATCAAACGAGTTATTCAATCAAACTGTTTATCACTTGCGAATAACTGTTATGCATATTTACACGTGATGCTAGTTACATATGTGTTAGGACTTATACTCGTGAGGTCCCGCCTTAACTAGTATAGTACTATAGCACCCGACGGGGTCTAGTTAGGATGAATAGGAATCGCAATCGTAGCTCGAGTGACTTAGCTGGTAGTATCTGTCTTGTATGCATGTAAGTATGTTGAGGTATCTCGTTTATGTATTTGGTAATTCGCAGCACTTTTAACTATTTTTATGCTACTCTATCAAAACTTGTATACTCGCCAATACTTTTGTATTGACGTTGTTTTAACGTATGTTGCAGGTTTAGTAGCAGTCTACATCAAATCAAGCTAGGAAGTCTAGAAACTCACCTAAAATCTATATTGTCGGATTTGTATTGTTCGAGAGGACAAGAAATTTGTGATACCTTATGTGATTGTATGGTTTATTAGTATGGGATAATGAACACATTAAATACTGTCGCAATATAGTTGTTATGGGTTCTCTTGAGCAATCTGATTCGCCTAGTGCCGCGCCCCGATGATTCCGCCATCGGTTGGGGTGTGACACTTTGAGGATATAAGTATGTAGTTAAGAGTGAGAGAGCGGGAAGTGCCCCTTAAACCTGTAGGTGAAGGTTCCTATTTATAGCCGGAGTGGTGTGGAAGAAGATTGGGCTTATGGGCCTTGGGCCTGCAATCGACAATAAGGAATGTCACACCCCCAAAATACCACATGCGGAAACACCGTGGGACGTGTGACGTACCAGGATCCAGCCACTAATCACATTGAACTATAACAACATATTAAATAAAAGATTCCATTTATTTCATAATATAGTTTCAAATCATAACTTAAACCAAAACGTCAGCGGAAGCATAATGTAAATCGTTATTCAACTGTTTCAAAACAAGTGTACGAAACCAAAGAACATGTATCCAAGAGACTCGACCCATGACCACTCCAGCACTCCCAGATAGCAAGTTCCAACCATGAATCTAACGACCTGCAAGCATGCAGACAAGTGTGTCAGACGACGCTGGTGAGTTCAAAGTTTGTTAACACGTTTAGTTACCAAATATGAGTTTAAAACATTTCAGAGATTAGATGTTGTTAATAACTCGATTACCGCATATGGCTCCAGATTATTTGCCCTTCCCGAATGATCTATCAACATTGTTCAAGTGGTTAAGGTAATTAGTTCAAGCCCGTCCTCCCCGGTACGGTGTGAGGGTGCCAAACCTAATAGCGCTATCAACTAATAACCCCGTTGCCTCCCCGGTAACCAATTCGGTATATGATGGGACTTAATGATAGATATGAGTGTATTAACCAACATCCCGAGTTTAACATTCCAGTCAAACCCAATAACCCAGTATTCCTCCCCGGAATACCTACCAGATGTCCCTCCCCGGGACGCATGCTTGAAAAAGAGCAGTGAACTCACCTTAGATTTGCTCGGTATATTATGTTACCCGTTCCCGTTAGTCAAACAACCCTATCGTGGTTACCAGAATCATCAATTTCATAATAGACTGAGTCACGCATTTCACACAGATTGTATTCATCACAAAGATTACTATATAACATGTATCAAGTACCAAGTTTGCATTCATAGCAACACATAACAGTTGGGTTTACCACTCTCATAAGTCAAACCAGATTTCTCATCCTAAGTAACAAATAATTCTTATAAACATTGACATCCATCAACATATGCTTCATAAACTTTACTGTTGGTTTACACATAAGCAGCATCCCCACGAACTCCCTTGGAGAAGAATCCCCTGGCGAAGGATTAACCTTCGTCGGGAGTAAGTGGGACGAAGAGTCCCTCGGCGAAGATTCATTCTTCGTCGAGGATGAATCATGGCGAGGTATCTTGATTGTTCGTCAAGGGTAAGCCTACGAAGGATTTGTCCTTCGTCGAGGAGATGTTCGCCATCCCTCATCAAACAGTTACAAACCCTAATCATTCATACGATCCCAATGAATCATTATTCAATAACTTTATCATATGAATTCTAATCGTGTCACAGTAATATTCATCATGATTAACAGCAAACCCGTTTACTCGAACGCATCAATTACTGTTCCTCATTATTGAATCACATACTTATGGTGTCCAAGCCGAAACCCTAAGACTTATGCGACACTAGTAATTCATGCAATTTAACACACATATTCTTTCATGTACAATATCCAAATCCGATGACTAACAGCCCTATATCATTTTTTTTTCAACGAGTGTAATCAATGTGTTATAGGTATACGTCATCAATAAAGTTAGACTAACATGGAAACGACAAAAAATTATCTTTACATGAAAAATGAGTAGTCACTGTATTTTTTTTTACTAACTCAATATCCATACGTTTTTAAATTATTCATGGGGCAAATTACTTAAGGATAGCAGGTAGACGGGCAACAAACTGCGCCGCCATCTCCTTCTGAATAGAAAACCCTAATCTACTAAAAACAAAGCCTCGCCCCTGAGGGGTCGAAAAGTTACTGTGGACCACACGCTGAACTCTAGCCAAGAATCGAACCGCCTCCGGCGCCAAAGAGCCGAACGTGTCAAACGCCAGAGGGACAAAGGCATGCTGATTATCCTCACAAGCTTTCGCGTGCTTTTCCACCTTCTTTGACTCTGCTTTTAGTACCGCTTGCTCATACTATTGTGGATCAATTCTAGTGGTTCACTAACACAAATTATTTATCAAGGGTTTCACTAATCATAGTATACCAAGCATGTATCATCACGCAAAAACATATTCAAACGCAATACTCGTGCATCAATCATAACAATCATTGGTTTTGCGGAATTAAAAAATGATATTTCACTAACCGGGTCGAATGATGAGCAGGATTGCTTGGCACGATAGGAAGTTTCGTGAGAGAGTAGGGGCTGCCGTCAAGTATGCAAAAGGGTTTGATCGTGGTTTACGCACAACTTAAACAAACTCAATAATAGTTGGGCCTATACTGGGCTATGGGCCGAGAGTCCCTTTCGGCGAAGGATCCTCATAGACGAAGACTATACTTCGCCAAGTACGTGGATGACGAAGATCTATCTTCGTCGTTAAGGGTTCGTGACGAAGGACCCATACTTCGTCGGGTATGAGGATGACGAAGAATCATCTTCGTCGAAGAAGAATGTGTTATGTCTAAACCTTAAACAGTTCTTAAATTTTCATTAACTTTCATTAACCAACCAAACATAATCATACACTAATCATTTATCAATCATGCACATGTTACAACGCCAAAACCAACTATGAAAACAGAATTGTAAAACGGTAACGCGTAGAGGAAAGACCTTGAAATCTCGGATTGTCACAAGGAATATCCGTTATATTCCCTCTTCCACGACCGTTGGTGCTTCTGGGCGAGAGGGAAGCGGGCGCACGCTGATTGGATCCACGTGGCCTGACCGTTGTCCTTGTTGTCTGTTCTGTCATTAGCGGCTAAGTGGAGATCGTGGTGTAGTTGTCGACGCACGCTGATTGGTGCCATATAAGCGTCCTCGTATACCTTCTTGTCTCCTGTACGATTTGTCAATCGTGGAACACGATCGGATACAGCCTGTTGGACGCTCATTGGTCCATTGTTCTGCCACTTGTACCTTTAGTACTTGTCCTTAGATTACCTGCGCTTCTGTCCTCTGCGCGACTCTTAGTAGTGTCCCATGTAGCCGGCGCAAGATACAGCAAGTGAGGGTTTTCATCCAAGGAGACAAGTGTGAAACTGGTCTTGTGTTTGCCTTGACCCCGCGCGCGGCCTAGGTTACCCTTGTTTGGTCAGCGCAAGGTTGGGAAGACTACCAAATTATTCTGTTAAGGATATAGTCTCACGCACGATCTGATTGGTCGACACGTGATTTGGGACCATACTCATTCAACCTCCAAAGCAACCGAATACCTTACATCAATCCCAACTCTTTGTGCCAATGATCCTTTGGTGGAGTGGTGGAAAGGACTTGGGCCATGTGAGTGGTCTCAGGTTCGATCCCCACCTCCGTCAAAAGGTGAGGCATTGGGGTTATTCCCAACCCAATGATGGCAAGGACTCCGGTTCAAGCCTGATGGAACCCGAGTTTTCTATTATGGCGCATTTACTCCAGCGGGTCGCTCTGTCACATCAGGCGGTCGATTCGTGTGGAGGGTGCAACTCCTGTCAAGTGGCAGGGGGTCGGAAATTTTCTCGGGGAAAGCTATGTCCCATTTCTACCGAGGCGTGGGCCCCGTTAAGACAACATAGTCCTTGGGACAGAAATGGGGCGGGCCTGCGTCTTACGGGTGTGTATTAACCGTCTGTTATGAATTACACCTATAAAAAAATCCCAACTTCTTTCCCCTGTTCATAACCATATCAAAGTTTTAGTCACGAGTGAAAGCTACATAATTCTAAGACAAAATTGCAGAAAACAACCTTTATGTATACCCAAAACTGCACTTTATACCTTTCACTATGAAATCCGCCAAAACCAACCTTTACGTTCATGTTTTGCTACAAGTTCAACCTTTAACACAAACTCTGTTAATATTCTTGGTTAAATCACCTCACATGCTTTGCATGTGAGGGTATTATTGTCATTTCAACCTTGTTTTTTTTGTTTATTAATAAATTACAAGTCCCAAGCTTGAGCTGATACACTGTCGCTGTCTACTTCAGATTCACCACCTTCCACCGCCCATCTTCCAGTACCACCACCTCCGCTAATGAACATCAATCCATAAACAAATTCACAGTACGACCTATGATTCTATGAAGAAGCAATGGAGTGCAAGTTCATTTATTATTTTTTCACTAATATTAATCATTTATTCACTTCAAGGCGGATGATGAAGTTGGCTAATTTTTTATGCTTCAACCAATCATGTGGTTTTTTTTACATTAGACATACACCTAAGTACATTCCTGCTCACACTTTCCTGTTATGGATCTTCTTTTTGGTTTGTTGATAAACTTCAACTAGTCCAGTGCTTACTGTGGGATGTTCTCAATAACATATCTTATACTCTCAAAATACATGAATCATAATCATCATCATTTCACAACACCCTAACAGTATCATTTTATTCTAACATACCATTCTAACAATATCATTTTCATCAATGATCATTCTAACACTACCACTAATATGCTTGACCAGGTTGTACCTTGCGCATAGGTAGTTGTACCCACCATGAAAACACTACATCATGCACTCATTTATTCATTTGTGGAGTCAAACTTCTATGCTCTGTTTCGGAGTTTTTTGCAGGACTAGGTGCTTTGAGTTGTCAAAGAGTGTTAATGGGTGTGTGGTCATGCAAAATAACCACATCTAGGTAGTTTGCCAACGAAAACAGCGAACCTTCATAACCTTTGTGTTGGTTACAGGCCCCTGATTACACCTCTCACTCAAACACACTCACCAAAATATGAATATGGGTTCTGTGGGTTTCAAAGAAAACAAGAAAAGGGGTTGTTTATTCATTAAGAAATTCAGCTATATATAGCCTTACAAAACTCAACGGAAACAATCAGAAATATACCCCACTATCTCCTAAATTTAAGCCACTACTAACATTCACATTCTCCACTCACATCATCCACTCCAACTTTGACTAATTCTAAATAACTTAACTATTAACTATTAAATAAACACATGCTTTTAGACTTCAACCCATGCAACATCCACGTTCACTCCTTGTTAACTGGAAATAACGTTCACATTCTTTTGCACGTTCTTTTCTTCCCAAACTCAGTCAAACTGGCCCGTTAGTTGCTGCTCCATAACCCATATTTCGGACCGGTAACTGACTTGACCCGTACTCGGTTCGAACTTGACTCGTAAATATACCGTAACATCAAGATTAACCCAACACTTTGTACCACCACCTGCAGTTTTGCAGGCTTTGAACAGGAAGAAACTGAACCTCGCTGATTATAACCACCATGTTGGAAAGCCTCGCTGATTTGATGTGCATGGCTCATGAACCTCGCTGAATTGACTGCCATCTTATTGAAGCTCGCTGAAATTAACAGCCATCACCATGAAGCTGAAGGGTAAAAAGTTGATATGGGTTTTGTGGTGGGTTACTGGAGATGAAGATGAGACTCATGGTGGGTTTTGTGGGTTTTTTTTAGAGATTAAAAGAAAATCAAAGAATATTTGACTTGTGTTGTTTGATTGATGAAACAAAAAATAGAAAAGAAAATAAGGATTTAAAAAGACTAAAATACCCTCACATGCAAAGCATGTGAGGTAAGTTAACTGACTTTTTTGACTAGGTTTGTGTTAAAGGTTGAACTTGTAGCAAAACATGAACGTAAAGGTTGGTTTTGGCGGATTTCATAGTGAAAGGTATAAAGTGCAGTTTTGGGTATACATAAAGGTTGTTTTCTGCAATTTTGTCTAATTCTAAGCTCCACCCGTACACCCACAGGTGTAATTAGCATATTTGACCTGTTAATTGTCGTTGATTTGTTTTTTTCTTTTTTTTTTATTTAGGATAAATATATAGATTTTTAATTTTTTATTTTACTATTAAATACAAATATTTATTCTATTCTGTATAGTTACAATATGAAGATAGATGACCAGAACCATGTTGGCTTAGGTTTTTTTTTTGTCTTTTAGCATATCTTTCTTTTAAGTTTACCATTCAATTAAGGGTGTAGGGAGTGGTTAGACACTTCAAAGTGGTAAACTTCAAAATCAACCAATGAGAGTGTGCCACGTCATTTAGTCATAAGTGTTTAAACTATGTTGAAAAGTGTTGGCAATGGTTAGACACTTGGTAAAGTGGTAAACTTTTTATAAAAAAAAGGAAAGAAGTTTGATTGGTTGAGATGGCATGGACCCCACCCTATATACCTCCTCTCTCTTCTCCCCGCGTCGTTAATCCTCCACCGATCGGGAAAGAACACCGCACGGCAAAGTTCAAGGCGGTGGTGGTTGCCGCTCGGTAAAGGTGATTACCGCTTTGTTTGCCGACCCACTCCCAATACCCTAATATTGATACTTTAACCTTTCAACTTTTTAAAAACTCTATAATCATTTTCTACGTGCTTATATTTATGTAAATGTTGGTATAAATTAAAGTTTATTATGTTTATCTGAAAATAGGTAGGCTAAGATATAATATGTTTTTTTGCTTTTTTTGTACAATTTCATATGGTATACGTTTTGGCATAAATTTTATTTTACAACAAGTTGGGTCAAGTATACTATGTTTTCATTAGATTGTAAAAATTCGACTTTACTTTACGTTTCGGCGCCACCGCAACGCACTGTATCATTTTTAACTTAAAAAAACATAGTTTCATACTTATTTTTATGTACGTGTCGGTATAAGTTCGAGTTGGTGTTCACGTAAATTTCTTTCGCAAATAAGTCGTGTCATATATAATACATTTTTGTGCTTATCATTTGTACATCCTTAGTTTATCTACGTTTTAACGTAACTTTTATTCTGAAACAATTTAGGTGTTGACGGTACAAATCTGAGTTACTTTACATTTGAACCCGTCGCAACGCATGAGGAAATTTACTAGTCAAATTCAAATTTTAATGTATTTTTGGTAAGACCGCCCGTAATGGGGCGTTTTTTTTTTTTTAAATTCAGAAAAAAAAAACGCCCGAACACGCCCCCATCCCATTACACCCGGGCGTTTTTGAGCGTGTTTCGAGAAAAAATTGTCCCCGACGTGCTTTAAAAAACGCTAGAACTCTATTTCTTTGCCCAATTGAACATTGCCATGTGTATATACTTAGTTTTAATTAAAAAAAAAAAACAATAGAAATTAGTTTTAAAAGTTGCAGGTTATAGAAAGGAAGAAGAAGAAAAGTTGGAGGTTTTGTTCTTGTGGGTGAAAGGAAGAAGAAGAAGTTTTTTCATTTTAGTCCCTGCATTTCATTTTAGTTTTCATTATAGGTTATAAAAAAGGATTTTATGTTTTCATTTTAGTCCCCGCATTTCTAGTATTGTATTTTTTTTGGAAATGTAATTTTTTTGGAAATTAGTTTTAATTAGATTTTGGAAATGTAATTTTTTTTACTTTTGAATAGGTTTTTTTTTATTTCTAGTATTGTATTTTTTTTTAATTTAATAAAGTATTTTACGTTTTTAATTAAAAAAGATAATTGTTTAATGATTAGAAGGGGCGTTATTGGGCATTATTCCCACTACGGCACTTTTGCAATAACCCTCAATAATGCCTCCATACTGACTGGACTGCCACATGGCAGAAAACGCCCCATAGTAGGGGCATTATTGATAAAACCACTACACATGTTCTAAGTAATTAACTTCATCTATATTACATTAAAACAATGCTTTGATAAACTTTAAATATATTATATTACTAGGTTAGTTCCCCGTGTGTTACACGGGTTGAACAATTTAAACTATATAATAAATATTTCTTGTAAATGCAAATCAAAGACGGAGACATTTATATATATTTGATAAATAATGAAACTAATAATAATAGTAAAAAAAATCTCACACATGTGTACAGAGTCGTTTTTGAGAATTCATGTACCCTGTTTGAGCTCGAAAAAATATGTTCTTCAGTAATAATTAAATATTATTATTTAATTTTAAAATCAAATGGGTATTGGGCTCACTAAGAGCATGTTTGGTTATGTTTTTTGAAACAACTTATAGACTTATTGGCGTTTTGAAAAAGTCAGTATGAAGTGACTTATTGACTTATTGCCTTTTTCCTCTCACATACACCCATATTGCCAAACATCATTTTGTAGCTTATGACTTTTCAAAAAGCCAATAAGTTGTTTCAAAAAGCTTAGCCAAACATGCCCTAAAGCTAATGCCAATGGGTATTGGGCTCACTAAGAGCATGTTTGGTATGCTATTTAAAAAAAAAAATTAACATAGATATCGGATTTTTTTTATAAAAAGCACGTGCCCCTCGAAATCACAGACCTTGTGCGGTGGTCCTCCCCGCACACCCTTATCACCGCCCATGCATGTGTATACTCATTTAAGTAATCGATATAGATTTGATGATATCCTATATTTTTTTTGTATTCAATTAACATTTTTCTATTTAGTATTATTTGCAATTATTAACAATTTTCTAAATGTATATATAGAGTATGGATGTTACTGAATTTTTGAAGAATAATTTTTAATTTTGACATATATATTTAAGCTTATAATTATATAATGTAGTCATGAATTTTAATAAATCCAAAAAAGGGTGAAACCCTTTTCATGTTTCAATAAAAGGGTTATAATTATCAGATAAACATTTTTCTATTTAATATTATCTATAAATTAGAAGATAAATTATTAGAAAATAATATGAAAGAAAGGCGGGAAAACCCAAAAATAGGTGCCTCCAACGAATGACACGTGTCACACATTGGTTTACTTTATTATATGTATAGATTTCGATCTCTGAACCTAAAATTATATTTATATACTAGTTAATTTGCATATACTATAAATACAAAATTAAAAAACAAAACTTATTCTTTTGAGTTTCAATTTTACCTCATATACTTTCAATAATATATGTTTTTAACTATTTAGTTTTTATTTAATATTTTTCTTTAATATCTTGTATTCGTTAACTTATAATTTTTTTGAATACGTAGGTGTGTTTAATTTACTATCCTCGATATTTCAGTATAAACTTTGTTGAAAACACATTTGTATCCAAATGAACTATTATTTTAAACCGATACCGACATCGGTTTCAGTATTCATTTTCATTATTCCATCAATACAAAACACATTTTGTTATCCTTTCAAATTTGGTTCGTAAACTATACTAAGTACCAGTATCGTACTCGTGGCACTCCAAACCAAACCACCGTATCATACGGAAAACAATATATGGCGGAATTACTCATGAGGTGCCCAAAGACGCATCCTGTGCATAATATGTCGCTCCAAGGACGCATGAGATGACCAAATCTAAAAATGGTTTTGATCAACGAGCAATTTTGTAATTTTCCCAAAAAGAAAAGTTGTAAACAGTAAACTTACAAATATCGGTATTTGTAATGTATATCAGAATGATTTATAGAAAGAGGTTTACATCATAAATGACATTCATCGGGATGTAACTACAAAGTGTACACTAAACAGAACAAAGGATATCCCTTCACGAAATCCACTAGCTCCTCCTTATATTGCTATTTTGCCACCTTCATGTTTCAGATAATCATACTTACACCCCTATAATATGTTGTTAGAGTAGTTTACGCCTGAAGTTTTAAGGGTCTTTTATTTACATTCAATTTTTTACTATTTACAAGTGATATGACATTAACAAATTTATATTTATATTTTCCTTTTATAACTTCCGATATATTATGTTTTATTAAAAAACAAATATGGTTTTGCGATGTACTTATTTTTATCTACATTTTGATAATTTTTTTTATTAGAAACGGAATATTAAATTTTATAAAGACATATAAAACGTTATATTTGATACGGCTCCGTTTTTATATTTTTTATATAAAAACGTAGATAAAAATAAGTACATCACAAATACATATTCGTTTTTAATATAACATTATATATAAGAAGTTATAAAAAAACACAAATATGAATTTTTTAATGTTATGTCATTTGATGTAAATAACAAAAAGTTGGATGCAAATAGAATCACCCGAACTTTTATAGATCTAAGCCTAGGATTTCCTCGCGTCTGCCAGCCAACCGTTACGGACATATGTGTCGCACGACGTTGTCCTTAGTCGTTCAAGCTGGAAGCGTCACGGTGAAAAACTCGTACGGACATGAGTAGCGGGTTAGGCGAACTTTCTTTTTCTTTTTCCCTTTTTTCACTTATTTTAAATAGTTTATAAAGAAAAATAATATATATCTTAAATAATTTTACACAAGTTTTGTATATATTTATAACAATTTGTACAACGAATTTGTAAAAGTTACAAACTTAAAAAATAATCTAAACCTCTGTAAAAATTTTATTGAATAACTAAATAAGAAATTATATATTCTGTAAACTTTTCAATACGTAATATTTAAACACAATTTATTAAACTTAATAATATGATATAATAAAATAAATATTTTATTGTTTTAAATACTCTGTGCCTAAATCAAGTGTGAAGTGGGTGATTTTGTGGAAATAAGTGTATAAGATGACGGATGGATTGAGAAAATGATATTTTCGAAAGGCAAAAAAATGTTGATTTGATAATAAAAATATTTTCGAAAGGGAAAAAAATGTTGAATTGATAGGTTATACATGCTTGTACACGTTTATATATTTTTACATTAGAGATGATCTAACATTTTATATATTAAAGCATCTCTAGTTGTTTTAGGTGGACCTGTTTGAATTTTCGGACTAGAAAACCATTGGAGAAAGGCGTCCAAGTTGGTTTGGTCCTTGCGTACATACTAGTCCGGACGAGCAACAAAGGGGACCCACTCTCTTAAATCACGTTTGGTTGATGAACATGGTCATCCACAACCTTCCCTTTTCTCTGTTTTCGGTTTTCTAGGGTTTACAGGCTAATCCTGCAATCGTTAGGAGTGATATCAACAAACGGAAATGTACATACCCAAGAAATGCTTGCACATCTAGTCGTACCACTAGTTAGAAGCTAGGGTCACTTCTCTGATGAGTTCATGACAGAACAAAACCAATGATATATATCAATAGGCGGAACGGAACAACTTACTAAAGATAAGTAACCTTTTGAAACAACCCCTTAAAACAACAAGGGTCTACATGTAACTTGAATATTTTAAATTTGGAAAGGGTTTTACAAGCCGAGCTGAGCTGTCAAGCCGATACAATTTCTTGTTGCTTGTAGCAATATGTGTTTAAATAAGTTTATACTGAAATATCAGCAACGATCTCTTCACGATTTGATGTTTGATTCCAAATTTCCTTCGTACTTTCATGTGATCATTATTATACTCCCATCTATCCATGCCTAATTTCAACTAGTTGAGTGGGTACAGATCCTCCATTAACAAACACCCACTTTTTCTATAAATAAAATAAAAACAACTCACCCCTATCCTCTCAAATTCACCCAATTTCCCATACTTTTTTTTATATTTTTGATCTGGGTATTTGATTTTGAACAAAACCCATGAAAATCTTGAGCCGAAAGTGTTGGAATCCGACAGTTAGTCCCCTTTGCTTTGCGTCAAGGAAAAGCAAATAAAGTTTTTTTTTGCAACTGGGTTTGCGAGATTGTTGAAATAGCAAAGTGGGGTTTTGTTGTGTTATAATATTATTGCTTTTTCAGGGGTTGAAGATTGTTTGTTCTACAGCAAGTAAGTATTGATTCTCTTCAATGTTTTCACACTACCTCAAGATTACATGTATTTAATGCTTGTTATTTCCTTGGTCATATTCTTGAAGAGTTTTACTCTAATTATTTGGGGTGCTGTGAGTTTTTGTGATCTGATCAGAAGGGGGTAGCGGCGCAGCTTGTTGCTCGTCTACCTGCCTTTAGTTTGTAATTTATGTTTATAGGGTATATAATATATTAAATTCTTTCTTTTTTTTTTTTTTTTTGAACGGCCAAAGTACGTTCTTGAATTCGAGTTGATTCTCTTCAATGTTTTCACACTACCTCAAGATTACATGTATTTAATGCTTGTTATTTCCTTGGTCATATTCTTGAAGAGTTTTACTCTAATTATTTGGGGTGCTGTGAGTTTTTGTGATCTGATCAGAAGGGGGTAGCGGCGCAGCTTGTTGCTCGTCTACCTGCCTTTAGTTTGTAATTTATGTTTATAGGGTATATAATATATTAAATTCTTTCTTTTTTTTTTTTTTTTTTTGAACGGCCAAAGTACGTTCTTGAATTCGAGTGGAGTGTTCAATTTTGTATATATTTGTTAATGTTAATGTTAATGTTAATATTTGTTTTAGTTTCCAGTGTGTGTTATTTTAATTGATTTATCTGTTCTTGTTTTCAAGTTATTTTAATTGCTTTTGTATGTATTTGGTCAAATATGTTGTTTGTTCAAGATCATATATGTTTGTTAATTTTTTGTTTGGATTTTAAGTAGATTTTGTAAGTTTTACAGATGCTGATCAGTTTTTGTTTGCTTGAATTTTAACTGTTTTTGTAATATTTTTAACATTTTATCCAATTATTGTTTGACATTTAAGAGGGTTTTACAGATGATATTCAACTATTTGCTAATATTTTAATTGGTTCTTGTAAATTATTGAACTTTTCTCCATTATTGCTTGATATTCATGTGGGGTTTAGCTGATTTTAAAATGTTGATCAACTATTTGCTTGAATTCAACTGTTTGTTTGTTTTTTGTTGTAAATTTTAAATATTTTGACCAATTCTTGCTTGAAATTCAAAGTGGGCTTACTGTTACAACTTATGTTACATTTTAGCCAAATGTATACTTAATACCTTCTGTGTTTAACAAAAACATTTGTTCCTTATATAAACAAACAGAGACATGGCAACATACGTTGAACCACCGAACGGATTTCGACAACCCGGGAAGCATTATTACACGATGTGGCAAACAGTATTCGAAATCGACACCAAATACATACCAATCAAACCAATAGGCAGAGGCGCATACGGCGTCGTATGTTCTTCAATCAATCGCGAAACAAACGAGAAAGTAGCAATCAAGAAGATCAATAACGTGTTTGGTAACCCGACTGACGCAGTAAGAACTTTGAGGGAGTTGAAACTTCTTCGACACATTAGGCACGAAAATGTGATCGGATTGAAGGATGTTATGTTCCCGATTTCCAGGAATAGCTTCAAAGATGTGTATCTTGTTTATGAGTTGATGGATACCGATCTTCATCATATTATTAAGTCTTCGCAGCCATTATCAAATGATCACTGCAAATTCTTCTTGTATCAGGTATATGATAAGTTCCATTTTAATCAAGTAATTTGTCCGTTTCTTTTATATATTAGGGAAAATCACGAAACTAGCAATGTTGAGTAACAAACTTACTAAAATGGCTATTAATGGCCATTTTGGTAATATATTAGTTAAGAGTTAATTACTGTTTTCGTCCATGTGGTTTGTCAAAAATCACTATTTCAGTCCATCAGTTTAAAAATTGCGATTTCAGTCCCTGTGGTTTCACTTTCGTAACCATTTCAATCCATTTATTCTGTAAGTACAGGGACTGAAATGGTTACGAAAGTGAAACCACAGGGACTGAAATCGCAATTTTTATACTAATGGACTGAAATAGTGATTTTTTACAAACTACAGGGACGAAAACAGTAATTAACTCTACAATGTTAATTTCGTGATTTTCCCTGTGAATTATCTCTAGCGGGTCAAAGAAGTAGAAAAGTAGTTTAAATAGAAACGGGTCAAACGAGTAAAATGTGTATGTGTGTGTTCTATGCTTTGTAATTGTGCATTTGTTTGTTAATCAAACAATTAATAAGTTATTTTTTTTTAAACAGTTGCTTTTAGGTCTAAGATATCTTCACTCCGCTAATGTACTACATCGAGACCTGAAGCCCGGAAATCTGTTGGTCAACGCGAACTGCGAGCTCAAAATATGTGATTTCGGTCTTGCAAGAACAAGCCAAGGTAGTGAACAATTTATGACCGAATATGTTGTCACACGTTGGTACCGAGCACCTGAGCTTCTCCTATGTTGTGACAACTATGGAACCTCAATCGATGTCTGGTCGGTCGGGTGCATCTTTGCCGAAATCCTCGGCCGAAAACCGCTTTTCCCGGGAACCGAGTGCCTCAACCAGTTAAAACTAATAATCAACATTCTCGGCAGTCAAACCGACAATAATCTTGGATTTATCGATAACATGAAAGCTAGGAGGTTTATTAAAAGTCTCCCGTTCACCCGAGGGATTAATCTTTCTTCGTTGTACCCGATGGCGGATCCTTTGGCACTAGATTTGCTAAAAAGGATGCTTGTTTTTGACCCGACAAAGAGGATAACGGTGACGGAGGCTTTACACCACCCGTATATGGCGGGTTTGTTTGACCCGAGTAAAAACCCGCCCGCCAGTGTGCCGATAAATTTGGATCTTGATGAGAATATGAGTGAAGATGTTATTAGGGAGGAGATGTTGAAGGAAATGTTGCATTATCACCCTGAAGCTAATGCATATGCAATGGGGGTTCAAAGATAGCAAGCAATTTTTTATGTTGCTAAAGTAGAAAAAGATGTCAATTTTGTTCACATTTGATGTTTACTAATAGCATATAAAATGCTTTTAGTTGTAATTTGGATTCATATACTTCTGTTATTCTTGTAATTTGGATTCTAAAATCTTTATGAAGTAAGTTTTCTCCTTTAATAAACACTAAAAATGTAATTTTATTTTTTATAGTTAAGTTTTGATAAACGCCTGTGATTTTTAGGCTCGAACTCGTTCTCTAATTTTTACCCCTTGAACGCGACAATCATCATATATAAATTTATAGTTTCTAATAATTTTTTTTATTGTTGTTGCTTTGAATTTATGTGGTTAGCTTTCAATTTTAAATTCAGGTGTCTATCTTTAACATTTATTTACAACTTATGTTAGTATAATAATATCATATAAGTGGACATCTAAGTTTTATATGACAAAGTTTTGATGATATTAGGTATGGATTGTTGGCTTCTTGCTCAACTACTAAGAACCCAAACCCACATCAATTGTCGCTTTTTTATCAATCATTTGAGTTTTACATTGACTATAAACTTTAAGGGTCAAAATATTAGTACTTATAAGAAAGTCGGTTGCAAAATAGTCACTTTTAACCAAATAATCTTAACTCCATTCATACGAATATCATGATTTTAGCATAATCAATTTTCAATAGGAATAATGGATTTTAATAATCCTAACTATTGCCCATTGGCCGGCAACTGTCCCAACTTCAAAAATTCTCATTGACGGTCCCATCTTTTCGTATATTGGCCTTCAATGGATCTTGACTAACAGAACCCTAACGCCGTTAGTCTTCGGTCGCCAGAAAAACGTTTTTGGCCGGAAAACTCAACCTTTTCATCTCAAACCTCTTTGTAACCTTATTATGCACCTTTAGGAAACTTTTTTCGCCGGAAAACTTCTTTTTGGCCGGAAAACTCATCATTTAGCCGGAAAACTCAAAGTTTTGTTCCCAAACTTGTTTGTAACCATAGATCGGTTTTCCGATCAAAAACGCTTTTCCGAAGACCAGAAACTAACGGCGTTAGGTTTCTGTTAGTCAAGGTCCATTGAAGGCTAATATGTGAAAAGATGAGACCGCCAGTGCGAATTTTTAAAGTTGAGACCGTTACCGACCAATGACGAATAATTAGAATTATTAAAATCCATTCTTTCTTTTAAAAAAGATAACACACACCTTTCAATTATTTGAAAAAATCTGTATAACTTCTTAAAGGAAAAAAAAGTTAACAGGTATTTTAATAGTTAATGTATGATTTAACATCTATTTTATTATAAGATTATTGGATTTTATCACCCCTAATTATTGGCTATTGGCCACTGCCACCCTCAACTATCACTTTGACGCCCGTCACCCCCAACTTAACACTTAGTGTGTTCTGTCACAACGTCGTTAACTGATCACTAACTTTTAATCCTGTTGCTATACTTTTGGGGGTGTCATAGGGATCTTAGGACACCCCCAAAAGTATAGTAACAAGATCAAGAGTTAGTGATTAGTTAACGACATGGTGACAGAACACACTAAGTGTTAAGTTGGGGGTGGCGGACGTCAAATGATAGTTGTGGATAACAGCTGCCAATAGCTAATATTTAGGGGTGATAAAATCCAATAACCCTTTATTATAGTATCGATAATTATGTTATATGATCGAATACATCACTTATTTAACTATGTATATGTCTGTGATATTCCTTAAAAGATATGTATTGTCATTGTTCTTAGATATTTTGCTAGAAATACGATGCAACCAACTCATTTTACGTCAAAATTCCTTATATATGATTTTGAGATCAAATGTAATAAATTTCATAGGGTCCTAATATTAACACATGGGAAAACTTATTTACACATGGTGTATACGGACCGTATACTGTTATACGGCCCGTATAGAATAAAAACAACTGACAAAGTCTGCTGGCACAGACTTTGTCAAGTTGTTTTATTCTATACGGGCCGTATAACAGTATACGGCCCGTATACACCATGTGTAAATAAGTTTGCCTGGTCGTATACAATGTATACGAACGTGTATACGGGCCGTATAACAGTATACGGCCCGTATGGAACGAAATTTTGATTTTTAAAATATTTTAGAGTGGTGAGGTGCTCAAAATAAAACATCAACAAGTAATAAAGATTGAAGAACAAGAAAACGTGTCGTATGACTGTAATAAAACGGAAGCTATCAACGCGGGATTACGGGCATGGTGTTATTCTTTATTTAATATTTATAGAATAAAAGGAAGGGTGAGGCATTTGATGAGAGTTGTAAGGAGTCTGAATAAAACGGAAGCTATCAACGCGGGATTACGGACATGCGTTTAATTCCCAACATATTTGTTTTGTCACGTACATTTCGTAAGAAACTTTTCGTGCACTGAACCTTCACCTCCAATCATTTCCTGGTCAAATCACACACTATAAAGTTTAAACTTATCGTGTGTTGTAGTTTGGAAAGATGACCGAATAGAGATCTGAATAACAAACTGTGGAGAACTTGTTTGCGTTATCCACCAACAATCCGTTCATTATCTGTTGTTATTTAAAACAATAGCAATTAACGTTCGGTTGAGATAACGGACATCCAACTTTCAAAATTCAAATCAAACTAACACGAAGTATCTCGAAGGTATCATATTCTTGGTTCAATACCATGTGAAAAAAGATTCTTGCCAGCAGACTTTTGTTGGTTTGTTTCCAGGTAGGGTTTAGAATGTTTGAAGGAATGTCGGTTTTTCAGTATTCGGATTTTGTTGGTTCAATACCAACTGCTCGAAATCCCTTTCGTTTCATGGATTTCCCTTTGGTTGAAACTTTTCATCACCGGTTTCTACAGCACAAGCACATACACAGGGGAGAATATTCTCGAAATTGAAGGAAAAGAAAAAATGGTTGTTGATGTTTTTTCTCTATCAGGATTTTGTTGAGTCGTCGGGAAAACTTTTCCTCAGGGGAGGGTGAGTAGTATGAGTCTGAGTCCATTGTGGTTCGTGAATGTTGGAAGAACCCGACACGTCTTCTGCTGCCTCTTCGGTTGGTAAAAGACATAGGATGGCTTTTAATACAGGCTCTTTGTCGATTGTGGTTGATTTATAGGAGGAGGCTCTCCCCTCCTGATGCAATTTTCACAGTGGTACCAATGTCCTGCTACTACAATCCTTCCAACGATCCTTGTCTTGAAAGACAAGAATACAACGTTCATGTATCACAAGGAATGACCGATCTAAGGCAGAGAACCTGATTTAGATACACAAATTCATCACCGGTTTCTACAGCACAAGCACATACGCAATGAAGTATTAAAAGATGTTAGTTTCTTGACAGTATGGTTTCTCGACAAATGAAGTATTATCTGTCCTTGCTGCCTCTTCGGTTGATAAAAGACATAGGATGATTTCTCTATTACAGCACTCTTCTGAAAGACAAGAATACAACGTTCATGTATCACAAGGAATGACCGAGTTTGGAAAACGGACGGAATCCACGAAGAAACTGTTGGAATTTGTGGATTTCGGTTGGTTCAGAAACTTAACAAGAGAAGCAACTAAAAAAAAGGAAAGAAAGACCTTATTTTACCTTTTTTTACCATATGTATACGGAAATAACTGAAAATAACTCGCCATTCTCTTGCACCTATATACGTTGCAAGGTATAGAATGTTTGTAGTATTCTTGGTTCAATACAAACTCTTCTGAAAGACAAGATAATGGTTTCTCAACAAATGAAGATGAAGATGAAGAAACGAGAGTTTGTTTTGAGAAATTTACAAGGTAAACCTGAATTTTTAGATTTTTAGACACTTACTTGAACATGAGTCTGAGTCCATCGTGGTTCGTGAATGCTTCGATTTCAACAAATCTTTCAAGGTCTTAAGTGATGGACAACTGGTTAAAAGATGTAGAAGAGTTTGTGTAGAGATCTTTAATGTGAGATTCTTCAAGTTTGCACATTTTGAGAAAATACCAATGTGGTCATTTTCAAGTGTGAGATTAGCCAAACGAGGATGAAAGATACTCAAACCATCTGATCCCGTTGTTGCAAACTCCTTTAATGTGAGATTCTTCAAGTTTGCACATTTTGAGGTTTTTACCATTTTTTACCATATGTATACGAGTCGTATACGGTTTATACGGCCGTATACCATTGGTAAAAAATATTTTTACCGATCGTATACAATGTATACGATGGTTGTATACGGGCCGTATATTATTATACGGCTCGTATACTATGGGTAAAAAATGGTAAAAAAAAGGGTTATTCTCTTTAATCTATCAAAACGATCCTTGTCGTGATGATTCGAAACATTCACGAACCACAATGGACTCAGACTCATACTACTAGCAGTAGAACCCGACACGTCTTCTGTGATGATTCGAAACATTCCGAATAAGTAGCAGAAAAACCCGTATACGGTGATTGTTTATCCATACTATTCTTCATAGCCATATTCCCACTCACAATTTGTTGATACATATCGTCCGTTCAACTTGAGTATTTTTTCTAACTTTATGCTTGCATCCACCACAGTGAATATTAACTTTGTGTGAAAGAGTTTGGAAACCGGACGAAATCTATGAAGAAACTGTTGGAATTTGTGGATTTCGGTTGGTTCAGAAACTTAACAAGAGAAGCAACTAAAAAAATACAATTGATTTCTCTTCCGGTTACCAGGCCTATCATCTCCGTCTACGTTTGGTTTCCTCAACGAAGAACCATCAGCCATTATCAGCCCTTTTTTCCCTTGGTTTCTGGTTGATTTTTGAGGGTGAGGGTTTTTGAATTGATTCCTGCGCTCAAGTTTCAACTACTGGAGTGAAAATTGGTAAAAAATGGTTTATTCTCTTTAATCTATTAGAACGATCCTTGTAACCATCAACCGTTCAAGTTGATATAGGAGAGTACTGAACAACCGAGATAACAGCTCCGGTATTTTTCACCAACCCATCTTTGGTAGTGTTTGTTTGAGAACCTGATTCAGATACACAACGGTCTCTTTGCTTCGTCTACTAGAACTATTTGTGTATGCATTCTTTTGGTAGTTAACAACGCTAATTAGAAAAAAATCTGAAAAAATTAATCATATCGATTGCAATAACAGGATGGATGTGACACACATAGATAGATAAAATGTCACAGTTGTCAAGACTGTTTGTCGGGTTTCCAATGCTCACACAGGGTGATAAACAACGCTGATACACGTAACATCTAGTTATATTCAGATTTAAACAATGCCCGCCTCAATCTTCAATACTTCAGTAAAATACCACTAGTAGAAGAACCTGACACGTCTTCATGTAACAGAGAATGTTTTAGAAATTGAAGGAAAATGAAAAGATTTGTTGAAATCGAATTTGACAACTATGACAGCTTATTAAAAGTATCGTGTGTTGTAGTTTGGAAAGATGACCGAACAGAGATTTGAATAACAAACTGTGGAGAACTTGTTTGTGGCAGGTTCTTCTACTAGTTACTCGGAATCGATAAATAACCAACACGAAGATCTCTGCGATCGCTA
The DNA here is from genome assembly GCA_030545235.1 of Helianthus tuberosus. Lineage (NCBI taxonomy): Eukaryota > Viridiplantae > Streptophyta > Magnoliopsida > Asterales > Asteraceae > Helianthus > Helianthus tuberosus. The sequence continues at coordinate 28,844,817 of CM060420.1, read as the reverse complement.
AGGTTTTCATCAACGGACTGATCGGTAACGTTACTCTACCTGTGCTCCGATTTAAGCGGCATGTTCCGATCAACGTTTATCGACATTGTTAAAGGTGATGAAGAGTTTTAGAAACCCTAGAATGATTGTGTTTTTACGGGAATAAAACGTGATACTTGAAAAAAGCCAATATATACGGCCCGTATATAGTTATACGGCCCGTATACATGTCCTAACATCAAAAACCCACAAAAATAAATCAATTGAGCCGTATACGTTTTACAAATCGTATACACATGTATACGACTCGTATAACTGTATACGGGCCGTATATAATAAAACCAAAAAAAACATTCTCTGCGCATTTTCCTATTCAAAAACATTCTATACGAGCCGTATAATTGTATACGGCCGTATACAATAGGGGATGTGAAAATAAGATATAGGGTATGTGGGAATAAGGCACCCCATTTCATATCTACAAGGATATGGATTCGTATCAAATCTATGAAAATTACACAATCCGTATCTACTTTATTTATAAATCAAAAAAGTTTAATGCTCCGACTCCCTGACCGCTCATTTTATAACGTTTTGAGTCTCTGTGTTTTAGTGGTTTTAACCACTTGAGTCCAAAATCAAAAGTATAAGTGTTAAAAAAAATGGACTTAAAATGTTATAAAATGAGTGGTAAAGGACTCAGCGCATTAAACTTTTTTATTTAGGATTCAAGTGGTTAAAACCACTAAAACACAGGAACTCAAAAAGTAATTTCCTCTAAATCTTAATACATATGTTTTGACTTTTCTTTATAATCTAGACTGATTATGTTATAGGACCACACACAACAATTCTACCAAGTCCTAACATAGCCTTTCTCTAGATACATTGAATAGTGGGATTACATACCAAACATGAGGCACGAATATTGACTGCCTTGTCAGCCATGTGTTGAAGACAACATCGTTGGGGTTGCATAGTGAATCAACAACATGATCAACACCCAAACGTTTAGCCATGTATTTGAGTTTTCAACTAGTCCCTACACTTCGAAAATCTCAGTTGAAAACTTAAAAGATGTAGTAATAAAGGTCGGGTTGAAATGAATTAGAGGGTTTAGAAGTTTGTAGCCGAACATCAGTTAAGAAACTAAGGCCGCGAAATGGGCTATATTTGCTGGTTAACATGTCGTGTTAGAACACATACACGACATGCATATTCACAAGTATACACACATGGGCGAAGCTTTTAAGGGCGGCCGACCCCCCGAACTTTTCGCTCAGTAGTGGAGAGTATGTAGTTTTCATATAGAATTTTTTGGGTATATACGTTTTCGACCCCTCGGTTTTATATAAATATTTCGGTCCGGTGACTTACGCCCCCCCCCCCCCCCCTCGGTTGGAAATCTCAAGTTTTGCCAGTGTATACACAAACCTATTTAAAAACAAATAATTCTTCAAAATCCATCTTCCTATAAGATACGGGTGCCATGTACAAAAGCATATAGCCTGAAACCTGGAGTGTGCCAACTTTGGTCTTATTTTCTTTAGTACAAAATTGGGATTATTTGCATGTAAAATATGAAACATGATTATTAATAGGTACTGAATTTTGTACCACCAAAAGTGCATAAGTGTGTATAACTTTAAAGTTTAAACCAAGGTTGATAGAAAGCCAAAGAACAAGACCAAAAACTAATCTATTGAACATTTGAACCTTCTTTTCTTACTTTTCTCCACATATGAAATAAACTCTAAGACAGTTAACACAAACCCAAATTCAACATTGACCCTTCTATCACGACAGTTTTCTCCATCTAAAGCATACCAAAAGGTTTGAATGTTTCTCTCTCTAAAGGTTTGTAAAGGAAGCAAAGGACATGTGTTTGATAAAAGGGAAGAAGACATGTGGAAAAAGTAGGAAAGGACCACAATGGAGCAAAGGGTTAAACAAAATAGAAAACAGCTTGAAGTGTCAACTTTTGAAATGTAGAGGAAGAAGGGCCAAATGTGAAGATATCACCGACACTTGCCTTTAAGATAAATGATGATAATGTATACAAATTAATATTTGTCCGCCTCACGTATAGAGAGCTCTAGGATATTGTTAATTTAAAATATATCGAGTTAATATGAAATGAGTTAACGAATGGGGTGACGGTCCATTGGTAATGGCAAAGCCTTAAACATTTTGGGAGAGGGAGGTCCTGGATTCAAATCTCACATACAACGGAAATAAAAGAAATTTGTTGTTAAAAAAAAGACGAAGTGAGTTGAATTTCACGTAATTTTATTTCGTTATATAGGATATGTGAGTCAGGGGCTATTTATTTGGCTCTTAATGAGTCTCTTAATGGTTCAGACCTCTTAATAGTTCAGTACTTAATGATTCAGACTATTTGTTTAAACATTATACAGAGTCTGAATGATTAAACATTATACAGAGTCTGAATGATTAAGACCTCTAGTCTGAATTGGTCAGACATTTTCCTTTGAACGGTTAAGTATTATACTGACTCTTAATGGTTCACCAGTTAATGGTTCAGAACTCTTATTGGTTCAGCACTTAACCATTCAGAAGTTGCCAAACAACCTCTCACTTTGTTTATAAAAGGCTGTTGTTAATCTAGGGGATATTTTAGCAAACGCTAGTTGTTTATAAAAATTCAAATACACACAAAAGAAACTTGGCAAATCATTTAGACATGGATATGAAACCACTCTTCATAGAAGTCTATGTGGACTAGAATTTTTTTTTTAAAATGTTTACCTGTGGTTTTTGAGATTATTTTAGTTTTAGTTAGTCCGTTAAATACTACGAGTTAAGTTCCTGTACAAATAAAATAAACGTACGAATTGAGGGAAAAAGCAAAAAGTGGCGGTGCCATTTTGGTAATTATCAGCAACTTCAAAATTACTCTAGTAGAGTAATTTTGAGCTTCTGTAGAGTAATTTTGTAAATGTTCATGTAGAGTAATTTTGGTCGTGTAGGGTAATTATCAAAATTGTAGGGTAATTATCAAAATTACACTAACCCCCCCCCCCCCCCCCCCCCAAAAAAAAACCTAAAAAAACCTAAACCCCCCCCCCCCCCCCCCCCCAACTAAAAGCTAAAAACTAAACCATAAAGTTAAACCCCATAACTAAATGCTAACAAAATTACTCTACAAGACATTTTCCAAAATTACTCTACAGAAGTCAAAATTACTCTACTAGAGTAATTTGATAATTACCCTACATTTCCCAAAATTACTCTACAGATGCTCAAAATTACTCTACTAGAGTAAATTACTCTACTAGAGTAATTTTGAAGTTTTTGATAATTACCAGATTGCCACCGCCACTTTTTGCTTTTTCCCCAGTACTTTTGAAGTTGCTGATAATTACCAGATTGCCACCGCCACTTTTTGCTTTTTCCCCCAATTCGTACGTTTCGTACGTTAATTTTATTTTTATTTGATCCTTTACCTAAATACTACACACCAACCACCTCTTAGACGTTTTAAGTAGTCTAAATTAAAGTCCGCTCATCAAAGAAACAAACTCTTTCATAGTCCACGTATTGAAGTAGCGGACTATCCAGAAACCAAAATAATCTCAAAAACCACCTACAAACACTTTGAAAATTTCTAAACTACCTAGACTTAAAAATGCTCGTCAAAATACATGGTGTGTGTAAAATATTTACAATAGTTTACTGAGGGATCACTGACTAATATGATAATAGCACCAACAGATTACCAATATATGAATAATACTAAAAACTTATATGTCGATACCAATTAAAGGATAATTAAATTTTACCTTTTTTTAGTTTTAGTGGAATCAGACCATCCGTCAGTTATAAATAATTATATAAAATAGTGTAAGTAATTTTATCTTTTATGTTGGAAAGGTAAATATTAACCTAAAATAAAGGCTTAACCCCACCAAGACAAAGAATTACATGTTTGGCCACCCGAATATAAAACTTTGTTGTTTGAAAATACATCTACACTTCACTAGAAACCCCCTAAAAGAATACTTTAATATTAGAAATAATTGCATCTACTCGAAATGGTTGTATGATAATTTATTTCAACCGGTGAAACCATACTATATATATATATATATATATATCTCACATCACATCTTCTCTTTGTCACCTGAGTATACCAAAAAAACATATAGTCTATCTGATCACTATACATGGAGGCTCTGTCTGGTGCACCATTGTGATGATCATGTCACCCGTGATAAGCGAGGCCCTCTTATCCGGTTTCCCGATAACCTCCACCACCCTCAGCCGCCGCACTCACTCTCTTCAATCTTTTTCCGTCGTGTTTCTCTATTGGTTTTACGTCTTCTCATGAAAACCAACACCTTTTTCTAGTTTTATCAGTGTTATACGTATATATAACACATAAACGTACCCAGTAAAATCTCACTCGTAACAAATAAGCTATTGGTAGGTCTGAAAAGGGTGGCATAAATACACGATATATTCACTTGTTGGATATTTGATCAACATGGTAGTTTGTGGTGTGCCAAAGTTTCTCGAGTCAACTCAGTTCCTATTGTCAAGTTCAGATGATCATCAAGATTCAACCTTGAGGAAGCGAAAAAGAATGATATCGAACAGGGAATCCGCTAGGAGATCGAGAATACGCAAAAAGAAACATTTGGGTGATCTTGTGTTTCAAGTGAGTCAACTCGTGAGTGACAACAAACACATGGCCATCAACTTGCAAGATACAACTCAGATGTACCTCATTTTGGAGTATGAGAATTCGATTCTTAGAACTCAGTTAGCTGAGTTGACTCACCGATTAGAGTCACTTACTAACATCATCAATGGGTTCAGCTCACTTAGTGACAACTATGGAACTGAAGCATCTATAATGTTGGGGATGGATGATGCATTGTTGGTTCAATGTGATAATATGTTGCATGACAATGAACATTTTATGGTTGAAATGTTCTTGAATTAATCAAACTCTAAATTGTACTTGTCTTTTCGTTATTGTAATCGAAATGTTTTGGATTTTAACCACACCTTTAAACAAAATCGGCACAAGAAAAAGCATTTGTAGCGACAAGAGCTACATTGACAACATGTCTCCTCGGCATAGGTTGACATATGGCGATGATAGACATATCATCACCATAGACTTTCTAAGATTTGTAGATTAGGTTAGCGAGAATTGTCGTTCTAGGTAAAAACAATTTTCTTGGTTTTCTTTCATTCTTGATTACTAATTACTAATTATTCCATATATAAATAACCAACTTTATATGTGCATTAATACTTGTATCATGTGCTTGGGGAGTGTTTCAAAAAAAAAAAAAACTAGGTTTTTCACATTTAACCCAAACATTTCATATTTTACATTTTAACCCCTTTTCATTTTTTTTTACTTTTACCCCAAAATTTTCCATCTTTTATAATTTAACACAACACTTTATTATTTACAACTTTCGTACCCCATACTTTTTATCTTTCGCAAGTTTTTCGTTTTATGTTTCGTTCTAAATTTTGCGAGTTAACATGTCGTAGCGTGCATGTGAGATTCACTGTTTTTGCTCTATTTTTTCATATTTGACAGACCCGTCGCAACGCGTCCATTTTTTCCCTTTTGAAAAGTTCGCTGCAACGGGCGGGTCGTAGATCGATCGACTAAGTTATTATTTGGAAAAATTACAAGTTTTGTCCTTTATCTTTATAGTACTTTACAGGCGGTGTCCTTTTTTTCAAATGTTGACAGGCGATGTCCTTTAGTAGGTATTTTGTTACACGTTTTGTCCTTTAACCCTAACCAAGTTAGATTTTTTTTATTAAATTTGTTTACCCAAGGGTATTTTAAACTTTTACCCCTTTATTTAATATTATTTAAAAAATAAAATAAAACAAAACAAAACATTTTTAAAATTATTATATATATATAAAGTCTTTTCTCTCTCTTTACACAAACTCTCTATCTCTCTACCACACACTTTCTCTCACACATAATCAGATCCTACCACCCCTCTCACCACCACCAACCGACCACCGCCATTAACCCATCGACCACCGCCACCACCATCAACCCACCACCACCAAAAAGAGGGGTGAACCGAAGCACATCCGTTATCTATCCACCGATAAGAGTGAACTCCGTTGCTGATGTCACGTCGTTGAGAGCTTTGTATGTAAGAGTGACCGCCGCATACAGATCGGAGCTCGTGGAGTCAATCAAGCACTCCATCCACCCATCAGTATCAAACTCGCATACAGATCCAGACGCCACTACAATGTTTTGATTGATCAGATCGGCGGTAGGTGTGGCGGCAGCGACAGGTGCAGAATGGGGTTCTGGGTAATTGGGGGAGAGACGAACTGGTGGTGCGTCTCTCTGCAATGTTCCGAAGGTGTTGAAGGAGATTGCAGCGATGGTGTTTACCTGTTCCTGTAATTGGGATATTATGTCCATTAAATTGGGGATTTAGCAAGAGGAAGCTCTCTTTCAATCCAACATTTGCAAATGGAAGTACTTTGGGCTTGTATGAGGTGCTGATTGGAAAGCCTTATATATGTGACATTATTACTGATTTTGTTGTACATTGTTTCTTCATTGAAGCTGAAAAGATGTTGTCGGCGCTTGGAACCGATCATGCAGTTTTTATTAGACGGGTTCCTCAAAACCCTGGGCTCGTTAGAACCTATTACCGCACCGGCTGCATTATTACCTTCAAATGGTGACAGCAAAATCCCAAAAATCCATTATCCCTTACATTTTACCTTTGAAACATCATATATTTCTTAGCTTCTGTTTCTTGTTTTTTATTAGGTAAGCAGTTGTCCTATTTGGTTAGGTAGAGTTGGGTGGTGACATGGTGGTTGCAGGTGGTGGTGTTAGGAGGAAGAAGAGGTTGAGGGGTGGAGGTAGGGCCTTTATACATACATAAATATATGTATATATTTATATATATTTACAAAAATTGTCCTTTATATGTATAAAGACTAAACTACCCTCATGTGACTTGCATGTGACCAGATTTAACAAGAAAATCTAACTGGGTTAGGGTTAAAGGACAAAACGTGTAACAAAATACCTACTAAAGGACACCGCCTGTCAACATTTGAAAAAAGGACACCGCCTGTAAAGTACTATAAAGATAAAGGACAAAACTTGTAATTTTTCCTTATTATTTTCTACGTTTTACGTTTCTGATTAATTTCTTCGCATTAAGACACTTTAACGGGTGTGCGTGGTTCAACGATTAGTCTGCTTTTCGTTCAGTGTAATTTTTATCATTTTATCTATTTTATTTTTACGATGTTGAAAGTCGATGTGGTTGTGGCATTGGTGTTACTTGGCACGGTTTTACGAACGTTTTTAACCTATTAAATTTTTTACTAACTTTTTGTTTCAGTTTACCCATATACTCCCTTTACTTAAAAACTATTTTTTACGTGCATATTTTATGTACGGGTATGTGTAAATATGATTTCTTCAACATTCCGACGTAAACTTTTTTTATAGATGAGTGAGGTCAAATATAATACGTTTTCGTTTAAAGAAACCATTTTTACGTGCATATTTCTATGTACGTTTTCGTATAAATTCAAGTTGTTCTACGTTTCGACGTAAACTTTTTTGGAAAATGATTCAGGTCAAATATAATATGTTTTCGTGTTTATTTTATGTATGTTTCGTAAAGTTTGTTTCGAACCGAGTGAAGTCAAATTATGGTTTCTTTTTCTCCCCTTTTTTTCGAAAGCTCTAATTAATCCCTTTCGATTACATGTGCATATTTTCCTTCATACCCGTTACGTTTTCTTTGTATAAGTTCACATATAATACGTTATAATTGTTCGAAATGAATTCCATTTACTTTACGTTTGATCCAATCACAATGCTTATACAGGTTACACTGAGTTCAACTGGATACGTCGAAATGTGTGTTTTCATATGGTTAATGCATCACATAACGGAAGTTGCCCTGCAACGTAGTTGGCAATCTTCATCTCAATGAGGGCTTTGGCCCGGGCTCATACCCGGGTTCGAGTCTGAGGGACACTGGTGCCCAGCTTCGGCTGGGTAATTTCACCGCCAGGGAGCGATCCGGTAAGCTAGCTTGGGAGGGGGGATCCCCTCCGCGGTCAGGGGTACCGTGCATCTCCCCTTTTTTTAATGCATCATATAACGGTTGAACTAATCCATTCAATGTTTACGATGTACTCGCGCCACAACGCGGGCGGGTCTTAACCCTAGTTAATATATAAAAAGAAGACGATTTCACCTATGGTATTAGGTGACATTCCAAGCTCATACCATTCCTATCAAAGCTCAATATGTTACATAATATTAAACAAACATATATAATTTAAATATGAATTGTTAGAATTCACTGTATTCATATTTGAAGTTGGCTTTTTAGACAAGTTAAGGATTGGCATTATTAATTAATATTAATATTAATATTAATATTAATATATATATATATATATATATATATATATATATATAATAGGAGATATTATTTATTTATTTATTTATTAATAATAGAAGATACTGAATAGTAATTTTTAATATTATAATAATATATAGAGTTATTTTTTAACTTTTATTATTATAATATTTAAATACATTTTTATATTTTTTTAAGTTTAATGATTTTTTATTACGGGTTGGAATAAGCTTGGTGTTAACAAGTATCGAACCGGTACTGGTATCGAAAATAATCGGTACGGTCCTGTTCGGTATTGGTACATGAAGGTAAAAATCGGCACCAGTCTGGTACAGAAAACGCCAAAAGTCGGTACCGAATTGACATTGAAAATCTTTTATTTTGGGAAATTCGGTACTGCTAGCCAGTGCCATTTGCTCATCCCTGATCACGGGTATCGTGCGAACAACAACGGTATCGTATAACTTTGTTTGTTGATTTTATTCGACTTTTAATGATTTCTTTTTTTTAGTTTCAAGAGTATGGATGAGCTCGGTGTCAACTGATACCGAAAATACCGGTTACGGTATCGGTATACGAAGGTAAAAACCAGTAGCGAACCGGTACCAGGAATGCTAAAAGTCGGTACCAAATTGGCACTTAGGATCTTTCGGTTCGAGAAATTCGGTGCCAGTACCCAGTACCATTTGCTCATCTCTGACCACGGGTTTCATATGAACAACATCGTTACCATACAACTTTTTTTTGTTGATTTTCTTTCTGTTATCTTTTAGTGTTTTTTATACAAACTCTGTATAATACTTAACCATTCAGAGGCAAATGTCTGAACCATTCAGACATCTGCTCATGAAACAAACAGTCTGAACCATTAAGTGCTGAACCAGTAAGAGGTCTAAACCATTAAGAGCCTTATTAAGAGGTAAACAAACAACCCCTTAGTCTAACTTTTGAATTCAGATAGGGTTTACGCAGTGTTGTAAGAATTGTTAGGCGTTACGGTTGGTGGGAACTGACTAGCGATTAATCGGATTGAGGTTTTAATACGTAAATTTTAGTTATATATGTACACAAACATTTTTATATGTAGTTTTCTAAAGTAGACATGTTTTAATCCCTCATTGGCCCATCTTTTTAAGTAATTGATGGGAATTTATAAGGCTTGGTAGAAATGTGGCAATTATCTACCAAATGGCGAAGCCTGAGATTTTCGATCGGGGTGTTGAAAACGTATATACCCAAAAAGTTCTATAAAACGGGGGTCGAAAACGTATATACCCAAAAACTTATATACGAGAACTACATACTCTCAACTATTTAGCAAAAAGTTCGGGGGGTGGCCGCCCCCTCCCGCCCCCACTATGCTGCGCCCCTGGATCTAGCCAAAATTTGGCCAGAAAAGGACTGCACTGATCGCCTAGCTATTAATCGGCTATTAGTCGGTGAATATCTGATTAATGAATAATCAGCAACTAATCGAGGTTTTTACAACTATGGGTTTAGGGTATGGTAAATGGGTGGCTTAATGGTTGTAGGTTTCTCAATAAAAGTTGGGTAATTGTTTTTTCAATAGACAATAAAATTTGGAAAATCCATTTTATTATTATTATTATTTTTTTGGAGGGGGGTATCTATACTATATAATAAAAGAAACCTGTTTTGGGACACTTGTCATCCTCTCATTTAATTGATTAAAATTATTAATAATACTAAAAATAATAATATTTAATCTAAATTAATACAAATTATTATTATTAATAATATTTAGTCAAATCTAAAATCTAATTTAATACAAATTTTTAGAGTAAAGTCCTTTTTGAGTCTCTGTGGTTTGTGTATTTTAACCATTTGAATCCAAAAACCAAACTTGTCTTGATTTGAGTCCCTGTGCTCTCTAATTTTAACCATTTGAGTCTCTGTGATCTCTAATTTTAACCATTTGAATCCAAAAACCAAATGTTTCTAATTTGAATGTTATTTACGTTTTGGATTCAAATGGTTAAAATTAGAAATCACAAGGACTCAAATCAAGACAAGTTTGGTTTTTGGATTCAAATGGTCAAAAATGCACAAACCACATGGACTCAAAAAGAACTTTACTCAAATTTTTATTATCAATAATATTTAATCAAATCTAATAAGAATTCATACGAATTCCAAAGTTGATATTAACTTTCAAATAATTAAAAAAAATCCGCCTAACACCACAAATGTTTCTGTTAAATTCGATTAATTAATTTATTCAACAATCACTATTATCTTTATCATTCAGTACGGTTAACTGATTTGTCATAATACAACCTCCCACCTATTCAATCATATGATTTTTCAATCTTATATTAACTAAATAAATAAAGATTAATATTCAATCTTATCCTACTTTAAATATAAAAAAAATCCTTTAGTTTTTTTAAATATACTTTTTTATTATTTGGTATATAAAATCATATTTATTCAACCCATGTAATACACGGGGGTTTTTAAAAATATAATTTTTTTTATTATTTGGTAAACAATGTTACATTTATTCAACCCGTGTAATAAATGGTTTTAAAGGTATATATATTTTTTATTATTTGGTATATAATATTACATTTATTCAACCCGTACAATACATATGGTTCTTATAGATATAACTTATTTTATTATTTAATATATAAAATTACATTTCTTCAACCCGTGCAATAAAGGAGGCTTTTAAAAAGATAATGTTTTATTATTTGGTATATAAAATTCATTTATTCAATCCGTGTAATACACGGGGTTATAACCTAGTTATAGGTTATAAAAAAACAATTTATGATGTTGGTTTAGGTTCAGATTATACGTATTGTGGAATTTCTTTTCATTATTGCCGATTGACACTCATTTTTAGGGGTGTTTAAAAAATTAGTATTTTTAAAAAATATATATAGTATATGAGCATTATATTTAGTTTGAAATATAATAATATATATAGTAGATAATCGGATTCAAATGTGGATTTATGAATGTTTTTTGTTGACAATGTTGGAAATTTAGAAAATCAAATATATGTTTAGTTTTAATATATGGACGATATGAAGTTTTTGATTCGGATATCCGTTTGGATATCTGAATCCTTATCTGAACTTTCGGATATCTTTTGTTCATTGCCTCTTTTGTCTTTGGATGGCTTAAAGTGTCTCAACGTAGCGTCATTATTTTACACTTCTTCAATCTTTAATATATTTTGTAACCTGTATGTGATCCATCTATCTATACTTTCTATAAAAGGAGAAATCCAAGTGACATAAGAAAAGCTGATGTGTCAGCTAGAGAGCATGTCCAACAAGGTTTTTATTATGTCATTATTACATCATAAAGGCTAATATATAAAGATTTTAAAATTCAAAGTTGGCCCACTTTCACCTTTTCAAAGGTCTGCCCATCAAACCACTGCCATCAAACCACTGCCCATCTCCAAACCTTTACAAACCTTTGCATTCCAAACCACCTTTTCAAGCTTCTGACGATTCAAAATTCAAAATTTAAAATTCAAAATCTCTGCCAGATCCAAAATTATGGCTCCATATTCAAAATTCAAATCGTATACCTATAAAGAGAGGGTTCTTTTTAATTTCTCAGAGCTTATCATCTCTCAGCTTTCTCTTTCTAAAACTCACTTTTTTCTCTCAAATTCAAATCGTATACCTGTTAGTAGAGCAAAGAAAGACGATCACAGTCCAACAATGGCGACGAACAAATCAACAATCGAGATGCCTAGAGTGAAGCACGGTAATCAGGGGCTTGAGGTCTGATTTTCAATTCATCCTTTTTTTTTCACATTTATTTATGATGAACAATTGCCACTATTTTCACATCTTTCTTTCTCTCCTAGGGTTTCAATTGCCCGATCTCCTCTCCTCTTCATTGCTTCATTTCTCCTCATCTCATCCTCGGTCTTCGCTTCAGAATATGATCACAAAGTTAAGTTGCGCTGAAACCCTAAATTTCGTCCTGTATCATTAGTTGATTTGTTGTTTTGTTTTGATTTTGATTACAAATTAGTTGTTGTGGATTCATCGTCTAATCGGAGCAGAACGATAAAAAGAACTTTTTGGTGAGTCCTGTTTCATCATCATGTTTGCCAAGATTCATCGTCTGATCGTTGATTTGTTCTTTTATGTATCTGTGTTGTGGATTGTATGTATGGAAAGCTCTGTTCTATTGTTTGTGTTCTTTTCACAGTGACTGTAGCAGATGTTCGGACTCTTTCAACTCACTGTAAGTGATGCAAAACCCTAATTAATGTTATATTAATGATATATTTGACGAAATACAAAGTTGTGGATAATGAAAAGGAATTAGATTGGATTCTAATCTATTGGATTCTTTGCAGGCTGCTAAAATTCTTGAAAATTTGATTGTAATGGGCTCTAGAATCTTAATTAGGGGAATGGTTCAGGCATATCATCAAGCACTTCAGAGTAAGCTTCTGATACAGTGCTTTATTTGTTGCCAATCTCTGTAACATTTTGTAACTCTAAACATAAAAAAAAATTAATTTGTAACAGAATTGCATTTCACTTCTTCTGCAATGATAATGCATCGCGACATCGCTGCAGGTTGTTGATCAGAACTTTTAATTAAATTTGCAATATATAGTATTTTTAATATAGTGCAATTTGCAAAACTTAACTAAAGTTATTGATTCAGCTGGGACAATGCATTATCATTGAAAAGAAAGGGAATTGCAATTCAGTTACAAATAATTATTTTTATTATTATGTTTAAATAGTCTTATAATACTTTTGACATATTACTCAGAACCTGATATAGTTTTCACATCGGGAGAGAACCATGGCTGATGCTCTTGGTCTTCGCGTGGAGGAATTAATCACATTTCGTTACTGAAACACTGTTGGTTTACGAGTTTATCTTCTCCGTCGTTGTTATTGAAGAGGATTAGGTGTAGCGCTAAGAGCGATAACTGTGTAGCGGTGAAGGAAGGGGTTTCGAAAGCAGAAAAGGATGATTATGTGAAAGCGGGTGGATCAGAACTGGTTTTTGTTCGAATGCAATAGAATAAGGTTTCAAATATGCATCATGTCCTTCAACTGATTATTAATCAGATATAATTAACTCATTATCCACAAAACAAAATTCTGAATAAGAATCAGGTGTTTATTTATGTTGAGCAGGTTATTGATCTACAATTCAAGCATTATTGGCTGATAAGAATCAGGGAGCCTGTGTTCAAAACGTGCTTGATTTATGTTGAACAGGTTATTGATCTTCTTTTAATCAGGTTATTGATCTTCATTAAGGTTTCAAGCATCTTAATTAATTTGTGGCATCAATTATACAGGGAGCTTGTCTTCAAAACGTGCTTGATTCTACAATTCAAGCATTATTGGCTGATAAGAATCAGGTGCTTATTTATGTTGAACATGTTATTAATCTTCTTTTAATCCACTGTTGACCTTTGACTTTTGCACAGACACTCTAGAAACTGAAATCTGATAGATTTTGTAATTGAAATAGTTTTTATGAAAGTTTAAGTTGATTAGGGCATATGTGAATTTGAGCTGTTTTGTAATTGAAATAGTTTTCATGTAGTTTTTATGAAAGTTTAAGTGCCATACATGAGTCCTTTCATTCGTTGATACCATTCACGAAGAGAAGTAAACAACGCTAAAGATTTCCTTTTAAGCGAAATATTTTTTCTGCAGCTTGAAAAGTTGAACTCCCGAGGCTTTGATATCATTTTAGTGGATTCAGGAGCTGTTGGAGCTGGCCGCCAAAGGCTTAAATACAGGAAAATGATCAACAGCAGGTCCTTATCTATTTTTTATGATATTTGGAAATTTATTTATTGCATAATTGTTGACCTCTGTTTGTTAGTTAGTTTAAGCGTTTTATATTTTAATCACCTCTTCAGGATACGATGTGGAGGGATCAAGACACCACGGGAGTAGCAAGGACATGATTTTACGAAACTACGAGCTCGGGAAAACACTCGGTATCGGTTCTTTCGGAAAGGTGAAAGTCACAGAGCATGCTATAACGGGTAACAAAGTTGCTATTTTGATACATTCATACATTCAGATTCATATATTGATTGAATATTAGTGGATTCGGACTAAATCAATTGAGTGTTTCGGACATATTTTGATTTGATTTAGCTTCATTCAACTAATCTAAAACTTTCAGAAAATTTAAGCGTTTGATAGTTATTACATAATTGTTGACCTCTGTTTGTTAGGTAGTTTAAGCGTTTGATATTTTAATAACCTCTTCAGGATACGATATGGAGGGATCAAGACACCACGGGAGTAGCAAGGACATGATTTTACGAAACTACGAGCTAGGGAAAACACTCGGTATCGGTTCTTTCGGAAAGGTGAAAGTCACAGAGCATGCTATAACGGGTAACAAAGTCGCTATTTTTATACATTCATACATTCAGATTCATATATTGATTGAATATTAGTGGATTTCGGACTAAATCAATTGAGTGTTTCGGACATATTTTGATTTGATTTAGCGTCATTCAACTAATCTAAAACTTTCAGAAAATTTAAAAAAAATGACGAACAGTAGATAAATGTGTCATTTGATATGAGTTGTAGCTTCACATTCATGCAATATTAGAAGTGATTTTTCATAAAGATCTGAAACAAAGAGATGTTTATGTTGCAGTTTTTTAATGCAAGTTTATGTTGCAGTTTTTTTAATGCAAGTTTGCAGAATCTGTTGGTTGCTCGATCTATGAAACTAAAGAAGCTCAATGTTGGAGCCGATCCGAAACTTTGCAAACATGTATGTGAATATGTTATTATGTTATCAGTTTTGTGATTTGAAATGTAGATTTGAATGAATGAATCTGTGAATCTGTTTAAAAGTGTAAACCACTATTTTAGTGGTTCAAAAGTGGTTTCAAAACACTGTTTTAACCCAATGGTGGTTTCAAACACTGTTTTATTTTCTAACATCTGTTTTAACCCAAAACACTGTTTCAAACATCCGTTTTAACCCAAACAAGTGGTTTCACTGTTTTGGGTTAAAACAGATGTTAGAAACAGTGGTTTGAGTTAAAAAACAGATGTTAGAAAATAAAACAGTGTTTGAAACCACCGTTGGGTTAAAACAGTGTTTTGAAACCACTTTTGAACCACTAAAAGAGTGGTTTACTCTTTTAAACAATGGGTCGATGAACCTAACTCAGATGTTATACATAAATTTTTTAGAGTATTTGCTTTACAGCTACCTAAAGTTAATAAAGACAAAGGTGAGCTTTCATATGAAGAAGTTGAGTCACCTGATGAAGATGAAGCTGCTTTTGTCATAGCGACTAGAGAAGTTGGTTTTGAGTTCTTTCAAAGGACACAAACAAGCACCTCTTTGCATGAATTTGAGAATGGAAAGACAGTTGATAGGTGAGATAATAATATTTTTTTCCATATATACTTGGCTGATATTTTTTCAATGTTCTTTGTGTCGATATAAGAGCTGCTAAGGAAAAGCCAGTTGCTTGACTTGCATAATTTATGTGTCACACCCCCAAAATACCACATGCGGAAACCCCCGCGAGGCATGTGACGTACCAGGATCCAAGCCACCAATCACATTGAACTCATACATATAATTAAATAAAACTTTCATTCATTCACTTGAAGTATTACAAACGTTACATATCATTCATTATATACAGCGGAAGCATACTCATTTATTAAGTATTTTGTAAACCATGAGTACATAAACCATTAAGCTGGTATTAAGATTCCATGTATCTCGACCCATGACCACTCCAGCCTCCCAGACAGCAAGTTCCACAAGATATAACCCTATAGACCTGCAAGCATGCAGACAAGTGTGTCAGACGACGCTGGTGAGTTCAAAGTTTTGTTAACGTGTTTAGATACCAGTTACCAGATTAAAGCGTTTCACAGTTTCGATGATTTGATTTGATGTTGTTATTAACTCGAATACCGCAGATGGCTACAAGATGTTTTTGCCCAACCCCAATGTCTATATCAAAACATTGGTTGTAACACCTGTGTCTCCACGGCCATCAAACAAATACCAAGCCAATGAAATATTGTATTTCATAATTTGGACTTGTATAAATATGTGTATCTTTTGCACATATCAACTCTTGTTCGATTTCAAGCTCTAAATCGCTTTCTGGAAGGTTATACACGCTCTGATGCATAAATATAACCAGTTTAATCCAACGAACACTCTGGAATAGTGAAATAGGCTTAACATACCTTAAATAACCTTTACATAACTTAGATATAAGTTTTGGAAGGTTTGGTATGGTGAAATCAAAGTTTAATCGTCTACAGGGACTAAAATTGACAAACTGCGAAAGTATGTCAATTTGAACTGTAACAGACCTTCCAGAACATGACCATAAGTTAAACATACCCTAAATATCCTTTACATAGCTTAGAAATAGGCTTTGAGGTGTTCGGTGTGCTAAAATAAACTTTTGTGTCATTCAGGGACTAAAAGTGTCAAAAAGTGCACAAGTTTGCATTTTCGCGCATAACTTACGTTCTGAATACATCTGGACATCCAAAAATTTATGTAAGCATGACTACATTATATTTTAGTGTTCGCCATAAGAAAAATCCATTCGTCGCATCATTTGGATCGTTTTTCGCGCTTATGCGCATTCCGTCGTAATTAAGCGAACATCGCGTTCGTACGACCAAACGAACCATCATCCGACATATTTTTGAACATGTTTCATGTCCACAATGTTTAGGCAACATTTTAGGGCCTTAAAGTTGGCTTTACGGGCCTTAGAAGTGTCGGAAATGGCCTTAAACACGTGCAGGGACTGAAACTGTCATTTTTCAAACATATGTGCAGATCAGAAGGGCCATGCGGCCCGCATTGTCTTTGGCTGATCCTGAAGCGGGCCGCTTCCCACTATCAGACCAGATTAAATGTATTAAACAGCTGGTTGCAGCTGTTTTGCACTCCTAATCCCACTCCCACATGTCAAATCCCTATGGTGTGTACATTTTGAGGCACCATAACATCCCGACAAGTGTACGGCCTTGATCGTTTCCCCTTTTCCAAGAAACGATCCTAACGGTTACCCGAAAACTATATATACCCATCCACCCCCATTGCATTTCTCACTAGAATTCTGATTTTGAGAGCTCTAAGTTGAAACCATTGTTTCATACCTGAGTTCTTGAGTCGGGATTAGCATTCGGGGACCCTGGGTTAGTATTCTTTCGTTCTTTTCCTTATTTTTACTGCTTTTCGAGTCAGAAAGTCAAACTTTGTTTGACTTTCAGCGTTGACCAGTAATGGTCAATGCGAAGTTCGTTTGAACTTCGCAACGTGAGTGTAATCACGTTGGTCATAGTCCTTTGGGACTATGCCCACTGATTACCACGTTGTCTAGAGTCGTAGGGTAGGCGATCTAATAAATCGCCTATACCTTCGAACCCGACCCAGTTTGGTCGATCATTAGGATCCGACCAAATACATTAGGTGACCATAGTAGGTAGGGAATAACCTTCCGAGGTTATACCCTATGGTCACATCGTTTAAGTAGTTGTATGATAGGTAGTTTATATGCCTTAGGTAAATTACCAGAATACCCTTTTCATGTATAATTGGTAATTTAGCATATGTAACCTAAACTTTTGTCACATAACTGATTATGCAACATGTTTAGGCATATAACACTTGTCATAGGACTAGTTAGGCGGTCCGAACGCGTTTCACGCGAACGACGCGTTAAAGTAGCATAAGCTACCTAAACGGGTCGTAATGGGTCGAAGGCACTTAGATTAAGGTTTCTTTAGTATGTAGGCTTTGTTAAACCATATGACACGAGTCTCTATACTCGTTTGGTTTACGAACCCTCATTCTATCAGATCTTCCGATTTAGGTCCGGTTTATTAACATAGTTACCTATATTAGGTGCCGTTTGATATCCGTGATCTCTAGCATTGTTTGGTTGTTACTCAAGGACTACTAAGCAATCTCAAGTGAGTACATAGACCCCTCTTTTACTGTTTTCCAAACTGTTTTGGGGTGGAACACATGTGCCTACTTGTTACTTTCATGCTTTCCTGTTTTAACATCATATACTGCTATGTTCGTTAGTACATTATAGTACATGATTTCAATACACTTTATGCTATGTATGTCCATTATGTGCATACTTAGTACATTGTTTTTCATTGCTTTTCTGTTGCATATGCTTATCCAGCATATGAACACATTATACTACATATTGAACCGTTGTAAACATTTGACTATGTGAACCGTTTGTATCTGTGATCCGTTGATATCTGTGAACCGTTTGTATCTGTGAACCGTTTGTATCTGTGAACCGTTTGTATCTGTGAACCGTTTGTATCTGTGAACCGTTTGTATCTGTGAACCGTTTGTATCTGTGAACCGTTTGTATCTGTGAACCGTATTTGACCATACATAAACATTTCTACTATTGTTAAACATTACTTTGGTGGTTTGGTTTGATTAAATGATTAAGTAACGATACGTGTGTAATATGATACAAGCATGGTGGATACGCCGCTGGTACTTCCTATATATAAGTGTTTGTATGGTATTACATATTGTAGCGTTATTTGGATCATTTCAGTTTGATACATATAACATTTTATACAAATAACATACTTTTCACAAGACATTGTTTTACAAACAACTTATCTTATACAAATCCATTTTACTATGGTTATTCATTTAACCATACATTATTCATTTATTTCTACATATCATCTGATCTTATCGATTTTCAAATGATTTACAAAACAAAGCAAATAACAAGGTTCATGACTAAACATTTTCTCAAACATAAGTCATGAAGCCTATTTTCACAAAACCTATGTATCTCACCGGCATTTTTATGCTGACGTACCATATTTTCACATGTGTTTTTCAGGAGCTGTTGCATAAGATGATCAAGATACACTTAGGCGGACATGGGCCTTAGTGACAATAAAAGATGCAGACTAGTTAATTATGTTGTATTTCCATGTTTGTTTAGACATTGTAACACTTATATTGAATAAAACGAAACTTTAATTTCCAAGGTTGTGAAACATTAATTCTGTTACAACACTCCCCGACGTTTCCGCCACGTTTTGTATGTTCCACGTGGTCGGGGTGTGACAGAAAAGATGGTATCAGAGCTTATGGTTATAGGGAATTAGGTTATTAGTAATGCTTTGACCTAGTCTATAACCTTTCTAGGACCCTAACGCAAGTTTACTTGCGTTTAGTCATAAAACATACCGTCACCTATCCTTAGGCGACTACCACAACAAGAACATAAATTTCAAAACCGCTTCGAAAACTAATCATCTGTTCTAGGATGATTGATTACTAGGTTTTGAACCCTCTATTGTAAGGTTTTGAACTCTCTATTATAAGGTTTTGAACCCTTTGAGTTTTCAAAATCTCGTCAAGGTTTTGGGTTTTAAATAATGTGAACACGTGCAAACTGGAAGGGTGAATGCCTGTATTCTGGGTTTTCTGTCTAGGCAAGCACTTCGTATACATCTCATCAGACGCGAGACCAGTTGTGCTTACCTGGGAATTCTTGGGATGAGTGTTCACTTATAGGCGAGCATGTCTTCATGATACATTATTTTTGACTCATCTACTTTGATTAGTCACTGTGTGTCGTTTGTTGCTTTGTAGTAACAAACAAATGACCACTATCCTTGCTTTCAGCAGATTTGTTCATCTCATTCTTTTCGTCTATTTCTCTCACTCGTTTCCTTTCATGTTTCCTCTTTTAGAATGCCTCCTCGACGCGAAAACCAGATAGCGACTGCCGAGCTGGCAGAAATCATTGCGCAGCAAATGGCTGCTCAATTCCCAAACCTCTTTGCTCTATGGAATCAAGCCAACAACAACAACAATGGTCCATGCAATTTCAAGAGTTTTAACTCGGCAAAACCACTCAAGTTTAGTGGTTCTGAGGGAGCGACCGGGCTTCTTCAATGGTTCGAGAGCATTGAGAATACTTTCCGCCACGTGCAGTGTCCTGACAATCGCAAGGTCGAGTTTTCTACGAGTGTGTTCCAGAAGAGGGCCCTTACGTGGTGGAACGGGGTTATGAGAGATCGAGGTGCAGAAGTTGCTCTAGCACAGACGTGGGCCGAACTTAGGGCTCTCATGATGAAGGAGTTTTGTCCTCGTCACGAGATCAGAGCTTTGGAAAGGGAATTTGATGATCTTAAGCAGGATAGCGGTGAGCATCGAGCCTACACGGACCGTTATGAGGAGTTAAGTCTGTTATGCCCAAACATGGTCACGCCTTTGGATAAGGCAATCGAAAAGTACATTGATGGCCTTCCCGACTCAATACAAGACATTTTGACTGGTAGCAACCCTACTACTGTTAGGCAGGCCATTGAGTTATCTGCAACCTTGACTGAATCGCAGATCAGGAAACGTAAGCTTTTCCGAAAGGGTGACAAGAAACTGGTCGAGGAATCGAAACCAATCGAGGAATCAAAGACCATGGATGAACAGACTGGATCCTCTAAGAAGTCAAAGAAGCGAAAGGCTTCTCAGAACTTCGCCGTGGTCGCTCACAATGATCAAGCCGTCCCCAACCAACCAGCTCAACCCCCTGCCAGGAAACCCTACAACGGAACTGCACCCTTGTGCAACCAATGTGGCCTACATCATTATGCTAGGGTGAAGTGCCGCACATGCCAAGATTGCGGACTTATAGGTCATACAGCTAGGGTTTGCCCAACCGCAGCTGCACCAAATCAAACTGGCAATAATCCTGCTCAAGCTCGATTTCCACCGGGATCTTGCTACAACTGTGGCGAGATGGGCCATTTTCGTAGGAATTGCCCAAGGCTTGCTAATGCAAATCCAGCGCAGGGATGAGCATATGATCTACCAGAAGACAACGTCGTTTAGAAATAATTACGTCTTATGTATTATCTTCTTTTGTTGTCAAGATCCAAGAAACAGTTGTTATCGTTGTTTATAAATAAATCTTTTATTTACATTGCAATGTATTTATGTGATTGTATGTATAAACAACATATCCCCTACAATACCGACAATCAAGGAACCGCATTCCTTGAAGAACAGACTACTCCCAAATTTCTTCCATTGTATGATCTCTTGCGTTTTTCACGAAAATCCTAAGTACCCGTTTCTTCCAAGAGAAACGAAGTACGAGGTGCCAAGTTAATAGCAATCAATAACAAGATAATAACAATTAAACAATTATGTGGTTATGTGCTTATGTGTTATCTTTTATGTGTCATGTGATTCAAATTATATTATCCAAATCCTCGTAGAATCTTACATATCCTTGTGCAAGAGATTCATAGTAGGATACCCAAAAGGTACTACCTAAAATCCTTAATAGACTTCTACGCTGTAGTTAAAGTCCCTTGGATTATAAGGTACTACTTCGTAATTAGATCCCTTGAGTGGTCTAGTTAAACTGGATGATACAAGCTGAAAGGACTCCTTGGTGGCCTAATTAAGAAGATCCTCTGTTGATCTAATTAAAAGGACCCTATGGTAGTCTAGTCACCGTCATCACAAGTTCGACATCTTTCCCCACAACATTATAAAACAAACTGTGCGGACTGTGCAAGGAATTACGTAATTATGGATGCATACATAATTATGGAATTTAGTGCACGAAAATCACAGCAAGTTCTATCATGTATCTAGAGTTAACCCTGTTCATTTCCAATTCTGATGAAGCATCCGTTGAGGAAAAATGAACTAGCTATTCATTTTTCACTTCTGAAGAATATCCGTTGAAGAAATGAATATCCGTTGTTTATCTTTTCATTTCCAACTCTGAGGAAATAACCGTTGAAAATGACTCCGTTAGTTCATTTTCGTTTCTGAAGATTATCCGTTGGGGAAATGAATATCCGTTGTGTAGTCCTTCATTTCCAACTCTGAAGAAATAACCGTTGAAAATGACTCCGTTAGTTCATTTTCGTTTCTGAAGATTATCCGTTGGGGAAATGAATATCCGTTGTGTAGTCCTCCATTTCCGTACCTGAGGAAACAACCGATGAAAATGACTCCGTTATTTCATTTTCGTTTCTGAAGATTACCCGTTGAGGAAATGAATATCCGTTGATTTTTCTTTCATTTCAAACTCTGAAGAACAAACCGTTGAGGAAAATGACCCCGTTTGTTCATTTTCATTCTGAAGAATATCCGTTGAGAGAAATGAATATCCGTGGATTTTCCTTCATTCCCAATTCTGACGAAGAATCCGTTGAGAAAGAATGAATCATCCATTCATTCTCACTTCTGAAGAATATCCGTTGAGGGAAATGTATATCCGCTTAATTAACTCCTTTATTTTCCATTTCCGAAGAACCCGTTGAAGAAAATGACTCTGTTCGTTCATTTTCGCTTCTGAAAAATATCCGTTGAGGAAAATAATCAGATTTTGCTTTACATATCTTTGATGACTATTTGACACAAAGTCATAGACAGACTCCTACGAATAAATTTCGGGACGAAATTTCCTAAAGTAGGGGAGACTGTAACACCTGTGTCTCCACGGCCATCAAACAAATACCAAGCCAATGAAATATTGTATTTCATAATTTGGACTTGTATAAATATGTGTATCTTTTGCACATATCAACTCTTGTTCGATTTCAAGCTCTAAATCGCTTTCTGGAAGGTTATACACGCTCTGATGCATAAATATAACCAGTTTAATCCAACGAACACTCTGGAATAGTGAAATAGGCTTAACATACCTTAAATAACCTTTACATAACTTAGATATAAGTTTTGGAAGGTTTGGTATGGTGAAATCAAAGTTTAATCGTCTACAGGGACTAAAATTGACAAACGGCGAAAGTATGTCAATTTGAACTGTAACAGACCTTCCGGAACATGACCATAAGTTAAACATACCCTAAATATCCTTTACATAGCTTAGAAATAGGCTTTGAGGTGTTCGGTGTGCTAAAATAAACTTTTGTGTCATTCAGGGACTAAAAGTGTCAAAAAGTGCACAAGTTTGCATTTTCGCGCATAACTTACGTTCTGAATACATCTGGACATCCAAAAATTTATGTAAGCATGACTACATTATATTTTAGTGTTCGCCATAAGAAAAATCCATTCGTCGCATCATTTGGATCGTTTTTCGCGCTTATGCGCATTCCGTCGTAATTAAGCGAACATCGCGTTCGTACGACCAAACGAACCATCATCCGACATATTTTTGAACATGTTTCATGTCCACAATGTTTAGGCAACATTTTAGGGCCTTAAAGTTGGCTTTACGGGCCTTAGAAGTGTCGGAAATGGCCTTAAACACGTGCAGGGACTGAAACTGTCATTTTTCAAACATATGTGCAGATCAGAAGGGCCATGCGGCC
The DNA here is from genome assembly GCA_030545235.1 of Helianthus tuberosus. Lineage (NCBI taxonomy): Eukaryota > Viridiplantae > Streptophyta > Magnoliopsida > Asterales > Asteraceae > Helianthus > Helianthus tuberosus. The sequence continues at coordinate 28,821,041 of CM060420.1, read as the reverse complement.
CGCATTGTCTTTGGCTGATCCTGAAGCGGGCCGCTTCCCACTATCAGACCAGATTAAATGTATTAAACAGCTGGTTGCAGCTGTTTTGCACTCCTAATCCCACTCCCACATGTCAAATCCCTATGGTGTGTACATTTTGAGGCACCATAACATCCCGACAAGTGTACGGCCTTGATCGTTTCCCCTTTTCCAAGAAACGATCCTAACGGTTACCCGAAAACTATATATACCCATCCACCCCCATTGCATTTCTCACTAGAATTCTGATTTTGAGAGCTCTAAGTTGAAACCATTGTTTCATACCTGAGTTCTTGAGTCGGGATTAGCATTCGGGGACCCTGGGTTAGTATTCTTTCGTTCTTTTCCTTATTTTTACTGCTTTTCGAGTCAGAAAGTCAAACTTTGTTTGACTTTCAGCGTTGACCAGTAATGGTCAATGCGAAGTTCGTTTGAACTTCGCAACGTGAGTGTAATCACGTTGGTCATAGTCCTTTGGGACTATGCCCACTGATTACCACGTTGTCTAGAGTCGTAGGGTAGGCGATCTAATAAATCGCCTATACCTTCGAACCCGACCCAGTTTGGTCGATCATTAGGATCCGACCAAATACATTAGGTGACCATAGTAGGTAGGGAATAACCTTCCGAGGTTATACCCTATGGTCACATCGTTTAAGTAGTTGTATGATAGGTAGTTTATATGCCTTAGGTAAATTACCAGAATACCCTTTTCATGTATAATTGGTAATTTAGCATATGTAACCTAAACTTTTGTCACATAACTGATTATGCAACATGTTTAGGCATATAACACTTGTCATAGGACTAGTTAGGCGGTCCGAACGCGTTTCACGCGAACGACGCGTTAAAGTAGCATAAGCTACCTAAACGGGTCGTAATGGGTCGAAGGCACTTAGATTAAGGTTTCTTTAGTATGTAGGCTTTGTTAAACCATATGACACGAGTCTCTATACTCGTTTGGTTTACGAACCCTCATTCTATCAGATCTTCCGATTTAGGTCCGGTTTATTAACATAGTTACCTATATTAGGTGCCGTTTGATATCCGTGATCTCTAGCATTGTTTGGTTGTTACTCAAGGACTACTAAGCAATCTCAAGTGAGTACATAGACCCCTCTTTTACTGTTTTCCAAACTGTTTTGGGGTGGAACACATGTGCCTACTTGTTACTTTCATGCTTTCCTGTTTTAACATCATATACTGCTATGTTCGTTAGTACATTATAGTACATGATTTCAATACACTTTATGCTATGTATGTCCATTATGTGCATACTTAGTACATTGTTTTTCATTGCTTTTCTGTTGCATATGCTTATCCAGCATATGAACACATTATACTACATATTGAACCGTTGTAAACATTTGACTATGTGAACCGTTTGTATCTGTGATCCGTTGATATCTGTGAACCGTTTGTATCTGTGAACCGTTTGTATCTGTGAACCGTTTGTATCTGTGAACCGTTTGTATCTGTGAACCGTTTGTATCTGTGAACCGTTTGTATCTGTGAACCGTTTGTATCTGTGAACCGTATTTGACCATACATAAACATTTCTACTATTGTTAAACATTACTTTGGTGGTTTGGTTTGATTAAATGATTAAGTAACGATACGTGTGTAATATGATACAAGCATGGTGGATACGCCGCTGGTACTTCCTATATATAAGTGTTTGTATGGTATTACATATTGTAGCGTTATTTGGATCATTTCAGTTTGATACATATAACATTTTATACAAATAACATACTTTTCACAAGACATTGTTTTACAAACAACTTATCTTATACAAATCCATTTTACTATGGTTATTCATTTAACCATACATTATTCATTTATTTCTACATATCATCTGATCTTATCGATTTTCAAATGATTTACAAAACAAAGCAAATAACAAGGTTCATGACTAAACATTTTCTCAAACATAAGTCATGAAGCCTATTTTCACAAAACCTATGTATCTCACCGGCATTTTTATGCTGACGTACCATATTTTCACATGTGTTTTTCAGGAGCTGTTGCATAAGATGATCAAGATACACTTAGGCGGACATGGGCCTTAGTGACAATAAAAGATGCAGACTAGTTAATTATGTTGTATTTCCATGTTTGTTTAGACATTGTAACACTTATATTGAATAAAACGAAACTTTAATTTCCAAGGTTGTGAAACATTAATTCTGTTACAACACTCCCCGACGTTTCCGCCACGTTTTGTATGTTCCACGTGGTCGGGGTGTGACATTGGTCATGCTTTAAGGTAATTAGTTCACGCCCGTCCTCCCCGGTACGGTGTAAGGGTGCCAAACCTAATAGCGCTATCAACTAATAACCTCGTTGCCTCCCCGGCAACTATCGGTAGATGTAAGGGGTCTTATATGATAGAAACTGAGTATAATAACAAACATCCCAATAACCTGACATTCCTCCCTGGAACGTTACCCGATATCCCTCCCCGGGATGCATGCTTGGAAAAAGAGCAGTGAACTTGTTGGTGCACTTCATCTGTCGTCTTCGTCTTATGTCGAGTCTCGGGTTCGTTGCGAAGATGTTCAAGCATGATGTCATGATGACATCATCAAAGTGACATCACCATGACATCATTACACAAGAGACAAAAGCAATTAATGATAAGATGTTACTGATTTCGTTTATATGTCAAGTGATTTCGTTCATTTGTCAACATGTAATTTCGCTTTTGTGTCAAGTGTGATTTCGCTTTTAGGACATGTATGTATAAGCGAAATCTACATGCATATAAATAGGGTCACATAAACGAAATCATATAGATAGAATAGTTCTAGGTGATTGTATTCCGGCAAGCCACGAAGTGCTGCCGAAGTGTTGTCAGGTCTGTAATCGATTGCATATCAATATAAACAACAGTTAAAGGTGAATACTTGCTGAATTACACTGAAACACTTGTTTCCGCCTCTTGTTTTGGTGAAAAACTCTTCTAACCGACTCGTTCGGATCCGAAACCGATCCTACAAGTGGTATCAGAGCTAGGATAGAAGAGTTCTATACGATTTCAGCCGAAAATTTCTGATTTTCTACCCTTTCTTCACTGATTTTTGCAATTTGATCGAGGAAAAATGATCGGATTGGTCTGATTTTTATACATCTTGCTCGGAATTAGTGTCTAACAAATCCGTGAAAGTTTCAACAGTTAATTCAAAGTAAAACTTGTCAAAATAGTGATTTCGCTTTTACGGACTCGTGCAAAAAGTGACATCAGCAGGTTTCGCTCATTTGTACAAGTGTGATTTCGCTCTTTTGAACAGTTTGATTCCACTTATTTGAACAGTTTGATTCCGCTCTTGTGACACTTCAGTGATTCCGCTTTTGTGACAACTAGAGTCTCGCTTATTGTGACACTTAGAAGTTTCGCTTTTGTGATCATCCTGGTTTCGCTCTTGTGTCAGTTTGCATGTGATCATTAAATGTAGTGTTGACAGTTCTAGTGTGTTTAGCTGGTCTCGATTGTATCATTTGGATTAAGTGATTCAGAATTGCATGTGAATTTGGAGTGTCATCATATTCTATAAGATAAGATAAATATTGTGAGGTCCAATGAGATTTAAACGGTGATCAATATTGTCGGCATTTGGATTCAACTTTCGATACAGTACATGTGTTTACATTGTTTCTAGAGCTAAAGTTCACAGTCAAAGTATCATCATGTGATTTCATATGGGTGTGTTTAAACAAAAAGGTTATCGGCTCATGCAATGTTGTCGAGTTAGTGGATTCATTGGGAATTAAGTATTCATAGATACTAAAGTGTGTCAGGTGCAATCACTACATTTAAGGATAAATTACTTTGTGTGGTCAAAGTTTAATATTTCTAAAAAATTGTCGGCAAAGTTCAAAAAGGGATTCAAAGTTACATGAGATTCTCGTAAATTCACATGTGTTGTTGGTTTGATACACTCATTGGCCCAAGTAATCAGAATTAAGTAAACATGAATATGAGGCCCAATCAAAGTGTTGTAATTCTCGGCCCAAAGTGTACTTGCTGACCCAATATTAAACAAAGGTTCAAAAGAGTGGTGTAGTTTGATCAAATTCAATCAACTCATTCTATCAGCTTGCACTATTTGGATTTTAGTCAGTCCGCAAGTCTTCGGCACGAGTCCTAGATTAATTCAATCGTTGTACACATTTCACGTATTCAGTTCATTTAAAATGATTGTTTGTTTGTTTCAGGTATATTTTTAAAAGGTGATCTATCTTGGACTTAATATTTTGCTTAACGGGATTGTCTTGATAAACGTGTTTACGAATCATGGATATCAATTTCTTTAATATGACAAGTGAAACTTTTAATAGAATAAATGTACTAAAGAAAGAGTTTGATTTGTTTTCAGGTTGTCCAGGAGAAAGTACAAAGAGTCTCATTGAGAGATATTGTCATCTTGTGCGTACAATATCTCAGTTGAAAATTACTAAAACTCCAGCAGAATGGGTTATAAAGCTTGCTGATGCTTTACCACAAAAGGAATGGGATACATATCTCATGATTCTGAAGAATTCTGGACAGTTTAGTAGATTGTCAATTGCTCAATTCATTGAAAAACTTGAAGAACAAATTGATAACAGTGATGATGATGATGAGAAAAGTCAAGATGAAGAGTTTGTTTCTCAAGAAGAAAAGAATGAACAGAGTGAAGAAGTCAAGGTTGTTGAGAAAATAGTTGAAGTGGAAAAAGTTGTTGAAGTTGAGAAGATTATTGAAGTTGAGAAGATCGTTGAAATCACAAAACCTTGTCTTAAATGTTTAGAGTCATGCAAACAATGTATAGAAAAAGATGAGAGGTTTAGTGAGTTAGAAAAGTTGAAAGAAAAGTTGTTGTTTGATGTAAAAAATTTGAAACAGTCATATGATGTATTGAACATAACTGTGAATAGTCTGGAAAAGACTAACTCTGAAAGAGAGAAAGCTTTGAAGATGTTGAATGCTACTATGATGACAAAGCAAAAAGAGATTAACTTGTACATAGAAGAATGTGCAAAGTGGAAGAAAGAGTTGGATAGTGAAGCAACTGAGAATGAAAGAATCAGAAGATTGCTGCAAAGTTACAAAGGTTGTGACTACATAATTGATAGAATTTATCCAACAGTTGAAGGATTTGAAGCGTTTAAAGGTGAAGAAACAAAGCCAAAGAAGAAAAAGGATACTGGTAAGAAACAGGGTGTCTGTTATAATAAGTGTCCGCCTCCGATTTGGGAAGGGTACTCGCCTAGAAAACCTAATGAGGAAGAACTAAAACAGGCGGTCAATATTAAGTTAGAGTCTGAGTTAACCGATGTATTACCAGACAACATTGACGTCACGTTCACAGCGTCCGATACAGATCATGAGTCAGAACTGATAAAAAGAGTGGTTGATCAGGTGTTGGATAAGGATGAGGAGTCAGAGTCAAAATCCGAGTCCGAAAGTTCGTGTCAGTCTGTCGGAAGTTCGAGTTCGTCTGTCAAAAGTTCAAAGTCGTCAGGAAAACGGGTGTATAGTAAAGAATTTTTGTTGTCAAAATCTAATTTGAATGACGAAACATTTGAAGTTGCATATACTTTGAATGGTTCTGACAAATTATATTTTGATAAAGAATTTCCAATAAGAAGTGTTCGTTTTGACATGATCAAAAAGGTTTTCAAACTAACAGAAATTAATATTTCTGAAATAAAAGATGAAAATCTTAATGTAAAACCTAAACCTTACACCTCAAGAGTACAACAACGTTTAAACAAGAAAAAAGGTTACAATTCTGGTTCTGGTTTTCAAAAGAAATCAAACCACAATCGTAGCTATAAAAATGAAAAATATGTTCGAGATTTTAAATAAAAAATGACATATGTTGCAGGAACTAGTCATGAAGAAGAAGCAAAGAGCTCATTCTGGAAACAGTCAAACAAGGAGTTTCTTGCTGAAAAGATGAAGAATGGAGCTTTTCAAAGGAAAGAGACAAGAACCTGTTACAGATGCAATAAAGTTGGTCATATTGCATGGAACTGTCCCAAAGCAACCAATACAAAACAGGGAGTCTCAGAAAAACTCAAAGAAGTAGTTGTTGATAATACGGAACCACCAACTGAACGATTTAAAGTGTTTAAAAATTCTACATATGAAGTTGGTGAGTGTTCCAAAAGATTTTACAAGAAACGGGGAAATCTTGACAACCAAACTTGGGTTGTTAAGAAATCAGAGGTAAAATCTGGCGATGAATCTGATTCCATAAAATCAGAGGAGCCACAGTTTGATGAGAGTGATGAAAACTCAGTTCCTTCAATGGATGATGAGAACTTTCCACCATTGAGGACTGAAAATTTTAAAAGGAAAACTGGAAAGTCTGAAATCTTAAATCAGGGTTATTCTGAAAAGGATAACTTTGATGTTGAGAAAGCGTTTAATGGGAAAGTTAAGAAGATATTCGGAAAAATGGTTGATGGAAAGGTGAAAGGGGTAAAAGATTTTTACGCTACAAAGAAAGCAACTTACACCCCAACTGCTTCTGAATTGAAAACACCCAAGGCTGGTCAGGCTTGGGTGGATATTTTCCTTCATTGAAAAACCTGACTTGCCGGAGATCCCAAGTTTGTAATTGCGGATCAGGAATCGGCATCTTTCTTGATAATTGTTTATGTGAATGAATTTTATAATGTAAAATTTTGGCAAGTCATACTGCAGAAATTGTCGGAGCTTCCAGGTTGGTAAGTGTGAAGCAGGAATCGGCATCTTGATTGGTAAAATGGTTTGTGTAGATGTTTTATTCCTACATGTGATTAATTGTTTTGGATATACTTACAAGTGGTAAGAGGTTGATTCTGACAAAGTGATTACTCAAGGTCATTAGTTTGAACTTGATGTAATCCTGATACAAGAGATTGAATGGACAAAATGATGAACCATTCCCCTAACCTACAAGTGGTTTGAAAATTAACAAAACTTATTTTCCGGACAAATCATTTTGGTTAAAACAAACTTAAGTGTTTTGAAATCATAATGAGAAAATAGTTTTGTGAAAGGGGGAGTTCTGATTGTTTATGCCAAGTGGATGGCGAATTGAGTCAATTTGATATCAGTTGTCATGTTCTTGTACAGTTTGTTTTCAAATTTCCTAAAATGTGTTTGCATTTTAGGGGGAGTAAGAAATTTTAGAAAATCCAAAAACATTTGAAAATTTGAAAAATACAAAAACATGATAAAATAAAAAATGAGTTTTGTTGTGAATAGAGGAAATGATAGTACATCAGTAGACTGTCACAACATGCTAAAGAAATGAAATGTTAAAATGTGATAAACAATCTCACTGAGGATATGCCAGTAGGTTTTTGCACATTTAGTAGATTGTGACGAGATATAAACCTAAATTTCAAACTTGCTTATATCGTGGGGAAACATCTCTCGAATATATGGGTAACCCCCGAAATCTTGTTTGAAAGGTTTCATAATCTGATATACTAGGTCTTTATACTCAATGATGTCTGGGGTATTATTCCCGGACTTCTGCTGAACGGTGGTTCTGACCTAGTCCTTGGATAATACTTTCCGCAATGCTTGAAACATAGCATAAACCCTCAGCATGCTGATGAAACAATAAAATTGATAGTCGTTGTTGTTGTAGCTAAAAGATCCTCTAAAGGGGACATACCGAAAAGTCGAAGCCGATATCTCTCTGCGTATACGGAAGTATCGACCTGAGATCCCTCGGCCCTCGCATTACCTAATTTATATACAGATATCATTGTAGTATACTCACCTGTAAGACTGATTATTGGGATCTGGATACGGGAGTATATTTTGAGGTGGGACACGTGATTGAGTTTAAGTATCTAAGACATTAATATCGTATCTCGAAACAGTTGAACTTTGTGTGAAAATTTAAGTGGACAGGTATACTGACAATCTAGGTGAATTGTTTAAAACTTAAAATGCATTGAAGCTTAACGGTGTTGGTTATTGGTCACAAAAACTGATATGATCCTCTTACACAAACTCACAAAAATAGTGTCTGTAAATATTTCTTTACTGCATTCTTTTACATTAAAAAATGCAAAAATATTTTTAGTGTGTTTTAGCATAAATTTTGAAAAATACAAAAATATTTTCGACAACTGATGTTGGAAAGCTGATTTTCAAAGTTCCGAGTGCTAAACATGATGACATTGTTGTGAGGGGGAGTGTGTCTTAAAATGTCAAAATATGTTTTTTTTTTTAAATCAACAAGTGGTTCATCATAAAGAAAGAAATAGAGGGAGAGTTGTTATTAGTGCACATGTTACTTAATTTGTTAAATTCATAAAACTTAATTCTGGGTTAAGAATGTGCAGGAGTAGTCAGGTAATAATCTTGGAACATGAAGAGTCAAGCTGATTGATATTTAGAAGTTGTTAGATGGAAAGCCAGACAACGATCCTAAATTTGATGATGCTGATGAACTGAAGAAATGCCAGCATATCGCAAGGGGGAGTCTGAAGAACTGCAAGGAAAGATTGAGAGAGAGAAGCCCAGAGACAGATCAAGACTGAAGATGTGAAGACATGACATTGTCAAAGACTCGACACTGCGACTCGTCAACATTTGAGGGGGAGTCTGTTGGTGCACTTCATCTGTCGTCTTCGTCTTATGTCGAGTCTCGGGTTCGTTGCGAAGATGTTCAAGCATGATGTCATGATGACATCATCAAAGTGACATCACCATGACATCATTACACAAGAGACAAAAGCAATTAATGATAAGATGTTACTGATTTCGTTTATATGTCAAGTGATTTCGTTCATTTGTCAACATGTAATTTCGCTTTTGTGTCAAGTGTGATTTCGCTTTTAGGACATGTATGTATAAGTGAAATCTACATGCATATAAATAGGGTCACATAAACGAAATCATATAGATAGAATAGTTCTAGGTGATTGTATTCCGGCAAGCCACGAAGTGCTGCCGAAGTGTTGTCAGGTCTGTAATCGATTGCATATCAATATAAACAACAGTTAAAGGTGAATACTTGCTGAATTACACTGAAACACTTGTTTCCGCCTCTTGTTTTGGTGAAAAACTCTTCTAACCGACTCGTTCGGATCCGAAACCGATCCTACAGAACTCACCTAAGATTGCTCGGTATGACTAGTTACTTGTTCTCACTTAATCAGTCAAAGCCTATGATGTTCATGTTCACGAAATCAGTTCACACTCACGTCATTCACATAAATCACGTATTCAAAACACACGTTACGCGAGTAGCATACAAGTAAGACACACGTGCTTATACAAGTCGTAACTGTTAATCATGCAATCCCTTAAACTGTAACGTTTGTCGTAAAGTTACATAACAAGTGTTTTATTCCCAAACGGGTCTGCATTCCATGTTTATGACACATATCAACATTCACAGATGTTCTAACTATTCATACAGGTTAAGTCAAGGTTCTCATCAGATTAATATTATTACCATGCAACAGATTGGCTTTTATAATCCAACTACTCACTTCACACATTTCGTTCCACGTCATATACATCATACTCTTTCATTGTGTAACATACACACCATGCATTTCCATTATACACTATATACGCCATTAAAGAGCAGACAATATATCATTCGAACTCCATACCCATGAGGTTCCATACACCTGATAAACCATAGTCCCTTGATAAACCACAGACAAACAGTAAATCATATAATAAACATCAAGTTGCTCGTTGGTGAAAGTGTATGACGAAACACTACAGTGTTTCGTCGAGGGCTCTTGTGGCGAAACATCAAGGAGTTTCGTCGGGTCCCTAACAGTTTCCAAGCTTCCTATCGTTGAATCACAATAGCACAGACTTAATCATAAGCCTAAATTGTATCCCTAATTATTCAGTTAGCACATGTCCATTATCATTCCAATTAATTAGTTCACATAATGCTAGTAACTGTCACCGACCACATTGCTAGGATCACATGGGCCGCCATTTTTTATTATCATCTCCACTTTGTTTGCTTAGTTCAAGATTACCACACATGGGCCGAATCCCTATGTTCCACATCGCAGAAGATTGTTAACATTACTTATCCCTGACATTCCTCACATCACACTCCACTAATCATATAACCCAAATCCCTATGTACATCATGATCATGGATTTAGCATACAGTTCATTAATCAGTACTATGGTGTTTCTTTGTTTTATGTTGACTTTGTACACCTCCAACATACATCGATCAGACAACCTACAATTTACTCACACTAATTGTTTAATAACAAAGCAATGATCCATCACATAATCATTATATCATATATTATCCATTTATTCCGTAACATATAATCATACAATTAGCATCCCATATCCCAGCCATCACAAATAATTATATCATAACATGGTTAAATATACCCAAAACTCTTTGTTCTAAATGAGGATTATTATTACTAAACAAGATACGCAATTAATCAACACAAATAATCAGCATACATAATTCAACACATATATGTATACACATAAGTAAAACCGAGATATCTTGACTAACCCGTTGATAAATAAGACCACGTACAAGAGAGGAGCTCCAAGGAAAGAAAAGGGATTTCAAAAGGGGGGGGGGGGGGGTGATCGTCCACAGGAGTAAATGCAAATAGGGTTTTTCTTTTGTGAGATGTTCGCTAATTAATGAATATTTGAAACATATCCCATGCGTAAATATGGGCAGGAAACATATCAGCATATCGGCCTTGTTGGCTTCTATTTGGGCCGAGAACATGCTCAATTAATAGGAGTTTGGGCCAAGGTGCATGTAAGGACCTGCAAAAATGTCCCAAAACACCCGTAAGTGGGAACCCGGACCCCTGAAACCCTAACGTGCATGAAAAACCAAGAAATCAAGAAAAGTGGGTTTCACGTGGGCCGCGTAAACCATACGAGGAGTTTACGCGGGCCGCGTCAACTCAGCTTTGACCGGATAGGCATTCCAGGCCACGTGTCGCACACGTGGCAGGTCTACCGATGACACACTAGCCCTAGTCTACGACTAGGTGGCCCTCGCGGGCCGCGTAAGATGAAGAGAGGGTTTACGCGGGCCGCGTAAACCCCATTTTTCAGCTATAAATTGCTTGGTTCATGGCAACACATCTGTGTCGAAAACTTTTCTCAAAAACAAAGTATACTGCATAAATTCGAAGTTTTAAAGGTATCAAGGCGCTGCTACGATACAGGGTATTAACTCAATCACTGCTACGATTCAATGTCCGATCGATTGAAGCCAATCCGATGGATGTTTAAGTGCTGCCCAAATTAGGGCTATACTTTGTCATTCGTCGTGAATTCGATGGATGTTTAAGTATTGCACTTTGTCATTCGTCGTGAGGGTTTTAATCTCGTGAGTTATCGTAAATGTTGTATTAAGTTACTGACCTAGTTCGTGTGCATTGTTATTTAAACTAGGTTATCAGGCTTATCAGTAGGCTAAACTCTGCCAGTTTAAATCTGCAATGTGAGTCATTCTCTTTTTATCAACAATGTTTTACAATACTCCAATCATTTTCAAAAAGTTATAATTACAGGGATTAAGTCGTGGTTATCTTGAATCACTGGCAAGTGGGGTATTGTGCACATTACTAATTTCTCACGGTTAGGCTAATAATCCTAATAGTGATAATCATCACTACTTGGGTGAAAGGACCCAATAGTGGTATGACCATCATCACCAGGAGGTGACACGTCACCAGATAAAAATAAGATAGTAGCCATTGTAATCGCTCTTATGCTGTATTTATAACTATGTGTCATTTTATCAAATTGAGTGATCGCCAGTATTTCCCCGCTGACAAAATATTTTTAAAACATGTTTCAGATGACCTATTGTGAAGCATGAAAAAGTGCTACGGAGCACTAACAAGCTTGAAGTAGTGGCTCAGTCAAATAAATAAACATGTTTTGTAAAACTAGGGAATTCCTTGTGAAATTCCTCTATTGTAAATTACGGGGTTTATCCCAATTTATGAAATAAAATAATTGGGCATTTTCAAGTTTTAAACGATCCTGCTAGACTTCCGCTGTCAACTCAAATAATAAATACCATGGGTTCCTGCCCCGCGGCTCCTGGACCGGGTAAAACCAGGACGGGGGCCGTGACAGGAAAAGGTGGTATCAGAGCCACTGATTTAAGCCAATTAAGTATTTAGAAATACTTAATTTTCTGATTGCCATTCTGTGATTCTGTGAAAATTTAATTTACAAAATTTTAACTTAGAATTTTTGTGTGTTTCTTCATGTATGCTCACAGCATGAATGAACTATCAGAAGCACTTCAAAACTTTTCTATCCATAGCTCAGATATGGATATCACCAGTACTTTCACTGGCTACTAGGCTGACACTGAAGAGCCAATGGTATTCCAAGCCCAACCTCAGGACAAACCTAAACCGAAGAAAAGAAGAAGACTTGTAGGCTGGAGGCATGTGCGTAGGAAGAAGCCAGCAACGCAAAAAGTTATAAAAACTGAGGATCCCAAAGATAAAGGCAAAGGAATAGAGATCGGAGAAAGTTCAGGGCAAGCCCCAGAGATGCCACCCTGGGAGGAACTGGACGGCCAATTAGAAAATAGCGACCTCATCGGACCTACCGATGAGACCCTCTTCAATTACCCAGCCGAAGCCCAACTTCCAGTCAATCTGGAACCTGCTATTCCAGATCCCCTTGTTAACCCCTGACCTCTAGGAGAGCTAGAAGAATGGTGGACCACTGACTGGCTGTTTCATAATCTTCTAAACAACCCTAATACATTTTTCCCTCAATTTGATCCTGAGCCTCCACTACATCCACCAATGAGCACCGTGTCGCAACCCCCGATCCCTTATCTGTCCCGGGAAATGGGCGGATGCGAACTCAGAGTTTCGGTTGTATCAGATTGTTAATTTGGCAGCGGAAGTTACATCAGGACCGTAGTTAGGAAATGTTTATCAGAGTAAAACCACCATATTTAATATTAATAATCACATGGGCAAAACCCAAGTTTCTTATTACAATATGTTTATAGGGATAAACCCTATTTTATTGAATTTAAAACATCGTCTTTTTAGGTAACTTTTATAGCCCCACATTTTTCCCAAGCCTTCAGTGCTCTCCAGCTGGCTTTTTACTAATTGGCTGTCACATTGTGTTACCTGAAACGCGTTTTAAAAACATTTGTCAGTGGGAAATACTGGTGAGTGAATCCCAGTTTAATCAAGAAACATTTTATCAATTAAAACAGTATTGAGAGCGATCACATTGTTTATTTCTACACAATTAGTCATTCAGTACTGTGAATCCTAACTTGTGGGTCATATTACACATTGGCTAACTCGTCGTCCAATGGTAACGTACTGTCATCCCGACTTACTACTCGCAGTAGTAAATTTTGTATACAAAACCCCAACATACCGACAGTTGAAGAACTACAAAGACTCAATCACCGCTTAATCACATTGTAAAATAATTAAGGTTTTATAAAACATTACAAAAAGGTTAACAAAAAGAGGATAAACTCACATTGCTATTTTAGACTTCGCGTAAGGGTTTCCTGGGAATAATCTATAATTTACACAAATGTACTTAGGTTAGTATCATAACCCTTTGAAAATATTAATGATACCCTCCCCGAGACGGTATTCCAACAGCTACGTCGGCAGGACCACGACAGTTATTACGGAACCCTAAATCAATCGGGCATCGTATCTGGTACGAAACTGGGGTTATAATACTTACAACGGAGCAGAACCTCGCTAATTAGGGGGTATTATTGTGACAACTGTCACTTTTTCGTACACTAAATAAACAGTAATCTGTGCTTTAATGACTGTGCATGATCTAGTTTACCAGACAAATAAATTTCTGAATTCCATGCAAGTGAATTCATGCACGTTTTATACTACAAGAATTACTTTATGATAGCGTTGCGTCAAAAATATTAGTAAACTCACCGGTAAGACACACCGTGTCAACAAAACTGCAGAAAACAGTCAGACAATAGAATTGGGGCCAAGGTGTAGGTCAAATGACAAGAATACATTAAAACCCAAGATTACATGCATGGGTTAACATATAGGCATTCTGAAAGCTAAAATACGCACTAAAAAGCACCCAAAATACACTTTAAAAGCTGAATTTTATATATTTCAACAAAATTCAGCAATATGACAAGAGTGTAGCATGCAAAAACATAACAAATTGATCCAGAATACTTCCCCGAGTTGGGAATTGAAAGTGTCACAAAAGAATACTTAAAAGACACTAAACGGTGCAATTTAGCACTTTAACGAATCGGTATCTAACCGAACAACCGGACATTACTCGGAACACTAAAATATTGCAAGAAGCATTGTTTTTATTTTTCTGAGCTAGTATTGGTTCCCGAACACTTAAACATACTACATAGTGCATAATACACTAAAATACTAGACTTTTACATTAAACCTTCCACTAATTACCCACTTTACCATTATGAGTTACATTTTACCCCCCCCCCCCCCTTTTTAGTGTGGCCGGTCATAGAAGTGGCCCCACTTCCCCCAAATCTTTCTTTGATTTCCCTAGATCACATTGGATCTTTCCTTGGGATATGGTGGGATTATGTGTGTACTTATGGAGAATTGGTGACCAATGGATAAAGACTCAAGACTTGTTAAGGACACTAGACTTCTCATCATCTTCCACACTTCAACCTCTCCTCTCCCTCCTCCCCAACTCTCGGCCGAACACCCTCCAAGAGCCACCATCATTTTCGTTTGATGTTCACCCATTCCAAGTGCTCTCAAAGGTGTTAGAAGGTGGTTAACGAAGTTTGGAACACTCGGATCTTGAAGGACCTCACCCGTTTGCTTTTATCCACTCCATCTTCACACTTGTTCTTCCCTAGCTTGAAGCTAGTAGTAAGATCCTTTTTCACTCTTTTTACTTCATGTTCTTAGTGGTTAAAAGATATAACATGTTGAAATAACAAGAACACTAAAGAACATACACTTAAATCTTGAAACATAAAGCATGAAATATGATGAATCTTGTTGTTATGATGTTGTGTAGTGCATAAATGATATTTGCTTGATGATTTATTGAGAAGATGATGTTGAACATCACACGAAGCTTGCTAGATGGTGTTTAAACATATAATCTAGCAAGTGGGAGGTAATTTTGTAATAACATATGATGATCACCTTCTAGTAAACACATGAACTTGAAGATTAAAATGATTTCTTGAAAAATAATCATTAAAGTGAGTTGATAACCTTGTTAACCCTAGACTTGTGAATGATTTTCTAAAAAGAAACAAGTGTAAAATATGATTTTTAGAAAATCATGATTCTTATATAAACCAATATAATTTTTGGTGGAAAAACAAGTGTATGAACTTTTGTTAAACAAGAGAGTTAATGAAATCAACATTTTTGTAAATTATGTTTACAAGTTGTAAACACCAAATCTTTTCAAGAATGGAATATTTGATGAAATAAACACACTTTAAAGAGTAACTAAGTCTACTAGAGACATTGCCAAGTTACTACAAGTTTTGAGAAAGAACAAGTTCATGATGTCATGTAACTTACTTGATTTTAACACTTGTTAGATGAGAAATGAGTTGTTGATTGTTGATGATGTTTTAAAAGAAAATAAACACATGTTTTGAAAACATGGGAAACCTCCATTTTTAGGGGAAACTCTGCCAAAATTTTATAAATTTTGACACTTAGAAAAATATAAGTTTTTGAGAAACTTATTCCCTAAAAATGTATCTAAAAACACTAACCAAGGTTTCCCAAACTTTTGTGTTAAGAAATGAGGATTTCTTCAAGAATAAAACTGAATATTAAGTATGTATATTTGTGAGAAAAATATATATATTTGATCACCAAATTTTGTGCTAAGTGTATGTAGTATGTATTATACTTGATAGTGTATTAGGACTTGAAAATACACTAAATACTCCTAAGGAGTGAAGATACAAAAATACACATATAACATACTTAGACAAATACAAGATACTTATATTTATTTTTGAGAAAATGATATAAGTAAGACAAATAGTTAAAAATATAAATTATTTTTAACACGAGAACACATATACAAAAGATAGTGACTTGTACTTGTGCGATACAAGTCTAGTGACTAACGTTAATAAACACGTTTAGGTGACGACGCTAGATAGGCAAATCCGGTGAAGTTTACGACGCAGGAACGCAAAGTTGTGAGTTCATGCTCCCCCTTTTCTTTAACTGTTTTTGGTTTTATAACTCTCGGGGGTGAAATACATGTTACAAATGTTACAATATTTACAAATGGTATGATACAAAAACAAGAAGCACCCTTGGTGAGAATGAGTACCAAGTATGATGCGTTTTATGAAATGCCTATGAAATACTAGATCATGTGAGCATAAACTTAATACTGAAAATGCCATAAATTCTTGGTGAAAACTAGTACCAAGAAATGCTAAAAGTGCCATAAAAGTCTTGGTGAAAACTAGTACCAAGCCATTAAAAACATTCATTAATTAGGGACGAGGGTTAGATCTAACGGGTACGGTCGAGCCCCACTCATGATCACAACTAGTACCTAGTAGTGCTTCAGAGTCCCAGTCGAGGTTAATCGACACAGTCGAGTTTAATCGACACAGTCGAGGGTAATCGACACAGTCAAGGGAAATTGATACAGTCGAGGTTAATCGACACAGTCGAGGAAAATCGACAAGGATATGAGCCATCACGAGTGCTCCCTATGAGCCATTACGAATGCTCCCAAGGAGTCATAACAAGTACTCCCCATGTCCTCAAGGAGTCATAACAAGTACTCCCCATGTCCTCACATGCCTTAAAGTCTCTCAAAGATTTACAAGAATACCTTATTGGTACAAGATTTGTACCACAAGAATACGTTATTGGTACAAGATTTGTATCACAAGAATACTTTATTTTACAAGAATACGTTATTTCACAAGAATACTTTATTTTACAAGAATACGTTATTTCACAAGAATACTTTATTTATACAAGATACATACCATGTTTCACACAAGGTATGCAAAATGCATGAACTCGCTCAACTTTTGTTGATGTTTTCCAAAATTACATGTATTTCAGGTGACAGGATGGATCTTGGGCGCATGTGTCGTAACTAGAAGTAGACTTCAAGTTTAGATGTCATCCACTTTTGTTGAATTGTAACCTAGACAAAGGTTGTGTTTTAAACTTAAATAACAAGTGTTTGTAATACTCAAATTTTATGAATGGATGAACATCGTTTTGATCACGTAGTTGTTTATTACGATTGAATGCAATGATATTAAACCAGTCACACATCATACGCTTCCGCAAAAGTCAGGGTGTGACAGTTTGGTATCAGAGCTTCGATTGTAGTGAACTAGGATTCCTTCTCGAGTCTAGACTACAATCACTAGAGTTCTCTCACGAAAACATTTTACAAAAAGGTTTTCATTGCATTCACGAAAGCGCCAAGATCCACGAGTCAAAAACTTTTCAAAAAGAGACAAGGCAAGGACATTAGTAGGGAATACCCTCAAGATAAGGTGCCAATTAAGGCATAGTCTACACAAGTTAGACTTGCCGAAGATAAAATACACTCTTGGTGACCACTAGTACCAAGTAGTGTTTTTGTCGTAAATCGACAACTAGAAAAATGACCCCCCAAAAGCGAGTGTTATACGTGATATAAATTGCTTGTTTATGCTAAGTAGCATATTTGTTATTGATATACATACATACAAATAAGTGTACGGAATAAATATTGACGTGAATATATACGAACAAGTGTACGGAATGATTATTGACGTGAACAAGATACCTTCGACTCCGACTCCTATTATTGTACATAACTCGCACGATGAAGCTATCAACCTCGCGTTCATTGCAAAGCTCATAACTAGAGTAATTACCAGACAAGATTCTGAGCTTGCTTCCGTAGGAAATGGCTTCTCTTCCCTCTCGATCGTGAAGCTGCCTGACTACGGTGACGATGACGAGGCAGAGGCGGCAACCTTGAACGAATTCTTGATCAACGGGACGAGATCCCTGCGGCTTATGTGAAGCAAGATTGACGACATACTTGACCGGAAAAAGGAAGATGAAGTATTCATCTTGAAGGTGCCCCTCCAACTACTAGGAATTCTCTCTATTCCTATTCCATCTAATCATCGTGCCTATACGCGCGTAACGATAACGAGTGTTAGCGCGTGGACCACCGCAAAGGTCCTTTCCATGACAGAGGTATAAGGACAGTAGTGTCCCCTCCTTGATTGATCATCTGCTTGGACGAGAGAAAATTGGGGTAACTGTGCAAGACAATTTATTATTACGGGGGCCCACGTAATAACGACTTGTAGTGCATAGAAATCCTGGTGGACTCTGCGGGTCGAGCTAATGAAAACCACACAAAATTTATAGGTGTTCACACCTTCATATGGTAGAACAATACCTAGACCAGTGCTTTAGCACTTTATAAAGTAGGAAACCTGTCTCGCCTACTTCGTGTCTACCTGCGTACGAGACGTTTGAGAAAATGATATTTAAACAAGTGAAGATGGATGACATTCGGAAAGATTTAGTGGTGTTACACTCTCTATCACCCCTACACGAACAACCCCATCTCTGGGAAAATATACACATCAATATAGGAGGAAATAACTAAAACTTGAATGACCAAGGCGATGTAGCCTCGAATTCATTTTTCCATTACAAACAATAAGCCAAGTTAGCAAGCCTATGTGAAGGCTCAGTGATTGTTTCCCCGCTCATATATTGATTATATATACATGTGAAATTGGGTGATTACGTGATGGCTTATGGTGTCATGTACCTCATAGACAATTATTGAATATTGTCTAACCTACTTCATACCTTTTGACAGAAGAGAATGCCGCCCAAACGAGACACAAACACTAGTACGTTACCAAGAACAGAAGTTGAGCTTCAAGAACGAATCTCACAGGCAATTGCACGACATGAAGCCCTCCGCTCCGACCACAGCGGTGGCACGTCCAGAAATAACCCTCCAACGGGCTGCACCTATAAACAGTTCCTGGACTGCAAGCCATTAAACTTTGACGGCACAGGAGGTGCTGTTACGTTCGTTCGTTGGACAGAAAAGACTGACTCCGTTCTAAGAATGAGTAACTGTTCACCTCAACAGAGTGTTACCTATATCTCAGGGTTGTTTTTGGATGGCGCACTCTCCTGGTGGAACCTTCAGGTTCAAACCCTTGGTGCAGATGCTGCTTATGCACTGTGCTGGGATGAGATTAAGGAAATGATGGAAAAGAAATACTGTTCTAGGGCTGAAATCCAGAAGCTTGAGGTGGAGTTCTGGAATTTGAAAATGGACGGACCGAAGATTCCTGAATACGTCCAACGATTTCACGACTTGTCTAGGGTCGTCCCCTACTTAGTCAAGCCAGAATTCAAGAGAATTGAACGATTCATTTGGGGACTTGCACCTCAGACCAGGAGCTTGGTTACTACCTCAAGGCCTCCAACTATCGCAGAGGCTATCGATTTAAGCGTTACGCTTACTGAAGAAGCTCTACGTGCGGGAAAATTTTCGGAATCTGAGGATAACAAGAAAGAGACTCATGTGGAGTCATCAGGCAATAAGAAAAGAAAATGTTCGAACCTAAAGGTGGGCACACAAGTCAGCAATGGAAGCTCTAAAGCAAACAAAAGAAAGAAAGTGAATTTGCCACATGGCAGGAAAACTGATGGAGCCATTAATAAGGCTGGTGGTAAAGTTTACTCGGGGACTAAGCCAAGGTGCGGGGAATACAATTTTCACCATGAAGGTCGATGTCTGAGGCCTAAGTGCGGAAAGTGTGGAAAAGAAGGGCACATCAAGGACGCCTGTTGGGCAAAGGACCCAGATGGAAGAAATAAGAGAATACCAGGTTGCTACAGATGTGGTGAAGCAGGGCGCTTTAGGAAAGATTGTCCTGGAGAAACAAGCAAGGAAGGGTTTTCACGATCGAAACTCGTGAAGCACTCCAGGATCCAGATTCGGTTACGGGTACGTCCCCTATTAACCAACCCTATGCATCTACTTTTAATTAATACTGGCCTCAATTTTAACCTTGCATGCTTAGAACATAAGAAACTGCTTGGCCTAGTTTCGAGTAAAATAGACGTCCCGTATTCCTTAGAAAGGGACGTATAGAAGGCTAGTTTAAACAGATGAAGCGATTAAGGATTGCATTTAGGAACTCAGAAGGCCGAAACCTTCTGTTACCATTGACTTGCAAAGTCATAATATGATAGCCAGCATGGATTGGATACCCAGGTATAAAGCCTGAGAATGTCCCCGTTATGGAAGAAGCTCCAGTAGCCTTTTCTGAAGACTTGCCAGAATTACCTCCAAGCGATAAGAGGAACCTCGTGTCAGGAGCGGCACTAGTACCGAATGACACCATACCGACTAGCCTTGTCCGCGAAGCTTGTGCTTCCGGTATAACTACAAGAGCTACTAGACAGAAGGAATTAAGTGTCACACCCCCAAAATCCACCTGCGGAGTACCACCGCTTGGAGGCGTGACTGACCAGGATCCAGCCACCAATCATATTGAACAAGCATATAAGTAGTTATAAAAATCCAACCAATACAATTGGTGTTCAAACAAAACATAGTTAAGTTGCAAGCGGAAGCATAAGTCTTAATTCAAAACATAAGTTTAATTGTTTCAAGGTTTAACATGGCACACAGCCGTCCATGTCCCACAACGATCCTCCTCCATGCAAGCTCCAGCTAAGAAACCTAAGGACCTGCAAAGCATGTAGTAACGAGTCAACAACAAGTTGAGTGAGTTCACGGTTGGGTGTTCGTTTTAAGTTGTTTCGAAAACGGTTTCCTTTAGCTGGCATCCTGCCGTGGGGGTTACCCCATAGTTAAAAACGTGACTTGTTCATTCCCGGTTACTCTGGCTATCCAGCCGTGGGGGCTACCCCGCGTTAGTTATCTGGCATTTCGGCCGTGGGGGCTACCCCATGTATACACTAGACTCGTTACCATATCGACTGCTGACTGTAGTCATGTTTAAGTGCCCTGAAACTGTCAATGTCTATCATCATTGACGTGCCCCAGATCCATTAGTTCACGCCCGTCCTCTGCGGCACGGTGTGAGGTTTGTCAGACCTAAATAGCGCTATCTAACTAATGACCTGCTCGCCATTGGCCTCGGCGATTAAGTCGATACAAAGATGAGGGACTTCGTGATAGAGTTTTGGTCTAGTACGAGTTATCTGTCCGTGAGGACGAGGAATTACATTCCTGAACCTTTGCTGTCCTACCCAAGGAGGACGAGGAACCCAGTTCCTTAACCCCATTCCCAACCCAGGGAATCCCATGCTTTGTAGAGGGTGTGAACTCACCTTGGTTTGCTCGGTAGAAACACGGAAAAGTCAAACAAGCAACGTTGAGGCTACTCACGTCCTATCATAGTTGTATCATACAAGTCAGGTTCGTAACCAAGTAGTGCACGTATGTTTCTAGCGTAATGCATTCAAGTACCGTTCATGGCATACACGTTTGATCATAGCAGTTCAACAATATTCATGTTCAACAGTAACATATAAGGTCTGTGCATTAGGCCCAAGAGTCCGGCCCAATCACTTAAGTCCGAATTGAGGTGCGAGCCCAAACAGCGTGTATTTGTGTATATTCTCGAGTCGCAACTAGGCGTTTGCGACTCGCAACCTGAGTCGCAATCATGGTTTCGGTTCGTGTTGTTTTGGTTACGAGTCGCAACTGGACTCGCAACCGAGATTTCGAGTCAAACGGTTTATGTGCTGATCACTTGTGGTTTCGAGTCGCAACCAGGTGTTTGCGACTCGCAATCTGTGTCGCAACCGGGGGTCTCGACTCATCATGTGCTGGTTTCGAGTCGCAACTGGAGGTTTCGGTTGGACAGGAGCTGATTCGGTACAGTGTACTATCCAATGGGAATTCTATTTCATGAAACAGTTTGTACTACTCTCATAAACATGTTTGTTTGTCTAACAATTTACCATTTTGGATCAAACACATCAGAATTCAAATATTCAAGCATGTTCATATGATATTCATCATGTTCTTCAAACATTCAAGTAGTTCATATTGTTTATTCAAACTTGTTCATCTTATTTCCGGGTTTTTATCATTAATCACCACATAATCATGAACAACAAATCAAACATTCGATCATACTTGTTTAATGGTTTCAAGTCATAACATAACATCTCCAAAATCTTATCCTAATCCGTATAACATGATGCTTTCTATTCACATGTGCAAGCCGGTTTTATGAACATTCACATTTAATGATTTGAATCACATTTCAATACAAGATATCATGAACTCATTGTGCAATATATATCCGAAACATGTTAACCGATTATCAACATTACACACAACCGATTCACAAACATCATCAATCATACCACTACACTAGTTAAATCACATCATTCATAACATCAAACATCATAAACACTAACCAACAATCATCATAAACACTAACCAACAATCATCATAAACACTAACCAACAATCATCATAAACACTAACCGGTTGATGAGTTTCAAGGGTGGGTATGAAGCTTCCAAATGTGTGTGTGTGTGAGCCGATCCGAGAGCTCCTAGTGTCACCGATTTGATCCGAGAATGAAGGAGAAGGATAGGGTTTTAGTGAGAGGAAGTAGGAGAGTGTGTGTGTTAGAGGAGTGTGAGTGTTGTAGCCCAAAATTGCCAAGTGTGACCATCATGAGGATTATATACTTGTTTCACTTGTGCACCCTAATGGGCTTTCAAAATAGGCTAAGTGTGTGTGTGTGCGGCCCAACCGGCCCGTATGTTATACTAGTTCACTCGAGACCACATGGTCTCGAGTCGGGTTCGTGTTGTCTCGGTTCATATATACATATATCGCATACATACAAGCACACACCAATAACACATAATCGCATAAAGGTTTATTTGTCATTATCACATAAGTTAACTAGCCACACGTTTAAGCATACATGAAAGGTTCTAAATTTCGAGTTGTCACATCATCCCCAAGTTGAAAGAAATTTCGTCCCGAAATTTGGTAGGCACTCACTGAGGAAGCTAGTTAAGTTGTATGGTTTTCCTGGTTTTCCCGGGGTGTCACATCCACCCCCCGTTGATCTGGAATTTCGTCCCGAAATTCCGTAGCTTCGGCCTCAGTAGTGGGTGTACTGTTTGCGAACAGTTGGGGATACTTTTGTTTCATCTGATCTTCGCGCTCCCAGGTGAACTCTGGGCCGCGACGTGAGTTCCAACGAACTCGAACGAGAGGTATTCTAGTGCTCTTGAGGACCTTAACATCCCGGTCCGTGATTTCGACTGGTTCCTCGACGAATCGTAACTGCTCGTCGATAGTGAGTTCCTTCAAAGGAACTACGTGGGTCTCATCTGACGGACACTTCTTCAGATTCGACACGTGAAAAATGTTGTGAACTGCTCCGAGTTCCGCTGGTAAGTTTAGTCTGTAGGCCACCCTGCCTATTTTCTCAATGACCTCGAAAGGTCCAACGTATCGTGGGTTAAGTTTACCGCGTTTACCAAAACGAACCACACCCCTCCAGGGTGAAACTTTGAGTAGTACCCGCTCCCCAACCTGGAGCTCAAGTGATTTCCTGCCCATGTCGGCGTAAACTTTCTGACGTTCGCGAGCGGCCGCCATGCGTTTTCGTATCTGAGCGATCTGTTCGGTCGTGTCTACCACATACTCTGGACCAGTGATCTGACTATCTCCCACCTCTGCCCAGCAAAGAGGAGACCGGCATTTACGTCCGTACAATGCCTCAAACGGAGCAGCTTTAATGCTGGTGTGGTAGCTGTTATTGTACGAGAATTCCACAAGTGGCAGATGCTTCTCCCAGCGGTTGCCAAAGTCGATCACACATGCACGAAGCATGTCTTCTAAGGTTTGAATAGTGCGCTCGGACTGCCCGTCCGTCTGAGGGTGATACGCTGTGCTCATGTCTAATCGTGAGCCGAAGGATTTGTGCATTGCTTGCCACAGCTCTGAAGTAAAACGTGCATCTCGATCCGAGATGATGGAGGTGGGCACCCCGTGCCTCGAAACAACTTCCTTGAGGTATATTTCTGCGAGAGTGGAGAACTTATCCGTCTCCTTGATAGCCAAGAAGTGTGCAGATTTTGTGAGTCGATCCACGATCACCCAAATAGTATCGTTCCCGCGCTGGGATCTAGGTAGGCCAGTAACAAAATCCATGGAAATTTGCTCCCATTTCCATTGAGGTATCTCGGGTTGTTGGAGTAGGCCTGATGGTTTCTGGTATTCCGACTTGACTCTCGCACAAGTCAAACACTTGCTAACGTAGGTTGCTATGTGGGCCTTCATGCTAGGCCACCAGTACGTAGTTTTGATGTCGTGATACATCTTATCTGATCCAGGGTGTACTGAATAGCGAGACTTGTGTGCTTCATCCATCACAAGCTCTCGTAGGTTGCCATAGTGTGGGACCCAAACGCGTCCCGTTACGTAGTAAGCGTCGTCTTCCTTCTGCTCTAAGCGTTGCCTTGATCCGCGTAGGGCCTCAGCCCTGACGTTTTCTGGTTTTAATGCTTCTATCTGAGCAGCTCGTATCTGGGAAGGAAGGCTAGAATGTATCGTGAGTTGTAAAGCTCGCACGCGCTTAGGCGCGGTGTCCTTCCGACTGAGGGCGTCAGCCACCACATTGGCCTTGCCCGGGTGATACCTGATTGAGCACTCGTAGTCATTCAGTAGTTCGACCCATCGTCGTTGTCGCATATTCAGTTCCTTCTGTTTGAAGATATGCTCGAGGCTCCTGTGGTCAGTGTAGATGGCGCACTTGGTACCATACAGGTAATGCCGCCATAACTTAAGTGCAAAAACTACAGCTCCCAGCTCTAGGTCGTGTGTAGTGTAGTTCTTCTCGTGAACTTTGAGTTGGCGTGAGGCGTAGGCTATAACTTTATCTCGTTGCATCAATACACAACCAAGACCTTGAATTGATGCGTCGCAGTAAACCACAAAGTCGTCTGTGCCCTCTGGCAAGGAAAGGATAGGTGCGCTACAAAGTCTATCCTTTAGGTGCTGAAATGCCAACTCCTGTGCGTTTCCCCAGTGATAAATAACGCCCTTCTGCGTTAATGAGGTGAGAGGCTGTGCAATCTTAGAAAAATCCTTTATGAATCTCCGGTAGTATCCCGCCAAACCCAAGAATTGACGAATTTCCTTTGGTGTACGAGGTGCAGGCCAGTTCTTAATCGAGTCTATCTTGGATGGATCAACATGAATCCCATCCTTGTTCACCACGTGGCCTAGGAAATGGACTTCCCGAAGCCAGAAGTCGCATTTCGAGAACTTTGCATAAAGCTGTTCTGTTCGAAGGAGTTCCAGAATAAGTCGCAGATGCTGCTCGTGTTCCTCCCGACTCTTAGAATAGATCAGGATGTCATCGATGAAAACTATAACGAACTTATCCAGGTAAGGCTTGCACACTCGGTTCATCAAGTCCATGAAAACCGCAGGTGCGTTTGTCATCCCAAAAGGCATGACCAAAAACTCATAGTGCCCGTATCGAGTTCTGAAAGCTGTTTTGGAGACGTCCTCTTCCCGGACTCTCAGCTGGTGATAACCCGATCTCAAATCGATCTTTGAATAGTAGCTCGACCCTTGCAGCTGGTCGAACAAGTCGTCGATACGCGGTAGAGGATAGCGATTCTTCACCGTCACCTTGTTGAGTTCTCGGTAGTCGATGCACATTCTGAAAGTACCGTCCTTTTTCTTTACAAATAATACTGGAGCTCCCCAGGGCGATGAGCTAGGACGAATAAAACCCTTATCCAAGAGTTCTTGTAGTTGCGTGGAGAGTTCTTTCAACTCTGATGGGGCTAAACGATAAGGTGCACGAGCTATAGGCGCAGCTCCAGGAGCTAATTCGATCTGAAACTCAACTTGGCGATGAGGCGGAAGACCAGGTAATTCCTCAGGAAATACCTCTGGATAATCGCGTACAACTGGAAAGTCTTCTAGCTTCTTCTCTTTTTCTGAGGTGTCAGTAACGAGAGCCAAAATGGCGGTGTGGCCCTTTCGCAAGCACTTTTGGGCCTTAAGGAGAGAAATGACGTTCTCAACAGCACTCCTCTTGTCGCCATGAATCATGAGAGGTTCACCACCGGGACCTGGAATACGGACAACCTTCTCGTTGCAAAGAATCTCTGCTCGGTGTTGGGATAACCAATCCATCCCAATGACAACGTCGAAACTACCCAAGACAATAGGAATGAGGTCGATAGAGAAGGTCTGGTCAGCGAGAATAAGTTTACAACCCTTGACTACGTGTGTGGCTTCTAAACTCTTACCATTTGCTAGCTCTACGGTGTGCTTGTTGTTCAAAGGTGTTGGAATACGCTTAAGCATTCGACTAACTTCTAGTGACATGTAGCTAGTATCGGCACCCGAGTCAAATAAAACTGAAACATAAAAGTCATCGAGAAGGAACTTACCCGCCACAACATTGGGGTCATTCCTTGCTTCACCTTGGCCAATCACAAACACCCGCCCCCTGGCGCCATTGTTGTTGTTGTTCCCATTGTTACCACTCCCCTGATTGTTGTTATTGTTGTTGTTGTTCTGGTTCCTGTTCAGTTGAGGACAGTCTCTCTTGAAATGGCCTTCAGCTCCACACTGAAAGCACCCTTTGTTATCGCCCTGCTGCTGCTGCTGGCGCTGGTTCTGTTGAGCTTGCTGACGATTCTGATTGGCGGGGTATAAGCTCCTGCAATCCTTTGCAGCGTGACCAGGCTTGTTGCACCGATGACAGTTGCCCCTGGTGCATGGCCCGCTGTGGTGCAGGCTGCAGCGATTGCATTTGGGGTGATTTCCTTTGTACCCACCATGACTTTGACCACCAGACGATTGCTGATTAGGGCTCTTGTAGTCCTCAGTCTTTCTCTGCTGAGACTGGGTCTGAACAGAAGTCGAACCCTTACTTGAAGTTCCATCCCATTTCCGTTTGTTGTCACCAGAGGTACCAGAAGTAGTTGCAGCACCTATGCGTTTTGGTAACTTGTTCTGCTCCACCGCCTGATCTGTGAGACGGTGAGCCAACTGAACAGTCTGCTGGTAGGTGGCGAGGTTCGCTGAAGTCACATGACTTTGGATTTCTGGCACTAAGCCCTGAAGAAATAGTTCGATGCGTTTGATGGGAGGATCCACCATAGTAGGGCACAAAATTGCCAGTTCGTTCGACCTTTTCACATAAGCTTCAATTTCCGACCCTGTCATCTTGAGGTTGAAGAACTCCACTTCCAGTTTGTGAATCTCATCACGACTGCAGTATTCTTCTTTGATCATCTCCTTGAAAGTTTCCCATGGGGTGGCGTTGGCAGCAACCAACCCTAGCATCTGAACCTGAGCGTTCCACCATGTGAGGGCTAAACCCTCGAGAGTACCAGTAGCATACTTCACCCTGCGCGCCTCAGGGCATTCGCACATCTCGAAGACAGATACTAGTTTCTCAAACCAGTGTAGGAGACCTACTGCTCCTTCAGTGCCGCTAAAAGTAGTTGGTCGGCAGTCCATGAAAGTCTTAAAAGTGCACACGGGTGGCTGAACATGATGACCTATCGTGGGTGAAAGAAAAGACAGAGTTTAACACAAAGGTTGGTTCACGAGAGTAGGATCCTAAAGATCCTAGAATGAGTTCGGACTGCAGGATATACCTCCTGCGTGTGCAGCTGCAAGTGCTGCGGCAACTCGTTCGTTGATCAGAGCCGTCAACTGGGCTTGTGTCAGGTTAACGCGTCCAGACATGATCTTCACATCAAGAAGAACGTACGTGAGAGAGGTTCGCGAAAGTATGACGATAAGATAGAGTAAGCACGCACGTGTTCAAGCAACAGTAGTTATACTAACCAAGCATACCATAAGCAATGTATTATGTAACTAACAAGTAGGCAATGTACACAGACCATATCACCTAGAATGTCGAGCCTTGCATGTGGAGTGAAGCGTCGTTGTGGACCGTTGAGCACTGTACAGGTTATAGTCTGGTTTTAACAAAAACGTTTTCCCCCTTTATTAAAACCAAGTTCTCTATAACCAATGGCTCTGATACCAATCTGTCACACCCCCAAAATCCACCTGCGGAGTACCACCGCTTGGAGGCGTGACTGACCAGGATCCAGCCACCAATCATATTGAACAAGCATATAAGTAGTTATAAAAATCCAACCAATACAATTGGTGTTCAAACAAAACATAGTTAAGTTGCAAGCGGAAGCATAAGTCTTAATTCAAAACATAAGTTTAATTGTTTCAAGGTTTAACATGGCACACAGCCGTCCATGTCCCACAACGATCCTCCTCCATGCAAGCTCCAGCTAAGAAACCTAAGGACCTGCAAAGCATGTAGTAACGAGTCAACAACAAGTTGAGTGAGTTCACGGTTGGGTGTTCGTTTTAAGTTGTTTCGAAAACGGTTTCCTTTAGCTGGCATCCTGCCGTGGGGGTTACCCCATAGTTAAAAACGTGACTTGTTCATTCCCGGTTACTCTGGCTATCCAGCCGTGGGGGCTACCCCGCGTTAGTTATCTGGCATTTCGGCCGTGGGGGCTACCCCATGTATACACTAGACTCGTTACCATATCGACTGCTGACTGTAGTCATGTTTAAGTGCCCTGAAACTGTCAATGTCTATCATCATTGACGTGCCCCAGATCCATTAGTTCACGCCCGTCCTCTGCGGCACGGTGTGAGGTTTGTCAGACCTAAATAGCGCTATCTAACTAATGACCCGCTCGCCATTGGCCTCGGCGATTAAGTCGATACAAAGATGAGGGACTTCGTGATAGAGTTTTGGTCTAGTACGAGTTATCTGTCCGTGAGGACGAGGAATTACATTCCTGAACCTTTGCTGTCCTACCCAAGGAGGACGAGGAACCCAGTTCCTTAACCCCATTCCCAACCCAGGGAATCCCATGCTTTGTAGAGGGTGTGAACTCACCTTGGTTTGCTCGGTAGAAACACGGAAAAGTCAAACAAGCAACGTTGAGGCTACTCACGTCCTATCATAGTTGTATCATACAAGTCAGGTTCGTAACCAAGTAGTGCACGTATGTTTCTAGCGTAATGCATTCAAGTACCGTTCATGGCATACACGTTTGATCATAGCAGTTCAACAATATTCATGTTCAACAGTAACATATAAGGTCTGTGCATTAGGCCCAAGAGTCCGGCCCAATCACTTAAGTCCGAATTGAGGTGCGAGCCCAAACAGCGTGTATTTGTGTATATTCTCGAGTCGCAACTAGGCGTTTGCGACTCGCAACCTGAGTCGCAATCATGGTTTCAGTTCGTGTTGTTTTGGTTACGAGTCGCAACTGGACTCGCAACCGAGATTTCGAGTCAAACGGTTTATGTGCTGATCACTTGTGGTTTCGAGTCGCAACCAGGTGTTTGCGACTCGCAATCTGTGTCGCAACCGGGGGTCTCGACTCATCATGTGCTGGTTTCGAGTCGCAACTGGAGGTTTCGGTTGGACAGGAGCTGATTCGGTACAGTGTACTATCCAATGGGAATTCTATTTCATGAAACAGTTTGTACTACTCTCATAAACATGTTTGTTTGTCTAACAATTTACCATTTTGGATCAAACACATCAGAATTCAAATATTCAAGCATGTTCATATGATATTCATCATGTTCTTCAAACATTCAAGTAGTTCATATTGTTTATTCAAACTTGTTCATCTTATTTCCGGGTTTTTATCATTAATCACCACATAATCATGAACAACAAATCAAACATTCGATCATACTTGTTTAATGGTTTCAAGTCATAACATAACATCTCCAAAATCTTATCCTAATCCGTATAACATGATGCTTTCTATTCACATGTGCAAGCCGGTTTTATGAACATTCACATTTAATGATTTGAATCACATTTCAATACAAGATATCATGAACTCATTGTGCAATATATATCCAAAACATGTTAACCGATTATCAACATTACACACAACCGATTCACAAACATCATCAATCATACCACTACACTAGTTAAATCACATCATTCATAACATCAAACATCATAAACACTAACCAACAATCATCATAAACACTAACCAACAATCATCATAAACACTAACCGGTTGATGAGTTTCAAGGGTGGGTATGAAGCTTCCAAATGTGTGTGTGTGTGAGCCGATCCGAGAGCTCCTAGTGTCACCGATTTGATCCGAGAATGAAGGAGAAGGATAGGGTTTTAGTGAGAGGAAGTAGGAGAGTGTGTGTGTTAGAGGAGTGTGAGTGTTGTAGCCCAAAATTGCCAAGTGTGACCATCATGAGGATTATATACTTGTTTCACTTGTGCACCCTAATGGGCTTTCAAAATAGGCTAAGTGTGTGTGTGTGCGGCCCAACCGGCCCGTATGTTATACTAGTTCACTCGAGACCACATGGTCTCGAGTCGGGTTCGTGTTGTCTCGGTTCATATATACATATATCGCATACATACAAGCACACACCAATAACACATAATCGCATAAAGGTTTACTTGTCATTATCACATAAGTTAACTAGCCACACGTTTAAGCATACATGAAAGGTTCTAAATTTCGAGTTGTCACATCATCCCCAAGTTGAAAGAAATTTCATCCCGAAATTTGGTAGGCACTCACTGAGGAAGCTAGTTAAGTTGTATGGTTTTCCTGGTTTTCCCGGGGTGTCACATCCACCCCCCGTTGATCTGGAATTTCGTCCCGAAATTCCGTAGCTTCGGCCTCAGTAGTGGGTGTACTGTTTGCGAACAGTTGGGGATACTTTTGTTTCATCTGATCTTCGCGCTCCCAGGTGAACTCTGGGCCGCGACGTGAGTTCCAACGAACTCGAACGAGAGGTATTCTAGTGCTCTTGAGGACCTTAACATCCCGGTCCGTGATTTCGACTGGTTCCTCGACGAATCGTAACTGCTCGTCGATAGTGAGTTCCTTCAAAGGAACTACGTGGTTCTCATCTGACGGACACTTCTTCAGATTCGACACGTGAAAAACGTTGTGAACTGCTCCGAGTTCCGCTGGTAAGTTTAGTCTGTAGGCCACCCTGCCTATTTTCTCAATGACCTCGAAAGGTCCAACGTATCGTGGGTTAAGTTTACCGCGTTTACCAAAACGAACCACACCCCTCCAGGGTGAAACTTTGAGTAGTACCCGCTCCCCAACCTGGAGCTCAAGTGGTTTCCTGCCCATGTCGGCGTAAACTTTCTGACGTTCGCGAGCGGCCGCCATGCGTTTTCGTATCTGAGCGATCTATTCGGTCGTGTCTACCACATACTCTGGACCAGTGATCTGACTATCTCCCACCTCTGCCCAGCAAAGAGGAGACCGGCATTTACGTCCGTACAATGCCTCAAACGGAGCAGCTTTAATGCTGGTGTGGTAGCTGTTATTGTACGAGAATTCCACAAGTGGCAGATGCTTCTCCCAGCGGTTGCCAAAGTCGATCACACATGCACGAAGCATGTCTTCTAAGGTTTGAATAGTGCGCTCGGACTGCCCGTCCGTCTGAGGGTGATACGCTGTGCTCATGTCTAATCGTGAGCCGAAGGATTTGTGCATTGCTTGCCACTGCTCTGAAGTAAAACGTGCATCTCGATCCGAGATGATGGAGGTGGGCACCCCGTGCCTCGAAACAACTTCCTTGAGGTATATTTCTGCGAGAGTGGAGAACTTATCCGTCTCCTTGATAGCCAAGAAGTGTGCAGATTTTGTGAGTCGATCCACGATCACCCAAATAGTATCGTTCCCGCGCTGGGATCTAGGTAGGCCAGTAACAAAATCCATGGAAATTTGCTCCCATTTCCATTGAGGTATCTCGGGTTGTTGGAGTAGGCCTGATGGTTTCTGGTATTCCGACTTGACTCTCGCACAAGTCAAACACTTGCTAACGTAGGTTGCTATGTGGGCCTTCATGCTAGGCCACCAGTACGTAGTTTTGATGTCGTGATACATCTTATCTGATCCAGGGTGTACTGAATAGCGAGACTTGTGTGCTTCATCCATCACAAGCTCTCGTAGGTTGCCATAGTGTGGGACCCAAACGCGTCCCGTTACGTAGTAAGCGCCGTCTTCCTTCTGCTCTAAGCGTTGCCTTGATCCGCGTAGGGCCTCAGCCCTGACGTTTTCTGGTTTTAATGCTTCTATCTGAGCAGCTCGTATCTGGGAAGGAAGGCTAGAATGTATCGTGAGTTGTAAAGCTCGCACGCGCTTAGGCGCGGTGTCCTTCCGACTGAGGGCGTCAGCCACCACATTGGCCTTGCCCGGGTGATACCTGATTGAGCACTCGTAGTCATTCAGTAGTTCGACCCATCGTCGTTGTCGCATATTCAGTTCCTTCTGTTTGAAGATATGCTCGAGGCTCCTGTGGTCAGTGTAGATGGCGCACTTGGTACCATACAGGTAATGCCGCCATAACTTAAGTGCAAAAACTACAGCTCCCAGCTCTAGGTCGTGTGTAGTGTAGTTATTCTCGTGAACTTTGAGTTGGCGTGAGGCGTAGGCTATAACTTTATCTCGTTGCATCAATACACAACCAAGACCTTGAATTGATGCGTCGCAGTAAACCACAAAGTCGTCTGTGCCCTCTGGCAAGGAAAGGATAGGTGCGCTACAAAGTCTATCCTTTAGGTGCTGAAATGCCAACTCCTGTGCGTTTCCCCAGTGATAAATAACGCCCTTCTGCGTTAATGAGGTGAGAGGCTGTGCAATCTTAGAAAAATCCTTTATGAATCTCCGGTAGTATCCCGCCAAACCCAAGAATTGACGAATTTCCTTTGGTGTACGAGGTGCAGGCCAGTTCTTAATCGAGTCTATCTTGGATGGATCAACATGAATCCCATCCTTGTTCACCACGTGGCCTAGGAAATGGACTTCCCGAAGCCAGAAGTCGCATTTCGAGAACTTTGCATAAAGCTGTTCTGTTCGAAGGAGTTCCAGAATAAGTCGCAGATGCTGCTCGTGTTCCTCCCGACTCTTAGAATAGATCAGGATGTCATCGATGAAAACTATAACGAACTTATCCAGGTAAGGCTTGCACACTCGGTTCATCAAGTCCATGAAAACCGCAGGTGCGTTTGTCATCCCAAAAGGCATGACCAAAAACTCATAGTGCCCGTATCGAGTTCTGAAAGCTGTTTTGGAGACGTCCTCTTCCCGGACTCTCAGCTGCAATTTATCTTGCAACTCTGCAATTTATCTTGCAACTCTTAGAGAAAAGAACAATTATATGCTATGATGGCGAAAAGCGGAATTTCAAATCCGCAAAGCGAGAACTTTAAGATACATGGTAGATAAGAACGAGATTCATGCCAACCCTGCAACCAAGAGCTAAGGAGCTAGAGTTGCAATTATGTGATGCTTCTCGACAAAGCCTCGATTGTACGTCGATGCAACGAGACCACAACATTACATACGCGGCACATTGATTGAGGAATCATGAGAAGAAACCTTGAGCTAGATACAGTAATTGTGCGCCGCAAATCTGACGTCATTACCTGAAAGAAAACGCTGCACAATCTTTACTGATCACAAGGGTTGCAGAACACTGTTGATCATAAAAACTTGAATACTAACAAAGATGGACTAAGCTACTGAACGATGCAGATTGTATGAACATGATACGTATTTGTGTGATAAACTTTGATGAAAGGGTGGAACACTCACTTGCCTTTAGTAGAGTCTTCCTACAACAGTAGTTATCACACCGTCGTTTAAACCGCTTCGTGTGAAGCTTTAGATGGAACATAATAAATCGATCCCCGTCGTGTTGATCAGAGACCGGGAATAAAACCAGGTTTGACAAAACTCCTGTCCAATAGTTCCTATAGCTAACTAGATAGTTCTTGCAACCCTCCCGGTGCAAAACGGTAAATAGTACGAATAATCAGGGCCGCCTCTGGTGTGAGATCAAACTGAGATTTTGCTTATCAGTTGTGGAAGTAAACCTGAAAGTTCCTCGGGTAGCACACTGAGAGTAATAACGAACAATTGGTGGATCATCGATCCTCCTTTTTCCTTAGTCCTAACATCAGTAATGGTCGCTAACATAGCGGAGTAATCCCTCCGTAGACACTTCTGGCCTTCATAGCTGAAATGGCGCTAACCTTTGCACCACTCTGGTTCTTAGAACAAATAACGATTCTTCACACACAACTTTCTCCTCACGGGGTATATTTGCACGATTTCTGGCTAACCAATCCACACTAACTACTGCATTGTAACCATCAAGGATAGTAGAAGGAAGGTCGATGTCGAACACTTGTCCCACAAGGTCGAGTTGCATCCCAGCGAACATCTGACTTACCATCGGCCGAGTTCACATCAGGTTCGTTTTCAAGAAGTATCAGGGTCAATCAGAGTAGAGACGAAGCGAATAGCTACCCATTCAAGTTATCGTGTCGCTATTATGCCTGGCATCGCCTATGCCAATACTAACTGTCCTTCCATGAGCATCATTTCCAGTGTTGTTTTCGTTACGAGTACTGCCGTCGTTCCCTTGGTTGTTGTCACCTTGACTTAACAACAATCAACCCTTTTCGAAGTCACTTTTGTTTCCATGCTGTAGGCTACGACTACGAGTACCTTGATGTTGCCGTGACTGTTGCCTCTAATGTTGTTGCCTGTAACGGTGTCATGCGTCCTTTCACCAACATGGTCCATCTTTTCACATTCCGTGTCACGTCCTGAGGCACTACTCATGGTGCGGGCGGTTACACATTCTGCTCTACCGTCAATCATCAGTGATTATGTCCCGATTGGCTCGTAAGAGTTGACTTCTGTAAGTCGCTGGCTAGAGTTAAAGGTTCGATTGGAGTCAAATTGCTGATGTTCGTTGCTGGTAATCAGGGTCGTCCAAATACTGAAGTCGGTAAAGTACTACGCTCATCCTCTTGTCCATCGATCTAGCAAGTTGATTGAGTAACACACGGTATGTTGCGAGAGTGTTGCAGAAGTGATCGTAATTCGGGATCTAAGACGTCAACACATTAAGTTCCAGTAACCGAAGAAAGATGAGAGAGGTATATACCATCCATTCGACGCTGCGACATCCAGCGCAGAGACGTTCGTACAAGCACCTAACATTCTACACAGTTCGCTAGGCGTTCAGATGAGTGTTCAGGTAATATTTGGTAGCATCGAGGTGCGAAAGGATTCATAGAGGAGTGAAAAGATCACGTTCGAGTAGGAGACAATCACTGCTATGACTCCTATAGTCTTGTTACGTTTCACATTGATCAAACAACAGAACAGAACCCCTTTTTCACTTGATAAGCCTCACTGGGACTCGCATGCACCCCACATTATTATAATGTGTGCACCCACAATAATATTGCGATTTGCATGCTCATCTCAGTTCCTCCTAACTCATGTCAAATGGTTCCTCAGACTCGAATAGTAAACAAAGAACATCTTAAAACATGAGTCACAATTGTCTAAGGTAAAACCACACTATCAACCACATCAGCATGCAAGTAATACATGAATTCATATTGTTGTGCCAAACGTGCAATCTCATGCAATATCATATGTAAGTGTTCACTAGTTATGTTGTGCAATGAGTAAACGAGAGACGAACGTTGCTATCTGGAGCTGAGTGTCATGGTCGTATTCTTGTTTTTAGAACTGTTCGGTTATAGTCTGGTTTTATAAAAAACATTTTAAAACCAAGTTCACTATAACCAGTGGCTCTGATACCAAACTGTCACACCCCCAAAATACCACATGCGGAAACCCCCGCGAGGCGTGTGACGTACCAGGATCCAAGCCACCAATCACATTGAACTCATACATATAATTAAATAAAACTTTCATTCATTCACATGAAGTATTACAAACGTTACATATCATTCATTATATACAGCGGAAGCATACTCATTTATTAAGTATTTTGTAAACCATGAGTACATAAACCATTAAGCTGGTATTAAGATTCCATGTATCTCGACCCATGACCACTCCAGCCTCCCAGACAGCAAGTTCCACAAGATATAACCCTATAGACCTGCAAGCATGCAGACAAGTGTGTTAGACGACGCTGGTGTGTTCAAAGTTTTGTTAACGTGTTTAGATACCAGTTACCAGATTAAAGCGTTTCATAGTTTCGATGATTTGATTTGATGTTGTTATTAACTCGAATACCGTAGATGGCTACAAGATGTTTTTGCCCAACCCCAATGTCTCTATCAAAACATTGGTCATGCTTTAAGGTAATTAGTTCACGCCCGTCCTCCCCGGTACGGTGTGAGGGTGCCAAACCTAATAGCGCTATCAACTAATAACCTCGTTGCTTCCCCGGCAACTATCGGTAGATGTAAGGGGTCTTATATCATAGAAACTGAGTATAATAACAAACATCCCAATAACCTGACATTCCTCCCCGGAAAGTTACCCGATATCCCTCCCCGGGATGCATGCTTGGAAAAAGAGCAGTGAACTCACCTGAGATTGCTCGGTATGACTAGTTACTTCTTCTCACTTAATCTGTCAAAGCCTATGATGTTCATGTTCAAGAAATCAGTTCACATTCACGTCATTCACATAAATCACGTATTCAACACACACGTTACGCGAGTAGCATACAAGTAAGACACACGTGCTTATACAAGTCATAACTGTTAATCATGCAATCCCTTAATCTATAACGTTTGTCGTAAAGTTACATAACAAGTGTTTTATTCCCAAACGGGTCTGCATTCCATGTTTATGACACATATCAACATTCACAGATGTTGTAACTATTCATACAGGTTAAGTCAAGGTTCTCATCAGATTAATATTATTACCATGCAACAGATTGGTTTTTATAATCAAACTACTCACTTTACACATTTCGTTCCACGTCATATACATCATACTGTTTCATTGTGTAACATACACACCATGCAGTTCCATTATACACTATATACGCCATTAACGAGCAGACAATATATCATTCGAACTCCATACCCATGAGGTTCTATACACCTGATAAACCATAATCCCTTGATAAACCACAGACAAACAGTAAATCATATAATAAACATCAAGTTGCTCGTTGGTGAAAGTGTGTGACGAAACACTACAGTGTTTCGTCGTGGGCTCTTGTGGCGAAACAACAAGGAGTTTCGTCGGGTCCCTAACAGTTTCCAAGCTTCCTATCGTTGAATCACAATAGCACAGACTTAATCATAAGCCTAAATCGTATCCCTAATTATTCAGTTAGCACATGTCCATTATCATTCCAATTAATTAGTTCACATAATGCTAGTAACTGTCACCGACCACATTGCTAGGATCACATGGGCCGCCATTTTTTATTATCATCTCCACTTTGTTTGCTTAGTTCAAGATTACCACACATGAGCCGAATCCCTATGTTCCACATCGCAGAAGATTGTTAACATTACTTATCCCTGACATCACTCACATCACACTCCACTAATTGTTGGTGCACTGATGTTTGTTAACTTTGTCTTTATCGAGTCTTGTATTGTATTAGATAGATCAGGGCACGCAAAACGAGAAATGAAATTTATAGGTAATTCCGCTTGAAATTATAATTCCGCTTGGAATTATAATTCCGCTCGAAATGATAATTTCGCTTGGAACTGAATTCCGCTTGAGATAATTCCGCACGGAATTAAGTCTCGCTTGGGTTGTTTCAAACGGAATTAGTTGCCTATAAATACCTGATCGAGTCGTGTCATTTAAAACAGAATTAGAACATTGTTTTCAGAGCCGAGGTGCTGCCGGATTGTTATTTGAATTGTAAAAGCTCAGGAAATCAATAAGAGAATATAATTGGAAAGTATCAATCTGTGTTACGTCAATTTCATTGATTCCGCCTTTGATTTTTATGTTGAACTCTTCAGATTGACTCGTTAGGGTCACACGTCGATCCAACAAGTGGTATCAGAGCTCAGGACGAGGAGTTCATACCATTTCAGCTTGATTTCATTGGATTCTATCACTTCTACTCCTTCTTTTCTGATTTGAACAAAATTTAACGGTCAAAATGGCTTGATTTTCACATATTATAAGCGAATCATAGTTTTAACTAATCCGTGAAACAATTGGACCTTAATTCGAACAAATACTGATAAAATTTGTTAATTCCGTTTGAACAACAGATCGAACATGCTGACGTCATTGTAATTCCGTTCGAAATCTTCACTGTAATTCCGCACGGAATTACACATTATACCTAATTCCGCTTGAAAAGTGCAGTCAATTTCAAACGAGATCTAATTTCGTTTGAAACCTTCAAATGAAACTACTAATTCCGCACCAAAGTACCTAATTTTGTTTCAATTGGCATAATTTTGTTTGAAATTAAGCTAATTCTGCATGGAATTAGTTTCTGTTTGGTAATTTCATTTGTAATACCTAATTTCGTTTGAAGGCTCAATTTCGTGTGAAAAGTTAATTCCGTTTGAGCTATTTCGCTTGAACTGATTTCACTTGAAAATCTTAAAAACCAAAAATTTTCTAAGTGTTTGTTGATTGTTTCAGATACGTGAAGATGGATG
Organism: Helianthus tuberosus; assembly: GCA_030545235.1. NCBI lineage: Eukaryota > Viridiplantae > Streptophyta > Magnoliopsida > Asterales > Asteraceae > Helianthus > Helianthus tuberosus. The sequence continues at coordinate 28,782,457 of CM060420.1, read as the reverse complement.
AGTTTATGAATCCTTTCAGTGACATGTTTGCTTTCACGGGAAACACAAGAGATGATACTTCAAACAACACAAATGAGAACACTCCGAGTGCGAAGAAAACTCTGTCCGATGCTTTAAGTGTGGAGAGTGCATACGGTACATATAACAAACATCCAAAGTTGATGGCGATTGAAGAATATAATAGGTGGGCCAAAAGATTTGAAGAATGACTAAAAGCGTTTGCGTATCCAAGCTGGAAAAGTTTAAAGAATGGCTTCAATAATGGAAGACCAGATTGTGAAAATTTGACAGAAACTGAAGATATAGAGAATTTTGTTGCTGAACAAAAGTGCATTGCATTGCTTCATCAGTCTGTGAGAGACGACATAATATCTTTGATTGAGTACACAAATGCTCAAGATCTTTGGGAAATATTAAGAGTGAAATGTGTGGGTAGTGCTGAGATAGTCAAAAACAAAAAGAAACTGTTAAGAAAAGAGTTTGATTTATTTGGCTGTTTGAAAAACGAATCTGTTTCTAAGATGATTGAAAGATTCGGCCACTTGAAGTTCGAGCTGGCCAGACACGGGGTTGTATATTCTCGAGAAGAATTAGTTGACAAGTTGTTTGACTCGCTGCCGGATGAGATGGATTGGCAATACTTTGCTTTGATGTTGAAGAATACGATAAAGTCGGAGGATTTGACAGTTGATCTATTGATTGAAAGACTGGAGAGTCATGAGCTGGAGATCAAGAAATCAAATAAAGTCAATCATTCCTCATATCAGCAGAATGTGGAGCTGTACTATCCAAAAAGTATGATTCCCAAGAATGTGTCTCCTAAGACAGCTTTCTCTGCTGAAAATTCTAACACATCAAGTAAAGAGAGTTCAAGCAGTGGTTTTCATAGTGGTTCTTCGTCAACTTCAAGCCAATCAGCCTCAAAAAACTTGTTTCAATGCAACATTGCTGTGGATTTAAAGAATGCTCAAAATTTCAGTGAAGAATCTGCAAAACAGCAGATGGTGTTCTTAGCTTCTGTGCTAGAGCCATATGAGAGTCTTGTGGCAGGCAAGATTGGAAACACTAACCTCACCAAGAAGGACTACGATCAGATCGACCCGGAAGAGATGGAGTTGATCGACATCAGGTGGTGTATGGCTAGTGCAGTCCGACGAGCACAACGGTTCATGGAGATTACTGGTAGACATTCTATCGGAGGGCCGTCCACAAAACTTGGCTTTGACAAATCAAAAGTCACGTGCTTCAGGTGTAAACAAAAAGGACATTTCAAAAGAGAATGTCGTAACGCACCAGCTGATGATACTGCAAATCCATTTCGTGAAGATTACTATAAAAGAGGAATCTATCATCAGAACAAATCAGAACCGCCCAGAATGAAGCAGCTTGAGGATACCCCCAAAGAAAAATCCAGAGCTCTTGCTGTGATTCATGATGACGAAGGTTTTGACTGGAGCGAATTGTTACCAGAGGACGATGCGGTAGGATATGCATTTGTGGCAAAGATTGTCCCTTTTAAAGACAATAGAACAGAAAAGGAAAAACTTGTCAACAGAAGGATGAAAGCCCAAACCAGGATGAGCAGAATCTATAACATATACAAAGAAGCTAAAAGAGCAAAAAGATGGGATGTCTACAGAGAATGTTACCTTGATCCACAAGGAAACATTGCGGTTGATCCAGATTCCATTAATATTGATGCTCTCATCAAGCAATTTGCTGAAGAAGAAGAAGCCAGACAGAGAGAATGGTGGGGAGGTGGAGAAGAGAAAGTAGAAGAAAAAGAGAAAGAAAAAGAGTCGCAGACAAAGAAGATTGATGATGGGATCATTGATACATCACAAGAATTTACCGCTGAAAACTTGAAGAAGATGGCTGACAAAGTTCGTGCTGCAAAAGAACTAGAGGTAGTTTCTGGTTCTGGAACTTTGTCCAAAAACAAGGTCAGTTCAAATGATACACATGAGTCAGGTAAGAAAGTTAAATCTGAGAACGACTGCAAAAATTGCATGAAAGAGTGCAAAGTTTGTAGTACAATTGCTTACCTTAGTGGTAAGAAAGTTGAAGAACTGACTGGTAGAGTCAGAAGTGTTGAAGATCGGATCTTAAACCGTGATAAATTGTTGAAAGCTTCGAACGATAGATTAAAAGAATTAACTCAGAAAATCGAAAATGATAAAAATGACATAGAAAGAATAAGGAAAGAAAACGAAAAGTTGATTCTTGAAAATCGTCACATTTCAGAAAATTTTGAGAAGCTAAAACGAACGGTTAAAGATTCTGATGAAAGAAATGGTAAAACAACCAAAGAAAATCTTCAACTATCAGGAGTTCTTAGAGTGAAAGAGGAGTTAATCAACCAGCAACTGGATGAAATTGCTAAGTTGAAGCTTCAGTTTCAAGAAGCTAAAATTGAAAATGAACGCATTCAGTTGAAACTGAACAGTTACAACTCCGCAAGCTTTTGGTTTACAACACATTGTTCCCAAACCCATCGGGAAAAACAAAGCAGGTGAAGATGTATACTTTGATGGAACCGAGGTTGGGTTTCACCAGGTTCCACCACCAGTGTTAAACAATTTCTCAAAGAAGAAATCCGGGTTGGTAAATGATGAAGATGAAAATGAAGTTAAACTTCCAAACACAATTGATGTCACATTCACTTCATCATCTGATGAAGATAGTGTCCAGTCTGAAATTGTTAAAAGTATGGCTGAAAATGTTTTAAAGTCTGAAAGTGACACTACTAAGGATGATGAATGCTTTTTGGACAATTATATTCCAAAATCAAAATCCAAAAACAATTTAAGTGAAGAACCACATCTTGTGATGTACAAGATGGCAGGATCGGATAAGTTGTATTCGGATCGTGATTTTCCGTTGGAGAATGTGAATGTGGACAAATTGAAAAATGTGTTCAAATTGGTCTAAATTGATGTATCTGAACTTAAAGGTTTGAAACGTGCTGAGAGACAATTGAATTTTGAAAAAGATAAATCTTACTACAAATAGCCTATCATACCGCCACGTTTTTCTAACTACAATCAAAACAAATGGTCGGGTGGTTATCAGGGTGGTAAGAAAAATCAAAGAAGAAATTTCCAAAACAAGAAATTTGTTGAGAAAAAGGTGTTTGTAAAAAGCTCGAGTTCTCATTCCGAGCAAGAATCTGAGATTTTTTCAAAATCAAACGAAGAGTTCTTTGAGGAAAAGGCCTCACAGCCTCAGACCGAAGGTACAAGTCGGGTAACTGATACTCGTACATGCTTTAAGTACAATAAAGTTGGACACATTGCACGAAAGTGCACCAACTTAAAGCCTAAGCCTAAAGTTGTTGAGAGTCAGAAAAAGAAAGTTGATCCAAAAGGAAAAGCTCCAATGGTTGTTGAGAAAATTTTGAAAAATGAGAACGCAAAAGTCAAATCTGAACCTGTTAAGAATGTGGTAACTAAAACTGACAAATTCTACAAACGGGTTGCGCCATCTCAACAAACATGGAAGCCAAAATCTGTTGAAAAGAAATCAAGTTCTCCAAAACCAAAGGTTTCATAGTTGGAAAAACAATCGTCTTCTACCACTCCGGTAAAGATGGATGTTCCTTTGGATTACTATGAGAAACTTGAAAAACATGAGTCTATCACTTCTGAGAAGAAAAATGGTTCAAAGAAATACCAATCATCTGGTCAACTTTCTAAAAATGATTTCTTTTTATACAAAAAGGTTGAGATTGGGTCTGAAGAAAGCTTGAAGATGAATGACAAAAATTTTCCGCCACTTTACATTGCAAAAACTCACCTCAATGTCAAGTTACCCGAGTCGAAAGAGGCTTGGGTGGCATCAAAATCTAATTAAATAGTTGTGATATGTGCAGGAGCTTCCAAGATCCGTTTCACGTTGGATTATGGATAGTGGAGCTTCTCGGCACATGACGGGGAAGAAGACCCTACTGTATGATGTTAGAGGGTTTAATGGAGGTTACGTGGGATTCGCAGGAAATCAAGGAGGTAGGATAGTTGGAGAAGGAACTTTATCGAATGGCATTGTCACGTTTGAAAGAGTTAATTACAATGCTGAGCTTGAGAATAATCTTCTGAGTATTTCTCATATCTGTGATAGGATGTATACAACGCACTTCACAGACAAAGAATGTTTGATCTTGAAACCAGGATTTGTTGTTCCCGAAGAGTGGGTTATCATGAGAGCACCCAGAGTCAATGATATGTACGTATTGGACATGAGCGTAGCTACTACTACCATGGGTCAGGCTCACTGTTTTGTGTCAAGAGCAACGGAAAAAGAATCGAAATTATGGCATCGAAAGATGGGTCATATTCACTTGCGAAAAATGAATCACCTGGTGCATAATGACTTAGTAACTGGTGTTCATGTGAAAGGTTTTCATCTGGAAGGGGAGTGCATTAGCTGTGTCAAAGGCAAGCAAAAGAAGAAATCACATCCTCAAAAGAAAGTCAACTCAGTTTCGAGACCTTTAGAGAGACTTCATATGGATCTTTTTGGTCCAGTGAACGTCAAAAGCATAACTGGGGATCTCTATTGTCTTGTAGTAACTGACGATTATTCCAGATTTTCGTGGGTATCTTTTCTGAAGTCTAAAGATGAGACGTTTGAAAGTTTGATGGCGTTATTCAGAAAGATTGAAAACTTGTACCAAGCACGAATCAGAAGAATCAGGAGTGATAATGGTACTGAGTTTAAGAACAACAAAATGGAAGCACTACAAGAAAACTGGTTTTTAGTACGCGCAAAAGCGTCCTAAAATGCTATTTTATAGGACCTTTCATTTAATATGACCAATGGTAAAAGCGTTTCATGTAAAGGGGTCGTAATAAGTCCCGGAACTAAAAAAGCGTCCTAACATCTCAAATAAGATTTTAAAACCAATTTTATGGTCGCGTAATATGTCTTTGAACAACCAAAATAGTGTCATAATAAAAACATATTAGGACACTTTTATGATGTTCTAACATATGCTTACATACTTTTAATCTTTTGATACACTTACAAGCGTCCTTAGAAATTAATTGATAGGTCCCTTATGATGTAACATTATAGCTAATTTAGTACCAAGAAAAGGGTCCTAATATACCAAATAAGATTATGAAACCAATTTTATGGTCGCATAATATGTCTATAGACACTAGTACAAAAGTGATCAAATAATGCGGGTAAATTAGCTATGAGATGCGGTTTTAGACCCGCATTTTATGGCGTAGCATCTTATGGCAATAAGCCAAAAGATGCGGGTCCAAAAGATGTGGTTGCAGACCCGCATCTTTTGATAATTTAAGCAAAAAGTATATTTTTTCCTAATATTCAAAAGATGTGGTTCTAAAACCGCATCTCTTGGTGTTTAGGCTAAAAAGATTGATTCGTTTCTAGAATAAATTTAATAAAAAATTCTCAATAAATTTCCATTATAAACATATTATCTAAAAATGAAAATAAAGAATATAAAAAACATAATTAAATTAAAACCAATATAAAATAACCCAAATACAAATTACAAAGACTTGAAAGTAAAACAAAATTACAAAAGTTTCAAAGTAACAAAAATGCATGTATCTCTATAGATGAAAGTGATATACAATAGCTTCCCGAACAAGTGTCTTCATACTTGTGGCCTAAACCGACATCTTCAACTCATACGTGCAACCGGAACCATAGAAATTGCCTAAAAAACACAACACTACATTAATGAAATGAAACTTAATAGTTAGTGTACATATCACTACATATGTATAAACTATAGTGGTGACTTTGATAAATTAATAATTAGCAAATGATGATTAACATGCTGGTATAAAGAAGCGTGCAAGAAGAGCCAAACGAATTGCATACCAGCTATTCATTTTAGCAGCAGGCTATTTGTTCTTGAAGTAGATTTAGGAACTTCTAAAAACACAAATGCAAAAGAAGCTTAAATAATCAAACAAAGCAATTGAAGCATCCCACTTTCATATCCAACAACTAATGACGGATCCAGGATTTATCATCAAAATCGACCCAATTAAAACATGTCAAATTAATTTCGTTAAATCATAGTAGAAATAAAAAGAAAAACATAAATAAAACACGATTTACCCGCTAATCAAATAGGTAGAATCAAAGTAAAGCAAATAATGTATCAGAATGACGCGTGTCCGTAACAAGTATTAAATTCCCTTTCCATGGCTAGTTTCCTATAAATCCATTTATCATAATTTGATGTTAACTACAGATACCATTTTATATCCAAACATTATAAAGATAAATGTCAAGTAAATGTTGAGTAGAAAAGTGAATCACAACAATAGTAATGCTACTCACACTCCAAAAGATATACAATATTTGTTTGCCTTTTCTTCTGCTTCAATGTTTTTTAATCCAATAAATACATATACTAGTTGGATAAACCAAAAGATGTAGGCAATAAGAGCCAACAATTAAGAACTTAACCGGATTAAACATAAACTAAAATCTCATTTGTATCCACTCAAATGAAGAAGGTGATTCTAAAGCTTAAAAGATTATGAAGAATATAGCTAACTGTGTACAAATTTAAACTGCCACTTTTGCATCAATATGCTCTCTAATCCAAATAAAGCATATATGGGTTTTAAATATCTTTAATACTTTTAAAAATGGTTCAGAATCAAAGAAACCCTTGGAACCTCATTTTATAAGGCCATACGTAGTGGTAAGGGTGAATAATGCCCTCATCCTTGGGCGTTTTCCGCCATGTGGCAGTACAATCAACAAGGGGCATTATTGGGCGTTTTTCTAAAATGGGTGTAGTGGGAATGTGGGCATTATGTTAAAAGGGTGTAGGGAATTAGGGGTGTGAATTTCTGACACAACCCGAAAACACGACACGAACCTAACACGAAATTCACGGGTTTAGCTTTAGTCTAAATGGATTCGGGTCAGTTTCAGGTTGAACCCACGAACCCGTTTAGGTTAACGGGCCAGGTTCAGGTCAACCCGGTAGGGTTGGCGGGTTGACCCGTTTAACACATTTATATTATATTATTTTTTTTACAATATATTTTATGTCATAATTATTTAAATAAAATATGTATTTTATGTCATAATTATAACTTAAAAAGAGAAACTAAGATGAGCTTTTATAATTTAAATATAGAGTTATATACATTAGTATTTTTTAAGTAAATTTTAATATACTAGTTTCGTAAAAAAATTAAAATATTCGGGTTGAACGGGTCGTGTTGGGGTCAAGCCACAAAACTTCGGTTCGTGTTCGGGTTAATATGTATGATACGATTTTCGGGTTCGGGTTCATGTAAAATTTTCAGGTTCAGGTCGGGTTGAACCCACCAACCCGCAAACACGACTCGTTTAACACCCCTATAGAGAATTAAATAAAAATAAAAAAACCAACAAAAAAGCTATTGGCCAAAAAAGGAAGATTAAATGTGATTGGCCATTCAAAATTGCTCCAAGCGTGATTTGAAAAAAGGTAGGGGAGGTGGCGTTTTTAGACGTGTTTGGGGGGAGAAGACGCCCACTACGGGTGGTCTATGCATGTTGCTTAACAGCCTACCCCAAAAACTGTCATAGTAAATCATGATAGATATCCATTATATCTTTGAGTTGTGCACAAAAGATCCCAAGAAAGAACAATCATTAAGGTACAAAACAATCTAAACAAAGTATCTCGAGGCAAACACACATCATAATTATTGAAATACGAATGATTAAATTGTTGAAAGGAAACCCAAATTTACTTGACTCAGTATTCTTTTATCAAAGTTCGATGACCCATAAAGAAAGTAAAGAGTGTAGGTCAAAGCTATGAAAATATGCAGCATAATCAAACCAAATGGGTTAAGAATATTATATTATCCACTAGTTTTCAAATAAATGAGAATTGTAGAAACATTCTCTAGTATAGGATTAAGATAAATATATAAATTTACCTCACCCAATTGAAATCCTACCGTAATCAGAACCACCTAATGCTTCTGTCAACTGCACGGGAGATTCACGGTTCACCTTGTATCAGAAACTTTAAAAGGCAAAAAAAAATATAAAAAATAAAAGAAATCTAGAAGTGATTAACCAGACATTTACAAACGAGTTTGGAGTGTCGCTTGGGGATAGGCGTAATCGGTGATGATCGGTAATTGTAAAAGATCGAAGATGGCGGTTTCCACAGTGTTGTGATCGAAAAATATATATTGCAATAGTCGATTAGGGGAGAGTGTGGAGAGCAAACAATGAAGATAGATGATAGGGTTTGGGATAAAAGTGAGAAGATTAGAGCATTCACATCCAATCCATCAAATTATACATACATTCCACTAAAAAACAACTCATATATCAATATATTTTCACTAAAAACAAATATTTTTTCTTTCTCCTTTCAATTAAATAATATTATCATTACATTTTTCTCTCACTTCCACTCACAACCACTTTCAAAATATATTAAAAAATTATAACGGGTGAACAGTATCCCCCCAAATATACAGATGAACAGTAACATTTTCTCTCTCCTCTACTCACAACCACTTTTTATACCCTTTATAATATAAAAACCTCTCCTCACATAATTTGATGGTTAGGATGTGAATGTTCTTAGGGGAGCGAAGTAGATTTGAATTTAAGAAGAATAGGATGGAGCGGGAATCAAATTAGGAGGGGATTTTTTGAACATATATTCACATTTTCAAAAATTTTAAGATTTCAAAATCCTTATCGTTTTATCAAAAAATTATAAATAGTTTTAATGTAACTAACATCTAAGTTAATTAAACTTTAGATTTATTACTTTATGTATATAAAATTACATAGAATAAAGTTAGTGTAATATTTGGTTTTGATTTATCTGGTTAAAAAGGTTGACATGGTTTTACTTTTTGGGATAAAGTATGTCAAGGCCTCTAGCCTACCGACGTATCTGACATTTCTTATTAAGGCCTCACGCATTGAAACAACTTTATAGGCGACCAAAACGGTAGTTGAAACTATCGTTTAAAATTATTTATTATGAAAATGATTCATTTATGTATCTATTTCAAATTATACAAACAAATAAAAAGTTTTGATAACATATTATCTTGATGCAGTTTAATAGCTAACTCCAAACTATGTCCTTCCACCCGACATAACCGGACGAACGACTGTAGTAGTGTAGCCGGTAGCGGCTGTAGCAATCACGACACGAACCAACCGAATTAGCAAGCAGAGGAGAAGATGAAATTAGGGCAAAAACTGAAATCGGAGAAAGAAGACGTGAACGGGTAGAGGATGTAAAGGAGTTCAACGATGGGTTATTTTTTGGTTGTTTTTTATTGGGCCGAACTTTTTTTTAGTTAACTAGAATTTTGACCGCGCGTCAAAAATAAAGATAAATCGAATTTGTACCGCCATTTGTTTTCGAATGAAACTTACAATAAAATGAGAGGGAGTTTCTAATTTTTTTAGTAGAAATTAGGAGGGAATAAAAATTCCATTGTGATTCAAATTCAGTACATTTTGTATCAAAAAATACGACAGTTTACATAATGCCCAATTCATATCAGGATCAGTGCTTATAAGGCCCAATACATATCACGCACATAAAACGTAAAAGTTACCATATTAAAATTGTCCATAACCTTTTTTTGCTGTTGAACATCATCAATGTAACTAGGGGTGTTAACGAGTCAAGTCAAGCCTGAGCTCGTCTCTTTTAATTTGCAGAGAGCTCGAGCTCGGCTAGTTTCGATATTTATTTCTAAAGCTCGAGCTCGGCTCATGAGTAGTTTTTCAAGCTCGGGCTCGGCTCGTTTATTATTTATTAATCGAAACCGGCCACCACCACCACTCACCGGCCACCACCACCACCACCTCTCTGTCGGCCACCACCACCGCCGACCACCACCGTCGGCCACCACCACCACCGGCCATCACCACCGGCCACCACCACCACTCACCACCACCTCTCACTACCACAACCACCGTCGGCCACCACTACCGGCCACCACCACTACTCACCACCACCACCGCCGGCCACCACCACCACCTTTCATTTGTTGAATGATGAAAACAAGCACAAGTCGTCGTCTTCCATATGATGAACTTGTGACTTGTGAAGTGTGAACAAATGGAAACTTTGGCTTTCCAAACTAAGTTCCACTCCTTCATTCCTAACTTGAGTATGAACACCCTTAAAACTTAATAGATTAGATTTACCTTCTTGTTATTCATGACCCTCCCACCATCTTCATGATGGTGTGTGTAGTGGTAAATCATATAATGAGGTTTTAACCTCCATGCTTGACATACATGATGCTACATGATAATACTTGATTGGACCATAATGATTAAGCGTCCTATAAATGTTAAAGTTATAAGACCCTAGTGTCAAGTGTCCTATTAAGTTATGTTATAATAGAACTCTAGCGAATAAGCGTCCTATAAAACCGATGTTTTATGACTCAAATATCAGGTGTCCTATTACAGTGTATTATAATAACACCACAATGATTAAGCGTCCTATAAAGGTTAAATTTATAAGACCCAAGTGTCAAGTGTCTTTTTAAGTTATATTATAATAAAACTCTAGCGAATAAGCGTCCTATAAAACTAATGTTTTATGACTCAAATATCAAGTGTCCTATTACGGTGTATTATAATAACACCACAATGATTAAGCGTCATATAAAGTTTAAAGTTATAAGACCCAAGTGTCAAGTGTCCTATTAAGTTAAGTTCTAATATAACTTCAACTATAAAGGGTCCTATAACACTGAACATTTATGACTTAACTACAACGTGTCCTATTAAGTTATGTTATAATAGGACCTCGGATGATCAAGTGTCATAATACAGTACCACATAATGGGACACTAACAATTAAATGTCTTATAAAGTACTTTATTAGGATCTACATTTTAAGTGTCCTATTAAATTATATGATAATAGGACCCCAAAAAATCATCCATCCTATTAAATAGTTTTTTATGACACCGGTTTAGTAGAGTATATTATAAAAGGGCCCCAAAAGTTCATTAGTCCTATTAAATAGTTTTTTAGGACCCTCTTTTACAAGCGTCCCACAGGAAAGGTCCTAAAAAGCCATTTTTGTTGTAGTGAAGAATATTGTGATGAGAGAGGTATATTGCAAGAATTTAGTGCTCCTTACACTCCGCAACAGAATGGAGTAGCTGAACGAAAGAACAGGACGCTAATTGAAATGGTCAGGACGCTAATTGAAACGGATATTACGCTACCTGAAAGGAACTCCATCATTGGGGTTGTGGTATCCAAAAGAAGGCGATTTCATGCTCGAAGGGTATTCCGATTCCGACTTCGGAAGCTGCAAAGTTAACGCAAAATCAACAACTGGGGGATGCCAGTTTTTCGGACCACGATTGGTCACCTGGCAATGCAAGAAGCAGACCTCTGTAGCTTTATACACATGTGAAGCTGAATATGTATCTGCGAGCAGTTGTTGTTCTCAGATCTTGTGGATCCAGCAACAGATGCACGACTACGGTTTGCAATTTCTTAACACCCCTATCTTTGTTGATAATGAGGCTGCAATAAACATTACAAAAAAATCATGTTCATCACGCTAAAACGAAACACATTGAAATTCGTCATCACTTCATCCGATATTGTTTCGAGAAGAAGTTGATACGAAATGAGAAAATCCACACTGACGAGCAAAAAGCTGATTTACATACCAAAGCATTTGATAAAACTTGTTTTCAATATTTGCTAAAACTGAATGGTATGAAGCTTTTATCGGTGTTGGAGGAGATTCTTGGCGTTGATGAAGGAGACATTTGTAGATGATGTTGATAAGCAATCTGCAATGGTTTATCGATTTTTTACTTGTATTGGTATTTAGGGGGAGAGTATTGGGTAATATTTTCAGAAAATACAAAAACAGTAAAAAATTTCAAAAATACAAAAACATGAGATATTTCAAAATCCAAAAACAATAGAAAACCAGAAAAGAGCTTGTGTAAAAAGGGAAAATGATAGTACATCGGCTTGACAGTTACGGTATGCTAAAGATATGTAAAGTCTAAAAAGTCTTAAACAGTCTCGCTGATGATGTGCCGATAGGTTTTTACACATTTAGTAGGTTTGTTCGGGATATAAACCTAAATCTTTACTTACTTATTTCGTGGGGAACACTACTTGGATATATAGGTAACCCCTGAAATCTCGTTTGAAAGATCCCACTTTCTGAGATACTAGGTCTTTATACTCAGTGATATCTGGGGTATTATCCCGGGACTTCTGATTTTGCGGAAGCAATGGCCTAGTCCCCGGAGAATACTTTACCGCTTGCTTGAAATATAGCACCCCCTCAGCATAAAAAATGATGAAACATTGAAAAATGCTAATCATGTGCTGTTGTAAAAAAGATACTCTAAAAGGGACCCACTGAAAGACGAGCCATCATCTATCTGCTGAACAGAAGTTCTGACCTGAGCTCTCATGGCCTCGCAATTAACCCTTTACAGATATCATATGCGGTATACTCACCTGTAAGACTGAATATTGGGATCTGGATACGGGAGTATATTCAAGAGGTGGGACACATGAATGAGTTTAAGTCTCTAAAACACTTAATCCGTATCCTGGACAGATTGAAATTTGTGTGAGAATTTAAGTGGATCAGTATATCGACAATCTAAGTGAATTGTTTAATTCTGACTATGAAATTAAAGCTTAACGGTACTTGTGACTTGTCGGATAGCTGATATGATTCCCTAACACGCTCACCAAAAATATATTTGTAAATAGTTTACTTTTACTGCATTTTATTTCTGTAATTCATTTCTAGCATAGAAACTTTATTAAAAATCAAAAAGATTTTACATTTCTGCTTTATTTTCCGACAAACCAAAGTGGAAAGCTAATCTTCAGATTCGAATTGAAGCAGATGCTGGAAGTTTCTGAGCTGGAAGATGAGTTTGGAGCTTAAAATGTTAAACTTGAGAAAATTGAAAAGTTAAAACAAGTTCATTAATTTGAAACTTGTAAATTTCAGAAAATTGTTTGAACAAAGTTGAACAAATTGTTAGTGTGATTTGTCTCAGGTCAACCAAGGTCATTTAGTTGGATTTGGTAGACAAAATTAAGTGCACAGGGTCATTAGCTTGGACCTGGATACTTAAGTGGATTTATAAAACTGATGAACAGTTAATAGAAGTTTAAGATTGAATAGATTATAATGTTATATGTTTGAGAAACAGGAAACAGGAGTCAAGATCCCCATGGTAAAGAAAATGTCAAAGTTTGAACCAGAATTCGAGTCCCAACATATCGAGAGGGGGAGTTTACATTCTGGATCAACATTTAAAGGGGAGATTGAAAGTTAAAGTTTAAAGATAGAAGATTGAAGGATGCTTTACAATGTCAAGACAATTTAGAGCAGAGAATGAAAAATCAAGACAAAAGACTGAAGACTGGATGCTAAAGACTTCGTCAACATCCAAGGGGGAGTCTGTTGGTGCACTGATGTCTGTTAACTTTGTCTTTATCGAGTCTTGTATTGTATTAGATAGATCAGGGCACGCAAAACGAGAAATGAATTTTATAGGTAATTTCGCTTGAAATTATAATTCCGCTCGAAATGATAATTTCGCTTGGAACTGAATTCCGCTTGAGATAATTCCGCACGGAATTAAGTCTCGCTTGGGTTGTTTCAAACGGAATTAGTTGCCTATAAATACCTGATCGAGTCGTGTCATTTAAAACGGAATTAGAACATTGTTTTCAGAGCCGAGGTGCTGCTGGATTGTTATTTAAATTGTAAAAGCTCAGGAAAGCAATAAGAGAAGATAGTTGGAAAGTATCAAGCTGTGTTACGTCAATTTCATTGATTCCGCCTTTGATTTTGATGTTGAACTCTTCAGATTGACTCGTTAGGGTCACACGTCGATCCAACACTAATCATATAACCCAAATCCCTATGTACATCATGATCATGGATTTAGCATACAGTTCATTAATCAGTACTATGGTGTTTCTTTGTTTTATGTTGACTTTGTACACCTCCAACATACATCGATCAAACAACCTACAATTTACTCACACTAATTGTTTAATAACAAAGCAATGATCCATCACATAATCATTATATCATATATTATCCATTTATTCCGTAACATATAATCATACAATTAGCATCCCATATCCCAACATCATAAATAATTATATCATAACATGGTTAAATATACCCAAAACTCTTTGTTCTAAATGAGGATTATTATTACTAAACAAGATATGCAATTAATCAACACAAATAATCAGCATACATAATTCAACACATATATGTATACACATAAGTAAAACCGAGATATCTTGACTAACCCGTTGATAAATAAGACCACGTACAAGAGAGGAGCTCCAAGGAAAGAAAAGGGATTTCGAGGGGGGGGGGGGTGATCGTCCACAGGAGTAAATGTAAATAGGGTTTTTCTTTTGTGAGATGTTCGCTAATTAATGAATATTTGAAACATATCCCATGCGTAAATATGGGCAGGAAACATATCAACATATCGGCCTTGTTGGCTTCTATTTGGGCCGAGAACATACTCAATTAATAGGAGTTTGGGCCAAGGTGCATAATAATACTAGTGTGGGTACATTAGGCGACTAGAGTATACGTTCAACTAATCTAAGCGTTTAACAATTAACACACCACAACTCACAACCATTTAGTCATCGTGATTCGATGTCATTAAACTAGTTTAACAAGTTTACGCAATAGTGACGTCGTACAGTGGAGTATGAACAGTAGTGATATAAGTCAAATGTCACCAGATTGAACAATGCTAACCTTGGGGAATACGGGTTGTCACATCATCCCCAACTTGAAAGAAATTTCGTCCCGAAATTTGACAAGTAAACACAAAAGAGTGAAGTGAGAGATCAAGATTGTTGCGGATTTTCCACAGGTGCCACATCATCCCCAACTTGAAGAGGAATTTCGTCCCGAAATTCACCAGTTTTACCAGCATTAGATTTTCCTCAGATGTTAAAAGATTCGTTTTTTGGCTAGAAGGGTAAAAGTGATATCACCACAGGGGCCAAAATCGTAATTTACTCTTGATATTAACTATATATTTGAACGTTTTGTTTAGTTTGGTATCAAGTAGATTTTACGAAACTTAAAATAAAATTAACTAATATTATTTATCATTTCTACATTTACAAGTTTTAAATAAATGGTTCAATTTATTGAGACTTCGTTACATTTACAAGTTATAAATAAATTGTTAAATTTATTGAGACTTTGTTAACAAATTTTACTACAATATAATAATCTATTTATATCAATATAAATATATATTTATACTATACTATATAACAAAACATTAATGTGTGACACCTGTCATTCACTGTAAGCATTTATTTTATGATTTTCTCGCCTCACTTCCAAACTTATCTTATATTAATTAAATAAATAAATGAATAATGAACTAATATTAAATTTCATCCTACTTTAAATTTTTGAATACCATTCTTCTATTTTAAATTTTGAATACCATCCTACTTTATTATTTAGTATAGGAAATTACATTTATTTAACTCGTGTAAGGGGACTAGGGGTGGTTCACTAGTGATAGAAACTATCACTCCCATTGTCCAATCAGATCATGCCATGTCATCAACCAAATTTCTATCACTAGTGATAGAAATGTAGGCGGGGTGGTATCACTAGTGATGGAATTCTACCACTCCCAAATTTTAAAAATATTTACAGGTGTCAACATGCAATCGCATCATCAATGCAACATGCAAACAATTGATATTAACAGGTGTCAACATGCAAACAATTGATATACAGGTGTCAACATGCAAACAATTGATATTAATTCTAACATAAAAAGACAAAAGAAGAAAGGCGGCTGAGAGTATTTGTTTTCAACTTTTCAACGTGTTATCTACTCCACGCGTTATTGTTATAACGCGTTAAACAAAGGGTGGCGGCGGTGTAGCGTGGTGGAATCACGCGTTATAGGGGTGGTATAACGGACCACCCCGAGTCCCCTAATACACATATTTTTAAAGATGTAACTTTTTTATTATTTGGTATATAAAATTACATTTATTCAACCCGTGTAATAAATGAGGTTTCTTAAAGATGTATTATTTTATTATTTGGTAAACAATATTACATTTATTCAACTCGTGTAATACAAGTGGTTTTAAAGATATAACTTTTTTATTTGGTATATAAAATTATATTTATTCAACCCGCAATATGTTTCTTATAGATATAACTTTTTATTATTTAATATATAAAATTATTTTTATTCAACTCGTGCAATAAAAGAGGTTCTTAATGATATATTGTTTTATTATTTAGTATATAAAATTCATTTATTCGACCCGTGTAATACACGGGGTTATAACCTAGTTATTATACAAAATAATTAGTTGTGCATGGACGATATCGTCATGAACCCTCACTTGCAGATTATGTAATTAATCTACACCATTTATTAATCTATTTATCCCTTATCCACGGCGATCCGTGGGTGAAATATATATAAATTATGCGCCATGATTGGTGGACGGTGGATTATCTTGTATATTTATAAATATTTTTAATATACCTGTTGATCATCCATAATTGGAAATTAGTGACATCGACCTAAATTATTGGCAATCAATATATAACAAAATATTACCTCAAATTATATCATATTATCTTCGATCATCTAGAACAGCCTCCTATCCCTTTTTTTGGGATACATGTTTTTTTAATACCATACTAGGTTAAAATATCGTGAATTACATGGTTTAAATGTGTAAAACTTCGTATTATTTTTATAATTTTAAATATATGAATAATAATAATTTAAAAGAAGATAACGTTTGAGAGTATAGATTGGATCCATTCTTACCATCATCCGACCAAATTGATTGCGAGAACTGTTGTATGGATTGTTATAAGATTGATTTGACTTTGAAAGAGATAATATAGAACTTTGAATCTTAGTAAAGCTTGGTCAATTTAGGGGATACGTGGGCGGCAAAGTGGTTCGGCAAAATGAGTTTGCTGCTCGGGAACACCACCGCCAACCATCTTTGCCGCACGGTGAAGGTTGGTATTCGGTGTTTGGTTACCGATCGACAAAGGGCCAAAATTTTGACTGTTGGAAGTTTGCAACGGCTATATATCTGTTTAAAATAAAAATAAATATATTTTCTTTTTAAAATTAAACTATAAATAACTAACATAAATCATGCCCAAATACATTCAAATTTGTACCCCAGCCAAACCAAAAAATACCAAACATTTAACCAATAATTACAAAACAAAATGGCGGATGAACTCCCGTTATTTTTCCTAGCCGATAGTAGCGACGATTCATCCGATGGGCACATCTAACCGAAGGAGACATATTGAACGTCAACGTGAGGTGGGGCATGAGACACTCATGGCGGATTATTTTGACGAAGACCCGAAATACGACGATATTTTTCGTCATAGGTTCCGTATGTCGAAACGTTTGTTTCTAAAAATTGTGAGTGACGTGGAAGCGAACGACTCGTGGTTCAAGAGGCCCTCGATGCGCGAGGTAGGAAGGGCTTTACGCCGTTGCAAAAGGTGGCATCGGCTATTAAACACTCCAGACGAGAACGACGAGTACTTGCATATGACCGAAAAAACTTCCCGCGAGTGCCTAGAATATTTTTGCGACACGGTTTGCAAAATATACGCTCCCAAGTTCTTACGTAGACCGACAAGCCATGACATGACACTTTTATACGAAGCTCATGAGGAAAAACATCATCTTCCAGGTATGTTCGGTAGCCTTGATTGCACCCATTTCATTTGGCGATTTTATCCCACAGAGTATTAAGGCTAATATATGCGAGGAGATCACCGACACCCGACTGTTATACTCGAAGCGGTTGCATCTCAAGATTTATGGTTTTGTCATGCTTTTTGCGGTCCAACGGGTTCACAAAACGATATCAATGTGCTACAACAATCTCTGTTATTTTTAACGGAACGAAATGAAACCGCGCCAAAATGTCCGTTTTACGTTAACAACCATTTATACAAACGTGGTTATTTGCTCGTGGATGGAATCTACCCTCCGTGGTCCGTGTTTGTGAAGTCGATCCCATACCCTCACGAAGTAGACGAAAAGAAATTCAAGAGGCAACATGAGGCGGCAAGAAAAGACGTCGAACGGGCTTTTGGTGTTTTGAAGGCGAAATGGGGTGTATTGAGTCGGCCGATGCGAGCAAGAACCGTTAGAAATATTAGGAGTGTTGTGTACACATGTATTATTTTACACAGACGTCAGAGAAGGATAAGCGAATGAAAATTGACTTGAGATGGGGGCTTTTGTTCGAACCCTTGAGATGATTTTGAAAGACGACAGAAACGTGATAGCACTGGTACACATTCGGGATCCTCCGGTCGAGCCCACTCTAGACGATACGGTGTTGGACGAGTTGATGGATGAAGACACGCATTGAAGACTAAAACACGATCTCATGAATCATCTCGCAAGTCAAGATTTACCTCACCTTTTGGTCGATTCCGACGAAGACTAGTTTAATTTATTTCAAGTTAATGTAATTTTATTGTTTTTTAATTTAATGTAATTTTAATGTTTTTAATTTAATGTAATGTTATTGTTAATTTATTCTACATTTATTATGTTAAATATTAAATATGCTAGTTTTAAAAAAAAAGTTTACAAATTAAGCAAGTGTCTAACCATTGCCAACACTTTTCAGCATAGTTTAAACATTTTTCACTGAATGACGTGGCACACTCTCATTGGTTGATTTTTAAGTTTACAACTCTCAAGTGATTAACCACTCCTTATACCCTTATTTATTATTTAGGAATTTTTGAATTAATTGACCGTAAATTAAGAATTTTTTGTTAAAACCTAGTTGCTTTGAGCTTGTGACTAACTGACTACTTAGCCTATAAACTCGTGAAACACGATCAAATTATTTAGTACCTATCACAACGTAAATTGAAATTTTATTTATAGTTTCTGATAGATTGAGTATATATTTTCTTTTATTAGTAAGATCATTTAACATTAGTAAAATCATTTAACAAAGCCGGGTTCCGGGAAAATGGGTTTGTGGCGGGGCATGCGATACTGAAAGCAGATTCAAAGAAGGTGGAAAAGCACGCAAAAGCTTGTGAGGATAATCAGCATGCCTTTGTCCCCCTAGCGTTTGACATGTTCGGCTCCTTGGCGCCGGAGGCAGTTCGGTTCTTGTCTAGAATTCAGCGTGTGGTCCACAACAACTTTTCGACCCCTCAGGGGCGAGGCTTTGTTTTTAGTAGGTTAGGGTTTTCTATTCAGAAAGGGATGGCGGCGCAGTTTGTTGCTCGTCTACCTGTTATCCTTATGTAATTTGCCCAAATTATTGAAATGAAATATATTTTAAGAAAAAAAAATATAATAATACAAATTTACATGGACTTTATTTGGATTAAGATTCAAATTTTGTTAATGATACTAAAAAGGTATATTTAAATCAACAAACTACTTGACTACTTGACCGTAATTTAAAGATTTGTTTGTTATTAGGCTTAAGGGTGTGGGGTTATGGTTGGGACATGATTTGCTACGTAGGAATATGAATGAAAGGCTATACCACCCACTTCCCAAATCCACCATGATTTGCATTGATTAAACCATGGCAACCATGGTCCTTCTTTTCATTTTTCAAGTAACCATTTCCTTTTTCTTTAGACAAAGATAAATTAAAATAAATAAGAGGATAGTTGTTTGGGTCATGACTACCACCTTAGGGTAATGGTTTTGGATTGTGAATTAGAGGTTGGTGACATGACACTGACATGGAGGGTCATGGTGGTCATGAGGGTCATGACCACACCCTATAACCTTGTGTAGTTTAGTTATTTATTTATTAGAAAATAATAAACATTTAGGTGTAAGTTATTTATTTATTAGAAAATAATAAATAGAGTAAACTGCCATTTTGGTCCCCGAGGTTTGGTCACTTTTGCCACTTTAGTACAATTTTTTTTTGCATCTGGGTCCCTGTGGTTTCAGTTTTATTGCCATTTTTGTGACACCCCAACCGATGGCGAAAACATCGGGGCATGACACTGAGCGAAACAGATTGTCCATGAGTATCCATAACAACTATTAATTACCAGATATTTAAACGTCATGTCCCATACCATAACATATCTAGATAAAACAGTTATTACAAATAATTGTCTAAAAAACAAGCACTGTTCCGACAACTCAGATTTAGCGTGACATAACTAGACCCCTAGCTTGATTCACCAAAGCACAACATTCCTAGCATCTTAAGCACCTGTCACATACGTTAAAATAAAGTCAATACACATAGTGTAAAGGTGAGCATACAAGTTTGATAGTATAATAGATTTCGAAATCGTTTACGCATAACTAGCATGTAACATGTAGCAAAGTGAAGCTAGTAGGTTATCGACAATGAAATATGCACAGACGTGACTGCGAGTTGTAGAATGCACAACACATATCCCTACTGGGACACGTGAAGTAAAGCCCTTAACAACCCCTGTCCACGACAGGTGCTGAGTCCAAACTATAGTACTATCGTTGCTAAGGTGTCAGGCAACAATCACTGTGTAAACATAACATACAAGCATTCATCGAATAACACGTAACATGCAATAACGGTCAGCGTATAATTAGTGTTTGCGTTGTGTGTCGATTGTGATTTGAATAAGTAACGTATGTAACACCCAAAAGTGCGTAAAGCAAAAAGGGTTCGAGTATACTCACAGATTGTGTTTAGTAACTAAACACTCTCTTGGATTGAAGGGAGCGCTGGAAAGTTAGCCTGATTACAGAACGATAGCATAAGCGATTGAACGGCGCGTTAAACAGTGTGAAAGAAGAACCAAGTGACGAACGGTAATCCAGTTGGATGGCAATCCGAACGGATGGTCATTCGATCGGATGTCAATCTGTTCGGATGGTCATCCGATCGGATGGCCATTCGGTCGGATTGACATTCGTTTGGGATGGATGTGTTTGTGTATGATGGCTTTGAAGTTTTCGTTGTAGCATTTTGAAAACAGAGAAGTATCTCTACCCTTCAGGTCCTTCAATCGAATGGTCGTTCAATCGGATAGCGATCCGATTGGCGAGACATTTCAGTTGAGAACAAGTTCACAGCAGGATGGTCATTCGATCGGATGGTCTTCCGATCGGATGGCAATCCGTTAGAAACTGTTGATCTTTGAAATTACTAAAATGTTTAAGTGTGGAAGCTCAAGTGCAATCCGATCGGACGGCAATCCGTCCCACAATCTGATCGTCTTGAAACTTGAATATTTTGAAAGTTTTGCGGTTTGATCGAGACGGTCATGACAACGTATTAAACAACGGAACCTCGTCAAGTCTAAGTCGTCCGACCGAAGTGGGAATCACCCCAGTCCGATCAGTTTACTGTTCGTGACGGTGGTTCATGTTCAACCCTTAATCAGTTATCTCGTTGATAGGAAATCAGATCTCGGACCGACACTTCACTAGAAACGAGTAGAAGGCCTGAATGAGCTCCGATTCTATCGGTTTTGAGTGCATTGAGTGTAAAAAAGTTGAAAGAAAGTTACAAAACCATCTTTCAATCATTTTAACCTTGAATATGTTTAGATCTAGCTGAAAATAGTGTTTAATCATGTGGAAATCCTTTGGATCTGAGTTGTTCTTGGTGGAATGAAGCCAAACCTTGAAGTTCATAAGAACTCCATGATGACATCATCCTTGAACACCTCAAATCAGCTGATTTCATGGTTAAAAGTTAAGATTTAAAGGAGAAAATGATGAAGAAGTGTGTGTAGATGACAGATGTACAAGATTTGGGTTGAAAACTTACAAGAATCGCGAGAAATCGAGAGAAAAAAAGGGCTTGAGTGCTGGTCGCACGAGAGAGAGCTGTCACATCACTGTTGGTGATGTGACAGGGGTATTTATAGGTTGCCAAAAGAGGAAAGAGGAGCACAGGTGTCGGATCGGATGGCACTTCGATCGGTTGGCCATCCGATCGGATGGTCATCCGTTCGGATGACCATTCGATCGAAGTGGTTCGGCGAGTTGAGTTTCGGCGTTTCGTTTTGCGTTTTGAGCGTTGCGATGCGTTTGAGCGAGTATCGATTTAGCGATGCGATAGATTAATAATAGTAATAACACAAATACTATATCTAACATACAATCAACATAAATAACTTGCGTTTAGGGTTTGCGATTTGAATTGCGTTGCGATAGTGTTGCGATTGCGTTGCGATTGATCACCACCAAACATAAAGTAAACATGCACAAGTAACACTTAAATAGCACACACACGTAAAACAATATACAGAACCTATAAATCGAGCCGCGAATGCGATTGCGATGCGATTAGCGATAAAGCAATAAATAGATTAGCGATTAACATCGATTAAACTGCGATTATTATAGATACTCCACATAATACAACTAAAGCAAATAAAATACAGGATTTGATTACAAGTCAAGGAAGTCAAATCAATAGCTAAGCAAGGAGTGACAGATCGCAATTAGCAATCTTTTCTTCCTTTGACTTTGACTTTGACTTTCCGAAACACGGGGTGTTACAATTTTAGTCCAAAAGTGAAATCAAGTCATATTTGTCTCATAGAATGCTGCAATTTTGTCTTTTTTCTCAGGGGCAAAATAGTCATTTTAATTTTTCTTAATTAAAATAATAAAATTAAATAATCCAAAAAATCAGAAGTCTTCTTCCTCTTCTTCTTCTTCTGGTTTGTTCCCAATCTCCACCACCATAATTATCCCCCTTTTTACATATATACATACAAACACTCATCCATCCATATACTCCAAATTTCTTCCATTCATCCCTAATTTTCTCAGGTAAACCAATTACACACTTCAATCATGCGTATAGATACAGATTTCAACCTGAATATACACACCACCGTTATCTTCATAAAGAAGGGATACTTGTGTGGTGGAGATTGGGAACAAACCAGAAGAAGAGGCTTCTGATTTTTTGGATTATTTAATTTTATTATTTTAATTAAGAAAAATTAAAATGACTATTTTACCCCTAAGGAAAAAGACAAAATTGTAGGATTTTATAAGATAAATATGACTTGATTTCAATTTTAGATCAAAATGATAATAAAACTGAAACCACAGGGACCCAGATGCAAAAAGTTTGAGTTTTAGACTAAAGTGGCAAAAGTGACCAAACCTTAGGGATCAAAATGGCAGTTTACTCTAATAAATATTTAGGTGTAATATCTAAAAAAAATAAAATCTAGCATAAAGGAGGTGTTATCATGTGGCATTATTTGTAATCTTTTATTACAAGTTAGATTAGATTGTTTGACAATAAGATAGTAGGTAAGTAGAAGTATTTTGATGATTTTAAAGTTGTTTTAGCATTTTAAAATGAACTAAATTTGGACATTTTTCGTATAATTACTATTGTAGTAGAGGGTTCAAATAAGAATAATTTTTTTAAAAGAATAAAAAAATCAACCAATAAGAATGCTTCATTTTACTTCATTTAATTTTTGTATTTAATATTAATGTAAGAGTATATCGGTAAACTTAGATAGATCATTAATTGGTAGTCTTCCTTTTTAATAGCTAATGACATTAAATTTGTAACTTATTTACAAAAAAATTATATTTTTTTCAAAAAAGAAAAAAAATAAATAAAAAATGTAGGATAAATAACGATGTGTGTAGGATAAATTTTGATGTGTGTAGGAAAAACTTTAGTGTGGAGAATGATAACCTTTATTACTAATTAATTAATCAAAGATAATAATAAATGAGATGAGAGAAAAACAATTTATTGTATGTATTTCTTTTATATGAATATGTGTTATAAGGCTATGGGGTGTGGGAGCCATGGATTGGAACTAGGGCTGTAAACGAACCGAACGTTCAACGAACAGTCGTGAACCGTTCCGCGGGAAGTTCGTTTATGTTCGTTCGATTAGCTTAACGAACGAACACGAACAAAAAATTTCGTTCGGTTAGCTTAGCGAACGAACACGAATACAGGTCTCGTTCGTTCGACTACGTTCGTAACGTTCGGTAATATGTTCGTTTACGTTCGTTCGTGTTCGTTTGATTATATCAAAAAAATAATAAATAATAAACCTTTTATCTAAACATATTGAAAACTTGAAACCCTATTTTTCTAAGTTAGCTAAAATTTGGACCTTCTAAGACATTTTTTGGGATAATTATGTCTAAATTAGTTAAACTTGATTCATCTTTTGGTGGTCTAGTAGACTTCTTGTGTTTTGATTTATCATTTGATGTGGTTGTATTTAATTACTTATATCTAACGTTTAAGGATAACAGTGTTTTTATTTTTATTTTCAAGTTAAATGTTTGTTTGCGTTTGTTTTTATTTGGTTGCGTTCGTTTGTCTTCGAGACCAGTTTTCACGAACTGTTCGTGAACAACTGAATTTCCTTAACGAACGAACACGAACATAAACTTATGTTCGGTATGCGTTCGTGAACAGTTCATGAACATGTTAATTTCCTTAACGAACGAACACAAACATGGTCTTGTTCGTGTTCGTTCGGTTCGTTTACAACCCTAATTGGAACATTATTTCCACATAGGATCATTAATTAAATGGTACACCATCCCCTCCTTGATTGATGTTGTTTTCCATGGATTAAACCACGATTACCACGACCCTCCCATTTGATAATTTTAAGACAAAAAAAAAATTAAAAAAAAAATAAAGGGGGTAGTGGTTTGGGTCATGACAAAACACTTAGGGTAGCAGTTTTGAATGATGGATTAAAGATGGATGACATGACACCTACATGGAGTATCATGGTGGTCATGAGGGTCGTGATCACATCCTATAGCCTAACTTATGCCCGATTAAACTAAAAAAAACAAGAAATATGTTTTAGGAGCATGAATAATATTTACTTTAGGAGGACGAAATATCACAATATCTTAATTTTAAGGGTTTGTTCATACATTTACATAATCAGATTTTGAATATGATGAAACCTCAGTAGCCAGATTATATATAATAAACTGATTTAAATTCTAAATTTCAATGACTAAATCACTAATGTGAATTAATATTCAAGAAATTGCATAGAAAGCATTTATTGACAACTAAATTGAGTAGTCACTAAATCATGGAAATATAATTAGTTTTTTAAGAACATAATTAACATTTTTTTTAAAGGTGTGAATTATTCACGAATGTCGGGAGGTCTATCATACATTGTCTTAACCGGGTCCGCGCTAGAGAGTCCCCTCGCATAATAGATCCCCAATTTAAACATCTCAATGAGAAACCCCTATCACCCAGACTCGAACTTGAGACTTGGAGGAGAAAACTCACCCGGGTCCACCATAAGTGGAACTTAAATACCTGTGGCCACCACTAGAGCACTAGTGATGGTTAGAACATAATTAACTATAGCTGGATGGTAGAGACTTTTACTTCTTAGAAGACTAGTGTTTAATTCCTGACATAAGATATAGATTTTAAGATTAATTAATGTAATTTTGGAATAGTGTTATTGTAACACTCGTCATTCACAAAAAGAAGAAGAATATTTATAACTTTAAATAATTAAATTAGTAAATAGAAACAAAGCAATAAAAACATGAAAACATATAAAACCTAATATGGTATCTTCTAATTAAAACCCTAGACACCGTAGATACCAAAAATCCTATTTTCTCCATGGTAGTTGGCAACCTTATATACCAATACGACAACAAAACCATAACAATGAAAGATAGTTTAAAAAAGGACAAAAAGTTTAAAAACCCTAAAGAAAATGATTGTAGATAAAAGATATCTAAATTTTCTTATTCATGTAATGTGTATATTTTTATTTGTTTGGTGAAAAACAAAATTAGAATCTAGGATCAAGAAGAACTTCATGAATTTTTCTATTAGAGTGTTTGAAGAAGCTTGAAAAACTAGTAAAATGAGACGCACTCTAGGATAGACTAGTGGATTGAGATGTACAGTAGGATACATGTGTTTGGATAAGAGTTTTCTATATCACATTTTGAAATTGGATTAATATTGGGTCATGCTATTTACACACGGCCAAAATTATTTTCACACCTTAAAGTGCTGCGCTTTGCCCATAGCGCGGCGCTTAGCTCGACAAAAGGTGACTTGATTGACGTTTGAGACATGAGTTACTGTTTGAGAGACATAAAGCTGATTACGAGGTTTGTCGTTAACCCTAAGCGCCGCACTTTGGCCATAGCGCGGCGCTTCGACCCCAAATTTTCCCTTTTAAAAGCAAGCTGCAAAGACAGTACCTTTAATGTTCGAGACATAAGTTTACAAACATACGGGGGTTTTGTTGTTTGTCGATTTCCAAATTACTTGTGTTTCTTCAAAATAACGCGCGGTTTTGCTGTATTAGTTACGTGTCTTGAAAAAACGATGTCGTGGTTAAGCAACTATCTTTTCGGTCCATATTCTGACGAGTCAGTTGTTCCTGATTCTTACGAGGGGGCCGCTATTTCTGACTCGTATGAGAAACCGGTCTCGTCCAACTTGAAGGAGGCAGAGGTTGTATCTGGCATTCGTTATCGTGATAACACGGTGACGCTGGATTTGAATACCCCTGTGGAGGACCCTTACGCACAACAAGGTTATTCGAATTTCGGTTACGGTGGCGAGCACAGCTTTGTACAGCAGGAGTGTTATCCAAATCACAGTTACGGTTGTCAACAGAGCTTTGAACATCAAGTCTATTTGGACCTCGGTGACGATGGTGAGCCGGAGAATGTGTCTGTTGACGAGGAAGGCTGTTACCCGGTTACATTTTCGTTTGATACAACGCAGACCTTTTCGTCACGTAAATAGTTGGTGCGTTGGGTACAAGACACGGCAAAAGACAATGGTTACCTCATTGTGATTAAGAGGTCGAATAAAAGAGGAGATAATTACAAGATTTGGTTTCATTGTACTTTTGGTGGGGAGCATAAGAGTATAGCTACACAGAGGAAAACGGGTAGCAAGAAAATAGGCTGCCCGTTCGAGATGATAGGGTTTTCGGAATCATCCGGAAGTGTTTGGAGGATCGAGGTGTCGAAGGCGAAGCATAACCACACTCCTATTGAAAACTTAGAGGGTCACGCGTATGCGAGAATGCTTTCTTCGGAGGATACAAAACTGGTTAAGGAGCTGGCAGAGCAAGATATTCCCAACCAAAGTATCTGGCGAACGCTGACGAAAAACAATCCGGCTAGAAAGCTTATTCCGAAAGATATACACAACGCTGTTCAGAAGATCAACGCCGGAAAAAATGTCGGTAAGTCTCCGATGCAAAAACTTGAAAACATTCTTCTCGAAAAATATTACACTTATTACATGCGCACGAATGAGATATCAAACGCAGTTGAAGATGTCTTCTTTGTTCACAAAAAATCATTCACTATGTGGTGTGCCTTCCCGCATGTGCTAATGATTGACGCCACCTACAAAACGAACATGTACAACCTGCCATTTGTTCAGGTCGTAGGCACGACGTCGACAAACAAATCGTTTACGGCTGCTTGTGCGGTAATTTCCGCTGAGAAGTTAGAGAACTACCTATGGGTGTTGTAGAGGATCAAGTCTATGCTGGTATATACGCAGGGGGTTAGGGCGATGGACAGGCAGACGCTTATTAGTTTCTGGAGGGCCATTTCCAGGGTTTCCTTTGGGAAATCCTGGCAAAAGGCCACCACTATTAGAGACCCCTTGTACCGATACCTGCACCATATTATCGGGTCATCTATCGTGCCGCGGGGTACCAGCAGGGAGAAGGTCAACCTCAGTGACCTTTTCTTTCTATACTGCCTACTTTGCGGCCAGACCTGCGATCTAGCAGGCTGCCTGGCAGATTACTTTGCCACAGCATACCACCGGCAGCTCCGCGGGAAGCTGCACGGTGGCTCATACATCACCGCCATTGCACGCTCGCTAGGGATCGTGCCCGAGAGTGATCCGGAGCTGTCCGCGCCGATCCCGTCGACTATGTTGGGCCGCGCGTCAGTATCTAGCATGCAGATCACCCGTACCTTTGGTATCCGGAGGTGTTGCCGGAGGTCATCCCGGTTGTTATTGAGGTGAGGCGTGGAGTGTTAGCCCCTCCTCATGTTCAGGAGGCCGCTCGGCAGGCTCAGCTACAGGCTCTGGGCCTCGATCAGTACCCGGGCCAGCCTCAGGATCAGGCTCAGGCTCAGGCTCAGGCTCAGCCTCAGCCTGTATTCGAGGATCCGGCTCAGGAGGAACATGTCGAGGAGATCCCGGTACCACCAGTTCAGCCAGCTCCTGAGCCGCCACAGTACCCGCAGCACGTTTACGCTGACCTGCCTCCGGCAGCGCGTGAGGTGGCTCGGGACTTCGACCGGCGCCTCAGACGCCAGGGCGCACGCATTGACTGGATCGTCGAGACGCTCGTTGCTCTACGAGAGCTCGCTGGGTTGCCTCCACTTCCACTCCCAGCGTCCCCACCGCACGAGGATTAGTACCTTAGTTTGTTTGTTTAGTGTTTTGTTATGTATTATGTACTCAGTTGTACCTTTTTGTTTTGTATGTACAAACTGACATATATATATATTGCAGTTAATCTTCTATTTACATCACGTTGGTTTTGGATTGTTTACGTTTAATTCTTATGGCTTTCTGTACATTTTATTTAACGTGTTCGTTTAATTTAACAAAATAAACTAGGTTAACAGTTTATAAAGACGCACTTATATTTTATACGTTCTATAAAAATAATGACGTAAAAAAACGTAATTATATAACAACTATGAATTATATGTAATACTAATATTTTATAATAATAATAAAACTCAAATACAATTTTTCCTCCAAAAAACACTACCAAACTAACCCACATCCCACCTATTTAAAAAAAAAACAACGCAAACTCATCTCCACTGGCCATTTGTCTTTTTGCACACCCAAAGCGCCGCGCTTTGGCCAAAGCGGGGCGCTTTGGGATAAGTCAACAGACAAGGTCTGACAGGTCAGACCTTGTCTGTTGACTATATCCCAAAGTGCGGCGCTTTGGGTGTGCAAAAAGACAAATGGCGTGTGCGAATAGACCAGGCCTTAATATTATATAAAATATAAAATAGGTAAATTGGATTTAAATAATTCATTTTGGTTGTTTTTAGCCAATAAAATCTTAACTGACTTTATTCCGGCCAGTAGTCTAATTTTTTTCATTTTGTTTGTATAATGGGACGCCGTTAAAAAATATAACGGAATTAATTTTTTTTTTTCAAATTACAAACCGATGTTTTAGACTTGTGATTAGAATGAGGATACGGGTCGATTGATGTAAAATTTACCTCGAAACGGTGCTCCAGACTACTTGATTTTTGTTAATTGGAAGTTTAAAGACCCATATTGAAGCACCGTTTTTGTCATTTAGAGCATTGTTTTGAGGTAAATTTTACATCAATTGGCTCGTATCATCGTTCTGATCAAAACCCTAAAACATCAGTTTGTAATTTGGAAAAAACTTAACTCCGTAATGTTTGTTTAACGGTGGATCATTATACAAACAAAATGAAAAAGACTGGACCACTGAAGGTAACAAACTCAGTTGGTATTATTATTGGCCAAAAACAACCTAATCGAATTATTTAAATCCAATTTGCCTATAAAATAATATAGTTTTGTATCTTTCTTAAAAAATATTTTTTTCTAACCTAATTTTGGTATATCAAAGTTTATTAACTTCTGAAAAAATATATTTTTCGACGTATTTAAGTTCTTAACTTGTCTGAAATGCATGTATGTAAGTTGTGCCTTTTTTTTTTTTTTTTATAATAATGACTTGTTGACATTCAATATTTTTGTAAAAGAAAAAAAACATATCATTTTATTTTGACCAAAAGAAAGAGTATATTAAATAGAACATTTTTCCTTTCCAGAAAAGCAACCTTGCTATATTTAGTTTGCTTTTCACTCTCCGGACCCATGAATTATTTTCTAGGGATGCAAACGAAGAGTTCAACCAAATTTTCAAGGTGTACTGCAGTCAGGATTTTTACCTTGAAAATACATTAATTTTTTTTTCAAAGGGGGCGCCCGCCCACCCAAGCCAAAGCTTGGGTCTGCCCTTGAGTATAACCGAGTTGCATTAACATGTATATAGGAGTGTAAAGTAGAAGTTGGAACCATTTTCTTTTTTCCTTTAACTCAAGAAAGCCTTTATTGCTTAATTTTCTCTATAAGTTAGATACTCTAATCTTAAAAGTAAACCATAGCAATGTCCCTTGATAATTTTCATCTATCTTTACACTAACAATAAGGCTTGATAATTTGCATGTATCTTAACACTTGAAACGTTACCATATATTGCTTAAATGGTTTGCCTTAGTGGTGGCCAATCAAAATGTTATAAACTTTTGAGAGAAACCATTTATGTGCCTAAAACTAACCATTATGTATATTTGCTAAACACAATGCCGTAATTATTTATGACATGTGTTTAGAGTTAGATTGTAATTAAATCATTTTGATAGCTTAATTGTGGTCTATTGTTCGTGTGACCCGATAAATTCATGCATAAGTGGTCATGTTGTTACATATTATGTCGTGGCCGATGTTTACATTCAACACTCTATAAATTACAAACCATCTAAACCATGTTGAGTATGCACATGGTATATATATCTTGAAGATTCGTATTTTTTGTTTATAAATTTGATGAAGATGATCTAGGAGTTGCAAACAAACGTTAACCAAATTTATTTATTTGACATTTTTTAAGAGTTACTTGCGATTTTAACTCTTAAAATATGTACCGATATTGTAAATGTTTTAAAATTTATAATATAGAAGTTTAATATTTGAATGATTGATGTTATACTTGACTTATTATTATTTATCAATACGTTGAAAGTGATTACCAGTAAACCTTATAAACGAATTTGATGAAATATTCTACAACTAATGGGCTAAACAAGTTTTGGTCTGATGAGCAGCCTGCAGCCATATTAGATAATCTGCTAGTGGGTTTGGGCTTATCAGCCGAAAAGCACATGTGGCATGAGCCTATGGCTGATGATGCCGTATTATTTCTGGAGTTATGAATAGCAAGGATTTAGGGGGTGTTTGTCCTAGCTTTTTTAACCAAGCTTATAGCTCTTTCAACTTTTTTTTTTTTTTTTTTTTTTTACAAAATAAGCTTAATTTAGTGTTTGGTTTAGCTTTTTGAGCTTATGCTTATCTATATTTATAGTATAATGCATGAGGCAAGAACATTTTAAGACACCCAAAAAATAAGAATTTTCCCCCCCTTTATTTATAGAAAGACTCCTAAAATGAGGGTAGTTTGGTTGTTTAAACACTATTTATTTTTTAGCCCTTAAACTTATTACACTTACATCCCTAAGGTTTTAACAAAATTATAGATAATTAGTTACAATTCACCTCTCCACAACAAACTTATAATTTTTTTACTTATTCTTGACATATCTTATAAACTATATTGTTTAAAAAAAATCCAAAGATAGCATGAAGACCTACACATTTTTGTCGACGTTTCGGTAGTTGTCTTGTTCAATATCGACGCACGGATTAAAAGGTACAAGTAGATAATGCTTTAATGTACAAGTGATTAAAGAAGAATATAACAACTAATCTATACTATATAATCATTTAATAAGTTAAATAATAGGTTCTATAACATTTTCATTCTAAGATTTTAATAATTAAAACTATTGTCAAATAATTGATTAAACAATTTCTTTATACTTTAGTCAAATTTTAACAAAACTTCCTAATTTTAAGGATATTTTTAAAATTTAAAACATATAGTTTTTATCTGTATTGTTTTATAAAGCACATAGGAAGATACTCCGTCGCCATCTTTCTCTCTCAGGATACTCATCAGTCGTCTTCCACCTCTCCCATTGTTTCGTTTTCCTACTTCTGCTCCTCCGTTCGCCAGAGGCACCACCGGCTGCTAACAACTCCATCTTTATCATTGTAGGTTTTGTATCAGGAACCTAAATCCACGTATCGCCTGGGAGGTCTACTTTTCCTAGGCCTGCCTTGTTGTGTTTCTAGCCATGTGGTGTCGATGAAGTCTGGTTTTGACACGTATAGGTACCCTTCACGTGTCGCGGAAGGTTTAGGGGTACCCCCCATGACCCCCCCCCCCCCCCCCAAACCCTAATCCTGATTTTTCGTTTTGGTTTGCGTCGTACATGTTTTTGGGTCTCAACTAGGATTTCTTGTAATGTGTTTTTGAGTGTTGTTATAAGAGGAGCTCCGATACCATGTAAAAACTGACGGTATCAACAACACAAACCAAATCTTTATTACTCAAGAATGAACCGAATATTACAAATCTTGTACAAATCAGACGATCTAACCACCAACAACTCTCAACTCTCTTCTACAACTGATTATCAACAAGATAATCACTAGGTGAATACAAGATCTCACTAACTATATCACTGATTCAAGACAAATCAGCGATGAACAAGATGAAACCCTAAGTACTTTCTAGAGAGAGAAACCAGAGAGAATGATAAGGAAAATATATCTGAATTGAATTAAAATTTTTCAATGTTATGCGAGAATATCCTTTTTATAACATACCCGGGTATTCAACAAAAGTCCAGTAGCAGCCTTCTAACAAAAGTCCAGTAGTAGCCTTCTAACAATAAGCCCAGTAGCAGGAGTCCAGCACATCCAGTCAGCCCAGATCCAGTCAACATCCAGCAGGACAGTCAGCAGCCCAGTTCCAGTTAACATCCAGCAGGATATGTAACAAAAAAAAAAAAAAAATTAAAACCAACTATTAGAGAACGATACATATATAATATTAAACTGAAGCGTATAAGTATATTTTAACACCTGATTAACCCAAACTGCGTTAATATTACAAAGTCGACCATGATATCTATCATTCAACTTTACTCTTCTAACGTTATACCAACTATATTATCTCATAGTAATGAAAGATACGTGGGTTTTCGCATTGACAGTTCTAGCCTATAAACTTTTGACAAATGACACACTCTAGACTTCTAATTCATTTTGAAACTTTTGATTTTTTTTCACTTTATATCTTTAAAATTTTGACATGAAACACTTCTAACCCTCTATTTTTAAGTAAGTTACAAATTTCGAAGTGACATAGCCCTAGACCCTCTGGGCCCAGACTAAGCCCTCGTAGGCCTAGAGCCATACTCATATCTAATACTAGAAACAACCAACTGACCATAACAAGCCACCCGCGGGCACGGTAATACGCCAACACGGATGAGACATATAGTACAAGGTGAAAATGACTTGCAACATATCACCACCCGCCAGACATTATACCAGAAGATCTCCACGATGCACCATTGTGAAGGAGACAAGAAGTACAATTGAGAGCGACGTGTTGCTAATCACAAGATGCCAATCCACTTGTCTTTAATCGACACTAACGCCTGATGACATTCGAGACAACAAGTACATCTAGAAAGTGACGTGTGGCCAATCAGGACCCGTGGGCGTACTCCCACCTCTATGGAGACTAACTGTCACGACAGAGAGAACTAAATGGATATTCCTTGACAACGACACCTCGCCCAATCATTCTCCAGTCTTCTCCAATCTCTTGGCGATAAATACCACACTTCTCCTAAGGTTTAACGATCTTACACTCTTTTCTCTCATTACTCTCACACCAAACTTTCTTTCTTTCTAGAAAGAATGATAGTTATTCTTACGTCAGAGGATGGTTACGAGAAGAACCCTCACCTCCCCTTCTCGTAATGAGCTCATGGTGTTGCTAGTTTTTTAGGATTAAACAAGGATCATAGCTTGTGAAGATCATAATACATTACCCCCTGATTGAGCATATGGATAACCCCTGCAGCTTACACTTATGTTTCTTCACATTCACTTCTAACTTTTGGTAACTGAGAACTTTAACCTGCAAACTTTTTCTACTTTAATATGACACCTCATTTTATTTAAATTACTTTTACGACTTTACACCATAACTGTCACACCCCAACCGATGGCGGAAACATCGGGATGAGACGAAGTGCGTAGATTGCAAGAGACTTCATAACACTATGTGACAATATTAATTTAATTCAAATTTCATTTCAAGACTAATTGTCATACAAGATTCAAATAAAAATAACAACATTGTTTCAAATTGTAACATAACAACAAAACATAGATTAATCTAGGTGTGTATCTAGTCCACCCTAAATCTTGTTTCATCTTGTAACATCACTTCATCAATTAACCTGCAACATGTATTAAAATAGAGTTCAATGCAAAAGCAAAGGCGAGTATACAAGTTTTGTTAAATAGCATAAATAGAATAAAAAGTGCTCATATCCAACATGATTCATAATATGTGAGTACTAGTATGCGAATATGGCGTACAATATGTTCAAACCCGAGTATGCAACGTGTTAAAATAGCCTAATCCCAATAGAGTAGCGGGAGGTAGCATGTTTAACTTAACAATACCCCAAGTCTAACGGACGGTGCGTTAATCCTATAGCGCTATAATTGTTAAGGGAGGCTAGCAAAGTTAATGAGCATATATCGACCAAGTAGTTTCGTAGTAGTTTTGCAAGGGCCTTGATAGAAATTCATGCGGAGTCGGAGCTGAAGAAAAGCATCACTATGGCAATTCCCTTGCTTGACGGAAAAGGTTTTACTAAAGCTGAGGTGAAAATAGACTATGATTGGGTCCCATTGAGGTGCAACAATTGCTGCGTTTTTGGACATGATGTCCACTCGTGTCCGAAGTTACCTAAACCTGGTCAACAGGAGGGGAATGGAAAGGATGGTGAGGGTTTCCAGGAAGCTGTGAAAAAATCAAATAAGGGTATCAATAAAGGGATTCAAATTAATAAACAAAAGCCCAAGATGGTGTACCGGCCGATGGCTAACCCCAAACCGAAAACTGTTATGAAGCAGCAAGTTCAAACGACAAACTCTTTTGATGCTTTACGCGATCAGGTAGGGGAGTCAAGTTCAGCGGGTTTGAAAGGTAATAAAAAGGAAAAAACGCAAAACCAAGATAGAGAAGATAGTGGAAGACCTGATGCAGGTGATCGGTTGAATTCGACAAGGAGAAATCACACAACGGATGACTTTTTTACCGATGATACTGATGTTGATGACTTAATAAATGACATTCCAAACTTCATGGATAAAAAGACTGATAAGACTTCTGAGGGTGCAAGCACACCCGGTA
Organism: Helianthus tuberosus; assembly: GCA_030545235.1. Classification (NCBI taxonomy): domain Eukaryota; kingdom Viridiplantae; phylum Streptophyta; class Magnoliopsida; order Asterales; family Asteraceae; genus Helianthus; species Helianthus tuberosus. The sequence continues at coordinate 28,747,221 of CM060420.1, read as the reverse complement.
TAACGGGATCCCATGGGTAGCCTAGCTTCATGGAATATAAGGGGGTTGAACCGCTCCCTCAAACAGAAGGAGGTTCGTTAAGTGGTGGTGGATAATCATTTACAGGTTTGTGCTATTATGGAGACACATGTTGACTCTTCTAATGTGTCTAATGTATGTAAAAAAGTTTGTCGTTCGTGGTCTTGGGAAACGAATGCAGCTCATTGTGAGAAAGGAACTCGTATCATGCTAGGTTGGGATCCAAATATGGTCGATGTTATGGTCCTGTCGCTAACTGATCAGGTCATTCACACTCAAGTTATTTTTAAACTAGACAGTAAATCTTTATTTTGCTCTTTTATTTATGCGGATAATCAGTACAGAAGGAGAAGAGACTTGTGGCAAAATCTTGGGAGGCATAGCTCTTTTATGCGAGATAAACCGTGGGTTATTCTGGGGGACTTTAATGCGTCTTTATTTCATGATGACAGTAGCACGGGGTCGTCCACTCATAATATTAGTACTCGCGAGTTTAAGGAATGTGTTGATGACATAGAAGTGTTCGATGTTAATAGCACGGGCCTACACTACACGTGGACGAATAACCAGCAAAAAAGTGGGAGAATGTTTAAAAAACTTGATCGAATCATGTGCAATGTTCATTGTATTACAAGTTTCCCTAATGCTGGAGCCTATTTTCATCCTTGTCGAGTTTCGGACCACACTCCATGTATCTTGAAGCTGCCGAATGTGAAAAGAGAAAAACCTAAACCGTTTAAATTTGTGAATTTACTTGCTGACAAGCATGGTTTTATGGAAGAAATTAATCAGGTTTGGAGTAAAGATATCCCGGGTGTCCGCATGTATCAAGTTGTTACTAAGCTTAAGATGTTAAAAACTCCCTTTCGGAAATTGTTTTTTAAACAAGGAAATATTCACAAGAATGTGAAGCTGGCCAGAAAGGAGTTGGATGAGTGTCAGTTTGCGATGGATCAGGATTCGGATAATGAAGACTTGTTAACTAAGCATAGTATTCTATTACAGAAATACAAGGATGCAGTTCATGACGAAAGTTCGTTCTTGCAACAAAAATCGAAGATTCAGTGGCTCTCTTTGGGGGATTCTAATACAAAATACTTTCATAATGTTGTCAAAGCAAATAATCACCGGAGCCGAATTTTCTCAATTCGTGATGCTGATGGTATTCTACACGAGGGGGGAGCGGTGCCTCAAATTATGGTTAATCACTTTGAAAAGTTTTTTGGGAGTGTTGGTAATGTCGTTGCCAGCCCTAATCCGGAGCTTTTCCGTCATACGTTGTCGTCTGTTACTGCGAATAACATGGTCCGTGGTGTCACTGAAGCTGAAATTAAAGAGGCGATGTTTTCTATTGCCAGGAATAAAGCGCCTGGGCCAGATGGATATACATCAGTTTTTTTCAAAAAAGCTTGGAATGTCGTAGGCACGGATGTATGCAAGGCAGTGCAGGATTTTTTTGAGAATGGTAAACTTCTTAAACAGCTTAACCACACGGTGATTTCCTTAATTCCAAAGATAAAGACCCCGGCCACGGTTATGGATTATAGGCCGATATCTTGTTGTAATACCCTATATAAGTGCATAAGTAAGATTATCACGAACCGCATTAAGGAGGGCCTATGTGATATAGTTAACATTAATCAGTCTGCGTTCATTCCGGGTAGGAAAATCTCTGATAATATTCTGCTCACCCAGGAACTAATGCATAATTACCATCGTAATCATGGGCCTCCGAGGTGTGCTTTTAAAGTTGACATTCAGAAGGCGTATGACACGGTTGATTGGAGCTTCTTGGAAAATACTCTTCGGGGATTTGGATTTCACCATACGATGATTAAATGGGTTATGGTATGTGTTATGTCTACTACGTTTTCGTTAGCTATCAACGGTAATCTTTATGGATATTTCAAGGGGAAGCGGGGATTGCGTCAAGGGGATCCTATGTCTCCATATCTTTTCACTTTGGTAATGGAGGTTCTTACGTTGATTCTTCAACACCAAGTGGATATATCGGCTGATTTTAGATTCCATCATAAGTGCGAAAAACAAAGGATTATTAATTTATGCTTTGCGGATGATTTGTTCTTGTTTGCTCGTGGTGATCCAAATTCAGCTTCTGTTATCCTCGAGTCCTTGAACTTATTTAAGAATATGTCGGGTTTGGTTCCTAGCATGAATAAAAGCACGGTCTTTTTTGGTGGTGTTCCTAATTATGTTAAAGACCAGATTCGTAGTCTAATGCAGTTCGAGGAAGGTATGTTGCCGGTTCGGTATCTTGGTGTTCCTTTAATCTCTACTAGATTGATCTATAATGATTGTAAGAAGCTTATAGAAAATATGGAATCTAGAATCTCTGATTGGAAAGCAAAAAGTCTATCATTTGCGGGTAGACTCCAATTAATTAGATCAGTGTTATCGTCAATGCATGTCTATTGGGCGTCGGTGTTTATTTTGCCTAAACGAATCATCTATGACCTTGAAGATAGGTTGCGACGTTTTCTTTGGGCACAAGGAAATAATATAAACGGTAAAGCGAAGGTGAAATGGAGCCGAGTGTGTCTGCCTAAAAACGAAGGTGGGTTGGGCATTCGAAAACTTTATGATATGAATAATGCGCTTATGGTAGCTCATATCTGGAGTATTCTTACGAATAGGGAATCTTTATGGGTAAAATGGATTCATTCTTATCGTATCCGAGAGAGAAGTTTCTGGGATGTGCCTCTTCGGAACAATGTGACTTGGAGTTGGAGGAAGATGTTGCAACTTCGTCCAACCATTCGAAGACACATATGGATAAAGCTGGGTAGTGGTACTAATACACTGGTATGGTTCGATATATGGAATAACTTGTGTCCATTAAATGTTTTCATCACTCCTCGAATGATATCAAATGCGGGTCTCAATATGTCTTCTACGGTTGAGGATATGGTTCACAATGGAGAGTGGGCTTGGCCGAACACATGGGTAAACCGGTTCCCAGCTTTAGAGAATCTGCCTAATGTTGTATTAAATTCGGAAGCTCAAGATAGGATTGTTTGGAGATCTAGGGAAGGAGCTGACATGGTGTACAGTACTTACATCGTTTGGGATGATATTCGCCAGATGCAGAATCAGGTTCCTTGGGCTCGTATAGTATGGTTCCCTCAGGCTATCCCTCGTCATGCGTTTCTAATGTGGCTTCTAGTTTGCAAAAAACTTAAAACTCAGGATATGATGAGTAGATGAGGATCGAACTATAACCTCATGTGTTGTTCTTTATGCATGTCGGGGCCGGACTCTCATGAACACATCTTCTTTAAGTGCGCTTTTGCATCGCAGATTTGGAATGGGGTTCGTAACAAAGCTGACATGGGATCTATTGGAGAGAACTGGGAGGATATATTTGATTATCTGTTGCAGCATGCTGAATCCAAACGAGCTAATCATATCATTGGCAAGTTAGTGGTTGGGGCGACGGCTTATTTCGTGTGGCAGGAACGAAATAACCGGTTGTTTTCCACGAAGAAAAGGAATGCAAATCAACTGATTGAGGTGATTTTAACAACAATTCGTATGAAGCTACACACAATGAAGTTTAGGGGGACGAGTCATGTGAATCAAGTGTTGCTCGAGTGGAAGCTGCCGAGAGCTTTGCTTATGGATCAAGACGAATGCGGATAAGAAGCAGAAAGATGGTTTATGTAGTTTGACTACTTGTTTTGTCATGTATACTTTGTTTTATTGTTAGCGTTGTCTTTGTATGCGTGTGGTTACTCTACTAGTGGCAGGTCACGCTAGAGAACTGAGGGATACATAGTTCCTCACTTGTTATATTTGGTTGATGAATAAAATTTTACCGGGGTAACCCTTTACCCAAAAAAAAAAAAAAATAACAAGTACCACACATAGTTTCATGTTAAGCATGGATAGAGTATGTTAAAAATAGTTTGAGTGTCATTTTGTATAATATACATGTTGCATCCCAAAATGGTAAAAGGGAAAAGGGATCGAGTATACTCACAAAATTGAATATTCTTTCCGATTATCCAAAGTGACGAAGTTGTTGAGACTAGAAAGTTGAATGTGTTCGATTTGGAGTTTAAGAGGTGTTTACATATGGTTCTAGGGATTTGGAGTTTAAATAGCATGAAAAATAAACATATGAAAATAATTATCTAACACCTATGACACTTGTTCTTGACACTATGAAACTCTAAGTGTTTAAATGTTTTCATGGAACAAGGTTCCATTAGAATCGTGACAAGTTGTCAAGGCCTAAGATGATACAATCTACTAGCTTGACGAATGTCCATTAGTTCATCACCAAGAGTTCGATTATTTGGTTGTTACATAAGTATTACATAGTGTATATTACATCATATATGTCAAGCATGAGGTAGAAGATTAAAGTCTTCATTTAGGCACCTCTAAGTATCATAGAATTCATACATGAGGTAGGAAGAACAAACTTCCATTTAGGTACCTCTGTTGTTCACCACTTCACTTGTTGTTATAAACAACAAGGAGGGTCATGAACCTAAAAGAATAATGAAATACAACAACTAATCTATGAGAAAACATCAAGAAGTGTGTGGATTTTTATGAAAGATAGCCCAATCTAGTCTAACAATCACACATACATCAAGCTTCAAGCTTGAACACTTCTTGTGGGTAAAACCCTAACTAAAACAGAAAGTTTGTGAGGTTTTAACCTCTGATTTAACATGTCTAAACCTTGTTTTTAAGCCTAACTAACCATATATGAGGTTATAAGCATTAGGACATAGGTTTTAGATGAGTTAGACTCAAGTTTGAACAAGTTTAGTAAAGTTTGAATCAAAACAAAAACGAACAGTGAACTTTGGAGCCTTTTTGCCGGAGTTCCAGGGACTTATTTACTGTGAAAAACCCATGGAATCGAAGCTAAGGTCAATCCAAGCACATAGGAAAAAGAATGAGGTAAAACGAATAAGAAACGAGTGAGATATGCTCACTTTTGTGAAGTAGGATGAATCTGCTCGAATACCAATTTGCAGCTGCGTTTTTGATGATTTGAGGGAGATTTGGATGAGTTTGTAAAGTGTTTAGGCATTGGATTAGTGTGGTATTTATAGGGAATGATTTGGGTAGGTTTTAGTTGGATAATAAATGTTAAAAAATGTTTTAAAACTAAAAAAAACCAAGTCCCGCTCAAAAAAACGATTCTGATTGAAATCTGCGCGCTGGGCTTGCTGGTGGGCCACACTGAATGTGTGGTTAAATGATTTAAGGTCCGGGTTTCGTTCGATGTGAAGGCCGTGGCCCAGTGGTTAGCGTGTTGTTTGTTGTTGCTGTTGACCCGGGTTCGAGTCCCGCGGTCAGCAGCTTTTCATTATTATTTTTTTTATGTTAACACCTTATATTTTCAGCAAAGCCCAAATAGTCCCTGCACTTTACACTTTCAAAATTTGCATAACCCACCCCTAAACTATTAAATAACCAAGTTATATTAAAAGAAAAACTAACATTTTAGTTTTAAACTAATTAAAGTTAGTTTACTAACTTTAATATCTAACGAGAGTAACTAGTTTATTAATAAAAATAAACTTTTGAATAATGAAATTAATTAATTTAATTAGTTTAAATTTGAATAATGACCATATTATTAACGAATTAAAGACACAAGATTTTTCAACGATTAACCATTTCACGAAACTTCCAAGCTTCAAGAATTAGGATTCGACTTCCATTATTTTACGAGTTTAAATTAGTTTAACGAGCATCGAGTTTCATGGTGTAATAACGAACCAAGAGTCTTGGATAATATATCGATTGCAACGAAAGACGGCATACGAGAGTACAAAGTTTCTAAAAATAGGATTTAAAGTTAGGGTTTCCAAACATAGAAAGTATGAAAACGCAGGGCGTTACAGTCTCCCCTCCTTTAGGAAATTTCGTCCCCGAAATTTATTCAAGAGGAAGACTTGAAGAGTTTTGGCAAAAAGGTGATTATTCAAAACTGAGACTTGAAAATTTCGAAATGTAAAAAGTAAGAAATTTCGAAGAACGACAAGATACATTTGTAAAGGAGTTCGTTTGTCTAAATTGATTTGAGGTACCAAACATAATTGAAAACGTAAGGGTGTGTATATGGTTAAAGCGAGTTTAAACAAGTTTGAAAATCTCACTTGGATATGTATTAAAATGTGTCGCATTAGGAAGGGGAATCTTGTGTGAAACGGTTTGTATTTTGATGAAAGTGGGGTAGCTTGCATAGTAAGTATTTTTTTTTAATGGGTAGTATAAAATCGCACATTTGTAAAAGTTGTTTATTGAGAGGAACGAGAGGGTTTGGTAAATAAAGTGATATCGGTCTACTATGTATGTTTACACAAGAGTAAAGAATAAGAAGATGGTTTTAAAGGCAAGGAGATAAGTTCGGATTCAAATGTTTACACAAGCTTGATTGGGAACGGGGTTCGTAATAACGAAAAGGATAATGGAGAATAATATGAGTATAGAAGTGAACGATTGACTCTTAAAGAATGAAAGTATAAGAATGGCATAAGTATTGGATAGATGAAAGTAGCGTGTTAAGAATGAAGTCTCGTCGTGGATAATCTGATGTAATGCGTTTGTGAGTTGTTTAAAGTTGCATTAGGTCCAAAGGATTGCAAAGCACTGAATTTCTCATGGCACGTTCTACGAAAGTTTAGTAATATGGTGGAAACACTTATATATAGGATGTACCATCGGCGTATCCACCATGTTTCGACCATGTTACATCCGTTTCGTTATTCGGTGCAATGTTACATTACGTGTTTTACCATACGCAGTAGTACACTCTATGGTTCTCATACGCCTATCATTATAATCCCGTGTGCACCCGCGATTATATTGATCGCCGCATGATCCGCATAGCTTGTACTAGTCGCGTGTGAATTAGGGTATACATAAATTCTGAAAATAAGATCGCATGTGTATAGAAATGTAGCATATAAGTATGTTTGCGTTCCATATAGTATAAGGCCAACGTAAGCGAATCCCTCGGTTTTCGCTCGCGTACACGTGCAAGTGTATAAACTTTGAGTAAAAAGCATGAACATAGTATGAGTTTAGATATGAACACGCATGTGAGCATAAACACAAAACGCATGTCAAGAGTATGAGCACAAGTATAACGTGTATGAAAAGCGAGTATAAATGTGAGTACAAATTTGAGCATGAACGAGTGAATGTGAGTATAATCATAAATCGTATAAATGAGAGTATAAACACAGGTACGAGTATAACAAAAATCGTATAAACGAGAGTATAAACACAAGTACGAGTATAACAGAAATCGTATAAACGCGAGTATAAATGCGAGTGCGAGTATAAAATAAATCGTATAAATGAGAGTATGAATGCGAGTACGAGTATGAATACGAGTATAAATATGAACACGAATATGACTATAAATATAAATACCAATTGCGTGAGTATGAATACGTATATAAATATAAGTATAAACATAGGATGCATGAGCATGAATATGAACGTGAATATGAGTGTAAAACATGGATGTTCGAGTATGAATAGACTGTATGAGTATGAATATAAGTGTATGATTAATTGTATAAGTAAGAACAAGGTTTATGAACGTGAAGATAAGAGTAAGCATAATTGAATATATATGAGTAGAACATGATTGTGAATATTAGTGTAACCATAATTGTATAAGTGTAGGTGTAGGTGAAGTGTATGAGATGAATGTGAGTATGACTATAGGTGTAAAACATGTTTAAGTATGAAAAATGTACGAGTGGAAATATGAATGTGAACATTAGTATAAGCGTAAGTGAGGGGAAATGAATATAGGAACCAACGTATAATGCATGAATGTGTATATGGGTATGAATATAGATACAAATGAAATTGTATAAGTGTGGTTATAAACTTAAATGTATGAATTTTGAATTATAAACATAAATGTGTAAGTACGGATATAAGTGTAGACATAAAATGTATAAATATGAGTGTAAGAAATAAAATGATTTTTATTTGTAACATTAATCGAAATTTACAATAGCACATAAAAGATTAAGAAGGTTTGAGTAAGAAGGAGAAGAAAATGAGTGGTATGCATGAGATTGTTGTGTGATATTGACTAGAACGTGTAAAATGATATGTGCGTGTAGTCGCTTGAGCATAATTGAATCAAAATAGATTAAGTCGAATTGGGAGTGTAGAGTCTAGTTTGTGCGAGTGAAGAGGATATAAAGCATCCATTGGTTACGTGAAATGGTGCTTGGTAAAAGAATGAAAATGCTACTCTTGTTTTAAAAGAGTTTACATAAGTTGAAAATTTTTGATTCTTAAGAAGTTTCCTTGCCCACATGTTTTAAATTCATTTGACATATCGAGTAACGTTTGAAAAGGTTCTAGGAGTTAATGAGGTCACATCGTTTTAAATAACTTTTCATTAACGAAGAATTTCGAAGTTTAGAGGTTATTATGAAAACGTTGATCCTTGGAAAAGAAATTTGGTATATGAGCTTAGTGATCGTGAAAAGTGTTCTCGATAAAATACTTTGTTGATTTTGAAAAGAGTTTTGGTAAACGATCGAATAATATTTGTAATATTTTGTATGACAAGTTGGTTTGATTCTCAATTGAAAAATAACGATCTTTAGTATAATGATGCGAGGTGAGTATGTTTTAGTAATTAAGTGGAATACGAAGTTTTGTGGGCAATGGATCTATTGTGCCGGCTAAATTGATAAGTAACATTTCGTGAAATTTTGAAAATCAAGAAATGAGCGTTTACGGTAATATTAAGAATTTCGTGGATGTGAGAGAATGTGAAAATAGATTGTAGGATAAGAAGTAGGTTTAAATAGGCAATGCATGTTGAGATGAATAAGAATTTGACTAATAATAATCAATTTGGGTATAAACGTGATAGAGTGTACATAATAAAGTCTATTAAAAGTAAGTCTTGGTAACGATCACCTAAGTAAGGGAATCACCCCTAACTCGTTGGTGAGGTCGTTGTAAGATGAGAAAGGAAACAGAGTTAGTTGTCAAGGTAAGGAAATCACTCTTATCTTGATGATATGCCTCCATTTATTGTTACAAGTGATATAAATAAAATTATGTGAAATCATGTATGTGAATAATGTGTAAATGTATGAAAAAGTATTAGTACGATATATGCGTAAAAGTGAAATTTCAAAAATAATTCGAATTCGAAAAGAGGGAATTGTATCATAAATGATCGAGAATAATAAAACGTAATTCGATTAAAACTTGGATTGTTCCAAAACGGAACATTGACTAACCAAAGTGGTCGAAAGGTCTTTTGAATTTGAGAAGCATGATTTGGCCTAATAGGTGGTATACTCTCGCTGGCACGTCGGTTAACGGTATTCACCCTTCCGGTTACTACATGTCCCAATTCAATGGAAACTTCGAGACTTGGCGGGATTTATGAAAAAAAATCAAGGAGTGGGACTAGTTGACAAGATGCGGGTTTCACCCCTAACTTGACGATTTCATGCCCTAAGTGTGGTTGGTACTCGTCGGGTCAAAATGTAATTTCGAAACGTTGACGAGGGTCTACTAGAATTTGAAATTGAAATTCTTCATCAAGGTTGATGACGAATCTCGTGTAAAAAAAAGAATAGGTAGATTGAGAGTCGTTCACCAAATTGTGGGTTTCACGCCTATTTTGGTGAAGTTGTCTCGTTTGTATAATACGAGTGTTTTGCGGATTTAGAATAGTCGAGTAAAATGTATGAGGAAAAACGTATGTTGAAGATTAAATAAACAAGTATAAACTTGACGAGAATGGCACATAAAGAATGAAATATTAAAACAAATATTAACACATAATAAAACAAGTATTAACACATAGGAATAGCATGTCAAGTATGGTACACAAGGATAAAACGACATATATGTTTAAAAGGCTCAAAGAGAATAAATAAGAAACACATAAAGTGGCATGCATGTAGTTTCAAGCAAAACATAAGAATAAGGTTCTAAAACTATAGACTAGGCAAAAGCATTCGTACTTTTCCTAATTCCCTATAGTTATGGCTCTGATACCAATCTGTCACACCCCAACCGATGGCAGAAACATCGGGATGAGACGAAGTGCGTAGATTGCAAGAGACTTCATAACACTATGTGACAATATTAATTTAATTCAAATTTCATTTCAAGACTAATTGTCATACAAGATTCAAATAAAAATAACAACATTGTTTCAAATTGTAACATAACAACAAAAGATAGATTAATCTAGGTGTGTATCTAGTCCACCCTAAATCTTGTTTCATCTTGTAACATCACTTCATCAATTAACCTGCAACATGTATTAAAATAGAGTTCAATGCAAAAGCAAAGGCGAGTATACAAGTTTTGTTAAATAACATAAATAGAATAAAAAGTGCTCATATCCAACATGATTCATAATATGTGAGTACTAGTATGCGAATATGGCGTACAATATATTTAAACCCGAGTATACAACGCGTTAAAATAGCCTAATCCCAATAGAGTAGCGGGAGGTAGCATGTTTAACTTAACAATACCCCAAGTCTAACGGGCGGTGTGTTAATCCTATAGCGCTATAATTGTTAAGGGAGGCTAGCAAAGTTAATGAGCATATATCGACCAAGTAGTTTACATAGCATACGAGAATAACAAGTACCACACATAGTTTCATGTTAAGCATGAATAGAGTATGTTAAAAATAGTTTGAGTGTAATTTTGTATAATATACATGTTGCATCCCAAAATGGTAAAAGGGAAAAGGGATCGAGTATACTCACAAAATTGCATATTCTTTCCGATTATCCAAAGTGACGAAGTGGTTGAGACTAGAAAGTTGAATGTGTTCGATTTGGAGTTTAAGAGGTGTTTACATATGGTTCTAGGGATTTGGAGTTTAAATAGCATGAAAAATAAACATATGAAAATAATTATCTAACACCTATGACACTTGTTCTTGACACTATGAAACTCTAAGAGTTTAAATGTTTTCATGGAACAAGGTTCCATTAGAATCGTGACAAGTTGTCAAGGCCTAAGATGATACAATCTACTAGCTTGACGAATGTCCATTAGTTCATCACCAAGAGTTCGATTATTTGGTTGTTACATAAGTATTACATAGTGTATATTACATCATATATGTCAAGCATGAGGTAGAAGATTAAAGTCTTCATTTAGGCACCTCTAAGTATCATAGAATTCATACTTGAGGTAGGAAGAACAAGCTTCCATTTAGGTACCTCTATTGTTCACCACTTCACTTGTTGTTATAAACAACAAGGATGGTCATGACCTAAAAGAATAATGAAATACAACAACTAACCTATGAGAAAACATCAAGAAGTGTGTGGATTTTTATTAAAGATAGCCCAAGCTAGTCTAACAATCACACATACATCAAGCTTCAAGCTTGAACACTTCTTGTGGGTCAAACCCTAACTAAAACAGAAAGTTTGTGAGGTTTTAACCTCTGATTTAACATGTCTAAACCTTGTTTTTAAGCCTAACTAACCATAGATGAGGTTATAAGCATTAGGACATAGGTTTGAGATGAGTTAGACTCAAGTTTGAACAAGTTTAGTAAAGTTTGAATCAAAACAAAAACAAACAGCGAACTTTGGAGCCTTTTTGCCGGAGTTCCAGGGACTTATTTACTGTGAAAAACCCATGGAATCGAAGCTAAGGTCAATCCAAGCACATAGGAAAAAGAATGAGGTAAAACGAATAAGAAACGAGTGAGATATGCTCACTTTTGTGAAGTAGGGTGAATCTGCTCGAACACCAATTTGCAGCTGCGTTTTTGATGATTTGAGGGAGATTTGGATGAGTTTGTAAAGTGTTTAGACCTTGGATTAGTGTGGTATTTATAGGGAATGATTTGGGTAGGTTTTTGTTGGAAAATAAATGTTAAAACATGTTTTAAAACTAAAAAAAAAAAACAAGTCCCGCTAAAAAAAAACGATTCTGATTGAAATATGCGCTAGGCTTGCTGGTGGGCCACGCTGAATGTGTGGTTAAATGATTTAAGGTCCGGGTTTCGTTCGATGTGAAGGCCGTGGCCCAATGGTTAGCGTGTTGTTTGTTGTTGCTGTTGACCCGGGTTCGAGTCCCGCGGTCAGCAGCTTTTCATTATTATTTTTTTTATTTTAACACCTTATATTTTCAGCAAAGCCCAAATAGTCCCTGCACTTTACACTTTCAAAATTTGCATAACTCACCCCAAAACTATTAAATAACCAAGTTATATTAAAAGAAAAACTAACATTTTAGTTTTAAACTAATTAAAGTTAGTTTACTAACTTTAATATCTAACGAGAGTAACTAGTTTATTAATAAAAATAAACTTTTGAATAACGAAATTAATTAATTGAATTAGTTTAAATTTGAATAATGACCATATTATTAACGAATTAAAGACACAAGATTTTTCAACGATTAACCATTTCGCGAAACTTCCAAGCTTCAAGAATTAGGATTCGACTTCCATTATTTTACGAGTTTAAATTAGTTTAACGAGCATCGAGTTTCATGGTGTAATAACGAACCAAGAGTCTTGGATAATATATCGATTGCAACGAAAGACGGCATACGAGAGTACAAAGTTTCCAAAAATAGGATTTAAAGTAAGGGTTTCCAAACATAGAAAGGATGAAAACGCAGGGCGTTACAATAACGTGCGACACATTATTATACTTTTCTTTATCTATGCCTAACTACGTTAATGTCTAAATTACTTTGACGACTTTACACCGCTGTCTAAATTACTTTTACAACTTTACAGCGCAACAACCGAGACATACTTTTTTATCTATGTCAAATGACGTTACAAACACGGGCGGACTTGGGGGTGGACGGGGAGGACCACCGCCCAGGACCCGTAATTCCGAGGGGCACATTTAAAAAAAATCGATACATATATGTTATAACTTTTTTTTTAAATAGTATACCCATACAAACACCATATTATTGATAGGCACATTTACAAAACAATTCATAAATTCTAGAAGTTAGCTGATTAGTACCCATTTAATTTAAACAAAAAATAATAATAAAACAATATCTTTCTTAGGCGGCAATTGGAAATTGTGTGAGATTGAAACGACACACACAAGCACAACGCTTGAACATCGATCCCAGGCCCCAGCATTTGAATTCTTGAACAATTGAATTTCCGGTGTAACACCTCGAAAATTCACGTCCTATAATGTGTAGACACGTGTCATATGTTTAAACGTGTGAAAGAATATTATGAAAGGACTAAAGTTGACAAACATGGAAAGTATGTGAATATACGTATTCTAAGTATCAACAGTGAATAAATATATTTTACATTAACCCTACATGATGTTTATAACGTCAAACGAATAAATCATGGATCATGCGAAGCTAAAAGTGAGAGATTACAAACTACAGGGGTTAAATGTGTCAACATGTTTAAGTTTTACCTCTGAGTGACCTTTTGACAAACCCGAAGCTTTGTAACTGTAAATTATGCTCACTTGAATGCACGATATAAATTTCATAAAGATTCGTTATCGTATGAGAAAGTTATGATCAAATTCGTGTGCGAGGGGTTAAAGCGTCAACGTTGAAAGTTAGGACTTTTCGGGTAACAATAAAGTTAACCGGGGACTTAACAAAGTGGGTATATGTCTTGAAGCCCTTATACGTCAAATACGAGGGCTCAAAATGCAAGGAAATGAGGTCTAGACAAAGTTTGAAGAGCCAAGGACCAAAGCTGCAATTAAAAAAAATGTTGTTGGATGTTACCATAGGCTCGCGTAGCGCGAGCCCTCACCCTCATGCCGTCGCGCTACGCGACGTCCTCAGCTGGCAGTTTTCTTGATTTGTTGTTGATTCTTGTCTGCCAAAGCCTTGGATCCGACTTTAAATCGATTGCCTCTTCAAGCTTGGCCCCTAAACAACCCCTAACACATTTAGGGACACTTGTTAGTGAGTTGTGGTGGGTTGTAGACTTATGTGTCAACAATTTGTGGTGATTAAACCACTATATAAAGGCCTCTAAGTTGCAAACATGCTTCACACTTTCATTCTTGCAATCTGATCATTTGTGGAGCACAAGAGCACCTTCCAAGCCTTCCTAGTCGTTCATTAGACACTTGTAAGTATGCTTAACCTCCTTTAATTGAGTTTAGCTTAGTTATTTAGCTAAAAGTCAAACCGTCGTAATTAACGGTTGACTTAACAATTAATCACTAATGGCTCAGTGATTAGTCGAATTGAAAGTAGTTATAAGTTGGTAATTATGTGGGTAATAAACCCTCAAAAGGGTTCCCCCTGATTCCCACCCTAACTAGGTCAAATGTCGGGTCAAACTTGCTATTAAAAAGTCAACAGAATGTGTAATTTCTAATTTATGCATAATTAGCAATGTAGAACACATACAACCTGTTGGATCATTAATATAACTTGATAATGAGTGTAAGAACGTGTCTAAACATGTTCAACCCGACAATTTACTGTATAGACCCGGTTCGGAACCGAAAGTCGCATAGTTTGACTTATACTTTGACTTTCAGTTCTGACCCGTTATGGTATGTTTTAGAAATACCTCAGAAATCTATTTAGACCAGGTTACATGCTAGTATAACCTTCCGTGATTATACACCATGGTTCATTAGTTAACCAATTAATACGTATGATTCCGTTAATTGCTCATATGTTGACCATTATGCCCTTTTCACCTTAAATCGTGATTTTTGAAAATGTAAAAGAGTAGAAACTTTAATTACTAATATATAAACTTGTATGCAAAGTTTAACATCAGTTTGAGGTGTAGATTAAGAGTTATGCTCGTTAGCGTAAAATTGAAGCTTTATGTTAATAAAATGGCGTAATTAGCGTATAGCCTAGTTAAGCCTACTTTTTGATATCCAAATCTTTACCCACTGATGTAATATATTATTTTGGGAATTTTAAAGATTTTTAATTAAGTTTAGGCTGAGCATAACTCATAGTCGTAAGCTTAATCCGGTAAATGTCGGTTTTGCCCTTACGGGCCATAAAATGAGTTTTACATATCTAAACGACTCCAAACCTTTTGCTACTGATCACATATGATAAATAAATTATTTTAAGCCTTCTGGAAATATAAAAATATCAGATTTATGTATCAAACCCGGAAATGGCCTATAATCGCCTTTTTAAGCGTTTTTAACGCATAGTATGTACTAAAACTATTTTAAACATACAAGGGTTGATACCTACTGATATTTGAGGCAAATTATAATATTTTAACAGTAAGCAAAGGTTGATAAACTCAGACTTCAGTTTTGAGCTTTTCGGCTTATGTGAAATTACCAAAATACCCCTACCGGGCATAGTTTGGTTATAATTGATAAATTTCACATATATACATTACCCTACTGTTATAACTCATTAATTTGAGTATGTTTGATGATTACATCAGACCTGTAACTCAGTTAAACACTTAAACTTTTTTACAACCTTTAAAATGACCAAACTACCCCTACGGGGCATAGTTTGTGTTTAAATTCGTTTCGGGCATAATGAAAGACATATTACTGATGTCACAATATATATGAAGCATATTAACTTAGGAAACCTGTAAATAGCTCTCATGAATACTCGTTACGCTTTTTACGCGTTCGGTTCGGTTTATGTAACTAGTTTACATAAACTAGCCTAAACGGGTCAAACCTTATCGGTTTTATCTCAAAATCCAGAATGTGTATGAAATACCCATATTAAACAAGTCTCTGAACTTGTCGGGTCTAAATCACATTCTATCCGGTCTTCGCTTAATCGTGCGTACGAACCGTATCTTTGAAACTAGCCGGTCTAAGCTTAAGCTTAATTAAAGACCCGTTAAGGATTCTAATAGGTTATTATAAACCTTCGTTCCAGATTAGGAGTACCAGTAAAAGCTACGTGCATTTTGCTTATTGTGAATTATACATTGCTCAGGTAAATACTTTTAACTTATTTTCCCTATACGGGCTTGGGTTACGGTATGTAGCATACCGCTTGATCGGGCATCAAATCCTCCACCGTTGAGTGGGTAATTGAATAAATTTGATCGGCTCGTTTTAACAGTCTTGTTACTTAAAGCCTTTGGGGGGGTTAATGACCATGTCCCGGATATCCTTGGCATCATTTTACGAAATGGCCACGACTTAAGCGCGGGGTGTAGGCGTACACCCGTCAGTGCACAAAAGAATATTGTGGTGTGTCTATTGATCTTTAACCCGGACGAGATCCGGGCTACTGAATGCACAAGGAACATGTAATTCGTTCACAAGATTATATATTTAAATAATTCTCCCAAGTTATAAAAGGTTAATTTTGCCTCTGTGCATTTTAATCAAATTATAAAAGACATTTTGTGCCACGTGCATCCAAATCAATTTTCTTAAACCATTTTCAAAATGAGTCAGTTACTTGTATTTACCAGTGTAAACTGACGTATTTTCCAAAAAGGCTAAATGCAGGTACTATACGAAATTGGCTGGATATTTCTCCTTAGCATCAATAGAAGTCTCGCAAGCTTAAGATGCCTAAAAGTCTGTTGAACTATTGTCTCTATTTTATTTTCGATCCATCTGTGGATAAACTTCCGAATATTGTGACATTTGATATTACAATATTAAATTCGGTTATATTATATCTTTTAAATTGCTTCCGCTGTGCATAATTAAATATTGTGTTGTTTGACTATTATGTTGCCAACCACGTCACGATACTCCCCTACCGGGCCCACCGGTGACACGTGGAAATCGGGGTGTGACAGGTTGGTATTAGAGCCAACATTGAGTGAATTGAACACTAGTCTTTCGTGTTTAATCTCAATGACACAATAGCACATTTCTTGACCTTCTGAGTCTAGACTTAACTTAGGAATATTCTCAATCCTAATCCGAAAGTTTTGCTTCCAAATTTTTATATTGGATACGTCGCCAAGCGAAGAAGCTGTGATAAAAATCCTCCACTGGAGCCTTGAAATGCTGAGCTTCGTACCGCGGCTAGAATGAAACGAGCATCCAAGGAGAGGACACTCAGAAATAAAATAAAGAAGAAACTCCTCTTTCTGAAGATCGTTTCCTTAATAATTCCTTATAAGGACACAATTATCTTTCAGTCCCTACGAGGACAACATTATCCCTTTCAAGTCCCGCTTAGGGCAACTTTATACTTTTATTTTATATAGTGGAATGATTAAGTTTAAACTTTCATTCTAAACAAGAAATATTAAATAAATGGAAAATAATATTTCCTTTTGCAAAATCTACCATTATAATAAAATGGCAAAATCTAAAAAAGGACAAGACCTAGCTTCGGGTCATATTAAGACCGGCCAAGATGGCAGTTCCTCAATTTAGATTCAGATCAGTATTAACATTCCAATTTAAAAAAAAAATTGTTCTGCGATAAATATTAAAAGAATCTTAAGAGTGAAACCTAGCCTGAGTGTCATTATAAAAACCTGGCCAAGATGGTAAGACCTGTTTAAAAGATTCGTATCCCAGTTAACATCTGAAAACATGTTAACACTCCCGGCAGATGTGATTCGTTGGAAATCACACACATTATTAAGGATTCTTCAAAGGATTCCTAACCCAGTTTAATGATCTCTGAATCCTGGGTTTACATCATCAATTAAGATGATCATATTTTAACCATACGTGGTAATACAGTGCCTACGGGCCTTGCTCATTTCTACATGAGCCAGAATACAGTGGTAGCTATGACTCCCTGTCAGAAAAAGGTAATGAACTAGGTTCAAACCTCAAATGCTTTGATTCTCTGAAATCATAGCATATAAATTTATATATGTCCTTGTGACTAAGCCTGTTGTGCTAATATATTTAAAGGCCTTGATTATCTGAAATCATGGCTTATGATTTAAAAATGTCCTTGTGACTAAGCCTGTTGTGCTAATATATTTAAAGGCCTTGATTCTCTGAAATCATGACTTATGATTTAAAAATGTCCTTGTGACTAAGCCTGTTGTGCCAATATATTTAAAGGCCTTGATTCTCTGAAATCATGGCTTATGATTTAAAATTGTCCTTGTGACTAGGCCTTTTGTGCTATTAAATAAAACTGTTATTGTTGCTTTGATTCTCTGAAATCATAAGCTTATAATTTATAAATGTCCATGTGACCAGGCCATTGGGTGCCACTAATAAAACTGTTAATGTTTTATAATTAGGATAAATTATAATAGAAATCCTAAATAAATATGATTAATAAATTAACCAAATATGGTCTCTGCTTACCATGGTTAATGAATTTCCCTAAGGGGCAATTCCGTAATAAACATCCCCTAGAAGGGAAGTGCCTACGGGCTATGATTAATGTCCTCTGAGACTAAAGACAGTGGTAGCCTACAACTCCCTGTCAAGAAAAGGTAATGAACTTTGATTCAAACCTTAATGCCTCGATTCTCTGAAATCATGGCTTACAAATTAAACTTGTCTACGCGACTAGGCCATTTGTGCTATTATTAACTTATAAATTTGGATTTAGGATAAAAATCCTAAATAAAATAAATATCCTTCCTTCCCTGCCAGTATGCAGTTTTAAAAGAATCTTAAAGGTGAAACCTAGCCTACGCGGCCAAGATGGTGAAACCTACTCAAGGGATTCGGATCCTTGTTAACACCTAAGAACGTGTTAGCACTCCTGAGAAATGTGATTCAATAAAATCACAACAGTCATCCCTATATTGGAAAAAAATTTATTAATTTCCTAATTTGCCTTATGATCTAGAAATCATGGCTTATATCATCTTATAAGATGATCATATTATAAACATCCGTGAGTGATGAAGTGCCTACGGGCTAAATTTGTTGTCCGATAAGACAACGACAGTAATGGTCTTTGACCCTGTCTAAAGATTTTGGAATACTTCCAAGCATAATAGTCGGTAAGGTCCGTACGATCTCGACTAATATCATCTGAAAGGATGATCATACCATAAATATCCCTTAGGAGGGAAATGGCTACGGGCTATAATTAACGCCCTCCGAGGCTAAAGACAGTGGTAGCCTGCAACTCCCTGTCAAGAAAAGATGTTTTGCCTACGGGCTATAATAAATTGTCCATATGAGACATTGACATTATGATCTTTATGATTCCTTGTCTAAGGTGGTGAGCTAGGCTCAAGCCGAATAGTCAATATGATTAATGCAATCCTGACTTATATCATCTAAAATGATGAATCCATTGTAAACACCCATTTGTGATGTTTCGCCTACGGGCCATATTATATTGTCCATTTGCGACACAAACATTATGATCTCCATGATCCCCTGTTTAAGGTAGTGAGCCGAACTCAAGCCTAATAGTCTATATGATCATTGCGATCCTGACTAGTATCATCAGTATGATGATCATAAATTCATAATATTGACATCCCTAGTGATGAACTGCCTATGGGCTATACTTTATTCTACTGCCGATAAGACAAAATAGTGGTGATCTTTATGATCCCCTATTCAAAATGGTGGGATTATACCCAAAACCTAATAGTCAATATGATCGATGTGATCATGACTAACATCATGAGATACGAAAATTATAGATAGACATCCATTAAGTGATGTTAATTGGTTTACCTTTCTGTCAAAAGAATCGCATGTCAAGGCGATGACAGTTGTAGTCTATGACTCCCTGTCCAAAGGTGAAGAACTATGTTCAAGCCTTAAGACTCCCGATCTAATAAGATTGCAGCCTATGAATTGATGTCCTTGTGACAAATCCACAAGTTATATTTCAAGTCACCCATAACAAGCCTCCGTGCTATAATTCGTCGTTCGTGACAAGTTAACATACTAAATGTTAACATCGCTGGTGACAGGCCTTAGTGCCATATCCTATAACGTCCTAGAGACAAGGCCATTTGTGCCGCATCTAAATGTCATTACGACAAGGCCTTCGCGCCATATGATTAAGTATGTCCTTCATGACTAGGCTTATTGCCATATCTTTCTACGTCCCTCGTGACAGGCTTCTATGCCATTTATGTATATATATATATATATATATAACCAAAGTCATGTAAGGCTAGCCTTTGAGCTATTTATAATCGTCCTTGTGACAAAGACAGTTGTGACATTATGGTCCCCTGTCAAGCAGGTATTGGACACGCTCCAAACCTTGAATGCCATTGATAGTCCTTTTGTGACCTAAGCTAAATGTAATAGATATACATTCAAATAGCATTCATTAAGAATGTTCGGAACATAATGGCCTATACGGTTCGTGGATGTCGTGGCTAATCTATGTCAGGTCATCAGGATGATGACTAATAATGGTTTAATTTGGTATTTAGTACCATGTTTTGAGTATGGAAAACTCGGATGAGATAGGCAATAGTCGCGATGCTATTAATGCGACCAAAGCAAATAATGTCTCAAACGTAAACCTCAATATTAATGGAGTTAATATCCAAGCGGTGGTTAACGCAGCAGTTTGAAAGGCCAAGGGGAAAAGGTCATGAAACAACCCAAAGAGCCGAATGCTTCTCGCTCTAAATTTCATCCAAAACCACGTTCAAATGCTCATGAGAAGAACTTTGTTCACACTTCGGATATGAAGGATGAGCCAAAGGAGGAGGATAACTCCCAGAAATCTAAGAAAAGAACTAGTACAGGCTTAATAAAAAGCAACGAGAGTTCAGTAAGAAGACTGTATGTAAGAATGGCTATAAAAGACACTAGGGACAGTGTCGAATAGAGCCAGGAACAGGTCATCATTTCCCAGGAATGTAGGGACATAAAGAATGCAGTCTATCACGGCTGTGGTGAGTAAGGCCGCATCTGAACTAGATTCCATAAAGCTGCCAAAGAAGGTGCAGCTAAGCCTGGAAAGGCTAAAGGAAGAAATGACTGAACTCACCTGATGAATGCCAAGAGGCAGTTCACGATGTCATCAAGTACATCCCTTATCATTTACCAATGATAATTTCTGCTAAGTGTCCTGATTTAATACAGGCAATAATAAATCTTCATAAACCATAAGCTTAGCAAACTTTTATATTATCCACAAGGTATAACTTACCAAGGAAACCATAGTAACCGATTCTTCTAGTATCGGCAAGGAATCCTTCCGAAAAATCTAAGAGTACTCTTTCTTCGCATAGAGTACGACAACATATGTTATTTTAATTATTTTTCTCATTGTTTTTCTATCGCCTACGAATGCCAAACTATGTTTGATAAAAGTGCCATATGAGCATTAGCGTATCATAGTGTGTCCCATGGATTACTTCCATGCCTGATCAGTATGGAGGTTTAATGCATGGAACCCCTGTGATATCCCAATGGTCATATTGTACTAAAGTCGACTAGTAGTATTCAAAGAAGATCTCCAGAATGGAATTGTCCAAGTAAATGTTTCCGATTAAGGAATTCGTGGACTTCTAACATAAATGTGTCACTCATTTGACACAAGCAATGATGGATGAACTGGAGTCTGAGATATGGAAAATCTCTGTAGCCTCCTTGTATCTTGATTATCTTCTCATAAGTTTTCCCTGCTTACCTCCTGGAAGGCAGGTAGAATTAAGATTAGCATCCCGCTGTGGGCTGGAGTATTGTGAAAAACTCCATATTGATTATGGAATAATCAAAACCTTGATTAGGTAGGTTTTAAGACATAGGCTCATATAGCCCGACTCAATATTCTGAGGGTTTTATGTTATTGAATAAGAAAGACGGTTCATATTGCTTATATATTAATTGCCGCAACCCTAATTAGGCAACGATTAAGAATTTGCCATCAGCTACCCAGGATCTAAGGGCAACCTATTGGTGGATAGGCTTGAAGAAGTCTATGGCCACCTATGTAGTTAAATGCTTGACATGTGCGCAAGTCAAAGCCGAGCATCAAAAACCGTCAGGTTTGCTACAACAGCTTGAACTTCCTACGTGGAAGTGGGAAATGGTAACCATGGATTTTATCACCAAGTTACCAAAGACAAGGAAAGGAAATGATAAAATATGGGTTATAGTGGATAGACTGACTAAGTCAGCACATTTCTTACCCATCAAGGAGACTTATAGCTCCGACATGTTAGCCCAGTTATACGTTGATAAGATTGTAGCCTTACATGGCATACCTGTGTCTATTATCTCTGACCGAGATACTAGATACACGTCATATTTTTGGAAGAGTTTCCAACAATCTTTGGGCACACGTTTGAATTTTAGCACGGCTTATCATCCTAAGACTGACGGTCAGAGTGAGCATACTATTCAAACGCTGGAAGACATGCTACGTACATGTGCGATCGATTTGGGTGGTAGTTGGGATAAGAACTTGCCATTAATCGAATTCTCCTACAACAATAGCTACCATACCAGCATTAAGGCTGCGCCCTTCAAGGCATTATACGGTAGAAAGTGTAGATCGCCAGTTTGTTGGGCGGAAGTTGGAGATGTCCAATTATCAGGACCAGAGATAGTGTTCGAAACGACGGACAAGATTGTCCAGATTCGTGACCGTCTCAAAGCTGCCCGAGATAGGCAGAAAAGTTACGCAGATCCAAAGCGTAAAGCTTTTCACGTCGAAGTAGGTGATAAAGTGTTGCTTAAAGTATCACCCTGGAAGGGATTGATGCGGTTTGGTAAGAAAGGCAAGCTAAGCCCGAGATACATAGGACCTTTCGAGGTTATCGAACGTATCGGGTCAGTTGCCTATAAGTTAAACTTACCTGAAGAGCTTAGTGGAATTCACAATGTGTTCCACATCTGAAATCTGAAGAAGTGTTTCGCTGACGAATCACTGGTTATACCACATACAGATGTGCTTATAGATGAGAGCTTAAAATTTGTGGAAAAACCATTGTCGATTGAAGATCGACAGGTTAAGAAGCTTCGAAGGAAGCATGTACCTATTGTAAAGGTCAAATGGGATGCCCGTAGAGGTCCCGAATACACGTGGGAAGTTGAATCCACGATGAAAGAAAAGTACCCTTATTTATTTCAGTAAATCTCGGGTCGAGATTTATTTTAAGAGGGTGAGGATGTAACACCTCGAAAGTTCACATCTTATAATGTGTAGACACGTGTCATATGTTTAAACGTGTGAAAGAATATTATGAAAGGAATAAAGTTGACAAACATGGAAAGTATGTGAATATACGTATTCTAAGTATCAACAGTGAATAAATATATTGTACATTAACCCTACATGATGTTTATAACGTCAAACGAATAAATCATGGATCATGCGAAGCTAAAAGTGAGAGATTACAAACTACAGGGGTTAAATGTGTCAACATGTTTAAGTTTTACCTCTGAGTGACCTTTTGACAAACCCGAAGCTTTGTAACTGTAAATTATGCTCACTTGAATGCACGATATAAATTTCATTAAGATTCGTTATCGTATGAGAAAGTTATGATCAAATTCGTGTGCGAGGGGTTAAAGCGTCAACGTTGAAAGTTAGGACTTTTCGGGTAACAATAAAGTTAACCGGGGACTTAACAAAGTGGGTATATGTCTTGAAGCCCTTATACGTCAAATACGAGGGCTCAAAATGCAAGGAAATGAGGTCTAGACAAAGTTTGAAGAGCCAAGGACCAAAGCTGCAATTAAAAAAAAATGTTGTTGGATGTTACCATAGGCTCGCGTAGCGCGAGCCCTCACCCTCATGCCGTCGCGCTACGCGACGGCCCCAGCTGGCAGTTTTCTTGATTTGTTGTTGATTCTTGTCTGCCAAAGCCTTGGATCCGACTTTAAATCGATTGCCTCTTCAAGCTTGGCCCCTAAACAACCCCTAACACATTTAGGGACACTTGTTAGTGAGTTGTGGTGGGTTGTAGACTTATGTGTCAACAATTTGTGGTGATTAAACCACTATATAAAGGCCTCTAAGTTGCAAACATGCTTCACACTTTCATTCTTGCAATCTGATCATTTGTGGAGCACAAGAGCACCTTCCAAGCCTTCCTAGTCGTTCATTAGACACTTGTAAGTATGCTTAACCTCCTTTAATTGAGTTTAGCTTAGTTATTTAGCTAAAAGTCAAACCGTCGTAATTAACGGTTGACTTAACAATTAATCACTAATGGCTCAGTGATTAGTCGAATTGAAAGTAGTTATAAGTTGGTAATTATGTGGGTAATAAACCCTCAAAAGGGTTCCCCCTGATTCCCAACCTAACTAGGTCAAATGTCGGGTCAAACTTGCTATTAAAAAGTCAACAGAATGTGTAATTTCTAATTTATGCATAATTAGCAATGTAGAACACATACAACCTGTTGGATCATTAATATAACTTGATAATGAGTGTAAGAACGTGTCTAAACATGTTCAACCCGACAATTTACTGTATAGACCCGGTTCGGAACCGAAAGTCGCATAGTTTGACTTATACTTTGACTTTCAGTTCTGACCCGTTATGGTATGTTTTAGAAATACCTCAGAACTCTATTTAGACCAGGTTACATGCTAGTATAACCCTCCATGATTATACACCATGGTTCATTAGTTAACCAATTAATACGCATGATTCCGTTAATTGCTCATATGTTGACCATTATGCCCTTTTCACCTTAAATCGTGATTTTTGAAAATGTAAAAGAGTAGAAACTTTAATTACTGATATATAAACTTGTATGCAAAGTTTAACATCAGTTTGAGGTGTAGATTAAGAGTTATGCTCGTTAGCGTAAAATTGAAGCTTTATGTTAATAAAATGGCGTAATTAGCGTATAGCCTAGTTAAGCCAACTTTTTTATATCCAAATCTTTACCCACTGATGTAATATATTATTTTGGGAATTTTAAAGATTTTTAATTAATTTTAGGCTGAGCATAACTCATAGTCGTAAGCTTAATCCGGTAAATGTCGGTTTTGCCCTTACGGGCCATAAAATGAGTTTTACATATCTAAACGACTCCAAACCTTTTGCTACTGATCACATATGATAAATAAATTATTTTAAGCCTTCTGGAAATATAAAAATATCAGATTTATGTATCAAACCCGGAAATGGCCTATAATCGCCTTTTTAAGCGTTTTTAACGCATAGTATGTACTAAAACTATTTTAAACATAAAAGGGTTGATACCTACTGATATTTGAGGAAAATTATAATATTTTAGCAGTAAGCAAAGGTTGATAAACTCAGACTTCAGTTTTGAGCTTTTCGGCTTATGTGAAATTACCAAAATACCCCTACCGGGCATAGTTTGGTTATAATTGATAAATTTCACATATATACCTTACCCTACTGTTATAACTCATTAATTTGAGTATGTTTGATGATTACATCAGAACTGTAACTCAGTTAAACACTTAAACTTTTTTACAACCTTTAAAATGACCAAACTACCCCTACGGGGCATAGTTTGTGTTTAAATTCGTTTCGGGTATAATAAAAGACATATTACTGATGTCACAACATATATGAAGCATATTAACTTAGGAAACCTGTAAATAGCTCTCATGAATACTCGTTACGCTTTTTACGCGTTCGGTTCGGTTTATGTAACTAGTTTACATAAACTAGCCTAAACGGGTCAAACCTTATCAGTTTTATCTCAAAATCCAGAATGTGTATGAAATACCCATATTAAACAAGTCTCTGAACTTGTCGGGTCTAAATCACATTCTATCCGGTCTTCGCTTAATCGTGCGTACGAACCGTATCTTTGAAACTAGCCGGTCTAAGCTTAAGCTTAATTAAAGACCCGTTAAGGATTCTAATAGGTTATTATAAACCTTCGTTCCAGATTAGGAGTACCAGTAAAAGCTACGTGCATTTTGCTTATTGTGAATTATACATTGCTCAGGTAAATACTTTTAACTTATTTTCCCTATACGGGCTTGGGTTACGGTATATAGCATACCGCTTGATCGGGCATCAAATCCTCCACCGTTGAGTGGGTAATTGAATAAATTTGATCGGCTCGTTTTAACAGTCTTGTTACTTAAAGCCTTTGGGGGGGTTAATGACCATGTCCCGGATATCCTTGGCATCATTTTACGAAATGGCCACAACTTAAGCGCGGGGTGTAGGCGTACACCCGTCAGTGCACAAAAGAATATTGTGGTGTGTCTATTGATCTTTAACCCGGACGAGATCCGGGCTACTGAACGCACAAGGAACATGTAATTCATTCACAAGATTATATATTTAAATAATTCTCCCAAGTTATAAAAGGTTAATTTTGCCTCTGTGCATTTTAATCAAATTATAAAAGACATTTTGTGCCACGTGCATCCAAATCAATTTTCTTAAACCATTTTCAAAATGAGTCAGTTACTTGTATTTACCAGTGTAAACTGACGTATTTTCCAAAAAGGCTAAATGCAGGTACTATACGAAATTGGCTGGATATTTCTCCTTAGCATCAATAGAAGTCTCGCAAGCTTAAGATGCCTAAAAGTCTGTTGAACTATTGTCTCTATTTTATTTTCGATCCATCTGTGGATAAACTTCCGAATATTGTGACATTTGATATTACAATATTAAATTTGGTTATATTATATCTTTTAAATTGCTTCCGCTGTGCATAATTAAATATTGTGTTGTTTGACTATTATGTTGCCAACCACGTCACGATACTCCCCTACCGGGCCCACCGGTGACACGTGGAAATCGGGGTGTGACATCCGGCAATTCGACACAACCCACGAATTCTGACTTAAAGAGTTGAACATCAACCCAGGCCCTGCACTTGAACATTTGAACATCGACCTCAGGCCTTGTTTTCTCTAATTGCAACAAGTTTCTGAGTTGGCGACCGCAGAATTCTGATCGCAGTTATGATTATTGATTAGTTAGGACCTGTTTTGTCAGATCGAAGGTATGACTAATTGATCATTGATGATTACTTAATTAGTTAGGATCATTAGGTGTTAATTGTCGATTATTTATGAAAATTAACATTAACAAGTGTTGACTATTGCGTTTTATTTGGCATTAATTGTCGGTTAGTTATTTAGTTAAGTGTTATTTGGTACTTAGTGTTGATTATTTGGCATTATTTGTCGATTATTTAGGCGTTAGTTTGTTAGAAACTTTGTCGATTATTTTGGCGTTAATGCCTAAGGGGCACATTTTTTTGAGCTCGGACAAGACACCTGAATTCTCAGGGCTGGCCCTGGTTACAAAGCCACAACATCTAACGTCTTGTGCGGGCACCATACATTAATGACATTATCATACACTATAACTGCAACACTTATATTGGTTTTACTGAGTTAGATCTGATCCGTCGAAACACGCGTTTTCATATAGTTAACAGATCACATAACGTGTCACCAGCTATAAACAAATTAGACGCCGCCTTCGCAACACGCTTACAACAAGTTACAAATGTCATCTTTAACACTTCTTCTGCAAAACAATTACAAATGTCTTTTTGTATTGATGGAGCCGTCATTTGGCAATTCTTCGGAGCATTACTTAATATGTACTTTCCAATTTCTTCATTTATTTGTGCAAACAATTTTAAAAACTCTATGAGTTCCTCTATATAAGGATGCTTCAGATTCATCATGACCCCGAAAAGGTAACCCGCCATTCAACAATCCTTTAGCGAGTATAACCGAAGTACTTAATCAGATTCTATATTCTTTGTTTTGTTCGGGTTTTTTTTGAACCGCAGGTATAGATTGGGCTTCTTTAAGTAAGTCTTCTCCTTTTTGAACCCCCTGTTGTGAAAACTATTGCATTTACCAACATGAGTTTCGAATCTTTCTTCTTTCCTATGCCAACATTGTACCCCCTCACTCGCAAATGCATCTTTTTGTCCACTTTCTTTGAATAAGTAACAATATAAGCAATACACTCTATCCGCTTTGACACTATATTCCAACCAATTTCCATGCTTTTTTGTGTACCATTTTGGATTGAACTGTCTTAACTTATCACCATTACCAATAAGTGTTTGTGGAAAATCTGTTTTTTTCCCTTTCGGTTGACATGGACCTCGAAGCAAATATGTTCGTCTAATTTCATCTTTTTGACTAGGGTGATAAGATGAAATTGGTTTCCTTTCGGAAGGATCCCACGGAAGATCATCCAAAACGATTTTCAAGGGTTTACTAGTTGAAGATGACGATTCAATGTTAGGTGGTGGTTGCCTTTGAAAAAAACTGGAAATATTCTTCTGCATAACTGATAATGCCTAAATACCAAATTCAAGTTTAAAACATACATCAAAACCTGTTTATTCTCAACTCAAAAACCCAATTTCAGCAGCAATATTAACTTAAATAAAACAAACAGATGTATAAGTGTATAACAAACTGACAAATTCAGGTTTAAAAACCCCAATTCAAGTTTAAAAACCCCAATTCAAGTTTAACTACCAAAATTAACTACCAAATTGACAAATTCAGATGTATAACAAACTGAAACTTTCAGCACCAATATTAACTTAAAACAAACAGATGTATAAGTGTATAACAAACTGTAATCATAAATCACTGATGTAATCAAAATTCTAACCTTAATCGGCGGAGGCGGAGCAGCCGAGCAGCGGAGAGGAAGGACGTCGGGGCGGCAGACGGCAACAATCGGCGGAGAGGTCAGGGGTGGAGCTGCTGATGTTGTCGACTTGTTTCACTCTGTTCGACTGTTCGTTACTTGTTCTGTGGCTTGTGCGGCGTATGTTTTGTGATATAACCCTAAATGGGTCATTAAAGAAAAAAAAAATTAAAAGAGAAATAAAAAAAAGGGAACAAAAACGAGTTGATACGGGATTCGAACTCAGGTGAGTTAGGAAGAAAAGCGCAGACATAACCAGTGGAACCAAGACTTTTTTTGTTTATGGGTTCCCTTTATAATTTACTTATGGGTTCCTTTTCAGTTTCTTTTATATATTTACACTAAAAATTAAAAACCGACTGAGTTCCCGGGAACCCGTACTTTCTACATAAGTCCGCCCCTGACGACAACAATCTAGTTTTACTTATATTTAAAAAAGTTATAAGAACTCAAAGACATGTATCATTCACTCTATTTTTTTTTTTTTTTTTTTTTTTTTTGAACAGCGAGGCGTATACAACCCTATGGAAACCCACTCTTGTATAATTCTCCGCATTGCTTAAGGAAATGCAGCACCTTACTCAGGCCTTGAGGATCGAAGCTGAGCACCCGGGCAGGAACCTCCGAAGGAGTAAAACCTTCCCACCTCCTCTTTGCTTGAAGTGGGGATCGAACTTGAGACCTCTCACAAGGTCTAAGTCTTTTCCACCACTCCACCAAAGACTCATTGGAGTACGTGTTTGGTGGCTTGTTCTGCCGACACCACCCGACGGAACATTGACTATGTG
Organism: Helianthus tuberosus; assembly: GCA_030545235.1. Lineage (NCBI taxonomy): Eukaryota > Viridiplantae > Streptophyta > Magnoliopsida > Asterales > Asteraceae > Helianthus > Helianthus tuberosus. The sequence goes on along the minus strand of CM060420.1, from coordinate 28,717,924 downwards.
CCACAGCCTTATCTACACTTATGATAGGCTTTCTACTCCACAAAATGGATAACACCGTTATTTTTTAATAAAAATATAAGGTCATTATCTACTCTAACAAAAACCAACGGTGGTAAGACTGCGGGGTATGGTGGGGCTTGGGTTGGGCGTGGTTGGGGCGGGTGCTGACACGTGGAATGGGAGCCCCCCCACTGCCTGGTACGTGTCCGCGGGGTATGGTGGGGCGTGGGTTGGGCTTGGGTGCACCGCGTGGCATGGTAGTTTATAAAAAAAATATATACAAAATTTTAAAAAATCACACAAACATTTATAAAAAAAAACATACAACTTCATTAATATTTATAAAATTACATAAACCTAAAAATTACAAAATAAGAAACCTAAAGCGTTAAATAAATTTCAAAAAGGTCGATCTTGTCGAACGCCTTTTTTTCCTTGCCGCGAAACTCTATATTCGCCACCGCCACCCGGTCCTCGTGGCTTAACTCGCCCCCGGGAACGGCTTCGTAGTAAGCCTTGAAACGCTCGAGTTTGGGACGTAGCTCGCGCCATTTATGTTGGCACGCATTCATGTTGTGGCGGTCGTTACCGACGTTTAGTCGGTAGGCCGCGAAAGCTTCCGGCCAATATTTGGTTTGGCCCGGTGGCCGCCCCTTCATAGCCTCAACGACGCTTGTGACTAGGGCAAGTTCTTCGTCGTGGGTCCAGGATGCCATAGCGGGTTCGTGGGATGTTGGGTTTGTGGTGACCGGCTGGGGCAGCGGGTGGGGTTTGTCGAATTTTTGGGACCACGGTGGGGGTTGGGATGGACCACCCGGTTGGGGTTTGGGGGTATTTATAGGGGATGTTGGGGTTTGGGTGACCGGTTGGGGTGACCGGTTGGGGTGACCGCTTGGCCAAGCCAACGGTTTGAATTTAAAAATTCAAAACTTTTGTGATGGCCCGCTATGACGTGGCGGGTGAGCCAATGATATTCAGCCAACTAGGATGGCCAAACCGCCCCACGTCCGGCTTGAAACCCATGCCCCAAGGGCCACGCCGAAACCCATGCCCACCCGGGGTGGTGGCTTGGGCGTTTTCCCCTTACCCACGCCCAAACTCCCGCCCCATACCCCGCAGTCTAATAGAGGTTTCATTTGATTGGTTGAGTTGGGCGGCCATGGGCAGCCACCTGCCACCCAATTTTTTTTTTGTTAAATTACGATTTTGTCACGTTTATATTTATAGTCATTCATGACACTCCCTTATTGGCCAACAAATTTACGATTTTATCCCGTTTTAAAATTACGATTTTACTATCAGTTCAAAATTATGATTTTACCCTCATTTAAAAATAAATTTACGCTTTTGCTCCCAGCTAAAAATTTTCAATTTTTCCCTCGGTTCAATATTATGATTTTGTCCCGTTTAAATTTACAGTTTTGCCATTAGGTTTTTTCCCTTGTAATAACGATTTTGTCATCTGTTCAAAATTATGTTTTTACCCCTATTTAAAAATAAATTTACGCTTTTGTTCCCAGCTAAAAATTTCAATTTTGCCCTCGATTCAAAATTACGATTTTGCCCCGTTTAAATTTAGAGTTTTGCTATTAGGTTTTTTTTCTCACACAGCCAAGTTACGATTTTGCCCTCATCCCCATTGGTCCATTTAATTTACGATTTTATCCCTGAAACAAAATTATGATTTTCCCCTCAGTTCAAAGTTACGTTTTCCCCATCGTTCTAATTTTTCTAGCAAAACTACAAAAGTTTTTTTTTTAATTGGTTGACTCGATTTAAATTTTTTCGTTTAAAGGAGCTGCCTAACACGCGCTCATTAGTCCTGAAAAATTACAGTTTTGCCTTGAGCCCAAAATTATAGTCTTATCACCGTTTTTGATTTTTCCTAGCAAAATTATAGCAGTATTTTTTTAATTGATTGAGAAATATTCAGCAATCGCCCCGCAATACGGACGGGGCATCAACTAGTTATTATATATATCAAAAGACATCGTATGATTGCGCTAGTGGCTTTTCAGCTTTTAGCTTTTTGCCACAGTTGTTTTCTCATTTTACAACTTCGCACAACAGCATCATCATCAGTAGGCATAAATTATCGTTTCCACCATGGTCCACTTTTCTCTTTCATCTTTCTTTCTCTAGAAATTACACCATCAAATGCACCATTCTGAGAAACTGAATCGGAAAAGTTGAAAGATCGTAGAACGAAAAGCCGCAGCGAATGGTGGTGCAACCTTTTTTGAGTTCCCGGCCACCATCACCACAGCCAGCCCATAACGTTGTACCACCTCCAGTCCAGCCGACCATCAACGATGGAACCACCACCACTACAGCCGCTCCACCATCTACTTTCCCTCTCTTCGGCTTTCCGAGCTAAACATATGAAGTCGTTGGAACCATAACCGCGGTGGTTCTGCACTCGAATCTCCTTCTTCGTTCCCGATCTAGGACATGCAACAATTCTCAGGCAGGGAATAAAGGTACAACCACATTTTAAATAAAGAAATCAACAACCCATCCAGATCACAAATTTCATAACAAAAACCAAAAATGAAATTAAAATAAGTGGACCAAAACCTTTAGGATTACAAGTTCATAAAAGAGAAAGGGAGGCAAACAGAGCTTTGATTTTTATCTTTGAATAGTGCAGAACCTATTCTGGTACTGGTAGGTGATGGTGGTGGAGAGGGCAACTTTAAAGAGAGAATATAATAAATGAATTCTTGTACCCTAATAAAAAAGATTATGAGATTTGTTCGGTTTGATTATTTTGTTGTTTCATAAATTAAAACTAAACTATTACAAAATAAAATAAATTTAGCATTATTTTTGTTTTTTTAAAGAAAAATGTTACTTCTTTTACACCGATATTTATTTCCGAGAGAAATGCCCGGATAGTCCCTGTGGTTTCACCTTTTTTCAGCTATAGTCCCTATCTTTCTAAAACTACTTGAATAGTCCCTGTGGTTTACCGTTTTGTTCTCGGATAGTCCCTGGGTCTAACTTCAGTTACTTTTCTCTGTTAAGAGGGGTGTGAAATGACAAAAATACCCTTTCTTAAAAGGCCAAACCATAGGGACTATCCGGGCATCTTCTTCATTTATATATAAAACCCCACCACCACACTTCATCTTCAACCTCCACCCACCATCACCCTCCTCCACCCTCCACCATCACCGCCACAGTTTTAGAAAAAACCCGCCCGTCTAAAGGCCAGCTGCGATCAAAGTTGGGCTCGGTCCCGAACCGACCTCAAAACTACATCGCCATCATCACCCCCCACTCATCCCCTTCCTATTTGTTTCTTTGTCTCTGCAACCTGCAACCTGCAAACACCACTGGCCCACCATCGGACGACCACCTGCCATCACCACTGGCCCGCCATTATATTGTCGCATCATGTGTATTTGGGATTTAATGTCAGAATAAAAAAGAACAAGTTCACATAATCAAATAGTCACTACAGATTTTTGGCATAATCAACACTTTAGTTCACAGTTGCATCCGTAACAAATCTGACCCGGAACCTACCGGATTTGACCCGCAACTGAACCAACTGAGCCGAGACTATACCGTGCCTGAACCGATCACAGAACCACCATAACTCAGCGGCCGGAGGTCATCTTCGACTTGACCGTATCCGACCCGAGCTCGAAATACCCAAATAAAACTCGAAACTCACTTGAAAAACCCGAACCAAGAACCAATCAGAATCGAACCTGCTGGATCTGGGAGCCGAATCACCACCGCCGCCATTGTCGGTGCTTTTGGTCGTCGGTCCGACGACTCGTCGTTTTCTGTCGTTGCCATTGTGTTCCGATCATCACCATCACTCTCTGATTTCACCCTCTCTCTCGATCTATGTCTCTCTGTGCTCAAACCAGCAATCCGACGACACCACATGCCACCTCCGCCACTGATTTAGGTATGTTGTGGGTGGTTGTGGCCGGCCGGTGACCTCCGCCATCTCTGTCTCTCTTGCTCATCTTCGAAATCGGAGGTGTGTGTATATGAATAAGATTGTACAGATGGTGGTGGTGGCGGTGACAGGTTGATGGTGGTGGTGGCGGGTTGATCAACGGTGGTGAAGGTGTTGAGAGGTGGGAGAGAGATCTCTGTGTGTGAGAATGGTAGAGAGAGAGGAATAGAGATAGAAGATAGTTGTGTGTATATATATAAATGAAGAAGATGCCCGGATAGTCCCTATGGTTTGGCCTTTTAAGAAAGGGTATTTTTGTCATTTCACACCCCTCTTAACAGAGAAAAGTAACTGAAGTTAGACCCAGGGACTATCCGAGAACAAAACGGTAAACCACAGGGACTATTCAAGTAGTTTTAGAAAGATAGGGACTATAGCTGAAAAAAGGTGAAACCACAGGGACTATCCAGGCATTTCTCTCTTTATTTCCTTTACTAAAGTTTGAATATGAAATCCCTCAATTAACATGTGTTTCTACTAAGTGAAAGATAAATTTATGAACATACTTATGTCATGAACTGATATACCTATTTTTGTATATTATGCCAACAAACCATATATATGAAGTTCCATGTTTGATAATAAACATACAAAAGAATTTTTACTTTTAAGATGCTTGAAATAATATTTTTAGTTATAATTCCCGCTGCTATTAAACTTTGATTATTCATAACATGAATCCCAATATGTTATAGATGAACCGAACCGACACTGACATCAGTACCGGTAAATGTATCATCAAAATCGGCACTAGCATCTGTTTTTACGTTACTTGACATATGTTAAAAATGTGTCGTCACTCTTTTAGACATCGCACGACTTTTTTTTTCTTTTCGGCCGATATACCGAGTGTTAGTACCGTACCAAAACCATAACGAACCGAGCCGATACTTACCGAATTTCCGCGCATCGCGCGGAGGAATACCCCTAGTTATACTATTAAGTTATAAGACAAAGTCGGTGGAAACCTCATCGGCTGTCTCCCCATCCCTTATACTTTTAAAATGTTGCAATTTTAGCCCCTTAATTTTGGTTCCTTCAAAGTTTTTTAAAATGACAAATTTAGTCACTAAACTGTTACTCCATTTTACAAATAGTTTGCTTTTAACACCCCAACTTTGTGGTAGTTTTCTTTTCAGCCCAACTTTGTTATAGTTTCTTTCTTACCCAAAAACTTTATCAAATTTTATCTTTACCCTTTCTTAGCTCTTAAGTTTAGAAAAAGCAATTTTTAACCACTTAACTTTTTATGAACTTTGTAATTGTCACTTTGACCCCCTCGTGAGTTTTTGGCTTTACGACATATATTCGAGTTAGTTGGGTCGCGTATAATATGTTATGATTGTACGATCTAAATTCGATTTATGTTACGTTTTGATCCAATCGCAATGCAACTATAGGATACACTGAGTTCAATCGGATACGTCAAAACGTACGTTTTCATATGGTTAATACATCACATAACGCTTGGACTAATCCGTTCGATATTTACGAAGTACCCGCGCCTCTTATTACTAGTTTTTTAAGAAGAAAAAGCTTATTCGTTAGTTTACCTTCAAAATGAAATGTATTCTTATTCTGATTTTATCATGCTTTTCTATAATACATAGCATAACCTTATACTAGTAAATGTGTAACCAAATATAAAAAATAGGAAGTTGGTAAAACAAAATATCTGCTTCTACTTGATTTTACTTCTAAACAGATTTTTCAAATAGAGTTTACTTCTTACCAGATAATATCTAACCAAATAATTTATAATTATTATTATTATTAAAATACATTTTTAAATATTTTCTTTCATTTACTTGTATAGTTATGCTCTTCATTGTACATGAACTAATAATTAGGTTTTTCAAATATAAATCACATCCCATTTTTAATACGAGAGATGGTTGTTTGATTTAGATATACACATATGCTTTTGGGGTTTGTAGAAACTATCAGCCGACCTACAAGACACGTGGCCTCCTTTTAATACAACAGCATTTAATTCTGGTTTGCAAAATGTAACGTTCTGCCACGTGTATTGATATCTCACATGCAATGCATATCTATTCACCACGTATACCACCTTTTGATCATCTCACTTTCCCCTTATATAAACCATTAGAATCTCATCATCATATTCACACACAAACAATACAAAGTAACAAGTGATCAAGTGTACCTTTTGCAGCGATTGTTGTACTTTTCTGAATCATTTTCGACTGAAAATATGGCACACCAAGGAGGAGATAAGCAGTACGGACGTGAAACTCGCCACACCGGCGACTACGAGAACCCAATTCACTCCACCGGTGGTCAGTATGAACAGGATGTTCGCCAAACCGACGAGTACGGCAACCCGGTTAGGAGAACCGACGAGTATGGAAACCCTGTCCATACCACCACCGGTGGGACCATGGGTGATTATGGTTCCACAGGGTTAGGTCAAGGAACAGGAGGGATTGGGACCGGTGGTTATGATACCTACGGTCACCAAGGGTTGGGAACTGGCGTAGGTCATACCACCGGAGGTACAGGAACTGACTATACCTCCGGTGGTCGTTCCACCGGTCAGACTGGTTACCAAGGTTTAGGTACCGAGTCTGAGTTCGGTGGAACAACTGGAACCTTCCAAAACCAACCCAATGCCACACGTATTGGTGGTACTGGGTTGAGTAGTGGAACTGGGGCTGGTTTTGGAGGTACTGGCACCGGAACAGGAACAGGCATTCTACATCGATCTGGAAGTGGCAGCTCAAGCTCGGTAAGTAATATATTTACTTCGTATTCTAGGGGATAGAGACTGCTTTGAGTTAAAATATTTTTTAGTAGTTTTGAAAATAAACTCGTTTATGTTTTTGTTTAATTTATGATCTCATTGATTGATGTGTAGTCGGAGGATGATGGGCAAGGAGGAAGGAGGAAGAAGAAAGGTGTGATGCAAAAGATCAAAGAGAAGCTTCCCGGTGGTCACAGTCAAGAGGAGCAGTATCAGAGCCAGACGACTACGACTACGACGGGTGGCGGTGCGGGTTACGGTGCAACCCACGAGAAGAAAGGGATGATGGAGAAGATCAAAGAAAAGCTTCCGGGACATCACTGAAGGAATTGTGTGAGGCGTATATACACACACAGAATAAAGATATAGAAATAATAAAAGTTTGCATGGCTCCTGTTGTGTTACCAGTGTGTGTTGTGATGGTAGATCTAGTGTGTGTACTTCTGTTTTAATTTTCTTTTGTTTTGTTTTGTTTTGTATGTGGTTTCACTGTGGTTGTTTTTCGATATGGTCATGGGAAATATATACCTAGCTTTGTTACAAAATTTGCAATTTATTGACTGAAATATATTACTATGTTAAATATATACCTAGCTTTGTTACAAAATTTGCAATTTATTGACTGAAATATATTACTATGTTAGAAATTAAGTTGTGCACCACATTTTGAGAAATCAAGTATACAAATAGGTGAAATCAGATAAAACGGAAAATTTTCTTTTAGCAAAAGTGTGACGCATGAGAATTAAGATAACGGAACTATTTTTTTTTAACGGAAGTGTGACACATGAGCCAGTGGGTTGATAAATATTACTTATTTATTCCTTAACCCTGAATCGTGGATGGAAGTCATGGAACCTTCGAGGCCTCGAGTCCATTGCAAGTTGCGAATTAACCCAATAAGGAGAAATCATTATTTTCAGTTGACCCAATAAAGGACCCAACAAGAAGAAATCATGAAATCATCTCTCTATATAATTTATCATCCAAATTAACCCCAATAAGGAAAAATAATGTGTATTAGTATATCTAATTTTATTTTCAAATTAGTAGAGACTAGAAAGCGTTGCGGCGAATATAAATCTATTACTAACAAAATGTATATACTGGAACAAGATACCAATATTGTTTGGATATATAGGTTTGGATTGTGATGGTGAAAAAATCAATTATATTCGACAGGTTCGATTTTGAACAAATTTTTTATTGAAACATAGATAAGATAAACATGTCACCAAGATATATTTGAAATACTATAACATGTTTAAAGCTATATTTTTTTAAAAAATGTTGAAAACTTTGAAATACTATAACATGTTTAAAGCTATATTTTTTTAAAAAATGTTGAAAACTAAGATCAAGTGAGCTATATATATATAGGGTAAGGATAGTATAAAAATGGCCTAAAGTGTGAGAAGTGTATTATAACACTATATATAATACTATATAACACCATATAAACACTGTATAACAATATGTAACACCATATAATATCATATAACACTATGTAACACTATATATCATTATATAACAAATATAACACTATACATCTATCATAGACATGCTATCAGACAACCTATAGTGTTATATTTGTTATATAATGATATATAGTGTTACATAGTGTTATATGGTATTATATGGTGTTACATGTTGTTATACGGTGTTTATATAGTGTTATATAGTATTATATATAGTGTTATAATACACTTCTCACACTTTGAACACTTTTTACAGGATCCTCTACCTATATATATATAGGGGAGGGTTATCTTGAGAACGCTAAATATTGCGAGAACCGTGAGAATGAATGAAAAAACCAATCAAAACTATTTTTTTCAATACAACCCTCGTTGTAATTAAAATACCACATCAAAAAAAGAAATAACATCATCAAATAGTTCACTTCTCCTCTCAAAATCACTCTTATTAGATTTTTTACAAATGTGTAAATATAACAAATTTACACATGTGTAAATGGCAAACTTACATATTTGTAAATTTTCTTTAGGGTAAATTACACTTTTCGTCCTTTATGTTTGTATTGGATTGTAGTGGATACCCTTTAACTTTAATAATTACACTTACAGTCCTTCCTTTTTAAAAATCATTACACCATAGGTCCTTTAGCACTAACATAATTAAAATTTTTAGTTAAATATAACATGTGACATGAGATTAAGTTAGTAATTTTACCCATCTATTTAATTTAAAAAAATATAATATATAACAATCCATAAAACCCTCTTCTCTCTCTCTTCTTCTCACCATCTCTCCCACCATAACCTGCTACCACGACACCAAGATCTTTCACCATACAATCGCTATCACCAAGCAAACACCGACACCATATTCTCATTTATTTTCATCTCTACTCTCTCTAATCGTAAACAACACAGTTCAGGTGGTGAACATGTTTGAATCGAACAATGAGAGGGTGAACAAATCAGGTGGTTGGTGAACATGCTTGGATCGAAAAAAGAAAAAAAAAAGGGGTGAAGGAGATTGGAATCAAATGGGGGAGAGAGAGTGAGACGAGCCATAAAACCCTCTTCTTTCTCTCTTGCCAAAATCGAAATCCATCAGATTTGGGGCTAGAACTTGACGAAATCCACTGGATCTGTATATGTACATATATCTCTCTTCCAATGGTTTGGGGTTAGGGTTTAATGAGGATTTGGGGTTAAGGTTTGATGTGGATGTTGGATTTTAGAGGATCGAAAGCCTAAGCTTCTGATAATTCATCTTATCCATGTGTCTAAATTTTCTTGATAAGATGAATATTGTTTTATGCAATTAATGGTAGAATTTCAATTCTGTTTTGGTTAATAAGGGTGTAGGGAGTGGTTAAACACTTTGGAGTGGCAAACCAAAAACCGACCAATCAGAGCGCGCCATGTCAATCAGTTAAAAGTGTTTAAACTTTGGTGAAAAGTGTTGGCAATGGTTTAGACACTTGGTGAAGTGGTAAACTTTTTAAATAAAAAAAAAAGGAAAAATGTGTGATTGGTTGAGATAGGAATGGACCCCACCCCACCCCACACCCCCTCTCTCTCTCTCCTTCCTCCCTTCCCGAATCGGTGTTGCCTCACCGATTTCACTCCCATTTCGTCAAACTTGCATGCGGCAAATGGGTTGGCATTGGTTTGCCGCCCATTGCCGATCGGTGAATTGAGTTAGCCACAAACCACTCCCTTCACCCTAAAAGTAGGGGTTCGCACAATTACTTTTCTATACTAATTGTCGCATCAGGCATTATGATTCTTCGTTGTATTTTGGATCTATGGTAGGATTTATCAAGTTTATACATTTTGGTGAATCAGCACATTATGTAATCAGCTTAAGAATTATCAAGTTTGTATATTTCAGTAAGTGATGGTGGCTGGTGGGTTGTTGGTGGTGGGTTATTGGTGGCGGGTGGTGGTGGGTAAAAAAACTATTTTAAACGGATTGGTAAAAAGATTTTTACTATTTTAAATATATTAGTAAAATTAATAACTTAGCCTCATGTGCAAGGCACATCTTGCACATGAGCTATATTTAACTGGAAATTTTAACCTCGTTTGTGCTAAAGGACGTAGGGTGTGATAGGTTTTTCAAATAAAGGACTATGACTGTAATTATTAAAGTTAAAGGTCATCCATTGCAATCCGATACAAACATAAAGGACGAAAAGTGTAATTTACCCTTTTCTTTATTTACGAATTCACGTAAATTTGATATATTCAAATAATAATGATAAGTGTAAAAAGAATTTTTGAATTTGAATTGTTTTTGACCAAGTTCTCGTGGTTTTTTTTATTCGTTCTCACGATTCTCGCAATATCTAAGGTTCTCATATATATATATATATATATAGGGTAAGGATAGTGTAAAAATGGCCTAAAGTGTTAGAAATGTATTATAACACTATATATAATACTATATAACACCATATAAACACCGTATAACAATATGTAACACCATATAATACCATATAACACTATGTAACACTATATAACAAGTATAACACTATACATCTATCATAGACATGTTATCAGACAACCTATAGTGTTATATTTGTTATATAATGATATATAGTGTTAAATAGTGTTATATGGTATTATATGGTGTTACATATTGTTATACGGTGTTATATAGTATTATATATAGTGTTATAATACACTTTGAGCACTTTTTACAGGATCCTCTACATATATATATATATAGGGAGAAGATCATGCGAGAACCATCTCTTATTGCGAGAACCGCGAGAACCAATGTGAACACAACAAAAAATACATAAAAATCACACAAATTTTTTTTTTAATATTTTTTATATAAAAATCGCTACTTTTCGAAGCCAAAAAAATAAATAAATAATTTTTTTTTTCTTTAATTTTTTTTTTTTTTTTGCTACTAAAAGTAGCGATTTGGGCATAAAAAATATAAAAAAAAAATTTAGATTTTTTAAAGATTTTTTTAGGTTTTTTTGGGGTTTAGTTTTTAGCATTTTAGCTTGGGGGGGGGGGGGTGGGGTTAGGTTTTTTTAGGTTTTTTTGGGGGTTTTAGTTTTTAGCATTTAGCTTGGCCGGGGGGGGGGGGGGGGTGGGGGGTTAGTTTTTTTTAGGTTTTTTTTAGCTATTTTAGGTTGTGTTCACATTGGTTCTCGCGGTTCTCGCAATAAGGGTGGTTCTCGCATGAACTCCTCCCTATATATATATATATAAACGGGATCAGGAGAAAACACTCAAAAGTGTGAGAACGGTGAGAACGCATCCTGGCCCAACACGTGTCACGCGACGTAGAGGAGGGCGGAGGGGCTTTTTTGTCTTTTCAATCTTCTTTTATTTTCCCAACGCGGTATAATATTTTATGGCGTCTAAGGTTTTTTTGGCGTTAATTGTATTTATTAAACTTTTTGGCGTTGAATTAATTGTTTTTCTGTCACATAGATAAGTTTTTGGCGTTATAGCGTTTTCTGGTTAATGTTTTTGTCGTTTTGTGTTGTTTTGTATAATAATTCAATACTAGTAATTAATATTTGCATAAGATTACAATAAGAACAATTTTTTTTTGGCGTTTAGTGACTTTTTTGGCGTTTAATACATTTTACAAGGTGCTTTGCAAGCACCCGTTCTCCCAGTTTTCATACTTCTAGCGTTTTGGTGTTTGTAGTTTTTGGCGTTTTATATGATAATGTATTTTATTTATAGAGATTTAGATAACAAAACAACATATAACTTAATATCAAAACAATATAAAATGAAAATAAAAAAAATAAAAAATGGTAATCTAATTTCTCTTCCGAATCTTCACTGTCATCAGCCTTTATCTTCTTGAATTTTTTTGGCGTTTTGAACCTTTTTTGAATACTTTAGCTAGATGCCAACTTTCCTACACAAACCCCGCCTTTTTCAGAAGAAGCTGCTTAGTGGCATCCTGCGTTTTGGTGTGATATTCTTGTTTGGTGGCATGTCATTGAAGATCAACTCTTGCTTCATGTTATTTATAATAATGGAGTCCAAAATAACATTTTACACTTGTGTTGATCCCTTTTATTCCATGCCGATATTCATCAAGAACAAAGCTCACATGATGGCATATCACTGTCATCAGTCTCTTTTTCTTGAATATTTGTCCATCTCATTCAGCAAAATATTATTGAGATAACCCCCTCAGAAGAAGAATCCATTTCAGTGAAAGCTTTGCCATCTGTGGCGTTTTAAAGTGAGTGGTTTCTAGAGGATATGACGTTTGTGTTTTCTGGGTGTGATCAATTTCATTGTGTATAGACTCCTCTCTTATAGGAGTTTTTTGGCGCGTAGTTTAGGCAAAACTTTTTAATTGTAATAAATGATAGTAATAAAGTAAATGTCTTTTCAGTTACTGTTTTTGTATTTACTATGTTGATCAGCTTTTATCAGTTTTATTGGTGATAGACATCCCATCTTCTAAGTTTGGCGTTTTTTTAAATGGCGTTATACAGACCAAGATGACAAAATACAATAACGAAGTAAATAAAATATTAAGCAGGAAAAATATTTTTTGTTATTTTTGGCGTTTTCTAAGGAATAACCATTTTTAGTACTTTTTTGGCGTTTTGCTAATAAAGAGAGACATATATCATTTAATTATCTTAAAAAAAAGAAGATTACACAGAAGAAAAAAAAAGAGGAAAAAAATTAAAAGCCTTCGTCAGAAGGTACTTTATCCGAAAAGTAACCATCACTTGCGTCATCTTCTTCCTCCTCGGAGTCTTCATCCATGTCATCACCTTCACCTTCATCAGCTTCTTGTTCCTGAAGATTTTGAAGCCTCCACTTGAACATGTCTTGCATTAACTCCAATTTTGAGTCTACTTCTGTGTTGGTACAAGTGGCGTTATGCAATTCTTCCATGAAACCCAGACGCTGCTTTGTCATGATATTTTCTAGCCAGTAGACTTCCTGCTCTCCACTGTCGTATGTAACGGTCACCATGTCTGTTTCATCATCAAAACGCCATGATGTCATGACAGGGTCCGGCTTCACATCTGCTTTGATTGGTCCAAATTTCCTGGTTAATGTTTTAATAAGCATATGTGTTTCATGGCATTCATTGTCTAGAGCGATGCCATGCGATAAGACTGCCCTCTGTATCTCTTCTTGTATCTTCAGGATTTAGAGAAAACGGTGAAAAGTGTGAGAACGGTGAGAACGCTTATGGAAAACAACCCATGGACTAGATTGCGCGGTGGAGTTTTCGTAAATAACATCAATTTTATTATGTGGGACGCGCTTCATTAAGGGTAAAAGGGTCTTTTACCGCTAAAATTCAAAACGCCATCAAATGATAACTCGCCATTCAAAAAAAAAACGCCATTAAAAACAAAACGCCAAAAATTAGTGATAAAACGCGTTGGATATTACAGGAAGAGGAAACAACACAGTAACTGAATTTCAGTTATTAACATTTATTAGAAGAAATTCCCTCCTAAATAACGCGCCAAAAACATCATTATATAAACGACGTAGAAGCATCGCTTCCATAATCACTTCAATCTATTCATTTCTGCAAAAACATCTTTAACCAAAAACGCCAATTTAACCAAAACGCCAAAAATGCCAACAATCGTTTGGTGGAGATACACTCTGGCAATCAGGCGATGCGTCCTGTGTTTTGACAACTGAAGGAGAGTGTATGTTAGGACAATCAAGGCAATTTTGAAGATGGAAGAAGAGGTACAGAGGGGTATCCTATCTCTTGGCATCGCTCTGGACAACGAATGCCATGAAACACATATGCTTATGAAAGCATTAACAAGGAAATTTGGACCAATCAAAGCAGATGTAAAGCCGGACCCTGTCATGACATCATGGCGTTTTGATGATGGAACAGACATGGTGACCGTTATATACGACAGCGGAGAGCAGGAAGTCTACTGGCTTGAAAACATCATGACAAAGCAGGGGCTTGGTTTCATGGAAGAATTGCATAACGCCACTTGTGTGAACACAGAAATGGACTCAAAGTTGGAGTTAATGCAAAACATGTTCAAGTGGAGGCTTCAGAATCTTCAGGAACAAGAAGCCGATGAAGGTGAAGGTGATGACATGGATGAAGATCCAGATGAAGACTCCGAGGAAGAAGATGACGCAAGTGATGGATACTTTTCGGATAAAGTACTGATGCGTGTGTGGTGGTATATATTTTTATTTATATTTTTAGCCCTTTTTAACACATTAGTCAAGTTTTAAATTTATAAAACACGATATTTACTAACACCAAACACACATATGGGCAAGTGCACCCATAGTGAGCGTAGTATAGTGTCGGTAAGATACCGAGGTCGTCCAAGGACACAAGAGCTTTTAATACCGGTTTATCCTCAATGTCTAATCAAATCAAAAGTTTAGAAAAAGGTTTTAAACTAGAAAATAAAAACTAAAAATGATGAAAATAAAAATAAAAATAAAAAAGATAGACAAGATGAATCACTTGGATCCGACTCGCCTTTAGTGTAACCTTTGATTATTTCCGCACTTTTGCACTTTTTAAGAGATTATCTTAGTTATAGTAGTAGGCCCCTCTTTTGAATGTGACGTTACCCTCAACCCAGTAGTTTGAGTCAGCAAAGATACAATCCTAAAGGGTTTGATTATTGAAAGATAATTAATTAAGTTATTAATGCGTAATGTGATAGGCCCCTCTTTTGAAGGTGACGTTACCCTCGGCTAAGTAGTTTGAGTCAGCAGGGATACAATCCTAAATAGCCGGGTTAATGTTTTAATAGTAGCTTACATATGAGGGGGTCAATGAGTTTGGACCCCCGCCATCCAATACCAGTGGGTATTAAAGGAGGTCCTACTAAACTTGACTCAGGTCCTTGCAGGATCTATACACTGAACAAGGTAAGACTCTTACCAAACCATTCCCTTAACCCCCGACCAGGTAGCCAACAAATCTCCATATAGACCGTGGAGATATGAATGGTGTAAATCTTTTATTTTATATAGACAGTAAAATAATGCCAAGACACCACGGACAAATGATAAGGAAGATTCACCTTCAACATAAGAAACTAGTTATTAAAGTCATTAATACATAACCAAATAAAATGTGCGAAAAGATTAAAAATAAAAAGTATTACACTAAATGCTTGTCTTCACCAAGTGATGTAAGAGACTTAGGCAAACATGGCCTTTGATTGTCAAGAACTCTTACGATCAATCTTGGATCCCAAGACTACTCACACACTCTATGATGGATGATGGATGATGGTGGTGGATGTGGGTTGTGATGGTGGTGGTGGGTGGGTGAAGTGTGAGAGAGGTGGTTTGCCAAGGGATGGTTTGCAAGTGAGCCAAGCACCCCTATTTATAGCCTGCACAGAAGCTCGGACACGACCCCGTGTCCACCCATCTTCTCTTTCTTCATTAAATGCAGTTTGTCTGCATTACTTGACCACGCCCCTGTGTCCGCTGGGCACGACCCCGTGTGCAGAAGCGTATCTGTACTATCAAGATTTGCCTAGATTCTGCGAATCTTAGCGTTGACCACGGCCCCGTGTCCGCTGGACACGCCCCCGTGGTGGGTGATAGAAGCTTCTACAACTTTGTCTTTTCTGCAGACACTTGGGCACGCCCCCGTGCTCATTGAGCACGGGGCGTGTTCAGCCTTCTATTCTCTTGTTTATGCTTGGGAAGATGCTGTCGAGGGGTCGGGCATGCCACCTTTATTCCTTTTCTTGTATTTATGTTAGATTTAGCTGCCTTTTTGCTTCTTTTGTTCATTTGAGCTCATTTAATCCTGAAAATACAAAAGGAAGACAAAACATACTTTTTCCAACATTAGTACTAAAAAATGTTAGTTTTATGTCACATTTGATGTAATTTATATGTTGCATTTTGCACACATCAAATACCCCCACACTTGAATCTTTGCTTGTCCTCAAGCAAAACTCTTTATAATGTGGCTTACACTCCCAAATGAAATGGGTAGAAGAGAAGGGTTTTGGGCTAGTCATAGAGTGCCGGGATTCCAAGATTCTTTATTAGGTTTTATTTTTATTTTATTTACAATCCTATTCGTCATGGTTTATTTAGAACATTACATAAAATAAATTACTTATTAGGGCATAACATGCCTTTTTAAACTTCCATTTATATACAAATTCACATACCTCACGGGGGATCACTCAACACTCGGCCGAAGATGTATTTTTGTGAAACACTCGAGAGCGGCATGGAACTTACTTCTACCATAAGCTTGCCAAGCAATCAATCCTCCTCCTATTAAGAGGACTTTTGGGGAAAGGGTAGGCTTGGGCTAAAGGTAGGTGGTTGGGTTAGTGGTTAGTAGAAAAGGGCGAAAGGCGTAAAAAGCGTCGGTTTTCGTAAGACTTTTTATTCTAATGAAGCAATTCTTCAAACAAAGTTCTTTTTGATAAACTTGTTTGTTTATTTCTTTTGGCTTCATCATTTTTTTTATATGGAAGTCATAAGAAAACCGAGCTTTGTTACTAAAATAAAGGGTTAAAAATGAAAAAGGGTTTTGGTGGGTAAAAGGGTGTTTGTTTTGGGTTAAGAAATGAAAAGGTTTAGGCTCAAATGGGTTAACTAGGGGGATTTTGGGTAGGTGGTAAAAAAAGAAAACTAATGGTGTTGAAATAAAAAGGGTTAGTCCTAATGCCTCCATCATTTACTTACTTGGGTTTAAGTTGGTAAGGACTGGAATGTATCGTCATGACAAGTTCTAGAGTCGTAAGAACCAAGCGGCTATTCACACAAGAAAAGAAAAATAAGCATTTAGTTTAAAGATGTGTATTTTTATGCTCAATAAAGGCTCAAAACTCACTTTTTGTAGGAATGGGTTTTTATGTGATCAAGTATATATAATCAAATTTTAACTAGATTTGTCATGCCGTTTCATAATTTTTTTATGTTGGTTCTTTTTATCACGACGCTATCGGTTGTAAATTTGTAAAAATATAACCTTTTAGAACTTGAAATTCCCAAATTAAACCAAGACAAGTAAAAAAAATGAAAAGTTTTTGAAAAAATTTGGGGTGTTTAGCGGTTCCAATAGAGTTTTGTGTAAGGCTTGTAATTAGGACTTGCAAAATTCAAGGTTTTAGCATCCGCCCACACTTAAATTACACATTGTCCTCAATGTGTCCCAAAAATAAGTTTTTAGGTTGATTGAATGTGTAAAAGTGTGTTTAAAAACAAATTTTGATGTTATTGGGCGTCTGGACACGGGCTCGTGTCGGATGAGCACGGCCCCGTGGTCAGGTTGCCAGTAACGAGAACTTACAGAAGGTGGACAGGGGGGCGTGAAGGCTGAGTACGACCCCGTGTCTGGCAAAAATCTTCCATAATTTAGACAAACAGCAGGCCTGGGCGATGGGCACGGGGGCGTGTCGGCTGGACACGACCCCGTTTGGACAAACTGCAAAAGTGTAAAACAGGTTTCTGGCTACGGTTTTGCTGTCCCGGCTTTTGTAGCACTAATGTTTAGTGCTCTAAGCCTCGTATGTACCTGTTTAACAAATAAATACCACACCAAGCAATAGCCAACATCCTAAATTACCAACATTCATCATCCATGTCACAAGTTAAAAAGAAAAAGAAATGCAAGAAATTAAAAAGAGTTAAAGAAAGTAAATTATTCAACAAACGGCACGCATGCCGGAAATTATTCATGAGAATAAGGGGTTAACCTGATATACCTCCAACCGGCTGACCCTACCTCCACTCATCCCGCTCAATCCATGTCCTCGTCTTCATCATCATCATCACCTCCTCTGCGGCCTGCCATATACTCTCGGATGTTTCCAATATCATCCTGTATGTCGGAGTTGTTTCTTTCTATAGTTCCGACCTGGGTGTATGTGTTGCTAGCCATATTGTAGGTGTTCCTGGTGCACATAAGGTTTTCCTGCAATAAATCATGTAAGCTTTGAAAGTTAGGAAAACCGCCTCCTTGTGAGGAGGATTGACCCGGATCACCATGGGGCTGGTAATGGTACTGAGGAGGAGGTTGGATGGGTGGAGCGTGTAAGACGAGTGCTTCTTGCTGGTTCCATGCATGCCCTTGAACCGTTTGGAATCTGACCGTCCCGTCATCTGCTTCATTAATCAAGTTCATGGAGCGGCAAATGACCATGTCTACTCTCCCCGACCATGGCCCCTTGTGGAAGGACCTTGGCATGTTCACGAAGTGTTTGAAGAGGCGGTATATCCACCTCCAAAGAAGATAGGAGTCGGGGGAGTAGCGAGCTGGTTCCAGTGCATGTTTCGGAGTAGGAGATATGGAACATCAAGGTTGACCCGGTTGTGGATGCAAAGAAGGACTAGTAGATCCCGCAAACCTACAACGCCGTTGCTGTCGTGCCTCTGACTAAGAGAGTAGGTGAGGACCCTGTGGATGTAGCGGTAAAGAGGGTCTCTCAAATGGGTAATCTTAGTTCGGCTTGGGTTGTAGTGGCCTTCTCCTATTTGAGCCTAAGCAGCTTGGCGGTCACTTTCCTTGATCTCGAGGAGACCGCCGGTGTTTTCCTCATCCCCAGCATCTTCTTCCGAGTACAACCCCACCAAACCCCCAAATTGAGCAATTGAGATCCGGTATGTGGTTCCTCTACAGCGAAACTCCAACCCTTCATTGTCAAACGGCTCGCCTCTTGTGTTGAAGACGAGCGTGCTGTAGAACTCCATGCTGTATCCATGCACAGAGTGAAGCCGAGTGCAAATGGCAGCTTGTAAAGGGCCGGTGACAATAGTGTTGAATCGGTCCAATTGGTTCACTGCCTCAAGAGTGTTTGTGCACACTTGTCTGGGGTTCTCCTCGGGCCTAGTCCTTAACACGTCATAACGAGCTTGAGCCGCCAACTCGTTAGCGTTGAATTGAGTGAATTTCTTGGCCATCTGAAAGAGAACACCAAAATATTAGCAAGAAACAGTGAAAAATTCGGAGAAAACTGAAAACAGTCGACTGAACACGGCCCCGTGTTCAGCGGACACGCCCCATGTTGGATTTAATTTGGCTGGACACGCCCCCGTGCTCAGCGAGCACGACCCCGTGTCCAGACGTCTGTTTCCTAAAAATCCCATTTTTCGACCCGGTCCCAAAAACTTGAAAATTTTTGGTCCAGTAGGGGCGGTTTTCCCCGAAAATGAAACCCCAAGTGTCGTTTTTCTCCAAACAAACCGTTTACCCCTTCAATTTTATCTTTTTTCGGTTCAAAAACAAGGGTTTGGGGTTTTAGTGAGAAATCAGGCAAATCTACAAACAATACAAGTTGATTTACTTCCTATAACATGTATCTAAACTAATGTTAACAGATCTAAGCAAAAATTTGAGGTTCGATCCGGATGAAGTTCAAGAACCCTAGATTTTCCCCAAATTTTTGATGTTAAGCTACATGCAAGTGCTTAATCTAACTACTAATGATGATAGAATCATACCTTGATGTTGTTAGAAGTAGAGTAAACGTCGAAATCTTTCAGAAAAATGGCCTAAACCAGAGAGTTTTCTGGGAAACGGGGCGTGTGGAATGAAGAAACTGTGTTGAAAAGGGGGTTTTATCCCGACAGTTGCGTGGACACGGCCCGTGCTCGCTGAGCACGGCCCCGTGGGCGGGCAATTATAATTTTTTTTATACTTTTTAAGTGCTCGTGTGAGTGCCCTGTTTCCCAAAAACTTGGTTATAAGACTTACTGATTTAGATGTCAACCCGCTTGTTCGTAACTTACTAGGTATGATGTCGATGCTTTCATTCTTCGACCGTTTGAAGCGAGATTTCTTCCTCCCCATCCTCAATGAATCCTTGATAGAGCTTCAGCCGTTGGCCATTGACTTTGAATGGAATTCCATTCCGAGATTTAATTTCGACTGCACCGTGTGGGAAAATATGGGTGATGGAAAAAGGTCCTGACCACCTAGACTTTAATTTACCAGGAAACAATCGAAGTCGTGAATTAAACAATAGAACTTGATCTCCTACCCAAAATTCATTAGGTTTAATATGTTTATCATGCAAATTTTTCATTCTTTCCTTATAAATTTCAGAGTTAGAGTATGCATAATTCCTTAATTCGTCTAATTCATTTATTTGGCAAAATCGATTTTTACTGGCAAATTCTAAATCCAAGTTTACATTTTTAATTGCCCAGTAGGCTTTGTGTGCAGTTTCTACTGGCAAATGACAGCTTTTTCCGTAGACTAGCTTATATGGGGTTGTGCCTATTGTTGTTTTATAAGCAGTTCGAAAAGCCCATAAAGTGTCATCTAACTTATCAGCCCATTCCTTTTATTTAACCCTACGATTTTTTCGAGTATTCGTTTTAAACCTCTAGTAGTCACTTTGGCTTGTCCATTTGTTTGAGGGTGATATGCTGTTGAGACCCGGTGATAGACCCCATATCTTGTTAGAATTTTTTCAAGTTGATGATTACAAAAATGGGTACCTCTATCACTTATTAATGCTTTAGGTGTTCCAAAACGAGAGAATAATTTTTTCAGAAATCTTACCACGACTCTTCCATCATTCGTTGGAAGTGCCTCGGCCTCGGCCCATTTAGACAAGTAATCTACCACCACAAGTATATATTTGTTTCCTTTTGACGGTGGGAAAGGTCCCATAAAATCGAGTCTCCACACATCAAAAATTTCACAAATAAGAATGCCATTTTGTGGCATTTCGTTTTTGGAAGAAATATTACCTGTTCTTTGGCAAGCGTCACATCTCTTGACAAGACTTTGGGTGTCTTTGTAAATGGTTGGCGAATAAAATCCTGAATTAAATACCTTTCGTGCGGTACTAGCGGCACCATGATGTCCTCCGTATGGACCTTCATGACAATGGCGGAGAATTCTTCTTGCTTCACTACCATGTACGCATCGGCGGATGAGTTGATCGGCACATTTTGAAAAGATAAGGATCCTCCCAAAAATAATGCTTCACATCGGCAAAGAATTTCTTTCTTTGATGATGTGGCCATCCTTTGGCGACTATACCGCTAGCTAAGTAGTTAGCATAGTCGGCGTACCATGGCTCTTCTCTGTATTCCACCATTTCCAGGGACTCCGTTGGAAATTTTTCGTTGATTTGCTCATCCCTGGTTGCCTCCAAAGCTGGGTCTTCCAAGCGCGAAAGATGATCTGCTGCGGTGTTTTCTGCTCCTCTTTTGTCTTTGATTTCAATATCAAATTCTTGGAGGAGTAGAATCCACCGAATCAAACGCGGTTTAGCATCCTGTTTCTTGAAGAGATATCGAATGGCTGCATGATCTGTATAGACTATTGTTTTAGAAAGAACATGATAAGAACGAAATTTATCAAAAGTAAATACCACGGCTAGTAACTCTTTTTCTGTTGTTGTATAATTTTCTTGTGCATCGTTAAGTGTTTTACTAGCGTAATAAATTGGGTGAAAATGCTTTTCTTTTCTTTGTCCCAAGACAGCTTCAACTGCAAAGTCACTTGCATCACACATGATTTCGAAAGGTAATTTCCAATCAGGCGCTATCATGATAGGTGCATTGACTAGCATTTCCTTTAGTGTTAGAAATGCTTGATTGCAATCCTTGTCAAAGATGAAAGGGGCATCTTTTTCAAGTAATTTTGTTAGAGGCCTTGAGATTTTAGAAAAGTCTTTGATAAATCGTCTATAGAATCCGGCGTGCCCTAGGAAACTTCTGATAGCTCTAACGGAGGATGGGGGTGGTAATCGAGAAATAGTGTCTATTTTTGCTCGATCAACCTCCATTCCTTCGCTTGAGATTTTGTGACCGAGTACTATTCCCTCCATTACCATGAAATGACATTTTTCCCAATTAAGGGCGAGGTTAGTTTTCTCACATCGGGATAGCATTCGTTCAAGGTTATCGAGGCATTGGTCGTATGAATCCCCAAAGATAGAAAAGTCGTCCATGAAGACTTCCATTGTCTTTTCTATCATGTCATGGAAGATGGCTACCATACAACGTTGGAAGGTTGTGGGGGCATTACATAGACCGAATGGCATGCTTCGATAAGCAAAAGTTCCATAGGGACATGTAAATGTTGTCTTTTCTTGGTCTTCGGGTGCTATCGGGATTTGAAAGTAACCTAAAAAACCATCCAAGAAACAATAAAATTTATGTCCGGATAATCTTTCTAACATTTGATCAATGAAGGGTAAAGGGAAGTGATCTTTCCTTGTTGCTTCATTTAATCGCCTATAATCTATACACACTCTCCATCCTGTGACGGTTCTTGTTGGTATATTAATTCATTTTTTTCGTTAGTTATTACCGTCATACCTCCTTTCTTTGGTACTACTTGGACGGGACTTACCCAAGGACTATCGGAGATTGGGTAAATGAGTCCGGCGTCAAGTAATTTGATGTGACCTCATTTTTAACCACTTCTTGGACATTTGGATTTACTCTACGTTGTGGTTGTATTACCGATTTATAGTCATCATTCATTAAAATTTTGTGCGTGCACATGGAAGAACTTATTCCTTTAATATCTACAAGCTTCCAAGCGATCACATTTTTGTGTTTTTTCAAAAGTGTAATTAGGTTTTCTTTTTCTAAACTACTTAATTTTGACGAAATAATTACAGGTAATTTACCATCTTTGTCTAGAAAAGCATATTCCAAACCTTTCGGAAGTTCTTTGAGAGGTGGGTCTTTAGGAGACTCCTTATTTGGTTGCTCATTTTGATCAAGAACCATAAAGGTTTGTTCTATGGCGACCTCTTCTTCAACAAAGTGGTCAATTTCTTCTTTTGTATTGGGTGGTTCATCTTCATCTTCAATTAGGGGGTCATTATTGCCGAATGGATATTTCATTGAACACTCAAGATCGACACTTCTTTTAAATGCCCCTAATTGAATAGATAGATTGTTGTACTTCCGTTTTTTCAAAGCTTCGTGGGTTTTTACAAAAGGTCGTCCCAACACTAGAGGAGCGTCATCAAGGATGACAAAATCGGTTGGGATTACCATTTGATTTGTTTGGACCAAGACATCCTCAACTCTACCGATTGATTTTATTACTTTCCGATTGGATAAAAAATGGGTATTTTAAGTGGAGAAAAATCACTAATACTTAATTTTTCGAAAATGTAGTTCGGCATTATATTATGTCACACCCCCAAAATCCACACGCGGAGTATCACCGCTTGGAGGCGTGACTGACCAGGATCAAACCACTAATCATATTGAACAAGTAAATAATTAATGTAAAAGCTCACCCAACATGATTAGAGTCCAAAACAAACATAGTTAAGTTATGAGCGGAAGCATAATGTTTAAAACCAAATCGAGAGTTCAAATATCCAAATGTTTAACATGGCACACAGCTGTCCATGTCCCACAACGACTCTTCCTTGTGCAAGCTCCAGCTAAGTACCTATAAACCTGCAAAGCATGTAGTAACGAGTCAACAACAAGTTGAGTGAGTTCACGGTTGGGTGTTCGTTTTAAGTTGTTCCAAAAACAGTTTCCTTTAACTGGCATCCTGCCGTGGGGGTTACCCCATAGTTGAAAACGTGATTTGTTTAACCCTTTGTTTATCCCATTTACTCTGGCAATCCTGCCGTGGGGGCTACCCCATGATAGTTATCTGGCATTTCGGCCGTGGGGGCTACCCCGTGTATCCACTAGACTCGTTACCATATCGACTACTGACTGAAGTCATGTTTAAGTGCCCTGAAACTGTCAATGTCTATCAGCATTGACGTGCCCCAGATCCATTAGTTCACGCCCGTCCTCTGCGGCACGGTGTGAGGCTTGTCAGACCTAAATAGCGCTATCTAACTAATGACCTGCTCGCCATTGGCTCGGCGATTAAGTCGATATAAAAAGGAGGGACTTCGTGATAGAGAGTTTTGGTCTAGTAAAGTTATCTGTCCGTGAGGACGAGGAATTACATTCCTGAACCAATACTGTCCTACCCAAAGAGGACGAGGAATCCATATTCCTTAACCCCATTCCCAACCCCTGGGAATCCCATGCTTTATAGAGTGTGAACTCACCTTGGTTTGCTCGGCAGATTACACAGATAGGTCACGTCTAAATGCTAGTGGTCAACCACGTCCTAACATGGTTATCATACAAGTCAGGTTTCGGTTTCACAGAGTGCACATGAGTATCACGTAAGATAGCATGTAAGAAACACATACGAATCATGGCAGCACATATTATTACATTCATTATATTAAATATTGGGCTCGCACAAGTCTAACAACTTGTGCGATCCTCTCGTTGAACCCAACAGCACCCGGCCCAAAATCAGAAAGCCCAACATATCATTCAATAATTCATCTTGTGTGACTGATCCTATTACCCAGCCCAATGTATAACATACGGCCCAAAACAAATAACCAATTAACAACTAAACAGTTTGTGCTATCCATAATCCCCTTGTGTGATTGAACTCATTCAGCCCAAACACACCCACCCGGCCCATCAGTTAATAAATTATACGAGTTGTGCGGCCCAGCAGCCTTGTGCGACCGGGAACCCTTTGTGCGATCAGGTGACTTGTTCAACTAAACTCCTTGTGTGAGTGGACCTCTTGTACGGTCAAGAGGTCTTGTGCGATCAAATTAATGCTCCCAACAATTATGTCAATCAGTTACAATATTCCATGCTTTCCAAATTTATCTAATATCAATTAACACCTTCCAACTATTCTAAGTCACCTACAATCGATCAAACTAACAATTTAACAATTAAATCATATGAACCCTAGATAAACTCAAAACATATATGTTAATCATAATCCCCCACACGATTCCTTACCAGCATACAACCTATCAATCCAACCACCATCCTAATCGCATGACACAGCCGATTAATTTAAATTCATTACAATCATCACATGGTTAGCAAATCCGTAACATGCACATAACAGCCGATTTCATCATCTTAAATCTCAAATCATATTACACCAAACTAAACCATTCGGATACAAACATGTACATGGCCGATTTCAAACATTCGTATTAACATAACAATACATTATTATGTAACCATCTAATCCCATCAAAAATCAACATACATGTGAGACGATTAACAAGAACACTTATCATTCAACACAATCATAACAATACATCATCAACATATCGAGCCTATGCAACACACATCATAAACCATCCAACAATAATTATCATACTAACCGAATAGAGGAGGGACAAGAATTGATCCGAACACTATGAACTTCGATGATGTGTGCTTGTGCCTTCAAGTTCGAGAGAGAGAGGGAGAAAATAGAGCTAGGGTTTGTGTGTGGGTGTTTAGTAACAAATGAGGAGTATACACCCTCCCCATGTGTTATGCGATAAAAGAAGGAGTGGGCCGAACCCTCACTTGGGCTGCCCATTTGATCCGAATGCAAGATGTAGCCCAAATGGGCTTGTGCGATCGAGTGGTGTTGTGCGTTCGGGTCGTTCCTATACATACATACATACTACACAACATATAACACATAACATATTACACAAAGTCACGTATCATCTCATTAATTCAACATATCAAGTAATTACACCGAGTTCAAATACGTTACATCAAGTACGTAGATAAGTTCGAAAATACGAGTTGTCACATTATCCCCAAGTTGAAAGAAATTTCGTCCCGAAATTTAGCACGTACTCACTGAGGAAGCTAGTTAAGTTGCATGGTTTTCCTGGTTTTTCCTGGGGTGTCACATCCTCCCCCCGTTGATCTGGAATTTCGTCCCGAAATTCCGTAGCTTCAGCCTCAGTAGTAGTTGTAGCGGTTGCAAACAGTTGGGGATACTTTTGTTTCATCTGATCTTCGCGTTCCCAGGTGAACTCTGGGCCGCGACGTGAGTTCCAACGAACTCGGACGAGAGGTATCCTAGTACGCTTGAGGACCTTAACATCCCGGTCCGTGATTTCAACAGGTTCCTCGACGAATCGTAACTACTCGTCGATCGTGAGCTCCTTCAAAGGAACTACGTGGGTCTCATCTGACAGACACTTCTTCAGATTTGACACATGGAAAACGTCGTGAACTGCACTGAGTTCTGCTGGTAAGTTCAGTCTGTAGGCCACCTTGCCTATTTTCTCAATGACTTCGAAAGGTCCAACGTATCGTGGATTAATTTTGCCCCGTTTACCAAAACGAACCACACCCTTCCAGGGTGAAACTTTGAGTAGTACCCGCTCCCCAACCTGGAGCTCTAATGGTTTTCTGCCCTGATCGGCGTAAACTGTTTGACGGTCACGAGCTGCCGCCATGCGTTGTCGTATCTGAGCAATTTTCTCTGTTGTGTCCACTACATGTTCTGGACCAGTAATCTGACTATCCCCCACCTCTGCCCAACAAAGAGGTGACCGGCATTTACGCCCGTACAATGCCTCAAACGGAGAAGCTTTAATGCTGGTGTGGTAGCTATTGTTGTACGAAAATTCCACAAGTGGCAGATGCTTTTCCCAGCCGTTGCCAAAGTCAATAACACATGCCCTAAGCATGTCTTCGAGGGTCTGGATGGTGCGTTCAGATTGCCCATCCGGTTGCGGGTGATAAGCTGTGCTCATGTCTAACCTTGAGCCAAAGGACTTG
Organism: Helianthus tuberosus; assembly: GCA_030545235.1. Lineage (NCBI taxonomy): Eukaryota > Viridiplantae > Streptophyta > Magnoliopsida > Asterales > Asteraceae > Helianthus > Helianthus tuberosus. Next base: position 28,691,139 of record CM060420.1, on the reverse strand, counting down.
TGCATTGCTTGCCACAATTCTGATGTAAAACGTCCATCTCGATCCGAGATGATAGAGATGGGCACTCCGTGCCTCGAGACAACTTCCTTGAGATATACTTCTGCTAGGGTGGAGAACTTATCTGTTTCCTTGATAGCCAAGAAGTGAGCAGACTTTGTGAGTCGATCCACGATCACCCAAATAGTATCGTTACCACGTTGTGATCTAGGCAGGCCAGTAACAAAATCCATGGAAATTTGCTCCCATTTCCATTGTGGTATCTCTGGTTGTTGAAGTGGGCCTAAAGGTTTCTGGTATTCCGCCTTGACTCTCGCACAAGTCAAGCACTTGCTAACGTAAGTTGCTATGTGGGCCTTCATGCTAGGCCACCAATATGTGGTTTTGATGTCGTGGTACATTTTGTCCGAACCAGGGTGCACTGAGTAGCGAGACTTGTGTGCCTCATCCATCACAAGCTCTCGCAGGTTGCCATAAAGTGAGACCCAAATGCGTCATGTTATGTAGTAGGCACCGTCTTCCTTCTGTTCTAAGCGTTGCCTTGAGCCGCGTTAGGGCTTCAGCCCTGACATTCTCTGGTTTCAATGCTTCTACCTGAGCATTTCGTATTTGAGAAGGAAGGTTAGACTGTATAGTAAGTTGTAAAGCTCGTACGCGCTTAGGCGTAGTGTCCTTTCGACTGAGGGCGTCGGCCACAACATTGGCCTTGCCTGGGTGGTACCTGATCGAGCATTCGTAATCGTTCAGCAGTTCGACCCATCGTCGTTGTCTCATATTGAGTTCCTTCTGTTTAAAGATGTGCTCGAGGCTTCTGTGATCAGTGTAGATAGCACACTTGGTGCCATACAAGTAGTGTCGCCATATCTTAAGTGCAAAAACAACAGCTCCCAGCTCCAAATCGTGTGTGGTGTAGTTCTTTTCATGAACCTTGAGTTGGCGTGAGGCGTAGGCTATAACTTTATCTCGCTACATCAACACGCAACCAAGACCCTGAATGGGTGCGTCGCAATAAACCACGAAGTCGTCTGTGCCCTCTGGCAATGAAAGGATAGGTGCACTGCAAAGTCTATCCTTTAAGTGCTGAAACGCTAACTCCTGTGCGTTTCCCCAACGATAAACAACGCCCTTTTGCGTTAGTGAAGTAAGAGGCTGAGCAATCTTAGAAAAATCCTTGATAAATCTCCTGTAGTAACCAGCCAATCCCAACAATTTGCGAATTTCTGTTGGCGTACGAGGTGCAGGCCAGCTCTTGATTGACTCTACCTTGGATGGATCAACGTGAATCCCATCCTTGTTCACTACATGGCCTAAGAAATGGACTTCACGAAGCCAGAAGTCACATTTTGAGAACTTGGCGTACAACTGTTCCTTTCGAAGGAGTTCCAAAATAAGTCGTAAATGTTGCTCGTGTTCCTCCTGCCTCTTCGAATCGATGAGAATGTCGTCGATGAATACAATAACGAACTTGTCTAGGTATGGCTTGCACACTCGATTTATCAAGTCCATGAAGACCGCTGGTGCGTTTGTCATCCCAGAAGGCATGACCAAAAACTCATAGTGGCCATATCGAGTTCTGAAGGCCGTTTTGGAGACGACCTCTTCTCGGACTCTCAGCTGGTGATACCCCGATCTCAAATCAATCTTTGAATAGTAGCTCGACCCTTGCAGCTGGTCGAACAGGTCATCAATGCGTGGAAGAGGGTAGCGATTCTTCACAGTCACCTTGTTCAGTTCACGGTAGTCGATGCACATTCTGAACGTACCGTCTTTCTTCTTCACAAATAGCACTGGAGCTCCCCAGGGCGAAGAGCTAGGACGGATAAAACCCTTATCTAAGAGTTCTTGTAGTTGCGTAGATAGCTCTTTCAACTCTGATGGAGCTAAACGATACGGTGCATGAGCTATGGGTGCCGCTCCAGGAGCTAACTCGATTTGAAACTCGACCTGACGATGAGGCGGGAGGCCAGGTAGTTCCTCAGGAAAAACTTCAGGATAGTCGCGAACAATCGGAAAGTCTTCCATCTTTTTCTCTTTCTTCGAGGTGTCAGTAACGAGAGCCAGAAAGGCAGTGTGGCCCTTACGCAAACACTTTTGGGCCTTAAGGGAAGAAATGATGCTCACAACAGCACCACTCTTGTCGCCACGAATCATAAGAGGTTCAGCGCCTGGGCGAGGAATACGAACGATCTTTTCGTTGCAAAGAATCTCTGCTCGAATATTGAGGTAGCCAATCCATACCAATAACGATGTTGAAACCACGGGTCATTCCCAGCATTACCCTGACCAATCACTAACACTCGACCCCTGGCACCGTTGCCGTCGTCATTACTCCCGTTGTTGCCTCCATCATTATTCCCGTTTCCTTGGTTGTGGTTCTGATTCTGATTCTGGTTCAGCTGTGGGCAGTGTCTCTTGAAGTGACCTTAGACATCACCCTGATAACATCCCTTGTTACCCTGTTATTACTGCTGATTCTGTGGAGCTTGTGGCTGCTGTTGAGGGTTTTGATTTGCAGGACGTGAGATTCTAAAATCCTTGGCTCCATGACCAAGCTTGTTGCATTTCTGACAACGATCTCTGTTGCATTGCCCGCTGTGGTGCAAATTACATCGATTCCACTTAGGGTGATTTCCCCTGTATCCACCCTGACTTCGATTACCAAAAGACTGCTGACTGAGGCTCCTGTGCTGCGACTGAGACTGAACCGAAGTGGGACCTTTGCTCGAATTTCCATTCCACTTGCGTTTGTTGTCACTGGGAGCATCCGAAGTAGTTGTAGCATCATTAATACGCTTCGGCAGTTTGTTCTGTCTTATCGCCTGATCTGAGAGACGTTGAGCAAGACGAGTAATATCCTGAATGGTTGCAAGGTTGGCCTATGTCACATGACTTTGAATCTCTGATACTAAGCCTTTGAGGTACAGCTCACTGCGCTTGATGAGAGGGTCCACCATTGTTGGACATAACACTGTTAGTTCGTTGGATCGTTTCGTGTACGCTTCTATCTCTGACCTTGTCATCTTCAGGTTTAAGAACTCCACTTCCAGTTTGCGGATGTCATCTCGACTACGGCATTCATGTTTGGATCAGTTCCTTAAGAATCCTTCCATGGAGTGGCATTAGCAGCCGCCAGCCCCAGCATCTGAACTTGCGAGTTCCACCAATTTAACTTAGTGCCTTCGAGAGTACCAGTGGCGTACTTCACCCTATGAGTCTCAGGGCATTCACACGTTCTCTAAGACAGCCTCGAGCTTTTTAAACCAATGGATGAGTCTAACAGCTCCTTTAGTTGCACTGAAAGTACTAGGACGACAGTCCATGAACGTCCTGAATGTGCCTACAGGCGGCTGAGCGTTCTGACCTTGTTACGCGAGGACGAAAGAGACAGGGTTAAGCGCGAGAGTTGAGTCATGAGAGTAGGATCTAACATCCTAGGATAGGTTCGTAACAGCAGGTTATACCTCCTGCCTGAGCGGCCGCGAGTGCTGCCGTAACTTGTTTGTTGATAAGAGCCGTCAGCTGGCTTGAGTTAGGTTCACACGTTCCCTCATGATCTCACATCGAAGGAAACACAAATAGGAAAGGTGTCGCAAATGTGTGTAAGTGTGGAGTGACAGTAGGGAGCAAGCACAAATGTGTTTTCAAACTATAGTTGCTACGTTCATCTAAGCATACCATGAGCAAAGTTCTATGCAATCTAGCAAGTAGGCAATATAAAACGTAAGCCATATCACCTAGAATGTCGAGCCTTGCACGTGGAGTGAAGCGTCGTTGTGGATCGTAGAGCACTGTACAGGTTATAGTCTGGTTTTAACAAAAACGTTTTCCTTTATTAAAACCAAGTTCTCTATAACCAATGGCTCTGATACCAATCTGTCACACCCCCAAAATCCACACGCGGAGTATCACCGCTTGGAGGCGTGACTGACCAGGATCAAACCACTAATCATATTGAACAAGTAAATAATTAATGTAAAAGTTCACCCAACATGATTAGAGTCCAAAACAAACATAGTTAAGTTATGAGCGGAAGCATAATGTTTAAAACCAAATCAAGAGTTCAAATATCCAAATGTTTAACATGGCACACAGCTGTCCATGTCCCACAACGACTCTTCCTTGTGCAAGCTCCAGCTAAGTACCTATAAACCTGCAAAGCATGTAGTAACGAGTCAACAACAAGTTGAGTGAGTTCACGGTTGGGTGTTCGTTTTAAGTTGTTCCAAAAACAGTTTCCTTTAACTGGCATCCTGCCGTGGGGGTTACCCCATAGTTGAAAACGTGATTTGTTTAACCCTTTGTTTATCCCATTTACTCTGGCAATCCTGCCGTGGGGGCTACCCCATGATAGTTATCTGGCATTTCGGCCGTGGGGGCTACCCCGTGTATCCACTAGACTCGTTACCATATCGACTACTGACTGAAGTCATGTTTAAGTGCCCTGAAACTGTCAATGTCTATCAGCATTGACGTGCCCCAGATCCATTAGTTCACGCCCGTCCTCTGCGGCACGGTGTGAGGCTTGTCAGACCTAAATAGCGCTATCTAACTAATGACCTGCTCGCCATTGGCTCGGCGATTAAGTCGATATAAAAAGGAGGGACTTCGTGATAGAGAGTTTTGGTCTAGTAAAGTTATCTGTCCGTGAGGACGAGGAATTAAATTCCTGAACCAATACTGTCCTACCCAAAGAGGACGAGGAATCCATATTCCTTAACCCCATTCCCAACCCCTGGGAATCCCATGCTTTATAGAGTGTGAACTCACCTTGGTTTGCTCGGCAGATTACACAGATAGGTCACGTCTAAATGCTAGTGGTCAACCACGTCCTAACATGGTTATCATACAAGTCAGGTTTCGGTTTCACAGAGTGCACATGAGTATCACGTAAGATAGCATGTAAGAAACACATACGAATCATGGCAGCACATATTATTACATTCATTATATTAAATATTGGGCTCGCACAAGTCTAACAACTTGTGCGATCCTCTCGTTGAACCCAACAGCACCCGGCCCAAAATCAGAAAGCCCAACATATCATTCAATAATTCATCTTGTGCGACTGATCCTATTACCCAGCCCAATGTATAACATACGGCCCAAAACAAATAACCAATTAACAATTAAACAGTTTGTGCTATCCATAATCCCCTTGTGTGATTGAACTCATTCAGCCCAAACACACCCACCCGGCCCATCAGTTAATAAATTATACGAGTTGTGCGGCCCAGCAGCCTTGTGCGACCGGGAACCCTTTGTGCGATCAGGTGACTTGTTCAACTAAACTCCTTGTGTGAGTGGACCTCTTGTACGGTCAAGAGGTCTTGTGCGATCAAATTAATGCTCCCAACAATTATGTCAATCAGTTACAATATTCCATGCTTTCCAAATTTATCTAATATCAATTAACACCTTCCAACTATTCTAAGTCACCTACAATCGATCAAACTAACAATTTAACAATTAAATCATATGAACCCTAGATAAACTCAAAACATATATGTTAATCATAATCCCCCACACGATTCCTTACCAGCATACAACCTATCAATCCAACCACCATCCTAATCGCATGACACAGCCGATTAATTTAAATTCATTACAATCATCACATGGTTAGCAAATCCGTAACATGCACATAACAGCCGATTTCATCATCTTAAATCTCAAATCATATTACACCAAACTAAACCATTCGGATACAAACATGTACATGGCCGATTTCAAACATTCGTATTAACATAACAATACATTATTATGTAACCATCTAATCCCATCAAAAATCAACATACATGTGAGACGATTAACAAGAACACTTATCATTCAACACAATCATAACAATACATCATCAACATATCGAGCCTATGCAACACACATCATAAACCATCCAACAATAATTATCATACTAACCGAATAGAGGAGGGACAAGAATTGATCCGAACACTATGAACTTCGATGATGTGTGCTTGTGCCTTCAAGTTCGAGAGAGAGAGAGAGAAAAGAGAGCTAGGGTTTGTGTGTGGGTGTTTAGTAACAAATGAGGAGTATACACCCTCCCCATGTGTTATGCGATAAAAGAAGGAGTGGGCTGAACCCTCACTTGGGCTGCCCATTTGATCCGAATGCAAGATGTAGCCCAAATGGGCTTGTGCGATCGAGTGGTGTTGTGCGTTCGGGTCGTTCCTATACATACATACATACTACACAACATATAACACATAACATATTACACAAAGTCACGTATCATCTCATTAATTCAACATATCAAGTAATTACACCGAGTTCAAATACGTTACATCAAGTACGTAGATAAGTTCGAAAATACGAGTTGTCACATATTAACACAAAGATCTTTATCAATTGTGACATTATTAATAAAGGAGTTTTGAAAAAAACATGGAACCGGTGTAATGTTGATTTCAAATGGGTCTTCTTTTATTAGCGAAGTTTGATCATTTGTTAACCTAATGCTTACCGTTTCGTCAATTTTAGTGTTAGTGTTTAACTCTTTTAAAAACTTAGCATGAGTGGGTACTAAACAATGATTTTCGAAAGAAGGTGACAAGAGGTTAATTTCTTGAAAATTAGACTCTTCTTGAATTTTATCATTATTGGACTCACCCTTTTCGTTGTTTAACTCATGTGTCGGTTTTTCACTTACTTGTTCTTCCATTTTTACATTTTGAACTATCTCTTTTTTATTTAATTATTCTCTTGCGCGGGACTCCTCTTCCCTTGCGCGAGATTCTTTTATGTATCGTTCGATAGTTTTAATGTGTTCTATTATCTTATCGGCTATGTCGGTGATAGAGTAAGGATCAGGATCCTCAAAGCTTGAATCCGGATGTTCGATCCTTTGTTCCTCATAATACTCATAGGAAGTAGATGGTTCACACCATTGTTCTTCATTGTGAGTACATGATGGATAAGGGTCATAATTTTGTTCTTCATAATACTCATATGAGGTGGGCTGTTCACGCCATGGTTCCTCATAATAAACATATGAAGGTGGTGACTCATATCTTGGTTCCTCAAAGTATGAGTATGAAGGCTCATACCTTGGTTCATCAAAATATGAGTATGAGGGAGAAGGTTCATACCTTGGGTCTTCATAGGATGTGTATGAAGTCGATGGCTCGTACCTGGGCTCCTCATAGTAGGTGTATGAAGTGGATGGTTGAAATAAGTCACAATATTGTACCGAGTGCGGGTCACCACAAATGGTGCAATAGTCTTCCCTATAATCATCCTCCTCATAGGTGTAGTTGTAGCCTCCTGAGTATTGATCCATAAGAATCACTCAGCAGACCACAACAGAGTCTCAGGACTAGAAAACAAAAATAAAAACGGAAACAGAGGCTGGACACGGCCCCGTGTTCAGTGGACACGACCCGTGTTCAGGATCTATATATGGGCGTTTGAATTAAAGTGACTGGTTTTGTGCAGCACGGGGGCGTGTTCAGTGAGCACGACCCTGTGTTCAGACTCTGTATCTGGGAGTTTTATAAAAAAAATGCAGCACGGCCCCGTGTTCAGGCTACTGTAAATGCAAAACTAACTAAAATGCAGAAAAATGTGCGCGCGTTTTAAAAAGGTTTTGAAAAACTGATTAGGCCGTCGATTTTAAGCTTTCTTAAAATCCTTGTGTCCCGGGCAACGGCGCCAAAAACTTGATGCGTTTGTGGTGGTATATATTTTTATGCATATTTTTAGCCCTTTTTAACACATTAGTCAAGTTTTAAATTTATAAAACACGATATTTACTAACAACAAACACACATATGGGCAAGTGCACCCATCGTGAGCGTAGTATAGTGTTGGTAAGATACCGAAGTCGTCCAAGGACACAAGAGCTTTTAATACCGGTTTATCCTCAACGTCTAATCAAATCAAAAGTTTAGAAAAAGGTTTTAAAATAGAAAATAAAAACTAAAAATGCTGAAAATAAAAATAAAAATAAAAACAGATAGACAAGATGAATCACTTGGATCCGACTCGCCTTTGGTGTAACCTTTGATTATTTCCGCACTTTTTAAGAGATTATCTTAGTTATAGTAGTAGGCCCCTCTTTTGAAGGTGATGTTACCCTCAACCCAGTAGTTTGAGTCAGCAAGGATACAATCCTAAAGGGTTGGATTATTGAAAGATAATTAATTAAGTTATTAATGCGTAATGTGGTAGGCCCCTCTTTTGAAGGTGGCGTTACCCTCGGCTAAGTAGTTTGAGTCAGTAGGGATACAATCCAAAATAGCCGGGTTAATGTTTTAATAGTAGTTTACATATGAGGGGGTCAAGGAGTTTGTACCCCCGCCATCCAATACCAGTGGGTATTGAAGGAGGTCCTACTAAACTTGACCCAGGTCCTTGCAGGATCTATACACTGAACAAGGCAAGACTTTTACCAAACCATTCCCTTAACCCCCGACCAGGTAGCCAACATATCTCCATATAGACCGTGGAGATATGAATGATGTAAATGTTTTATTTTATATAGACAGTAAAATAATGCCAAGACACCAACGACAAATGATAAGGAAGATTCACCTTCAACATAAGAAACTAGTTATTAAAGTCATTAATACATAACCAAATAAAAAGTGCGAAAAGATTAAAAATAAAAAGTATTACACTAAATGCTTGTCTTCACCAAGTGATGTAAGAGACTTAGGCAAACATGGCCTTTGATTGTCAAGAACTCTTACGATCAATCTTGGATCCCGAGACTACTCACACACTCTATGATGGATAATGGATGATGGTGGTGGATGTGGGTTGTGATGGTGGTAGTGGGTGGGTGAAGTGTGAGAGAGGTGGTTTGCAAAGGGATGGTTTGCAAGTGAGCCAAACACCCCTATTTATAGCCTGCATAGAAGCACGGACACGGCCCTGTGTCCACCCATCTTCTCTTTCTTCATTAAATGCAGTTTGTCTGCATTAGTTGACCACGCCCCCGTGTCCGCTGGGTACGACCCCGTGTGCAGAAGTGTATCTGTACTATCAAGATTTGCCTAGATTCTGCGAATCTTAGCGTTGACCACGGCCCCGTGTCCGCTGGACACGCCCCCGTGGTGGGTGATAGAAGCTTCTACAACTTTGTCTTTTCTGCAGACACTTGGGCACGCCCCCGTGCTCATTGAGCACGGGGCGTGTTCAGCCTTCTGTTCTCTTGTTTTTGCTTGGGAGGATGCTGTCGAGGGGTCAGGCATGCCACGTTTATTCCTTTTCTTGTATTTATGTTAGATTTAGCTGCCTTTTTGCTTCTTTTGTTCATTTGAGCTCATTTAATCGTGAAAATACAAAAGGAAAACAAATACATACTTTTTCCAATATTAGTACTAAAAAGGGTTAGTTTTATGCCACATTTGATGTAATTTATATGTTGCATTTTGCACACATCAAGTACCTTCTGACGAAGGGTTTTAATTTTTTTTTTCTTTTTTTTTCTTCTGTGTAATCTTCTTTTTTTAAGACAATTAAATGATATATTTCTCTATTTATTTGTAAAACGCCAAAAAATACTAAAAAGCTTATTGCTTACAAATCGCCAGAAATAACAAAAATATTTTTCCTGCTTAATATTTTATTTTCTCCGTTATTGTATTTTGTCATCTTGGTCTGCATAACGCCATTTAAAAAAACGTCAAACTTAGAAGATGGGACGTCTATCACCTATAAAACTGATAAAGTTGATCAAAACAGTAAATACAAAAATAGTAACTGGAAAGACGGTTACTTTATTACTATCATTTATTACAATAAAAATGTCTCGCCTAAACTACGCGCCAAAAAACTCCTATAAGAGAGGAGTCTATACACAATGAATTGATCACACCCAGAAAAACAAACGTCATATCCTCTAGAAACCACTCACTTTAAAACGCCTAAAAATGTTAATTAAAATAACCACAGATGGCAAAGCTTTTACTGAATGGATTCTTCTTCTGAGGGGGTTATCTCAATAATATTTAGCAGAATGAGATGGACAAATATTCAGGAAAAAGAGACTGATGACAGTGATATGCCATCATGTGAGCTTTGTTCTTGATGAATATCGGCATGGAATAAAGGGATCAACACAAGTGTAAAATGCTATTTTGGACTCCATTATTATAAATAATATCAAGCAAGAGTTGATCTTTAATGACATGCCACCAAACAAGAATATCACACCAAAACACAAGATGCCACTAAGCAACTTCGTCTGAAAAAGTCGAGGTTTATGTAGGAAAGTTGGCATCTAGCTAAGGTATTCAAAAAGGTTCAAAACGCCAAAACAAATTCAAGAAGAAAGAGGCTGATGACAGTGAAGATTCGGAAGAGAAATTAGATTACCATTTTTTTTTACTTTCATTTTATATTGTTTTGTTATCAAGTTATATGTTGTTTTATTATCTAATTCTCTACAAATAAAATACATTATTATATAAAACGCCAAAAACTACAAACACCAAAACGCTAGTAGTATGAAAACTGTGAGAACGGGTGCTGGCAAAACACCTAGTCAAATGTATTAAACGCCAAAAAATTCACTAAACGCCAAAAAAAAAACATTTGGTCTTATTATAATCATATGAAAATATTAATGACTCGTAGTGAATTATTATACAAAACGCCAAAAAAATTGACCAGAAAACGCTATAACGCCAAAAAATTATCTATGTGACACAAAAACAGTTAATTCGACGCCAAAAAATTTAATAAATACAATTAACGCCAAAAAAAATCTTAGACGCCAGAAAATGTTATAGCGCGTTGGGAAAATAAAAGAAGATTGAAAAGAAAAAAAACCCTCGGACCCTGATTATGTCCCGCACCACGTGTTTGGCCAGAATGCGTTCTCACCGTTCTCACACTTTTGGGCGTTTTCTCCTGATCCCGTTTCTATATATATATATAGGGGAGGGTTTAAATGAGAACGTTAAATATCGCGAGAACCGTGAGAACGAATCAAAAAACCATGAGAACTTTATCAAAAACAATTCAAATTCAAAATTTCTTTTTACACTTGTCATTATTATTCAAATACAATGTTATAGATTTCATTTATACGTTTAAATTTACGTGAATTCGTAAATAAAGAAAAATTCCACATATGTAAGTTTGTCATTTACACATGTGTAAATTTGTTATATTTACACATGTGTAAAAAAGCTAATAAAAGTGATTTTGAGAGGAGAAATGAATTATTTGATGTTGTAAATTCTTTTTTTAATGTTGTATTTTAATTATAATGAGGTTTGTATTAAAAAAAATTGGTTTTGATTGGTTTTTTTATTCGTTCTCACGGTTCTCGCAATATTTAGCGTTCTCAAGATAACCCTCCCGTATATATATCTCCCGTATATATATATATATATATATATATATATAGGGGATGGATCATGAGAAAACTGGTATAAATGAGAAAACAAAAAAACTAACTAAAAAAGCCAAAAAAACATACCAATTTTTTTTTAAAATTTTTATAAAAAAATCGCAGCTTTTTATGCATGGAAAAAAATTTTCAAAAATAAATAAATAAATAAATAAAAAGTTTTTTGTTGTATTGCACATGTGCACTATTACGGATATAGTGCACATGTGTAGTACACATATAATGCACATGTGCAGTACAACAAAAAAAAATTTTGAAATTTTTTTTATATATAAAAACTAGCGATTTTCTTATAAAAAATTGTAAATTTTTTTTTGGTATGTTTTTTAGCTTTTTTTAGTTAGTTTTCTAGTTTTCTCATTTATATGTAGTTTTCTCATGATTCTCTCCCTATATATATATATATATATATATATATATATATATATATATATATAGGGGACCGCTAAACTGAGAACCACCTCGAGTTGTAAGAACCGTGAGAACTACACCGTACGGGGCGAGGTGGACCAAATTTTTTTTCATAAACGTAGATGCGTGTATTATAAATACATTTGTAAAAAATAAAATTAAAAAAAAAAAATGTCTTGTGTGTAGTTTTGAGCACCACAAGTTTGTGTTTACGGGTACCGTAAATCCTACCGGAAAATTTACGGTACCCGTAAACACACACTTGTGGTGCTCAAAAACTTTTGTTTTTGAATTTTTTTTTACAAATGTGTTTATAATACACGCATCTACGTTTGTGAAAAAAATTTTGGTCCACCTCGCCCCGTACGGTGTAGTTCTCACGGTTCTTACAACTCGAGGTGGTTCTCATTTTAGCGGACCCCTATATATATATATATATATATATATAGGGAGAAGATCATGCGAGAACCACCTCTTATTGCGAGAAACGCGAGAACCAATGTGAACACAACAAAAAATGCCTAAAAATCACACAAATTTTTTTTTTTGATTTTTTAAATATTTTTTAGGTTAAAATCGCTACTTTTCGAAGCAAAAAAAAAAAAAAAAATTTTAAAATTTTTTTTTATTGGCTTCGAAAAGTAGCGATTTTAACCTAAAAAATATTAAAAAAATCAAAAAAAAAAATTTAGATTTTTTTTTTTAGATTTTTTTTAGATTTTTTTAGGTTTTTTTGGGGTTTAGTTTTTAGCATTTTAGCTTGGGGGGGGGGGGGGGTGGGGGGCGGGGTTTAGGTTTTTGGGGGGTGGGCGAGGGGGGTTTAGGTTTTTTTTTTGGGGGGGGGGGGGGGGTTAGGTTTTTTTTTAGGTTTTTTGTGGGTTTTAGTTTTTAGCATTTAGCTTGGGGGGGGGGGGGTTAGCTTTGGGGGGGGGGGTGGGTGGGTTAGGTTTTTTTTGGGGGGGGGGGTTAGGTTTTTCAGGGGGGGGGGGGTGGGGGTTAGGTTTTTTAAGGTTTTTTTAGCTATTTTAGGTTGTGTTCACATTGGTTCTCACAATAAATGGAGTTCTCGCATGAGCCCCTCCATATATATATATATATAGGTTATATTGGAAACTCTTAGTTATTGAGAAAACACAAGAAACTCTAACCTCCAAACATTTTGTTTTTTTGAAAAAAAAAATCGCATGTAATATACATGTTTTTAAGGGTTTTAAGAAAAAAAAATCATCAAAGCGCCACCCAAATTTAAAAAAATAAACAATTTTTATAGTTGAGTTACACAAAATTTGTTTAATTTTTTTAAAAATATCCTCTCGGCGCATTTTTGTTTTTGATTTTTTGCTCCAAACTCTTAAAAACATGAATTTACATGTGTTATTTTTCCAAAAGAAAAAAATGTTGGCAGGTTAGAGTTCTAGGTATTCTCAATAACTATGGTTTTCTTCCAATACTGACGCGCGCACTATCTCTCTCTCTATGAATATATATCTATACTATATTACAATACATGATGGAGGGGTATTTTAAGATACCCAAAAAATAAGAACTTTTCACCCCCTTTATTTATAGAAAGACCCCTAAAATGAGGGTACTTTGGTCTTTTAAATGCTATTTTTTAGCCCCTAAACTTATTACACTTAGATCTCTGAGCTTTTAACAAAATTATAGATAATTAGTTACAATTCACCCCCCACAACAAACTTATAATTTTTTACGTATTTTTGACATATCTTATAAACGATGTTGTTTAAAAAAAAATTCAAAGATAGCATGACGACCTACACATTTTTGGACACGTTTCGGTAGTTTTCTTGTTCAATATCGACGCACGGATTAAAAGGTACAAGTCGATAATGCTTTAATGTACAAGTAATTAATATTTGTGGTCTAATGCGCCTAATCTACAAAGATTGGTTCCATCTATGCAAACAAAAACAAAAAGAATTAAAAGAACCATAACATAAAATAAAGATATTATGTGTCACATTTAATTTTGTTAAAATTGCCTAATATCTATACTTAGATATATCTTATAAAAACTTAAAACTAACCACAACAAACTTCCTAAATAAAGGGGTGGCAAATCTAAAATTAAACTCTAATGTACTTCTATAGTTACTACTATAAATACATAGCATGTCACCCCTATATCTATTGCTAAACAAAGTTTACAAAATGGATCCAGTTCTGAATTCCATTGTTGCGAAAAACCAAGTATGCGAGATTAAAAATTGTAAGGTCAGTTCTGTTATATCGCAGCAGTGAATTGTTATTTTCTTTTATTTACTTTTATGTGAATGTTAACTTATTTGATTTTTAGATTCAGTTGCATGATAAACATGCCAATTTAAACAACCCAGTTGTCGAACAAGCTTCTAAGGTATTGATTTTTAAGTATTATTTTTGTGTATATCTTTCATATTAACATGTTCGTTATGTTATTATATGTGTGTTTTATTGCAGGATGATGGTGATAAAAGTGTTAATATTATTTCTTATGGTGCAATGTTTAATCCATACAAGTCTAATCTTCAACGTGAATTTAGTGAAGATGTAATTTTAAGGTTTATTTAACTTTTGTATTCAAATTTTGTCCTTTTTAAGGATCAAAAGTTTAAGACTCAAATGAAGAGATCCAAGAGACTTTCTGAATGGAAATGGAGTGAGGTTATTAGTTTCGACGATTCTGAGGACAATGACAAAAAAGAGGAATTAGAAGTATTGTCGATTCAAGCACAAACCAGAAAACCCGATTACAAATACCTCGAGTGTCAATTCAGAAGCGGAACAGATTTCATGTAGTCTAATATGAAATCTATCAAGTGTTATTATGTTTTTTTTAGTTGTTATGTTTGATCTTGACGTATGAATAAAGTTTATTTTATATTTGAACTTTATTTTTGGTGTTAATATAATGCAGTTATTGACCATATTAATAAAGTTGAAAATAAAGTTAGTATCCTAAATTTACAAGTCAACTGAACTTATATAAGTTAATATCTTAAAGTTGCAATAAATAGATATTGCAGTTAGATATAATCAAGCTAAAATTATAAAATATTTTAGTTATTTTTGGATATTAATCTAATAATTTGTATTTCTTAATTAAAAAATAATTAAGTAATAACCTTTAAAGCTAAACTAAAAAATTGAACTTATTATGATATAAAGTTAATAAAGATATAAACTCTTAACATCCTATTTTTTTTATAAAAACTGTTTTTAAAATTTTATAAAAATATAAATTTATATATATATATATATATAAATGAAATTTAACAATTAAAGTTAAAGATGTAAAACGTACTTACGAGTCAACAACTATTTTTTATTTTTTCATAAAAACAAAAATTTTAAAGTTAAAGTTTATTAGATGAGTACCATGTGAATATTTAAAAAAAGTTATGAACTTTAAAGAATAAAATTTTAAACCTTTATCATTTAACCAACAAAATAAACTTACTTTACAACTATAACAACTTATCTTTTGTATTTTTTTCATTTTATTATTATTATTATTATTTTATTAAAAACGAAACTTTACATGTGTAAAACAGTTTTTTTTACTTTATTTATAAACAAAATATTTTTTTATAAACAAATAATTCTTTTATAAACATTTTTTGTAACAAGTAATATAAATAAAATACTCTAGAAATTTACAATCTTTACTAGATAAATACTAAATTGCCATTTTAGTCCCTGAGTTTTGTCCAAATTTGCCATTTTGATCCAAATAGTTTTTTTTTTTGCATCTGGGTCCCTGACTTTTCACTTTACTGCCATTTTAGTCCCTGAGTTTTGTCCAAATTGCCATTTTAGTCCCTGAGTTTTGTCCAAATTTGCCATTTTGATCCAAACATTTTTAGTGGTTTGGATCAAAATGGCAATAAAAGTGAAAAGTCAGGGACCCAGATGCAAAAAAAAAACTATTTGGATCAAAATGGCAAATTTGGACAAAACTCAGGGACTAAAATGGCAATTTACTCTTATAGATAATATTAGTCATTTTCAAAAGAATTCTTTACCAACTTGACTAGATACATAGTAGATTGTGTTGCATATTTTTAGGGATTATAAGTTAAAAGTTGACTCATATAGATAAGATTGGTTAGGAACTAAAAATTTGAACTTCGTATGATATAAAGTTAATAAAGATATAAACTTTTAACATCCTATTTTTATAAAAACAGTTCTTGAAATTTTATAAAAATATAAATTTTTTATATCTATAAAAAACAAAATTTAACAATTTAAGTTAAAGGTCTAAAACGTACTTACGAGTCAAATACTATTTTTTATTTTTATAACGAAAATTTTAAACTTAAAGTTTATTGAATGAGCACTATGTGGATATTTAAAAAAAAGTTATGAACTTTAAAGAATAAAATTATACTTTATAATTTAACTAATAAAATAAACATACTTTACAATTATAACAACTTATCTTTTATTTTTTATCTTTTGTTTATTAATTTTTATAAAAAAACAAAACTTTACATATGTGTAACTCTTATGACATATATCCACCACAATAATGTTATCATAAATATTATACGAATAAAAAAACTACCAGAAACAAGTGTCGCAATGCAAAGTGTCGCTCCCGCCGCATCGCGCGGGCACCCTGCTTGTATATATATATATATATATGGTGGAGTTCCTCTACAACGTGTGTTTTTTTCTAAAAAGTGTAAGAAGTAATCATGGCCACTAGAATAAGTATTTTATGGACGAGATTAAATGAGTGGTAAATTTGTAATATTAGTTTTAATTAAATTGATTGATTTATTGGATTAAGGGTGTAAAACTAATTTTGTGTGCCTTAAATTTAGGAATCACATGTAACTCACATGCAACTTCCCACCGTCTTTTTGAAACGTCAAAAACCTTTTTATACATACTTTGTTTTAAAAAAAAATTATACCTTAATAAAGAGCATTTTTTTTTTCTTTAATATGAGTACCATATTGCTATATATCTACAAAATTACGATTCCAGTAATTCAGACCCTAGTGTGTTTTATATAGTGTCTGCGTGTTTTATATTGTGTATTTTGTCTACATTGAATCAGAGACAATGGTGTGTTTTATATTGTGCATTTCAGACATTATTGTGTTTTATGTGTGAGAGGTGTGTTTAATTGTGAAAACTAATATAACACAATGTGAAGAAATCAGAAATTGATAAAACACAACGTTAAGTAACAATGAATGTATTTTATGTTTTGAAATATATGAGAGGTGTGTTTAATTATGAAAATTGATATAACACGATATGAAGAAACTGTAAACTGATAAAACACAGTGTCAAGAAATAATGAATTTGTTTTATGTGTTGAACTTCGGATGAATTCATCGTGGATACGAAGGATGTAACTGCCGATTCTAAATAACTAATAGACATATAGTTTCCATAAAAATAGCCTTTTATTGTTATGATATAAAATCTTCCACAAATAATATAATTATTCAATTACCTTAATGCCCTTTAGTAAAAAAACACTAGATGCCAGATGTCACATGGATATTCTACTAACACTAAACACGATATTCTACTAACACTAAATACACACATGGGCAAGTGCATCCATCGTGAGAGTAGTATAGCGTTGGTAAGATACGGAGGTCGTCCAAGGACACAAGAGCTTTTAGTACCGGTTTATCCTCAACGTCTAATCAAATCAAAATTTTTAGAAAAAGGTTTTAAACATAAAAGAAAATAAAAACTAAAATGTGGAAAATAAAAATAAAATAAAAACAGATAGACAAGATGAATTACTTGGATCCGACTCGCCTTTAATGTAACCTTTGATGATTTTCGCACTTTTGCACATTTTAAGAAATTATCTTAGTTGTAGTAGTAGGCCCATCTTTTGAAGGTGACGTTACCCTCAACCCAGTGGTTTGAGTCAGCAATGATACAATCCCTAAGGGTTGGAATATTGAAAGATAATTAATTAAGTTATTAATGCATAAAGTGGTAGGCCCCTCTTTTGAAGGCGACGTTACCCTCGGCTAAATGGTTTGAATCAGCAGGGATACAATCCCAAGTAGCCGGTTTAATGTATTAGTAGTAGTTTACATATAAGGGGATCAAGCCATTTGCACCCCCGCCGTCCAATACCAGTGGGTATTGAAGGAGGTCCTAGTAAGCTTGACCTAGGTCCTTGCAGAATCTATACACTGAACAAGGCAAGAACCTTACTAAACCATTCCCTTAACCCCGACCAGGTAGCCAACATATTTCTATATAGACCGTAAAGATATGAATAGTGAAAATCTTTTACTTTATATAGACAGTGAAGTAATGCCAAGACACCACGGACAAATGATAAAAAAGTTTCACCTTCAACATAAGAAACTAGTTATTAAAGTCATTAATACAAAACCAAATAAAAAGTGCGAAAAGATTAAAAATCAAAAGTATTACATTAAATGCTTGTCTTCACCAAGTGATGTAAGAGACTTAGCCAAACATGGCCTTTGATTGACAAGAACTCATACGATCAATCTTGGATCCCGAGACTACTACACACACTCTAAGGTGGATGATGGATGATGGTGGTGGATGTGGGTGTTGTAGTGGTGGTGGAATGGTGGCAAAGTGGGAGAGATGTGGTTTGCCAAGGGATGCCTTTGAAGTGAGCGAAGAACCCCTATTTATAGCCAGAACAGTAGCCCGGCCACGGCCCCATGTCCGCTGGACACGGTCCCGTGGCCATCCTCTTTCTCTTCCTTCATTAATTGCTCTTGTCTGCATTAGGCTCCACATGGCCCCGTGTTCGCTGGGCACGGCCCCGTGTGCAGAAGCGTATCTGTACTATCAAGATTTGCAAGATTCTGCAAATCTTAGCGTTGACCATGCCCCGTGCTGAGCTGGGCACGCCCCCGTGTCGGGAATAGAAGCTTCTAGAACTTTGTCCATTTCTGTAGACACATGACCACGCCCCCGTGTTCGCTGGGCACGGGCCGTGGTCAGCCTTCTGTTTCTTGTTTTTGCTTGGGGAGATGCTGTCGAGGGGTCGGGCATGCCACGTTTATTCTTTTTCTTTGTATTTATGTTAGTTTTTGCTGCATATTTGTTCCTTTTGTTCATTTAAGCTCGTTTGGTTCTGAAAATACAAAAGGAAGACAAAAGCACACTTTTTCCAACATTAATACTAAAAAGGGTTTGTTTTATGCCTCATTTGATGTAATTTATATGTTGCATTTTACACACATCAAATACCCCACACTTGAATCTTTGGTTGTCTCAAGCAAAACTCTTTAATGGAATGGGCAGAAGAGAAGTTTTTGGCTTGTTTTGAGTGTCGGGAATCCAAGATTTTTATTGGGTTTTATTTTTATACTATTTACAATCCTATTCGTTATGATTTATTTCGAACGTTTCATAAGAGAAATTACTTATTCGGGCATAACATGCCTCTTTAAAATTCCATTTATATACAAGTTCACATACCTCACGGGAGATCACTCAACACTCGGCTGAAGTTGTATTTTTATGAGACACTCGAGACCGGCATAGAACTTACTTCTACCATATTCTTGACAAACAATCAATCCTCCTCCTTTTTAACTAAAACCTTTGTAAATATCAAGAGGACTTGGGGAAGGGTTAGGCTTGGGCTAAAGGTAGGTGGTTTTGGGTTAGTGGTTAGTAAAAAGGGCTAAAAGCGTAAAAAGCGTTGGTCGTCGTAAAAATTTTTGTTTTTGTGACTTTTATTCAAACTAAACATTTTCAAACAAAGTTTCTTTGAGGACTTTGTTTGTTTATTGCTAGCCTTCATTTTATTTTGATATAGAACGTCACAAGAGAACCGAGCTTTCTACTAAAATAAAGGGTTGAAAAGAAAAAGGTTTTGGTGGGTAAAGGGTGTTTGTTTTATAGGTTTAGAAACGAAAATGTTTAGGCTCAAAGGGGTTAACTAGCGGGATTTTTGGGTAGGTGATAAAGAAAATGAAAAATAATGGTGTTGAAAAGAAAATGGGTTAGTCCTAATGCCTCCATCATCTACTTACTTGGGTTTAAGTTGGTAAGAACCGGGAATGTATCATCGTGGCAAGTTCTAGAGTCGTAAGAACCAAGCGGCTATTCACACAAGAAACGAAAAATGAGCATTTAATTTAAAGATGTATACTTGTATGCTCAATAAAGGCTCAAAACTCACTTACTGTGGGAATGGGTTTTTAATGTGATCAAGTATATATAATCAAATTTTAACTAGATTTGTCATGCCGTTTCATAATTTTCTTATGTTGGTTCTTTTTATCATGACTCTATCAGTTGTAAATTTGTAAAAGTATAACCTTTTTAGAACTTGTTATTCCCAAATTAAACCAAGACATGTAAAAAAATGAAAAGTTTTTGAAAAAATTTGGGGTGATTAGCGGTTCCAATAGAGTTTTGTGTAAGGCTTGTTATTAGGACTTGCAAAATTCAAGGTTTTAGCATCCCCCCCCCCCACACTTAAATTACACATTGTCCTCAATGTGTCCCAAAAATAAGTTTTTAGGTTGATTGAATGTGTAAAAAGGTGTTTAAATACAAAAGTTATGTTACTGGGCGTCTGGATACGGGCCCGTGTAGTGGTCAGATTGCCAGTATCATGTTAAACAGAAGGCTGGGCACGGGGGCGTGTTTAGTGAGCACGGCCCAGTGTCCAGTTACCTGAACAGGGCATTATCTGTACATCCTTGGGCACGGGGGCGTGTTGGGCTGAGCACGGCCTCGTGCTGAACTTGCTGTAATGAAGAAAAATTGTCGGGAGGCTCTGTTTTTGTGCATGGGGTGTGGGTTATTCTTTCCCTTGGTAACCTCCACCATTTCGAGTGTGTTTTATTCCTGAAAAGTAAAGCTAAACTAGAAAACATAAAAGTTAATCTAAATTAAAACTAAGGATAGTTCCGCGGAATGCCTCCGTGGTGCGCCACGTTTATAAGGGTCCTTCGCTAGAACCAAAGTCAGTCATATGTTACCCAAGTGTGATGTTTTGCATCCCATGTTGCACCGTCAGAGAGCATCATCCAAGCTTGAGTCTATAACATTCATGTAGTTGACCGGGTCGTAGTCTTCTACTCCTTTCCCAACCCCGAACTCCATCTCTTTGTCCCCCAACCCTCAATGTTAATTTCCCACCATTCATATCTACCATTGCATGAGCGGTGGCTAGGAATGGTCTTCCTAGAATGAGTGGTACTTCGGTGCCTTCCTTCATATCAAGTATGACAAAGTCGGCCGGGAAGACAAAGTCTCCGTCTTTTACCAATAGATTTTCGGCGACACCTTGTGGATATTTGATAGACCTATCGGCGAGTTGTATTCTCATCTTCGTGGGACTTGTTTTACCTAGTCCGAGTCGGTCAAACATTGATGCGGGCATGAGATTGATGCTAGCCCCAAGATCGGCTAGCGCATTGCGTATGGGTGATCCCCCAAGGGAACAAGGGATGGTGAAGCTTCCGGGGTCGATTTTCTTTTGTGGGAGTTTGTTAAGTAGTACGACGGAGCATTCTTCACTTAAATTAACTAATTGCAGTGTTTCAATTTTCCTTTTGTGAGTGAGAAAGTCTCTCATAAATTTTTAATATTTAGGCATTTGAGTGAGGACTTCCACAAATGGAAGATTGATGTGTAATTGTTTTAGTAATTTTACGAATTTTGTGAATTGCTCATCGGTCTTTTGGCGAAGTAACCGACCGGGGTAGGGTACCGGGGGGTTTTTGGTAGGTTCGTGATTTGGCGGAGGAGTTGTCTCTTTTTGGGGTGTTGGTGAAGTTGTGGTTTGGTTGGATGGACTCTTTTCAGATGGAGGTAGTGGAGCCTCCTCGGGACCTACGGTACGGTTTATCAAGGTGATGAGATGCACTTGCGCCTTTGGGTTGGTTTCGGTATTGCTGGGCAATGCGCCGTGTGGTCTCTCGGAGAAATTTTGAGCTAGTTGATTTAGTTGTTTTTCAATGTTTTGAATACTAGATTGTTGATTTCTAAAGCTTGATTCCATTTGTTGGAATCGATCCGAGTTTTTCTTTTCGGTGTCGGAGATGAGGCGTGAGATAGTATCTTCAAGCCTCTCTCGCCCCCCTTGTTGTTGTTGAGATAAATTTTGTGACTTATTTCTTGGTTGTTGAAAGTTTGTTCGTTGGTTCTGATTTTGTTGGTTACTACTATTGTCGGTTTCTCTCCAACCAAGGTTAGGGTGGTTACTCCATCCTTGGTTGTAGGTACCCGTTGGAGGACCTGACGGCCTAGGTCTATTATCAATGTAGTTTACCGTTTCTGTTTGATTATCCATTTCTTTCATACAACTCCAATTTTCATGTGGCCCACCACACCCTTCACAAGCCATAACCTAGGCCGTTTTTTCCATTTCTAACGTTTTGATTTTTGAAGAGAGGGCCTCGATTTGGGCTTGTAAAGAAGTGCTTTCGTCTACCTTATGGGTGCCCGGGGTAATAGATTTTGTGCCTCGGGGAGTGTGCCACTGAAAATTGTTTTGAGCAATTTTCTCAATTTGATTATAAATTTCATTTGGGCGACGATTACCTAGAAGTCCCCCAGAGCTAGAGTCAAGTATTTGTCTTGTGTGTGGCAACAACCCATTATAGAAAGTGGATACTTGTTGCCATACTGCAAGACTATGATGAGGACATTTTCTTAATAGCTCCTTGAATCTTTCCTAAGTTTCATATAAGGATTCCCCGTCCTCTTGTGAGTATGTGTTAATTTCAGTCATTAATTTAGTCGTTTTAGAAGGAGGGAAATACTTATACAGAAACTTTTGGGCAAGTTCATCCCAAGTGTTTACCGAACCACTTGGGAGGGTGTTAAGCCAAGCCTTAGCTCGGTCTTTCAGTGAAAATGGGAACATTCGGAGGCGGATGGCGTCATTCGATGCCCCTTGATCCGAAAAGTATCACATATTTCCAAAAAGTTGGTAATATGTAAATGGGGATCTTCGTCCGCAAGCCCATGGAAAGTTGCGGAGTTTTGGAGCATTTGTATCAAATGCGGCCGAAGTTCGAAGTTGTTTGCATCGACATTCGGTGCATTGATAGCGGCGCCAAGATTACCTACCGTGGGCCGTAGGTAATCCATTAGGGTACGTTGATCCGCCAATGGAAGTGGGTCCCCCGAACCTTTCTCTTAGATTTTAGCTTTAAGTCTTTTTCTTAGAAAGCGTTCGGGTTCGTCGAGAGGTTCTTTTATGTCTTTATTGGAACTGGAGCTCATGTACTGCGTAGGAAGTTCAGGTGCTGCACCTAGGTTCCAAGTCCTGCGATAAAAACAGAAAATATTGTTGGTGAGAAGTCTCACCACGGCCCCGTGGTCACTGACAACGGCCCGTGGTCGTGGTTACAGTGATTGTTTTCTAGATCCCTGTTACTGGAAAGTTCAACACGACCCTGTGGTCACCTTTCTGTAACTCAGAAAACAAAAACTGCCAGTAAAGATGCTGGGCACGACCCGTGTCTGACCAGGCACGGCCCCGTGCTGAAGTCTGCAGAAGCTGGAAAATCTAGAAAAAAAATCCTAAAAAATAGAAAAAATAGAAAAACGATTAGGCCGTTGATTCCTAACTTTCTTAAAATCCTTGCGTCCTCGGCAGCGGCGCCAAAAACTTGGTGTGTGTTGGGTGTGATATATTTTTATTGATATTTTAAGCCCTTTTTAACACATTAGTCACGTTTTAAATTTATAAAACACGATATTCTACTAACACTAAACACACACATGAGCAAGTGCACCCATCGTGAGCGTAGTATAGCGTTGGTAAGATACCGAGGTCGTCCAAGGACACAAGAGCTTTTAGTACCGGTTTATCCTCAACGTCTAATCAAATCAAAATTTTAGAAAAGGTTTTAAACATAAAATAAAATAAAAACTAAAATGCTGATAATAAAAATAAAATAGAAACAGATAGACAAGATGAATCACTTGGATCCGACTCGCCTTTAATGTAACCTTTGATGATTTCCGCACTTTTGCACTTTTTAAGAGATTATCTTAGTTATAGTAGTAGGCCCCTCTTTTGAAGGTGACGTTACCCTCAACCCAGTGGTTTGAGTCAGCAAGGATACAATCCCAAAGGGTTGGAATATTGAAAGATAACTAATTAAGTTATTAATGCGTAAGGCCCCTCTTTTGAAGGCAACGTTACCCTCGGCTAAGTGGTTTGAGTCAGCAGGGATACAATCCAAGTAGCCGGTTTAACGTATTAATAGTAGTTTACATATGAGGGGATCAAGCCATTCGCACCCCCGCCATCCAATACCAGTGGGTATTAAAGGAGGTCCTAGTAAGCTTGACCCAAGTCCTTGCAGGATCTATACACCGAACAAGGCAAGAACCTTACTAAACCATTCCCTTAACCCCCGACCAGGTAGCCAACATATCTCTATATAGACCGTAGAGATATGAATGGTGAAAATCTTTTACTTTATATAGACAGTAAAGTAATGCCAAGACACCACAGGCAAATGATAAAGAAGTTTCACCTTCAACATAAGAAACTAGTTATTAAAGTCATTAATACAAAACCAAATAAAAAGTGCAAAAAGATTAAAAATCAAAAGTAATACATTAAATGCTTGTCTTCACCAAGTGATGTAAGAGACTTAGGGGCTGTTTGGTAGTCTCTGAATGGTCATTAAGAGGCTATCTCTTAATGGAACCATTAAGAATTTTACAAATGAGAAGGTAGAAGAATGTGACATGTGATGATTTACCATTCAGAAGTTACCTCTTAACCATTCAGACTTCAGGTTACCTCTTATTCATTTAGAGGTTTTAAACCATTAAGAGGTAGCATCTGAATGGTCATTAAGAGGCTACCAAACAGCCCCTTAGCCAAACATGGCCTTTGAATGACAAGAACTCTTATGATCAATCTTGGATCCCGAGACTACTACACACACTCTAAGGTGGATGATGGATGATGGATGATGGTGGTGGATGTGGGTGTTGTAGTGGTGGTGGAATGGTGGCAAAGTAGGAGATAGGTGGTTTGCCAAGAGATGCTTTTGAAGTGAGCCAAGCACCCCTATTTATAGCCAGAACAGTAGCCCGGCCACGGCCCCGTGTCTGCTGGACACGGCCCTGTGTCCGCTGGACACGGCCCCGTGGCCATCCTCTTTCTCTTCCTTCATTAATTGATCTTGTCTGCATTAGGCTCCACACGGCCTCGTGTTCGCTGGGCACGACCCCTTGTGCAGAAGCGTATTTGTACTATCAAGATTTGCAAGATTCTGCAAATCTTAGCGTTGACCACGCCCCGTGCTGAGCTGGGCACGCCCCCATGTTAGGAATAGAAGCTTCCACAACTTTGTCCATTTCTGCAGACACCTGACCACGCCCTCGTGTTCACTGGGCACGGGCCGTGGTCAGCCTTCTGTTTCTTGTTTTTGCTTGGGGAGATGCTGTCGAGGGGTCGGACATGCCACGTTTATTCCTTTTCTTTGTATTTATGTTAGTTTTTGCTGCATATTTGTTCCTTTTGTTCATTTAAGCTCGTTTGGTCCTGAAAATAGAAAAGGAAGACAAAAGCACACTTTTTCCAACATTAGTACTAAAAAGGGTTAGTTTTATGCCTCATTTGATGTAATTTATATGTTGCATTTTACACACATCATACACCACCTAAGAACATGATACTCATCACGATTTTAATGGGTACTTTAACCCATAAAAACATTTAAACTCCTTTGAGTTTCATAGTGTCAAGTATGAGTATTACGTGATTGATGGTTAATTTCCCATATGTCTACTTTTCATATTCTTTTTATTTCCGAATCTCAACTCTAAACATACCTTGAACTCTAACTCATATGCATTCATCCTACTAATCTCATACACTTGTCAACACTTGGATAATCGGAAGACTTAGCAATTTTGTGAGTATACTTGACCCATTTTACCGTTTTCACACTTTTGGTTGTAACATGTTTCAAATACAAAACACATTTAGTATACATATTCTTATGCAAACACACAAACAAACAATCCAATACATGCTTACTATTTGTTATGCTTGATTCGTGTTTTCTGGGTGATTCTTATGTGATGAACTTGTCATTAGCTTCGTACGAGCCTCCACTTAACATGTATAGCGCTATAGGAGTAACGCACCACCCGTATTCTTGAGGTCATGTTAAGATATCATTCATGCATTCTTGCTACTTGCGTAACAGAGGGTTGACTTGTAAATCACATGCCAGTTTATACGTTAATCTTGATAACTAGGTTTGCCATGTGGATTGTTCATTATCATTTATTTTATACTATTATGCTACTACACCCAACTTGTATACTCGCCAATACTTATGTATTGAACTACACTTTTAAAACATGTTGCAGGTTTTGAGATGATGTTGATGATGCATGGAACATAGTAGGATGCCTAGATACACAACTAAATTTTGTATTCTTAATGTATTGTAACTCTTGCATTTCATTTTGTTGTATTTGATTTCAATCCTTGTAAATGCCTTTTAGTAATGAAATAAATCCATTATTTAAATACTTGTCGCAAATATTAGTGTTATGATGTCTCGAGCGATCTACTTCGTCTCACTCCGATGTTTCCGCCATCGGTTGGGATGTGACACTTATCATTAGAACTTAAGTGACTTCTTACAATATGCATACAATATAAAATAAAACATTTGGCGGAACCATACGACCAAATCACATTCTTTCCACAATTATTGTTTCATCCAGTTACATTCTCCAATCCAATATTCGGATTTCAATGTTTATCCTTTGAGGGTCCAATCTTAATATACATGCAGTTGCATTCCCATTCTCGAGGCTGTGAGGACCATTTTGCTCTCGAATATGCTCCGACCGATTCAAATTAGCATTCCATAATGTGCAGAATCCATTTGGAATGTTGACACACACAAGATATTCCTTATAATCGTTGGTTTCATTCAAAGATATCAAGTACAAAGCCGAGAAACCAAACTAGCAGAGCTTCGCTACAAGTTTCCAAAAGTTACAAATGAACACACTCACTCAACTATTTATACTAGTAACCATTCGTGCGAAGGCACCTTTGAGCGAAGTGTGTGCTTCGTGCGAAGGACTCATCTCTTGAGCGACTGGACTGACTCCCTTCGTACGAAAGGTCCCTTTGTGCGAAGGGGTCATTGCACTACGAATCCGACACTTCGACATGTATTCCTATACATACAATCATGACTCAATACATTGACGAAGGCAACGGAAATCGTGTATCAACAATCTCCCCCTTGAATGTTGCCGTAGACATACTTCATTTCCTTCTCTTCAAAATCTTCAATAACTTTAAAATTCTTGTATATCAACAATCTTCACCTTGTGTCACACCCCAACCGATGGGGGAATCATCGGGGCGCGGCACTGAACGAAACAGATTGTCCAGGAGAATCCATAACAACTATTAATTATAATATATTAAAGGTTCATGTCCCATACCACAAACATATAAAATAAAGCAGTTATTATAGACGTTGTTCTCAAAGACAAATATCCATTCCGACAACTCAGATTTTATTTAGTTTGTTTCTAGACTCTCCTAGCTTGATTCCATAGCAACAAACAAGCAAAGCATCCTAGCTTGATTACAGAACGATAGCATAAGCGATGAACAGTGCGTTGAACGGTGCGAGTGAACTGAGAGACGAAGGGTTATCCGATTGGATGACAATCTGGACGGATGGTCATCCGGACAGATGGCCATTCGGTCGGACTGCCATTCGTTTGGGATGGATGTGTTTGTGTATGATGTGACTTTGAAGTTTTCGTTGTAGCATTTTCAAAATAAAGAAGTGTTTCTACTAATGAGGTCATCCGGACGGATGGCGATTCGCTTGAAACTAATCTCTTTGAGTTTTGTAAAAATGTTTAACTAAAATGATCACAAGTCACCCGGTCGGATTGTCGTTCGATCGGATGGCAATCACATCAGACGGCAGTCCGTTTGGTGACCTGCTCGTTGAGTAATTTTGTAAAAATTATTATGAAACACCCTAACACGTAATAACATAAAAACGACGCAGCGGAAAAACAAACCTTAATTTTTTTTTCTTACTTTGCTAAATACATTGCTTACGTATAGACTTAGTCACAAAATTTTTAACATTTACTAACTGATTTAACAACATTCATGGTAAAATAATTCTACAAGTGTTACATAATCCAAGCTAGGTGGCCGTTCTTTCCTGTACAATCCTCGCTATCAACTCGATCCATGTCCGTTTCTCTTCATTCGTGGTAGAAGAAAATCCGTATAAACCTGTGGACATCATTCACAACATAACCATTAATCATCGTCAACATCATATAACATTATTATCATACAATTAAAAATCCGTATAACATTCAACAATATAAACTTAATTCATTTGATATCTCTTGTTCCGTGTTTGACTTCAATACTTCTTGAACCTGATGTTCTCATACCTGTATTACATTCCAATCTCAAGACAAATCATTAGTATTCGTCAATAACCAAACATAATGACCCATTCCTTCATACATAATGACATCTCGCATTCACACATGTTCACATTCCTAAATTCCCACATGCATACAATCATATACCTCTACACATATACGCATGCATTCATACATGCACACATACATACAAGCTCTCGCGCTGTTTGAAATTAACGAGCCATATCTACATGATTTTTTTTATTTAGCATAAGCATCCCATATTCAAGGAATCACTCACTTTACCTCACGTAAATATACATAATTACATTGAGTTTTAAAACAACAACATAATCACATCTGATTGTTTCCTTATAAATTCCTTAAGATTATGCAAGTACTATAAAATTTATGTTTTTCACTCAGCTTTATGCAGCTGTAGTAATTCAGTATTTTCCCCTCTTTACAATGAGTATTTCACTTCAAACAAAAATTATTAGTAACGGTGACTCCGAGACCTTTCCGTGGATATAAAATACGCCCCGAACGGACATTTGGTTGATTTTCTATGAATTTTTAAAGACTAGCAAAAATCTGAAAATAAGCTGAATTTTCAGCACTTAGGTATCTCGACCCATTAACAATTTGCACTCCTTTTTTTGATGGGTTTAAACCCCCAAAACATCGTCAAGACAACACGCTATTATTAAGTTGAACCATATTCAATAATTTGTATCAAACCACCTTAACTATAAAAAGAACTTCGGATCAACAATAAGACTATTTAAATCAACGCGACTCCAAACACATTCAAGTACTCACAACCGAGTCTTTTGTCTACATTAGCGTCCCCATTTTTCGATTAACATTCTTATATGAAATTCTAGCCATTACCCGGTTACAAAACCGTAGCCATTACTTAAGCATTATTCTGACATAACATTACAACCTTGTTTTGACCCGTTTGGTCTACGTAGTAAAAGTCACCGATTTTATACAACCAAAACCATATCAAACCTCAATCATCATCATGCTCGATAAACTAACACTACCTTACTTAAACAAATAAGAAGTGATTACGAAAATCACTTACCTCGTGTGTCCGAGTTCGTGCATAGCTTCCGTATTTACCTTTGACCCATTGCCCTTCCATGCTCGTGTCCATGTTGACATGGCTCCTATGCTTTCAGGTTATCATCAACACATTCTTGTTAGCATACATCATTGTACTTGATAACGAGCATACATTTGCATAATTTCATATTCAACTTGCATTAATCATTCATTCACTAACATGTATAGCTTATTTCACTGAAAATAGGCTGTTTGGGGACGTCCGTTTACTGTACTTACGAGCTTGCAAAAATTACAATCTTTTTATGCGACGTGCCCCTCGGAGGGGTTATCCTTGTGTTAAATTTTTAGAGTCTAACTCTCTACCAAAAATTTATAAAAATTCATTTACTAAGCTGCAATCAGATTCGTCACTTCTGACTGCAGCTTACGGAAAAATTCATTAAAAATTCATCGTTTATCCGATTGACGAAATTCCAATTGGCGATTCTTTTAATCGCTTAAAAATATCTACAGTAAAAATTTGAGATCATAACTAAATCCCTAAATTGAGTTATGACATTCGTAATGGGCTCCAAATTCTGTCAGAAAACGCAGCTTGAACCTTTGATACGGAAAAATTCATAAAACGCTCAATTTTCGTCGAAAAAATGTGATTCCAGTGGGGTTTTAAAGATATTTCCTGGGAGTTCATCACAAACTCAATAAATATCAGTTTTTGATAAGATTTGACCCCGTTACAGCCGATTACATTCGGCTGTAACTTTCTGGACATATTTAGTTTTCATCAAATTTGTTTTCTTAGGCATTTCATCGAACACTTGGCGGGTTTATGTACAAGCTTTTAAAGCATGATTCCTACTAATTCTTCACATAACTTATTAACAATCAATCAAATTCATAACAATCTTTCATCCTAACTATGAACATATGGTTCTAACATCAATTACTTATCAATATTTCATCAACACATTGTTTAAATCATTGATACCATACTAATTAGCATCTAGGGTTTCACAATATCCATTCATCTTTTGACATACAAGTGGGTTTTGCTCCAAACTATCAATATAATCAAAATTGCACATAATACAACTTCTATATGAGCATATCAAGTAACATTCAGGTTTAATCACACATTTAATCATGGATTACACACAACCCGTTTCATCAATCATCACCAAATCATGAAATTTGACTTACTTGATGTTAAGAACACTTTAGGGGTCATGAATCTAAGCACATGCATCAAAAACCTAGCCTTAATTCTCCTTAATTTGTTGTATTTCTTGCAAAGCTTGAAGAAGAAGGGTTTCCCCCTTCCTGCTCTTTCTCTCGCACGCACACACCCATGCCCACATTCACTAATTTCTTTTTTTTTTTATCAATTTCATTTCACATTCACACATTTAGCCCCTTATCTTTTAAAGTAGGTTCATATTAGTAATTCCCCATACTAACTTGGTTACTTTTCTTTGGTTAACTTCATTTACATAAAGGGTTTAGACATTACTATTATTTATAAAACTTTCAAAATGGTAAAAATCTATATTTACCTTTCCTTATCATTAAATCGTCACTATTAATTTATAATACTATGACATACGAAATTCGGGGTGTTACATGTTAAGTTTTGAAAAGTTTTGCGATTGAACCGAGACGGTATGACCACGTGTCAAACAACGAAAACCCCATCTAAGTCATCCGATCGGATGGGAATCACCCCGTCCGATCAGTAACTGTTCTTGACGGACATCATGTTCAACCCGTTAAATCGTTCATCTCGTTGATAGGAATCAGTTCTCAAACCGACACTTCACTAGTCACCCAGTCGGATTGTCGTTCGCTCGGATGGTAATCCGATCACACGGCAGTCCGTTTGGT
The DNA here is from genome assembly GCA_030545235.1 of Helianthus tuberosus. Classification (NCBI taxonomy): domain Eukaryota; kingdom Viridiplantae; phylum Streptophyta; class Magnoliopsida; order Asterales; family Asteraceae; genus Helianthus; species Helianthus tuberosus. The sequence continues at coordinate 28,659,980 of CM060420.1, read as the reverse complement.
GACCTGCTCGTTGAGTAATTTTGTAAAAATTGTTAAGTTTTGAAAAGTTTTGCGATTGAACCGAGACGGTATGACCACGTGTCAAACAACGAAAACCCCATCTAAGTCATCCGATCGGATGGGAATCACCTCGTCCGATCAGTAACTGTTCTTGACGGACTTCATGTTCAACCCGTTAAATCGTTCATCTCGTTGATAGGAATCAGTTCTCAAACCGACACTTCACTAGATACACATCTAAATTTTGTATTCTTATTGTATTGTAACTCTTGCATTTCATGTTGTTGTATTTGATTTCAATCCTTGTAAATGACTTTTAGTAATGAAATAAATCCATTTAAATACTTGTCGCAAATATTAGTGTTATGATGTCTCGAGCGATCTACTTCGTCTCACTCTGATGTTTCCGCCATCGGTTGGGGTGTGACACTTATCATTAGAACTTAAGTGACTTCTTACAATATGCATACAATATACAATAAAACATTTGGCGGAACTATACGACCAAATCACATTCTTTCCACAATTATTGTTTCATCCGGTTACATTCTCCAATCCAATCTTCAGATTTCAATGTTTATCCTTTGAAGGTCCATTCTTAATATACATGCAGTTGCATTCCCATTCTCGAGGCTGTGAGGACCATTTTGCTCTCGAATATGCTCCGGCCGATTCAAATTAGCATTCCATAATGTGCGGAATCCATTTGGAATGTTGACACACACAAGATATTCCTTATAATCATTGGTTTCATTCAAAGATATCAAGTACAAAGCCGAGAAACCAAACTAGCAGAGCTTCACTACAAGTTACCAAAAGTTTCAAAGGAACACACTCACTCAACTATTTATACTAGTAACCATTCGTGCGAAGGCACCTTTGAGCGAAGTGTGTGCTTCGTGCGAAGGACTTATCTCTTGAGCGACTGGAATGACTCCCATCGTACGAAAGGTCCCTTTGTGTGAAGGGGTTATTGCACTACGAATCCGACACTTCGACATGTATTCCTATACATACAATTATGACTCAATACATTGACGAAGGCAACGGAAATCGTGTATCAACAATCTCCCCCTTGAATGTTGCCGTAGTCATACTTCATTTCCTTCTCTTCAAAATCTTCAATAACTTTAACATTCTTGTATATCAACAATCTCCACCTTGTGTCACACCCCAACCGATGGGGGAATCATCGGGGCGCAGCACTGAGCGAAACAGATTATCCTGGAGAATCCATAACAACTATTAATTATAATATATTAAAGGTTCATGTTCCATACCACAAACATATAAAATAAAGCAGTTATTACAGACGTTGTTCTCAAAGATAAATATCCATTCCGACAACTCAGATTTTATTTAGTTTGTTTCAAGACTCTCCTAGCTTGATTCCATAGCAGTAAACAAGCAAAAGCATCCTAGCTTGATTACAGAACGATGGCATAAGCGATGAACAGTGCATTGAACGGTTCAAGTGAACTGAGAGACGAAGGGTTATTAGATCGGATGACAATTTGGACGGCTGGTCATCCGGACGGATGGCCATTCGGTCGGACTGTCATTCGTTTGGGATGGATGTGTTTGTGTATGATGTGACTTTGAAGTTTTCGTTGTAGCATTTTCAAAATAAAGAAGTGTTTCTACTAATGAGGTCATCCGGACGGATGGCGATTCACTTGAAACTAATCTCTTTGAGTTTTGTGAAAATGTTTAACTAAAATGAGCACAAGTCACTCGGTCGGATTGTCGTTCGATCGGATGGCAATCCGATCAGACGGCAGTCCGTTTGGAGACCTGCTCGTTGAGTAATTTTGTAAAAATTGTTAAGTTTTGAAAAGTTTAGCGATTGAACCGAGACGGTATGACCACGTGTCAAACAACAAAAACCCCATCTAAGTCATCCGATCGGATGGGAATCACCCCGTCCGATCAGTAACTGTTCTTGACGGACTTAATGTTCAACCCGTTAAATCGTTCATCTCGTTGATAGGAATCAGTTCTCAAACCGACACTTCACTAGTCACCCGGTCGGATTATCGTTCGATCGGATGGCAATTTGATTAGACGGCAGTCCATTTGGTGACCTTCTCGTTGAGTAATTTTGTAAAAATTGTTAAGTTTTGAAAAGTTTTGCGATTGAACCGAGACGGTATGACCACGTGTCAAACAACAAAAACCCCATCTAAGTCATCCGATCGGATGGGAATCACCCCGTCCGATCAGTAACTGTTCTTGACGGACTTCATGTTCAACCTGTTAAATCGTTCATCTCGTTGATAGGAATCAGTTCTCAAACCGACACTTCACTAGATACACATCTAAATTTTGTATTATTATTGTATTGTAACTCTTGCATTTCATGTTGTTGTATTTGATTTCAATCCTTGTAAATGACTTTTAGTAATGAAATAAATCCATTATTTAAATACTTGTCGCAAATATTAGTGTTATGATGTCTCGAGCGATCTACTTCGTCTTACTCCGATGTTTCCGCCATCGGTTGGGGTGAGACACTTATCATTAGAACTTAAGTGACTTCTTACAATATGCATACAATATACAATAAAACATTTGGCGGAACCATACGACCAAATCACATTCTTTCCACCATTATTGTTTCATCCGGTTACATTCTCCAATCCAATCTTCGGATTTCAATGTTTATCCTTTGAGGGTCCAATCTTAATATACATGCAGTTGCATTCCCATTCTCGAGGCTGTGAGGACCATTTTGCTCTCGAATATACTCCGGTCGATTCAAATTAGCATTCCATAATGTGCGGAATCCATTTGGAATGTTGACACACACAACATATTCCTTATAATCATTGGTTTCATTCAAAGATATCAAGTACAAAGCCGAGAAACCAAACTAGCAGAGCTTCGCTACAAGTTTCCAAAAGTTGCAAATGAACACACTCACTCAACTATTTATACTAGTAACCATTCGTGCGAAGGCACCTTTGAGCGAAGTGTGTGCTTCGTGCGAAGGACTCATCTCTTTAGCGATTGGAATGACTCCCTTCGTGCGAAGGACTCATCTCTTGAGCGACCGAAATTCCTAATATCGTCAAGGCTGCGAAACCTCGCACGATTGATGATGCGGTGGATTTAACCAATACTCTGACTGACGAACTAGTACGGACAAGAGAAGAAAATAGAAGGAATGAAGTAGCCCAAAAGATTACCCAAGGATTCCGTCCGGGTAACCATAACAATTTCAAGAGAGGAGGAAATGGGCAATCTTCCACTAACCCATTTTGCAATTCTTGCAAAAGGAAGCATTTTGGAAGATGCAAAGGATATTGCAATTTTTGCAAAATTCCGGGGCATCAAGAAGAAGACTGCAGGAGGAAGAAATTTTCAGTCTGCTACAACTGTGGAGAAGCTGAACATCTTAGGCCAGATTGTCCAAAATTGAACAAACCATCTGACAATAAAGCCAAACCTACAGAAGGAGCAAAAAGGAATGTAAGAGCCTTCCAACTAACTACTCAGGAAGCAGAGCTCATTCCAGATGTGGAAGCTGGTACGTTCTTAGTTCACAACGTTTACACAAAAGTATTATTTGACTCTAGTGCAAACCAAAGTTTTAGAAATACTTCATTCTGCCAAACTCTTAACTTACCTTTAACCAGCATTAGGCAAATTTCTACAGTAGAAACGGCAGATGGGAATTCATTTAAAATAAATAAGGTTCTGCAAAACGTAGAAATAGAACTTTTAAGTCATAAATTTTCTGTAACCCTATTATCTATGAAATTAGTTGAATTCGATGATGTGTTAGGAATGGATTGGTTAGTAAACAACCATGCTCAAATTATCTGTGATAAGAATTCCATAGAAAATTTTGCAACCACTGGAGAAGTAATAATGATTACAGGAAATAAGCCATGTAAACCTATAAAGTTCATATCAGTAAAAAAAAGTTGCTAATTATGAACGAAAGCAAGGAATAGTATATATGATTTCAGTAATCATTAATACTAAAGATAAAGAACTTAAGGAAATTTCTGTAGTTTCAGAATACCCAGATGTATTCCCAGAAAAGTTACTAGGATTACTACCAGATAGGAAGGTAGAATTTAGGATTCATCTAATTCCAGGAACTATACCGATAGCCAAGGCACCTTATCGGTTAGCACCTACAGAAATATTAAAACTGAAAAAGCAATTAGATGAATTATTAAGTAAAGGTTTCATACAACCTAGTTTATCCCCGTGGGGGGGGGGGGGGACCAGTGTTGTTTGTTAAGAAAAAAGGATGGTTCGATGAGAAATTGATTATAGGGAATTGAATAAGGTTACAATTAAGAATCGATACCCATTACCTAGAATTGATGATCTATTCGATCAATTCCAGGGAGATAGATATTTTCTAAGATCGACTTACGTTCCGGATATCATCAATTGAAAGTACAAGAGGAAGACATACCTAAAACTGTTTTCAGAACTAGGTATGGTCATTATGAGTTTACAGTCATGCCCTTCGGATTAACGAATGCACCTGCAGCATTCATGGACATGATGAATAAGATCTGTAAACCATATTTGGAAAAAAATTTGTAATTGTCTTCATCGACGATATACTTATTTATTCCAAAAGTCAGGAAGAACGTTGTCAGCACTTGCATGCACTCTTAACTTTGTTAAGAAAAGAGAAGCTTTACGCCAAACTCTCGAAGTGTGAATTTGGATGTCAGAATTGCAATTTCTAGGTCATATGGTGAATCATGAAGGTATTCACATAAATCTTGATAAGATAGCAGCAATTACCAAATGAAAGGTTCCGCAATCCGCAATGGAAATTAGGAGTTTTGTAGGTTTAGCTGGATACTATAGACGGTTTATTAAAGGATTTCTCCAAGATAGCTATACCATTAACTAAGCTAACCTGTAAAACAGTTAAGTTTGAATGGGGACCTAAACAAGAAGAAGCCTTTAGGATCTTAAAGCATAAATTAACAAAAATCCTAGCCTTACCAGAAGGAACAGAAGATTTTAAAAGTATACGGTGATGCTTCAAAGCTAGGATTTGGATGTGTGTTAATGCAACGCAAAAAGGTAATTGCGTAAGCATTAAGGCAATTGAAAAAGCACGAAGAAAACTATACCACTCATGACTTAGAATTAGGAGTCATACTTTTTGCCTTTAAGATTTGGAGACATTATCTGTATGGAAGTAAGTTTACTGTCTATATGGATCATAAGAATTTTAGATATATATTTGGGCAAAAAGAATTAAACATGAGGCAAAAGAGATGGATGAAAATCCTAAGTGACTACGACTGTGATATTCAGTATCACGAAGGAAAGGCTGAAGACGGCTAGAGATCGCCAGAAGAGTTATACAGATAATAGACGAAAACCGTTGGAGTTTCAAGTTGGAGACAAAATGCTATTGAAAGTATCTCCTTAGAAAGGAGTTGTTAGATTCGGTAAGAAAGAAAAGCTAAGTCCAAGGTACGTAAGACCATTTCCAGTGATCTAACGTATAGGACCTGTTGCTTATCGTTTTACAACTACCAGGAGAGTTAGCTGGAGTACATGATGTATTTCATGTATCCAAATCTCAAGAAATGTCTATCAGACGAATCTTTGGTAGTACCTCTCCAAGATATAAAGGTAAACGAAAAATTTAAAATTTGTAGAGAAACCTCTTCAGATAGAAGATAGAAAGATCAAATTTCTCAAAACACAAACGACTAGTGCTAGTTAAAGTTAAGTGGGATTCGAAGAGAGGAGCTGAATACACTTGGGAGCTGGAATCAGAGATGAAGCGAAAGTATCCTCAATTATTCCAGTAAATCTCGAGGACGAGATTTTTATTAAGCTGGGGAGAATGTAACAACTCGTATCAAAAGTCCTATTTATTTTATTAGTTTATCCAAAAGGAAACCCTAATTGAGACACCCAAGTGATTCTACACAAACCCTAAAATTTTCAGAATAATTGGAATTAGGATCAGGGCCCCTAAAACTCAAGGGGGGTAAAACCCTATTAACGATTATCTTTATAAAATGCTGTCGAAATAGAATTTTCATGCAACGTCGACTCATCAGGGCTAGATAGGTGACGAAGCAGGCCTACCCTACTTTGACACCCCAGGCGATACGCGACACGTACCGCGGATTCTTCCGCGACTAGCGGGAGGTGCAAATTTTGGGTATAAATAGAAGGGCCTGGCACTTGCATTCTGTTGTTCGTTCGACGATCAAATTACAAATATACACTGAGTTATGCTCTGTTTACCACAATTAACACACACGGATCACTAATCGACGCCGCAATCAGGGTAATAACTCGATCGCCGATACGATTCAATGTCCGATTGATTAAAATATCCAATGGATGTTTAAGTGCTGCCCACATTAGGGTTATGCTTTGTCATTCGTTGTTAATTCGATGGATGTTTAAGTATCGCACTTTGTCATTCGTTGTGAGAGTTTGATCTCGTGAATTATCGTAAAAGCTGTATTAAGTTACTGACTGAATTGTGTGCCTGTTATTAATTTAGGTTAAAAGGCTAATCAGTAGGCTAAACTCTGCCCGTATAAATCTGCAATGTGAGTCATTCTCTTTTTATCAACTATTTTACAATACCTCAAATTATTTTCAAAAGTTATAATTACAGGGACTAAGTCGTGGATATCTTGAATCACTGGCTAGTGGGGTATTGTGCACATTACTAATTTTCTCCCAGTTAGGTTCATTGGCCTACTAGGGATAATCATCACTATTTAGGTTCATTGACCTAATAGTGGTATGACCATCGTCACCATTATGACATGCCACCCTTGTGGCACGGCGCCAGATAAAAATAAGATAGAAGCCATTGTAATCGCTCTTATGCTGTAATTAATAACTATGCATTATTTTATGTAAATAGAATGATTCACTCAGTATTTCCCGCTGACAAAACCTTTTTCAAACATGTTTCAGGTGATCTGTTATGATCCAGGAAAAGTGCCTTGAAGCACTACAAGCTTAAGGAAGTGGCTCATGATAAAATAAAGAAACATGTTTTGTAAAATAAAAAAGATTTCTTCGTGAAATCAAATGATTGTAAATTACCGGGTTTTATCCCGAGTTGTGAAATAAAACAATCGGGAAATATTTCAGTTTTAAAAGATCCTGATGAAAACTTCCGCTGTTAATTAAATACCACGGGATTTCTGTCCCGCGACTCCTGAAACGGGTCAAACCGGGTCGGGGGCCGTGACAGAAAAAGGTGGTATCAGAGCCACTGATCGAGCCACTGATTTAAGCCAATTAAGTATTTAGAAAATACTTAATTTTTATTAATTGCTATTTTGTGATTATGTGTTTTATTATCTGATTAATCGTGTACAGTATGGGCAGATCTTTATATGCTAGCCAATATAGCAATTAATGCAAATCATTAAATAATTTGACCCAAATTTTAGCACCTTTATTATCTACAGTCTAGAAACCTTATTCAGTAAATAAATAAATTTATAAATAAAATCTAGTGTGTTTTAATTTTCAGTTGTTTTGTAGTTACACAGTCTGGAATAATATTTAAAGGTTTTCTATAAAAAAAAATTTATAATTAATAATTGTGTGTATTTTGCTAAACAGCATGAGTGACTTATCTGACGCCCTTCAGAATTTAAATCTCTATCCGGTAAGAATAGAGGTTTCCAGAGATTTCAATAGGTATATACCAGACATTGAAGAACCTATAGAATTCAACGCTTTACCTCTCGAGAAACCCAAGCTTAAGAAAATGGAATTTGGGGAAAGCTCTAGGCAAATTGAGGGGTTACCATCTCAGGAAGAGCTAGATTTTATATTGACAAGCTATAATACTATTAAGCCTGTTAATGAAAATGTTCTTATTCACTCTCTTGAAACACAACTACCAATAAACTTAGAACCAGCTATTCCAATCCACTCACAAATAGACGAATGGTTGACTAATGAAATACAGTTACAAAACAATCCTTATAAGCTTTTTCTTCAGTTAAATCCAGAACCTTTACCAAATCCACCAATGAGTAACGAGAATATGGCTGAACTCCATCATTTTGGTGAAGAACTAATGGATGCTGGGAATAGGATCCAAGAGATTGGGGGACAGATCTCCTGGAAATACGATGAAAGGGAACGCCGTTACTAGAATATCATCTAACAAAGGATAGGGGATTTATGAAACTGTGGTTGTGAAATAGTAATAGTAAAATCAGTATGTGTAAAATAATAAAACGGGTGTATATAAAAGCATAATATAATCTATAAAACGAATGAAATTTTAGAAAATTTACAATTTTGTTTGTATATTCATTTACGTGATTATGTGCAATTAATTGTGACATTGGATTATCTCTTTTATACTAATTATTTATCTATAAATTAGTTATTAGATGCAAAACGCTAATAATGAACCAGTTAATGAGGTTAATCAATCTGAGCAACAACCGGGGGATCAATTTATGACTAGGCAGGATATAGAAAATATCGTTGCTCAAGGGATAGCCAACACTATTCCAGCAATAGTTGCTCAAGGGATAGCCAACGCTATTCCAGCAATCGTTGTTGCTGTTAAAAATCCAATCGAACCGCAACAAATCGTTCCTAGCAAACGTATTTCTGAAGATAACTTCAGTAATAGTATAAACGGAGGCCATAATCATACTAATCATGAGAATGAACCACGGCAAGCTCCTCCTCCTAAGAAAATGAAAGCTGCAACGCCTGGTTGCACTTACAAAGAATTTCTTGCATGTAAACCCACTGAGTTTGCAGGCAATGAAGGAGCGCCTGCGGCACTGCGTTGGTTAGAGAAAACCGAGGCAGTAATTGCCATAAGTAAATGTGCTCAGGATGATCAGGTCATGTACGCGTCAAACCGTTTCAAAGAAGGGGCGCTAGAATGGTGGAATACAGTGTTACAAGCAAAAGGAAGAAGGATGGCGTATGCTATGAACTGGGAAGAATTTAAGAGCTTTGTAGAAAGAAAATTCTGTCCCGAGTATGAAAAGGAACAAATGACAAATAAGTTTCTAACCCACCGGATGGTGGATGTAGATCGTCGAGGGTATACTTCGACATTCATCGAGTATGCTCGAGTAGTACCAACCCTGGCTTCGCTAGAGCCGGTACTTATTTCTCGTTATATTTGGGGATTGATTGCCGAAATTCGTAATATCGTCAAGGCTGCGAAACCTCGCACGATTGATGATGCGGTGGATATAGCCAATACTCTGACTGACGAACTAGAACGGACAAGAGAAGAAAATAGAAGGAAGGAAGTAGCCCAAAAGATTACCCAAGGATTCCGTCCGGGTAACCATAACAATTTCAAGAGATAAGGAAATGGGCAATCTTCCACTAACCCATTTTGCAATTCTTGCAAAAGGAAGCATTTTGGAAGATGCAAAGGATATTGCAATTTTTGCAAAATTCCGGGGCATCAAGAAGAAGACTGCAGGAGGAAGAAATTTTCAGTCTGCTACAACTGTGAAGAAGCTGGACATCTTAGGCCAGATTGTCCAAAATTGAACAAACCATCTGACAATAAAGCCAAACCTACAGAAGGAGCAAAAAGGAATGTAAGAGCCTTCCAACTAAAAACTCAGGAAGCAGAGCTCATTCCAGATGTGGTAGCTGGTACGTTCTTAGTTCACAACGTTTACACAAAAGTATTATTTGACTCTAGTGCAAACCAAAGTTTTAGATATACTTCATTCTGCCAAACTCTTAACTTACCTTTAACCAGCATTAGGCAAATTTCTATAGAAGAAACGGCAGATGGGAATTCATTTAAAATAAATAAGGTTCTGCAAAACGTAGAAATAGAACTTTTAAGTCATAAATTTTCTGTAACCCTATTATCTATGAAATTAGTTGAATTCGATGATGTGTTAGGAATGGATTGGTTAGTAAACAACCATGCTCAAATTATCTGTGATAAGAATTCCATAGAAAATTTTGGAACCACTGGAGAAGTAATAATGATTACAGGAAATAAGCCATGTAAACCTATAAAGTTCATATCAGTAATAAAAGTTGCTAATTATGAACGAAAGCAAGGAATAGTATATATGATTTCAGTAATCATTAATACTAAAGATAAAGAACTTAAGGAAATTTCTGTAGTTTCAGAATACCCAGATGTATTCCCAGAAAAGTTACCAGGATTACTACCAGATAGGAAGGTAGAATTTAGGATTCATCTAATTCCAGGAACTATACCGATAGCCAAGGCACATTATCGGTTAGCACCTACAGAAATATTAAAACTGAAAAAGCAATTAGATGAATTATTAAGTAAAGGTTTCATACAACCTAGTTTATCTCCGTGGGGGGGGGGGGGGGGCACCAGTGTTGTTTGTTAAGAAAAAGGATGGTTCGATGAGAAATTGATTATAGGAAATTGAATAAGGTTACAATTAAGAATCGATACCCATCACCTAGAATTGATGATCTATTCGATCAATTCCAGGGAGATAGATATTTTCTAAGATCGACTTACGTTCCGGATGTCATCAATTGAAAGTACAAGAGGAAGACATACCTAAAACTGTTTTCAGAACTAGGTATGGTCATTATGAGTTTACAGTCATGCCCTTCGGATTAACGAATGCACCTGCAGCATTCATGGACATGATGAATAAGATCTGTAAACCATATTTGGATAAATTTGTAATTGTCTTCATCGACGATATACTTATTTATTCCAAAAGTCAGGAAGAACATTGTCAGCACTTGCATGCACTCTTAACTTTGTTAAGAAAAGAGAAGCTTTACGCAAAACTCTCGAAGTGTGAATTTGGATGTCAGAAGTGCAATTTCTAGGTCATATGGTGAATCATGAAGGTATTCACGTAAATCTTGATAAGATAGCAGCAATTACCAAATGAAAGGTTCCGCAATCCGCAATGGAAATTAGGAGTTTTGTAGGTTTAGCTGGATACTATAGACGGTTTATTAAAGGATTTCTCCAAGATAGCTATACCATTAACTAAGCTAACCTGTAAAACAGTTAAGTTTGAATGGGGACCTAAACAAGAAGAAGCCTTTAGGATCTTAAAGCATAAATTAACAAAAATCCTAGCCTTACCAGAAGGAACAGAAGATTTTAAAAGTATACGGTGATGCTTCAAAGCTAGCATATGGATGTGTGTTAATGCAACGCAAAAAGGTAATTGCGTAAGCATTAAGGCAATTGAAAAAGCACGAAGAAAACTATACCACTCATGACTTAGAATTAGGAGTCATAATTTTTGCCCTTAAGATTTGGAGACATTATCTATATGGAAGTAAGTTTACTGTCTATATGGATCATAAGAATTTAAGATATATATTTGGGCAAAAAGAATTAAACATGAGGCAAAATAGATGGATGAAAATCCTAAGTGACTACGACTGTGATATTCAGTATCACGAAGGAAAGGCTGAAGACGGCTAGAGATCGCCAGAAGAGTTATACAGATAATAAACGAAAACCGTTGGAGTTTCAAGTTGGAGACAAAATGCTATTGAAAGTATCTCCTTGGAAAGGAGTTGTTAGATTCGGTAAGAAAGAAAAGCTAAGTCCAAGGTACGTAAGACCATTTCCAGTGATCTAACGTATAGGACCAGTTGCTTATCGTTTTACAACTACCAGGAGAGTTAGCTGGAGTACATGATGTATTTCATGTATCTAAATCTCAAGAAATGTCTATCAGACGAATCTTTGGTAGTACCTCTCCAAGATATAAAGGTAAACGAAAAATTTAAAATTTGTAGAGAAACCTCTTCAGATAGAAGATAGAAAGATCAAATTTCTCAAAACACAAACGACTAGTGCTAGTTAAAGTTAAGTGGGATTCGAAGAGAGGAGCTGAATACACTTGGGAGCTGGAATCAGAGATGAAGCGAAAGTATCCTCAATTATTCCAGTAAATCTCGAGGACGAGATTTTTATTAAGCTGGGGAGAATGTAACAACTCGTATCAAAAGTCCTATTTATTTTATTAGTTTATCCAAAAGGAAACCCTAATTGAGACACCCAAGTGATTCTACACAAACCCTAAAATTTTCAGAATAATTGGAATTAGGATCAGGGCCCCTAAAACTCAAGGGGGTAAAACCCTAATAACGATTATCTTTATAAAATGTTGTCGAAATAGAATTTTCATGCAACGTCGACTCATCAGGGCTAGATAGGTGACGAAGCAGGCCTACCCTACTTTGACACCCCAGGCGATACGCGGCACGTACCGCGGATTCTTCCGCGACTAGCGGGAGGTGCAAATTTTGGGTATAAATGGAAGGGCCTGGCACTTGCATTTTGTTGTTCGTTCGACGATCAAATTACAAATATACACTGATTTATGCTCTGTTTACCACAATTAACACACACGGATCACTAATCGACGCCGCAATCAGGGTAATAACTCGATCGCTGATACGATTCAATGTCCGATTGATTAAAATATCCAATGGATGTTTAAGTGCTGCCCACTTTAGGGTTATGCTTTGTCATTCGTCGTTAATTCGATGGATGTTTAAGTATCGCACTTTGTCATTCGTTGTGAGAGTTTGATCTCGTGAATTATCGTAAAAGCTGTATTAAGTTACTGACTGAATTGTGTGCCTGTTATTAATTTAGGTTAAAAGGCTAATCAGTAGGCTAAACTCTGCCCGTATAAATCTGCAATGTGAGTCATTCTCTTTTTATCAACTATTTTACAATACCTCAAATTATTTTCAAAAGTTGTAATTACAGGGACTAAGTCGTGGATATCTTGAATCACTGGCTAGTGGGGTATTGTGCACATTACTAATTTTCTCCCAGTTAGGTTCATTGACCTACTAGGGATAATCATCACTATTTAGGTTCATTGACCTAATAGTCGTATGACCATCGTCACCATTGTGACATGTCACCATTGTGGCACGGCGCCAGATAAAAATAAGATAGAAGCCATTGTAATCGCTCTTATGCTGTAATTAATAACTATGCATTATTTTATGTAAATAGAATGATTCACTCAGTATTTCCCGCTGACAAAACCTTTTTCAAACATGTTTCAGGTGATCTGTTATGATCCAGGAAAAGTGCCTTGAAGCACTACAAGCTTAAGGAAGTGGCTCATGATAAAATAAAGAAACATGTTTTGTAAAATAAAAAAAGATTTCTTCGTGAAATCAAATGATTGTAAATTACCGGGTTTTATCCCGAGTTGTGAAATAAAATAATCGGGAAATATTTCAGTTTTAAAAGATCCTGATGAAAACTTCCGCTGTTAATTAAATACCACGGGATTTCTGTCCCGCGGCTCCTGAAACGGGTCAAACCGGGTCGGGGGCCGTGACAAATCTCCCCCTTGAATGTTGCTGTAGTTATACTTCATTTCCTTCTCTTCAAAATCTTCAATAACTTTAACATTCTGGTATATCAACAATCTCCACCTTGTGTCACACCCCAACCGATGGGGGAATCATCGGGGCGCAGCACTGAGCGAAACAGATTGTCCAGGAGAATCCATAACAACTATTAATTATAATATATTAAAGGTTCATGTCCCATACCACAAACATATAAAATAAAGCAGTTATTACAGACGTTGTTCTCAAAGACAAATATCCATTCCGACAACTCAGATTTTATTTAGTTTGTTTCTAGACTCTCCTATGTCACACCCTGATATTTCCACGTATTACCGGTGGGCCAGGTGGGGAGTATCATGACGTAGTTGATATCATCATAGTCAAACAACACATTTTTTAAATGCACAGCGGAAGCAAAAGATAGATTTATTTCAACCGAATCAATTGTAATATTAAGTATCACAAAATAGTCGAAACAGATCCACAGGCGGATCAGATAAAAAGGAAACATAGTTCATCAGACATAAATGCATCCAAGCTTGCGAGACTCTTAATGATGCTAAGGAGAGGCCAGCCTATTATGCTTAGTACCTGCACTTAACCTTTTTGGGAAAATACGTTAGTTTACACTGGTAAATACAATTAACTGACTCATTTTGAAAAGGTTTAGAAAAATTGATTTGAATGCACATGGCACAAAACTTTTTATAACTTGGGATAATTATTTATATATAAACTTGTAAAAGAATTACATGTTCGTTATACGTTCAGTAGCTCGGATTTACACCGGGTTAAAGATTAATAGACACACCACATGATATAGTCCCGCGGCGGGTTATTCCTGTAACCGGCGGTTATACCTTGTTATTTATATATGCACTGTAGGGTGTACGCCTACACCCCGTGCTTAGGTCGTGGCCATTTCGTAAAATGATGCTAAGGATATCCGGGACATGGTCATTAACCCCCCAAAGGCTTTAAGCAAACAAAACAATTTAAACGGGACATTTCAATAAATTAATCTTCATACAATTAAAAATTCAATGCCCGACCAAGCGGTATTTTATATACCGTACCCCAAGCCCGTATAGGGAAAATAAGTTAAAAGTATTTACCTGAGCTAAATATAAATTCAATCCCAGCCGTATATCAAATCAGCAAGTACAGATAGCTTTTACTAGGCTCCTAAATCTGGAACGAAGGTTTTAAATAACCTATTAGATTCCTAACGGGTCTTTAATTAAGCCTATGCTTAGACTGGTTAGTTTTAAAGGAGGATACGGTTCAAAACGCATGATTAAGCGAGAACCGGATTAGAATGTGGTTTTGACCCGACAAGCTTGTATACCTGTGTAATAAGGGTAAACTAAACACATTCTTGATTTTGAGATAGAAATGATAAAGTTTGAACCGTTTCGGCTAATTTATGCAAACTAGTTACATAAGCCGACCCGAATGCGAAAAGTGCGTAACAGGTAACCACATGAGTCATGAACATGTTTCCTAAGTTAATATGACTTAAATATGTTGTGGTATCAGTAGGATACCTTCCATTATGCCCAAAACGAATTTAAAACCAATTTATGCCCCGTAGGGGTATTTTGGTCATTTTAAAGGTTATAAGAGAGGTTAAATAATAATCTGAGGTCCTGGTCTAATATAACCAAACTATGCACCGAAGGGGCATTTTGGTAATTTCACTTAAGCTTTAAAGGTCAAAATTAGAATTCCGAGTTTAAAACTTTTACCTACTGTTTTATTATGAAAATTTACTTAAAATATCAGTAGGTATTAAACCTTATATGTTAAAAATAGTTTTAACTTATACTATGCGTTAAAAACGCGTAAAAAGGCGATTTTAAGTGATTTCCGGGTTTTATAAGAAAAGCTGATATTTTTATCATTCCAGAAAGCTTAAAATATTTTATTTATCATATAAAATCAGTAGCAAAAGGTTTGGGGTCAAAATGTTTTGTAAAACTCAATTTATAAGCCAAAAGGGCAAAACCGGCGATTACCGAATCAAGCGTAGAACCCTATGTTATGCTCAGCCTAAAAATAAATAAAAATCTTAAAAAATCCCAAAATATTATTTTATATCAGTAGGTAAAAATTTTGGTATCAAAAATTGGGTTTAGATAGGATATATGCTAATTACGCCGTTTAATTAATAAAAAGCTTTTCATTTACGCTAATGAGCATAACTCCTAATCTAGACCTTAAACTGATGTCAAATTTTAGGGACAAGTTTATAAATCAGTAATAAAGATTATTATCCTCTCACATTTTCAAAATTCTCGTTTTAGGGTCAAAAGGGCATAATGGTCAACACTTAAGCATATAACGGAAACATGGAAATGAACTCTAATCCTAAAGGACCAAGTAGTATAACTTCAGGGGGTTATACTAACATATCATATGGTCACAAAGGAACCCTAAGGCATAATTAAACTAAGCTAATTCGGGTCAGAACTGAAAGTCAAAGCAAAAGTCAAACTTTGCGACTTTCGGTTGCGAACCGAGTCTATACTTAGAATTTTCAGGTTGAACGTGCTTAGACATGTTCAACTAATATTTAACAAGTTATTAAAGTGGCAAAACTGATTTTATGGCTTCTATATTGTTAATTATGTGTTTATTTGAAAAATAGCTTTCTGTTGACTTTTTATACTTATGTTTGACCCGACATTTGACCAAGTTAGGGTGATAATCAGTAGGTGCCCTCTTAGGGGTTTATTACCTACATAATTACCAACTTATAACTACTTATAATTTGACAATTGACTGGACCATTAGTGATTAAACATTAAGTCAAACCTTAATTACGATAAGCTTGACTTTTGGCCCTTAAACTAATCAAAACTGAAATTAGGAGGTTAAGGACACTTACAAATGGTCCTTAGGACTACACTCTCGGACGCCTGAGTGCTCGACGGCGAGCCCACTCCGATATAGCAATCGAGGTTTACGATTATCTTTCCGGTGATAGTCCTTCGAACCGTTATTTCTATACTGTTTTGGTGTCTCTCCCATTCGCCTTAGGGTCAGTTTTTCTTCGTTTTCTTGCTTTCCGTCTCTTTCGTTGGGCTCTATTGGTTAAGCTGGTCGCTTGATTGCTTAGTAGGTCTGACATCGGTCGCGGCTATCTCGTATAGTTCAGCTAGATCGTATCGAATCCTATTAACCTTTTAAAGGGTTGTGGTTATCTTTAGTAGCGGTGTTACTTTGGTTGGGTTTTGTTGTCGGTTTTTTAGTCTCATCATGGGAAAGAGGGTCTGGAGGAGGAACACTGATGATTGGAATATGATTCAAAATAAACAGGCTTATAGACAAGAAAGGAGTTTTCTCACCAGGGAAGCGAGATTGAGGAATGCCACCTCTTTTTTCATCTCGAACCTCCCAGACTCCTGTGACAAAGCTGCTCTCTGGAAGGCTTTCGATCATCTGGACGACCTCAAAGATGCGTTCATCCCCGCGAAGAGAGATCGAGCGGGTAACAAATTTGGTTTCATTAAACTCTCAAATGTAAGCGAGCCGGAGTGGTGGATTGATAAGTTAAAAGAAGTTAGAGTCGATGGGGCGGTGATTGGAGTCAATCGTGCTAAATTTAATAGGGATGGGTCCAAGATTCAAGCTCGTGCCTCAGTGTTTTCCAGATTAAATGGGCAGATACCTCCTCCTTCGGGTGGCCGGGAATCGGGGGTTAGACCTAATGTGTTTAGCAGGTTAAAGACGGATGTTTCGGGCCCAATCCGCAGCGGTTTTCCGGCTGAGGGCCATGCTCAGTCTGTGAAGGTTAGATCTTATGCTAATGTGGTAAGTTCGAAAGACATTTCAGCCCCTATCTGGGATATTATGCTTCCCCCTATGAATTCAGAGACTAAAAAGATGTAGGAGTATAAGTCGCTAATTGGAGAAGTTAAGGAGATTGACTTTTTAAATGATTTGAATCGGCATCTTTCTGGCATAATGGAGGAAAACTTTCAATTAAGGTACCTAGGAGATCTGAAGGTTCTTTTTTGCTTTAGCTGCCCGGAGGAAGCAGAAGAGTTCAGAACTCTTAAAGTTAACGATTGGGAGAAGTGGTTCTCAAGATTGTACGTGTGGGAGGGGCTCCCTCCTGTTTACGAGAGAATAGCATGGATTAAGATCCGGGGTGTCCCGTTATCTCTTTGGGACCGTCATGTGTTTAATAAAATAGGCGAACGGTGTGGTAGGTTGTTGGTTAAGTCGGAGGCGGAGCCACTTAGTGGAAATATGGAGGATGATCGGTTGGCGGTTCTGGTCCAATCCGGAAGTTTGGTGTCCTCGGAATTCACTCTCTACTGGAAAGAGCATAGGATTAAAGTGTGGGCGGAGGAAATCCCAGGCAAATGGACGCCGGATTTTTTGAATGAAGTTGATCCAGTTGGCGATGTTCCAGAGGTGTCGCCGGAAGTTGAGGTTTCATCGGAGTTTGATTCTGAGTCAGTGAATCTGAAAAGTCACGGTGATCGTTCACCTTCTACGTGCATGGAAAAATCACAAGATTTACTGTCCCCTAGTCCCGAGGAAAAGGAGCCGAATTTTGTTAATGCTGTGGATCCATGCACTCCAGGTGTTGTTTCCAAGGGGGAGAGAGAATCTGTCCACAGCAGCCCGGTTGAAGGCATGAGTGGGGACCAGGTTATGTCGGATAAGTTGTTCAAGTTGGAAAATGATGTTGTGGGGCCCGAGGATCAGATAGAGAATATGGAGGAAAATATCGGATCTGGTAAGTTTGATAGCTTATTGGATTCGCATGAGGCCAACAAGCCCAGTTATATCACCACAAGGCCCAACAGGAAATGTAAGTCCAAATTAAAGAAGTTGGTCAAGGATGGTGTGGCCCATACTGTCGAGATTCCTGATCTAAATAAAGTGGTGAACTCTCTAGGGGATTCGGACCCCTTCAACATTAACGAAATCTTTAGACTTGAGAAGGAAGAAGCAAGAAACGATGCAGTTAACAGAGATGAGCAGAAACCTTCTGATTCAGAGAACGGTAGTCCAGGAGAGGGGATCGATAAGGATTCTTTTGAAGATGAAGTTGCTCAGACCATCGATTTCGGCTCTCGTCTGGGGATCGAAGTGCTGGGTTTTGAGAATCAGGTGCGAAAAGTGGTTAGTGGGGAACTGGGCTCAAGCGGTTGTAAATGAATTTTCTGTCGGTAAATGTTAATGGGGTGGCGGACTCGTGTAAAAGCATTTGGATCCGAAATTTAAAAGCTAAGATAAAAGCCGACTTCATCGGCCTCCAGGAATCTCATATGAGCTCCCTTTCGGAGCCATTTCTCCGCCGATTCTGGGATAAATCTAATATGCTTTTTGATTTTGTTGGATCTATTGGTAGATCGGGTGGCCTGGTTTCTTTGTGGAACCCTGACGTCTTCAAGGTGGAGTATGTTTATAAGCAGCAAAGGTTTCTGTTGGTTTCCAGTTTTATTCATGGAGGTTTGGATCACTTAAATGTCCTAAATATCCATGCCCCTAACGATATGAATGGTAGAAGGGAACTGTGGAGGGAGTTAGTTAGCATTATTAACTCGGTTAGTGGGGCTTGGGTTTTGCTAGGTGATTTTAACGATGTTCGGTCAAAGGAAGAACGCGTCAACTCTCGCTTTGACCAACGCGCCGCTGTGTCGTTCAACGACTTTATTTTGAAAAGTGTCTTCTGGAATATCCGTTGAATGGAGGTAATTTTACTTTTATTTCTGGCCATTTTGAAGTGAAAATGAGTAAATTTGATCGTTTCCTTGTAAATGATCTGTTCTTGAGCTCCTGGCCGATAGCTAAAGCGGAGGTTCATAAACGTGGTCTCTCTGATCATTGTCCGATCTCCTTGGCATGCCGATCTGCTGATTTTGGCCCTATCCCTTTTAAGTTTTTTTAACTCTTGGATTGGTGACCAAAAACTGTCTGAGATTGTGTCGTCCGTTTTTAAAGAACGAGTTTTGATTGGTAGGAAAGACGTTATCCTTGCTAAGTTTGTTAAACAGTGCAAATTGGAAATAAAAAAATGGAGGTCAGTCAAGAAGGCGGAGGAGGATAAAGTGCTTGTTGATCTGATTTCGAGTATTGATAGGCTGGAAAATATCGCCGTGGCCCGTAACCTCTCTCATGCGGAAAAAGAATCTCGAGCTGAGCTGTGTGTGAAGGTTAAAAGATTGGAATCTAAAAAATGTAAAGATATACAACAAAAAGCTCGAATTAACTGGCTCAAGTTTGGTGACGAAAACAGCGAATTCTTTCATAAATCTCTAGCGGTAAATTTGGCTGTTAACAGAATCAACGGGTTGTTCTTTAACAATGTTTATGTCACTGATCCGACTGTTCTTAAGGAGGAAATCAAAAGGTGGTTTAGAAAGCAGTTTTCGGAACCAATGAGACGGAGACCTGATTTTATCAACTATGGGCTGCCTAGTGTGTCTGCCTCTCATGGTTTTATGTTAAGTGATCGGTTCTCAGAAGCGGAAATCCTCTCGGCCATTAGATCTTGTGATGGAGGTAAAGCGCCGGGACCGGATGGTTTCTCTTTGAAGTTTTTCAAAGTATTTTGGGAAGTTATTAAACCTCTGGTTGTGGGAACTCTTGATGAATTTTATGAAACGGGGGAAATTAGTCTCGGGTGCAACTCTTCTTTCGTGGCTCTTATTCCTAAAACTAAAGACCCACAAGAATTAGGTAACTTTCGACCTATCTCGCTTGTCGGATCTTTATACAAAATAATTGCAAAAGTGTTAGCTAATCGGTTAAAGGCTGTTATTAATGATGTTATTTCTGAAAACCAATCGGCTTTTGTGGGGGGACGAAATATTCTTGATAGCCCGCTCATAGTGAGCGAGATGGTGGCTTGGGCTAAAAAATCGAAATCTAAGTTGCTAATTCAGAAAGTTGACTTCGAAAAAGCCTATGATACGTTAAATTGGAAATTTCTCTTTAGAATGATGGAGAAGATGGGGTTTCCGGAGAGGTGGATAAAGTGGATAAAAGGTTGCCTTCTTTCGGGTAAGGGCTCGGTCCTTGTTAATGGCTCGCCGACGGGTGAATTCAAATTTAAGCGGGGTCTTAGACAAGGAGATCCTCTATCTCCTTTCTTGTTTATCTTAGCCATGGAAGTGATCAGCGTGCTTTTGAAGAGGGCCATGGATGTTGGTTTATTCCAAGGGTACAAGCTACCGAATGGAGGTCCGGTTATTTCTCATCTCTGCTATGCGGACGACGTTCTCTTCATTGGAGAATGGTCGCATCAAAATGTGGTCGCTTTGAATCGCTTTCTTAGGTGGTTAAGCCTCGTCTTGGGTCTTAAGATAAATCGTAGAAAGTGTCGGATCTTCGGGATTGGGGCTGAGGTTTTGGAAGCGAATCATTTTGCTAGCATTGTTCGGTGTGAAGTGGGTTCACTCCCTTTCACGTATTTGGGGGTGCCCATCGGTGTTAATATGGAAAGGGCCAAATTTTGGCAGCCGATTTTGGACCGTTTCGCGTCGAAATTATCGAGTTGGAAAGCGAGGTATCTATCTTTCGCCGGTCGTATGACGTTAATTAAGTCGGTTATTGGGAGTCTCCCATCCTATTTTTTATCTATATATGCAGCCCCGAAGTGTGTTATAAACAAGCTTGAAAAGATTAGGAGGGAGTTTCTTTGGGGTAAGTCGGTAAGGGGTCATAAACTCCGGTGGGTTCAGTGGAATCTCTTATTGAAGTCTAAAAATGCAGGGGGAATGGGTGTTGGGAGTATACAACATTTTAACTATGCCATGCTCATTAAACGGTGGTGGAGGTTCAAAGATAACCCAGACCAACGTTGGGCGAAGGTTGTGGCAGCGATACATAATGGGAACGGATCCTATAGCTCGGCCTCTTTAATTCCGATTAAAAAGTCTATACCTGGGATTTGGAAAGATGTGGGGTCAGTGGAGGTGGAGTTCAATAAAGCGGGCATCATTATTTCAGAAAATCTAGTAGAAGTGAATGGCGCGTGGAAGTGGCTGGGTGATCCGGCTGGATCGTTTTCGGTGAAGCAAGTCCGGTCAGACTTGGAATCAGCGCTATCAGGGACTGTTTCTGGCATTTCTTCTTTCGTTTGGAATAATTGGGCTATCCCGAAGGCCAATTATTTTTTGTGGAGAGCTATGCTTGGCAAAATTGCTTCAAAAGTGGGTTTGGTGCGCCGTGGCGTTTCTCTCTCGGATACTCGCTGTCCTCGGTGTGGTATTGCGGAGGAGGATCCAGATCACATTCTTTTCAACTGTCTTTGGTCGAGAAGCATCTGGTGGAACATTATGGCCTGGATCAAAATCAGATTTCCTTTGGAGGTAAACAATATCACTGATCTTTTCTCTTACATTACTAATAATCCGGGAGGAAGACTTTGGAAGAAATGTGTTTTCACGATTGCTACTACAACGGTTTGGAGAATTTGGATTGCCAGAAATAAAAAGTATTTGATGACATCTTTATCCCTGTGTCTTCGGTAGTAGATCAGATCAAGGAGGAGAGTTTCGTCTGGGTTTGTTGCCGGTCGTCCATTAAGAAGCCGATTTGGGGAAGGTGGGTGTCTTTTGATTTAATAGATTCGATGTAATTGTGTTCAGGATTGTCTGTTTGTCTTTGTTTGTTTTCTGTTTCCTTGTTCTCAGCTTCTTGCTGGCCCTTTATATATATATATAAAGTGTGTTTGCCGTTAAAAAAAAGGACTGAAAAGAACTCCAAGGAAGTTCCAAATGCTTAGGATCCTCCAGAAATGAGAAGATAGCAAGATGGGATGAAATGAGCAACTTTTGAATGAAGAGAACACTTCTATTTATAGGGTTTGGATGTGAATTAGATCATGACAAGTGTTAGGAGAGACATCTAGGATCATTACAGGTGTGATACCATCTTTAGAAACCATCAAATGATCCATAGGATTGAATATGTGAGACAAAAGGCAAAACGAAGGATGGTTTTCTGATTTATGGAACTGGGCCCCCTTTACGGACCGCAAAGGATAGGCATACGGTCCGTAAGGACCATGCCAGCTCACTGGAACTTTCAACTGTTGACAGTTTTGGCCCCTGCACATCCAAATGCCATTTCTGACACATCTAAAGCCCATTAAACCATTTTTAAGGCTATATAATGATGACTAAACATAGGGAACATGAAACATGCTCAAAAACATGCCGGATGTCGGTTCGTTTGGTCGTACGGTCATGTTGTTCGGTTAATTACGACGAAACACGGATGGACGTGAAAAACGATCCAAACGACGCGACGAATGGAATTTTATCAAGCCAAACACTAAAATAAAATATTTTAGTGCTTACATAAATTTTTGGGTGTCCGGATATATTCAGATTGCAAGATATGCGCGAAAATGCAAACTTGTGCACTTTTTGACACTTTTAGTCCCTGCATGACGTAAAAGTTTATTTTTGCATACCAAACACCTCTAAGCCTATATATAAGCTATATAAAGGATAATTAGGGCATGTTTAACTCATGGTAATATTTCGGAAGGTCCGATAACATACGAATCGACATACTTTTGCAGTTTGACGCAAATAGTCCTTTAATCGCACAAAGTAGCGCGAAATGTCGTTTACTGACATCCAAGCCTTCCATGGCCCCTAATGGGCATTCTCAAGCATATACTTAAATATCACTATGCTCTCATTTGCTTAAATGGTCACCGAAAGGCGTAGATTCAAAAGTTGACGCTTTAGGTCCCTCTATTGCGCAAACTTGCGCATCTAATCATTTAATAGCATCGAAGCCTCATCTAATCCATATTAGGGATTCTTGAAAGTATTATTAAACATCACGATGTTTCAGGTTCGCTAAAAGGTCATTCAGAGGTATAATTAAACATATTGACACTTTTAGCCCCTCTAACTTGCAAAATTGCGCGTAACTTTACTTATAGGCATAAAAACCTTAGACGGCCAATAGTTAGCATTCCCGAGAGTATAATCAAATATCATGAAGCTCCTGATTTTTTAAAAGGTCACTCAGAGGTAAGAATTAACATGTTGACGCTTTTAACCCTTCATTGCGTAAACTTTCAATTAATTCCGCAAACGGCTACACTCGATCCCCAAGTGGCCCAATTGTGAATATAAATATCGTGAGAGGTTATTTAGAAACTTATTTTAGGTATACAAACACTTCCAGTCCTTTCATAGTCAAGGTTTTCGATTTTTCTAAAAATTAGTCCCTTAAATTCCATGTTTGACTTCATTAGGGTTTATTACATGTGTCAATACGTTATTGGACGTGATTTTACGAGGTGTTACATCCTAGCTTGATTTCATAGCAGCAAACAAGCAAAAACATCCTAGCTTGATTACAGAACGATAGCATAAGCGATGAACAGTGCGTTGAACAGTGCGAGTGAACTGAGAGACGAAGGGTTATCCGATCGGATGACAATTTGGACGGATGGTCATCCGGATGGATGGCCATTCGGTCAGACTGTCATTCGTTTGGGATGGATGTGTTTGTGTATGATGTGACTTTGAAGTTTTCATTGTAGCATTTTCAAAATAAGGAAGTGTTTCTACTAATGAGGTCATCCGGACGGATGGCGATTCGCTTGAAACTAATCTCTTTGAGTTTTGTGAAAATGTTTAACTAAAATGATCACAAGTCACCCGTTCGGATTGTCGTTCGATCGGATGGCAATCCGATCAGACGGCACTCCGTTTGGTGACCCGCTCGTTGAGTAATTTTGTAAAAATTGTTAAGTTTTGAAAAGTTTTGCAATTGAACCGAGACGGTATGACCACGTGTCAAACAACAAAAACCCCATCTAAGTCATCCGATCGGATGGGAATCACCCCGTCCGATCAGTAACTGTTCTTGACGGACTTCATGTTCAACCCGTTAAATAGTTCATCTCGTTGATAGGAATCAGTTCTCAAACCGACACTTCACTAGTCACCCGGTCGGATTGTTGTTCGATCGGATGGCAATCCGATCAGACGGCAGTCCATTTGGTGACCTGCTCATTGAGTAATTTTGTAAAAATTGTTAAGTTTTTAAAAGTTTTGTGACTGAACCGAGACGGTATGACCGCGTGTCAAACAACGAAAACCCCATCTAAGTCATCCGACCGGATGGGAATCACCCCGTCCGATCAGTAACTGTTCTTGACGGACTTCATGTTCAACCCGTTAAATCGTTCATCTCGTTGATAGGAATGAGTTCTCAAACCGACACTTCACTAGATACACATCTAAATTTTGTATTCTTATTGTATAATAACTCTTGCATTTCATGTTGTTGTATTTGATTTCAATCCTTGTAAATGACTTTTAGTAATGAAATAAATCCATTATTTAAATACTTGTCGCAAATATTAGTGTTATGACGTCTCGAGTGATCTACTTCGTCTCACTCCGATGTTTTCGCCATCGGTTGGGGTGTGACACTTATCATTAGAACTTAAGTGACTTCTTACAATATGCATACAATATACAATAAAACATTTGGCGGAACCATACGACCAAATCACATTCTTTCCACAATTATTGTTTCATCCGGTTACATTCTCCAATCCAATCTTCGGATTTCAATGTTTATCCATTGAGGGTCCAATCTTAATATACATGCAGTTGCATTCCCATTCTCGAGGCTGTGAGGACCATTTTGCTCTCGAATATACTCCGTCCGATTCAAATTAGCATTCCATAATGTGCGGAATCCATTTGGAATGTTGACACACACAAGATATTCCTTATAATCATTGGTTTCATTCAAAGATATCAAGTACAAAGCCGAGAAACCAAACTCGCAGAGCTTCGCTACAATTTTCCAAAAGTTGCAAATGAACACACTCACTCAACTATTTATACAAGTAACCATTCGTGCGAAGGCACCTTTGAGCGAAGTGTGTGCTTCGTGCGAAGGACTTATCTCTTGAGCGACTGGAGTAACTCCCTTCGTACGAAAGGTCCCTTCGTGCGAAGGGGTCATTGCACTACGAATCCGACACTTCGACATGTATTCCTATACATACAATCATGACTCAATACATTGACGAAGGCAACGGAAATCGTATATCAACAATCTCCCCCTTGAATGTTGCCGTAGTCATACTTCATTTCCTTTTCTTCAAAATCTTCAATAACTTTAACATTATTGTATATCAACAATCTCCACCTTGTGTCACACCCCAACCGATGGGGGAATCATCGGGGCGCGGCACTAAGCGAAACAGATTGTCAAGGAGAATCCATAACAACTATTAATTATAATATATTAAACGTTCATGTCCCATACCACAAACATATAAAATAAAGCAGTTATTACAGACGTTGTTCTCAAAGAAAAATATCCATTCCGACAACTCAGATTTTATTTAGTTTGTTTCTAGACTCTCCTAGCTTGATTCCATAGCAGCAAACAAGCAAAAGCATCCTAGCTTGATTACAGAACGATAGCATAAGCGATGAACAGTGCGTTGAACGGTGCGAGTGAACTGAGAGACGAAGGGTTATCCGATCGGATGACAATCCGGACGGATGGTCATCAGGACGGATGGCCATTCGGTCGGACTGTCATTCATTTGGGATGGATGTGTTTGTGTATGATATGACTTTGAAGTTTTCGTTGTAGCATTTTCAATATAAAGAAGTGTTTCTACTAATGAGGTCATCCGGACAGATGGTGATTCTCTTGAAACTAATCTCTTTGAGTTTTTTGAAAATGTTTAACTAAAATGGTCATAAGTCACCCGGTTGGATTATCGTTCGATCGGATGGCAATCCGATCAGACGGCAGTCCGTTTGGTGACCCGCTCGTTGAGTAATTTTGTAAAAATTGTTAAGTTTTGAAAATTTTTGCGATTGAACCGAGACGGTATGACCACGTGTCAAACAATGAAAACCCCATCTAAGTCATCCGATCGGATGGGAATCACCCCATCCGATCAGTAACTGTTCTTAACGGACTTCATGTTCAACCCGTTAAATCGTTCATCTTGTTGATAGGAATCAGTTCTCAAACCAACACTTCACTAGAGAATGAGTAGAAGGTCTGAGCGAGCTCCGATTCTATCTGTTTTATATAAAAAGTTGAGAATGATGAAGAAAAGTGGAAATCATTTGGAAAATGTTTAGATTATGGCGAAATCAATGTTTAAACATGTTGAAATCTCTTGGATCTGAGTTGTTCTTGGTGGAATGAGGTCACACTTTGAAGTTCATGAGAACCCATGATGACATCTTCCTAGAACAATCCAAATCAGCCGATTTCATGGTGAAAAGTTAAGATTTGATGGTGAAAATGATGAGAAAGTGTGTGTAGAATAAGAAAGTACAATATTTGAGGTAGAAACTTACAAGAATCGCGAGGAATCGAGAGAAAATAGGGCTGGAACATGTTGGTCGAACGAGAGAGCTGTCACATCACTGTTCATGATGTGACAACTGCTATTTATAGGTGAAAGGGAGAGAAGAGGCGGTGTAATGTGACAGATCGGAGGGCAGTCCGATCGGATGGCCATCCGATCTTATGATCATCCGGACAGATGACCATTCGATCGAATGGTCATTCAATCGAAGGGCTACAGCGAGTTGGTTTCTGAATTTTCGTTTTGTGCGTTAAGCGTTGCGAGTAAGCGATGCGATAGTATTAAACAATAGTTACACAAATAACCTAACTAACATAAGTAACCTTGCGTTTAGCGCTTTCGATTAGTTTGCGATGCGATAGAGTTGCGATTGCGTTTCGATTAATCACCACACACGCACAAGTAACACATAATCAGCACACACACATAAAACAATATCCAGAACACATAATTCGAGTTGCGATGCTGTTAGCGATGAGGTTAGCGATAAGTCGATTAGCGATAAACTGCGATTATTACATTTACTCCACATATTACAACTAAAGTAACATAAAATAGAGCATTGATTACGAAGTCAATGAGTACAGTCAATAATTAAACAAGGAGTGACAGATCGCATTTAGCAATCCTTTCTTCCTTTGACTTTGACTTTGACTTATACTTTGACTTCAAAGACGCGGGGTGTTACAGCCTCCCCTACTTTAGGGAATTTCGTCCCGAAATTAGGCCGCAGGCGTAACAAATAACTGTGGATACTTCGCCTTCATGTCGCTTTCGAGTTCCCAGGTGTACTCTGCGTCGCGTTTGCCTTCCCAGCGAACATTCACAATGGGAATGCGTAAGCGCTTGAGCTTCTTGGTTTCCCGGTCTATGATCTCGACAGGCTTTTCCACGAAGTGTAATGTTTCGTCCACTTATAGATCCTCAAGTGGTACTTGTAAATTCTGCTCGGCTAGACACTTTCTGAGGTTCGAAACGTGGAAAGTCAGGTGGACGTTGCTAAGTTCCTCCGGTAGTTCGAGTCTCTAGGCCACCTTGCCGATCCTTTCCAGAATCTTAAAGGGTCCAACATATCGAGGCGTGAGCTTTCCTTTCTTGCCAAATCTGATCACCCCTTTCCAAGGTGATACCTTTAGGAGTACATGATCGCCAACGTCAAATTCAAGGGGCTTGCGGCGTCTATCGACGTAACTTTTCTGACGACTCCAAGCTTTCAGCAGGTTGTCTCGAATTTGGAGGATTTTGTCAGTCGTTTCTTGCAACAGCTCAGGACCGGTAATTTGCGCATCTCCGATCTCGTGCCATACAATAGGCAATCGACATTTTCTTCCATACAATGCCTCAAATGGTGCCATTTGAATGCTAGAATAATAACTGTTATTGTACGAGAATTCGACCGAAGGTAAGTGCGCGTCCCAATTACCACCGAAATCTATAACACACGAGTGAAGCATGTCTTCAAGGGTAAGGATCGTCCTTTCAGTCTGACTGTCGGTTTGGGGATGGAAAGCGGTACTTAGATTAAGAGTAGTACTGAGAGCAGATTGAAACGTTTCCCAAAGGTACGAGGTAAACCGACCATCACGGTCAGAGATGATATCACGAGGTGTCCCGTGTCGACATATAATTTCGTCGGTGTAGATCCGTGCTATTCGTTCTACCTTGTAGTCTTCTCGTATCGACAGAAAATGAGCAGATTTGGTAAGTCGGTCAACGATAACCCAGATGCTATGTGACCTGATGGCGTGCGGGGAAGTTTCGTTATAAAGTCCATGGCTATACTCTCCCACTTCCACATAGGAATCTCGGGTTGCACGAGTATGCCAGAGGGTCTTTGTTGTTCAGCCTTAACCTTCGAACAAGTCAGGCACTTTGAAACATAGATAGCGATATCCTTCTTCATTCCAGGCCACCAGTACCATAGACGAAGGTCATGGTACATCTTGTCAGCACCCGGATGAATGGAATATCGAAACTTGTGCGCTTCAGTCAACAATATGTCTCGAAGGTTATTGTGACTTGGAATCCAGATGAGATCTAAATAGTAGTAGATACCGTTCGATTTGTTGACAAAGTGCGATTCAGCACCACACTTCTTCATTTCCTCTCGCATGGTATCTTCCACGAAGCAGGCGCGTTGGGCATCACAAATCAAGGCTTCGAGGTTGTGCTGGGCGTGAGTGTTACGAATGCTATGCAAATAGCTTCGTCTACTTAGAGCATCGGCCATGACATTTGCTTTGCCAGGGTGGTAACGAATCTCGCAGTCGTAATCGTCAAGAAGTTCTACCCATCGGCGTTGGCGCATATTCAGTTCCTTTTGGTTTAATATGTGTTGTAGGCTCTTGTGGTTGGTGAAGACCGTACACTTGGTACCGTAAAGGTAGTGTCGCCAAATCTTCAACGCAAAAATAACTGCCCCGAGCTCGAGATCATGGGTTGTGTAGTTCTTCTCGTGGATCTTGAGCTGACGAGAGGCGTACGCAATAACCTTGTCCCGTTGCATGAGGACGCAACCGAGGCCAAGGTTCGAGGCATCGCAGTAGACAACGAAGTCATCTTTTCCGTCGGGTAGAGCGAGAGCATGTGCTTGAGAGTTTGAAAGGCAGTCTCTTGTTCAGATCCCCAAACAAAAGGCTTGTCTTTGTGCGTGAGAGAAGTAAGCGGGACGACGATTTTAGAAAAGTTAGCGATGAATCGATGGTAATAGCCCGCCAATCCGAGGAACGAATGAACTTCGGATGGTGATTTTGGAGTAACCCAACTCTTTACAGCTTCGATCTTCGCGGGGTCGACGTGTATACCTTGGCTATTAACGATGTGATCGAGGAATTGAACCTCCTTTAGCCAAAATTCACACTTGGAGAACTTGGCATTGAGTGGATTTCCCTGGAGTAGTTCGAGAACCAAACGTAGATGTTGCGCGTGTTCGGTTTTTGACTTCAAATAGATAAGGATGTCGTCGATGAATACGATGATGAAACGGTCAAGAAATGGTCTGCACACACGGTTCATCATATCCAAGAAAACCGCGGGTGCGTTGGTTAAACCAAAGGGCATTACGACGAATTCATAATGGCCGTATCGGGTTCGGAAAGCGGTTTTGGGTATATCTTCCTCCTAGATTCATAACTGGTGATAGCCTGAGCGTAAATCAATCTTCGAGAAACACGTTACACCTTCTAACTGATCAAACAAATCATCGATTCGGGGCAGGGGATAGCGATTCTTGATAGTCAGCTTATTCAATTCCTTGTAGTCAATGCACATCCGGAACGAACCATCCTTCTTTTTGACGAAAAGGACAGGCGCGTCCCAAGGAGAGGTGCTAGGGTGAATGAAGCCTTTGTCAAGCAATTCCTGGAGTTGACTCAAGAGTTCGCGCATCTCAGACGGAGCTAGTCGATAGGGAGCTTTAGCAACAGGATTTTCTCCAGGAATGAGATCGATACGGAAGTCGATATCACGAGAGGGTGGTAAGCCAGGTAAATCATCAGGAAATACACGAGGAAAATCACGAACCACATGCACCTTATCTATTTCCTTCTCTTTCTTTTCCTTCTCCGCTACTACGATGTTAGCCAAGAAAGCCTTGTATTCCTTGCGGAGATACTTGCTCTCCTGAATACACGACATGAGTTTGAGACCTTTCGAAGGAGTTTCGCCATACACACAAAGTTGATCACCATTAGCGAGCGAGAAACGAATCATCTTATCGAGGCAAACGACTTCAGCACGATTTTCACGAAGAAAATCCATTCCTACTATGATATCAAAGCTACTGAGCTGCATCGGAATAAGATCGATAGGGAAGACGTGATTGTTGAGTTCAAGCGTACAATCACGAAGAAAGGAACGAACAGTGACAGTTCTTCCAGTGGCAACATCAACGTCGAACATCGTAGGGAGATGGGCGCGTTTACGGTTAAGGAGCCTTTCGAATTCAAATGATACAAAACAGTTATCTGCTCCAGTATCAAACAAACACGAAGCATATACCATTTACAAGGAACGTACCATTAACCACATTGTTCGGTTAATTACGACGGAAGTCGTAACGGACGCAAAAAACGGTCCAAAATGCGCGACGAATGGAATTTTGGCAAGCCAAACACTAAAGCATAATATTATAATGCTTACATAAATTTTTGGATGTCCGAATGTATTCAGAACATAAGTTATGCGCGAAAGTGCAAACTTTTGCACCTTTTGACACTTTTAGTCCTTGAATGAGCCAAAAGTTTATTTTAGCACACCGAACCCCTCAAAGCCCATTTCTAAGCGATGTAAAGGGTATTTATGGTATGTTTAACTTATGGTCATGTTCCGAAATGTCTGTTACAGTTCAAATCGGCATACTTTCGTAGTGTGTCGAATTTAGTCCCTGTAAGCGATTAAACTTGATTTTGTCATACCAAAGCCTTCAAAACTTATTTCTAAGTTATGTAAAGGTTATTTAAAGTATGTGAAGCCTATTTCACTATTCCGAAGTGTTCGTTGCATTAAACTGGTTATATTTACGCATCAGTGCGCGTATAACCTTCCAGAAAACGATTTAGAGCCCGAAATCGAACAAGAATTGATATGTGCAAATGATACACATATTTGTACAAATCCCAAGTATGAAATACAATATTTCATTTGTTTGGTACTTGTTTGATGGTCGCAGTGACCCAGGTGTCATAGTCTCCCCTACTTTAGGAAATTTCGTCCCGAAATTTATTCAGAGGAAACTTGTGAGAGCTTGAAACATGACGTTGAAGAGATCGAAGAACATTGGTTAGGGTTTTGAACTTCTAGTAACTTTAATAACATCATGCTTGCAATGTAAGAGGGATACTTATATACAAGTATATGAAGCGTCATTGGTGCGTCCACCGTACCTCCATTACATCGTTCTCATTTTGTTATTGTTGTCACTATCGGTTCTTACACATAATAAATCTTACTGGGTTTTTGTGCACTAAATTTCATAATTATGTACGCGTCCATAATTAAACAATTCCTTGCATAGTTTACACAGTCTATTTTATAATGTGTAGGAGAAAACCAAATGAACAAACCTGTGATGAGTGTGACTAGACCACCATAGGGTCCCTTTTATTAAATCAATAAATGATTTTAATAGACAACCAAGGAGTCTTTTCAGCTTATATCATCACATGTCATTCTTAACCAGATTTTTGAATCAATCTTTTTTGACTAGACCCCCTAAAAGGGTCTCTTATGAATCATGGAGTGGTACTATATAATCCAAGGGTCTTAACTATTACATAGAAGCCCATTAAGGATTTAAGGTAGTACTTTTTGAATATCCTTCTACGAATCCCTCATATGAAGATACGAAAGGTTCTACGAGGATTTGGATAATGAATATCCAGAGTATACAAAAACACAGAGAATGCATAAAAGAAAACACAAAATGCATATACACATAATCACATAATTGTTTATCTTGATTTTAGATTTGTTATCATTTTGTTAATTTGTTCTGCTAACTGTGCACATGTATTCAAAGCACACCAGGTATCCAATCAGTGGATTTTGATTGGTGCTTTAAATATTTCTAAGAATCTAACTATAAAGATAGAAAGATCTTTTAAAGGGAAAATTCGATTTCAATTATAAGGAACCGAAATGTTCGAATTTAGGTACACAAGGAATCCAATTAAGGACTCTGATTTGAATGATAATCATCCACAAGGGTCTAAATGTGAAGATAAAAAGATCCCATATGGATTTTAGAAGTTGAAGATGTTTTGAAACCTTGCACTGGATGTGTTTATGTCAAAACATGAAGTAAAAAAAATGCTTATGAAGTTGAGATGCTAGATATGTCAAGGCGACATATGAAGCAGAATTTGAAAGTTAAGTCAATGTATGAGGAAAATATTTTGAAAACTATGCATGGGGTTTCTTTTAAAAATGTGTTTAATGTTTTTGAAACCTTATATATAATACTTTTGAAATCATAAAGTAGGTGTATTAGGTAAAAATGTTTTAAAATCATGCGAGATGAATTTTGAAATTATGTATAAGGTTTTTTTTTTTTTTTTTGAAAACATGATTGATGCTTTTGAAATCATGCACTTGATATAAGTAATTATACTGTATTAATAACATTTTGAAATCATGAAGGTTGTTTTTGAAAACATAGACAAGGCTTTTGAAATCATGCATTTGATATGTTAAGTAAATACACTATATTAAGAACGTTTTCGAACTATATATAAAATGTTTTTGAAATCATGAAGGTTGTTTTTGAAACACTCATACTATGTATGTTGAAAAATCAAAACGTAATGGGTATGAGATTTGAAAATATCCTTGGTTATCTAACCAAGGATTCAAAGGCACAGATGTGCAAAAGCACGATTACTCATAATGTCACTTTATTTTCTGTACTTTGTTTCTTAGAGTGAAACGAGTACTTAGAATTTTTCCAAGGGAATCATGAGCAAACGCAAGAATGGGAAAATTCGCAAGAGTAGTTTGTAAGGAATATAGTTCCTTGATATAGGTATCATAGGAAAAGTCATACACACATGTAACTACACTCGTATATCAGAATTGTGAACAATAATTTATTTATAAACAAAACAGATTGTTTCACATTACAAGAAAACAGAAGAATAAAAACATAAGACAGCAACATCTTCTAGTCAGACAACTGCTCATCCGTGGGTTGGATTTGCATTAGCAAGCTTTGGGCAATCCCTTAGGAAATGGCCCATCTCGCCACAGTTGTAGCAGGACCCTGGTGAGAAACGAGCTTGAGCAGGACTGTCGCCAGCTTGCTTTGGAGCAACTGCAGCTCGGCAAACTCTTGCTGTATGACCTTTAAGTCCACAAATTTGGCATTTGCGGCACTTCACACTAGCATGATGATGAAGGTTACATCGGTTGCACAAGGGTGCAGTTCCATTGTATGGCTTCCTAGCAGGGGGTTGAGCTGGTTGGTTAGGGATGACTTTACCATTGTGAGCGACCACGTCGAAGTTCTGAGAAGCCTTTTGCTTCTTTGACTTCTTAGGGGATCGTTCATCCATGGTCTTTGATTCCTCGATTGGTTTCTTGGCTGGTGGTGCTGGCTTGACTTCTGCTTCCTTTGGTGGCTCTTGAGTGGCTTCATTGTTGAGACGAGACATGGCAATGCCTAAATCCACAGTCTTCAGAATCACTTCGCCTATTTGCTGGGCAAATTTGGCTGTTTGCTCGGACATTTGACCGTTGCTGAGAGGAAGATACATTCTAGAAGGAAATGAAAGACATAGGACGAAACAAGTGAAATGTTATCTGAAAATCAAAACAAAATGGCAACGCGTAAAATTACGATCATTTGTTTGTTACCTAAGGCAAACAAATGAGACGGTGACTAATCAAAGTAAACAGGTCATATTAATGTATTACTGAAGACATGCTCGCCTATAAGTGAACACTCACCCCAAGAGTTCCCAGGTAAGAGTGACTGGTCCGATTCTGCGGATTTGTACAAACACTCTAGCCTTCGACAGAAAACTCAGGGTACAGGCATTCACTCTTCCAGTTTGCACGTGTTCACATTATAAGACCCAAACTTTGACGAGATTTGAAAACTTAGAGGGTTCAAAACCTTATAACAGAGGGTTCAAAACCTTACAACAGAGGGTTCAAAACCTAGTAATCAATCATCCTAGAACAGATGATTAGTTTTCAAAGTGGTTTTGAAATTTGTGTTCTTGTTGTGGTTGTCGCCTAAGGGTAGGTGACAGTATTGTTTTATGACTAAACGCAAGTAAACTCGCGTTAGGGTCCTAGGAAGGTTATAGACTAGGTCAAAGTATCACTAATAACCTAATTCTCTATAACCATGAGCTCTGATACCAACTTTTCTATCACACCCCGACCACGTAAAACAACAAAACGTGGCGGAAACGTCGGGGAGTGTTGTAACAGAATCATTGTTTCATAACACCTGGAAATTGAAATATTGTTTTGTTGATTAAAAGAGTTACAATGTCTTGACAATCAAAGAAATATAACATAAATAACTAGCCTTGCATCTTTTATTGTCACTAAGGCCCAAGTCCGCCTAAGTGTATCTTGATAAATCCTATGCATCATATCCTGAAACACATGTGAAAATAGGTACGTCAGCATAAAAATGCCTATGAGATACATAGGTTTTGTGAAAATAGAATTCATGACTTATGTTTAAGAAAATGTTTAGTCATGAACCTTGTAATTTGCTTTGTCTTGTAAATCATTTGAAAAGCAATAAGATCAGATGATATGTATAAATAAGAGAATAATGTATGGTTAAATGAATAACCAAGTAAAATGAGTTTGTATAAAATAAGTTGTTTTGTAAAACAATGTCTTGTGAAAAGTATGTTATTTGTATAAAATGTTATATGTCTTAAATTGAAATGATTCAAATAACGCTACGATATGTAATACCATACAAGCACTTATATATAGGAAGTACCAGCGGCGTATCCACCATGCTTGTATCATATTACACACGCCTCGTTACTTAAATCACTTACTCAAACCAAACCACCAAAGTAAAAATGTTTATGTAAAATCAAATGTCAAAATGTTTTGTGTATATCAATGTCAAAATGTTTATGTCTAATGTAAATCATGTAATGTGTATCCAAAATATCATGTATGGTAAGTGAAATATATCAACTAAACCATATGTAAAATGCACAAAACAAGGTATTGAAGTAAAACATGGTTTAAATCAAAGTTATGTTTTGTGGAACAAAATGCATGCTATACTGATATAAACATCTATGCGGTATTGTGAAAATTCATACATCCAAGCCTTGAAATAGTCGGATAACCCTTTTAGTCAAGGTTATCAAAAGAAATGTTTTCGGATCCGGTCATTCCTTCCAATCCAAACAAACCCGGGATTTCAGGAATGGGAGTTGTCAAGTCCTATGGTACCACTACCTACTACCGAGCGGCATGATCGGTGTTAATGAATGTACATTGTCCCATTTAAACAAACCAAATGTCATACCAAAATGTAAGCATGTGATGAATAATAAATGTACTAAGTATGCACACAATGGACATACATAGCATAGAATGTAATGTAAAACAATGTACTAAGTATGCACACAATGGGCGTACATAGCATGAAATGTAATGTAAAACAATGTACTAAGTATGCACACAATGGGCGTACATAGCATGAAATATAATATAAAACAATGTACTAAGTATGCACACAATGGACATACATAGCATGAAATGTAATGTAAAACAATGTACTAAGTATGCACACAATGGGCGTACATAGCATGAAATGTAATGTAAAACAATGTACTAAGTATGCACACAATGGACATACATAGCATGAAATGTAATGTAAAACGATGTACTAAGTATGCACACAATGGGCATACATAGCATGAAATGTAATGTAAAATGATGTACTAAGTATGCACACAATGGGCATACATTGCAAAAACACAATGAAATCATGTACTATAAATGTACTAATGAACATAGCAAGTATATGATGTGAACACAGGAAAGCATGAAAGTAACAAGTAGGCACATGTGTTTCACCCCAAAACGTTTGAAAAACAGTAAAAGAGGGGTCTATGTACTCACTTGAGATTGCTTAGAAGTCCTTGTGTAACAACCAAACAATGATAGAGATCACGGATATCAAACGGCACCTAATATAGGTAACTATGTTAATATACCGGACCTAACTCGGAGGATTTGATAGAATGAGGGTTCGTAAACCAAACGAGTATGGAGACTCGTGTAATATGGTTTAACAAAGCCCACATACTAAAATGAAACCTAACCTAAGTGCTTACGACCCATTACGACCCGTTTAGGTAGCTTATGCTACTTTAACGCGTTGTTCGCGTAAAACGCGTTCGGAATGCCTAACTAGTCCTATGATAAGTAAAATATGCCTTAACATGTCTAACATTGTTACCAAATCAGTTTAGATACCAAAAGTTATGTTACATATGCTTAAAATGAATTTTGGCGTTAAAAGGGCATTTTGGTAATTTACCAAAGGCATATAAACTACCTATCATACAACTACTTAAATGAAGCGACCATAAAGTATAACCTCGGAAGGTTATTCCCTATATACTATGGTCACCTAATGTGTTTGGTCGGATCCTAATGATCGACCAAACGGGTCGGGTTCGAAAGTATAAGCGATTGTTTAGATCGCATACCTTACGACCCTATATAAGCACTAAACTAAAAGTGACGAGCTAAGCATGTTAAAAATGCTTAACTAAGTTTAGAAAACAGGTTTGGTATCAAAACAAACGGTTTTGATACCCAAGAGTAGTTTGGTTACAAAATACGCAATAATACGCATTTTGGCCGAAACTACGACTCGTCACTGAGCCTAGATAACGTGATAATCAGTAGGTATAGTCACAAGAGACTATAACCATCGTGATTACGCTCATGTTATGAAGTTCAAATGAACTTCGTGTTGACCATAAACTGGTCAACACAGAAAGTCAAACAAAGTTTGACTTTTAACGCTAAACGAATAAAGAGAACGAAGGAACACTTACAAAGGGTCCCCGCTAGTAAAACTTGATCGAATAGCTCAGGTATGAAGCAATCACTTCAACTTAGAGCTTTGAGATCAGATTTGTGGGTTTTGAGTTGAATGGGGTTGGGTATTTATAGGATTCTTCGAACCGTTAAGATCGTTTCTCAAATAACGTGATCGAATCTCATCCGTACATGTGTTGGAATGTTATGGTACATTTTGCCCCCACCACCAGAGATTGACATGTGGCATTGGCCTTTGGGGGGTTGAAAGGCTGTTAACAGCAGTTAAAACAAGTTGCTGCGTCTGGCCCCTACTTACGGACCGTAAGGGTGATGGCTTACGATCCATAAGCCATTAACTTTGGCAGAATTACACTTTTGGTCCCTGCACCTTGTTTCATTGCGTAACGGCACTTCTAACACCCGTCAAACCCAATTTCAAGCTCCATAATGATTTTAAGGCATAGGGAACATGAAATATGCTTGAAAACATCATGGATGTCGGTTCGTTTGGCCGTACGGTTACGATGTTCGGTTAATTACGACGAAAGTCGTAACGGACGCCAAAACGGTCCAAAATGCGCGACGAATGAAATTTTGACAAGCCAAACACTAAAGCATAATATTATAATGCTTACATAAATTTTTGGATGTCCGGATGTATTCAGAACGTAAGTTATGCGCGAAAGTGCAAACTTTTGCACCTTTTGACACTTTTAGTCCTTGAATGAGCCAAAAGTTTATTTTAGCACACCGAACCCCTCAAATCCCATTTCTAAGTGATGTAAAGGGTATTTATGGTATGTTTAACTTATGGTCATGTTCCGAAATGTCTGTTACAGTTCAAATCGGCATACTTTCGCAGTGTGTCAAATTTAGTCCCTGTAAGCGATTAAACTTGATTTTGTCATACCAAAGCCTTCAAAACTTATTTCTAAGTTATATAAAGGTTATTTAAGGTATGTGAATCCTATTTCACTATTTTGGAGTGTTCGTTGCATTAAACTGGTTATATTTACGCATCAGTGCGCGTATAACCTTCCAGAAAGCGATTTAGAGCCTGAAATCAAACAAGAATTGATATGTGCAAATGATACACATATTTGTACAAATACCAAGTATGAAATACAATATTTCATTGGTTTGGTACTTGTTTGATGGTCGCAGTGACCCAGGTGTCACATTGAGCTGGAGCTTGGCGGGGACCGGTACGGAAGTTAGCAATAAAGTGGCCGTACAGGTTGCAGTGAACACAAAACCTGCATGCAATCCCAACAGGATGATGGTTACTACAGGTAGGGCAGAGCGGGTGTGGACC
This sequence comes from Helianthus tuberosus, assembly GCA_030545235.1. Taxonomy (NCBI): domain Eukaryota; kingdom Viridiplantae; phylum Streptophyta; class Magnoliopsida; order Asterales; family Asteraceae; genus Helianthus; species Helianthus tuberosus. The sequence goes on along the minus strand of CM060420.1, from coordinate 28,621,422 downwards.
AGTATATGAACACTTGGCCGGCGGTGCATTGGTCACTGGGGCCGCTACTTGGCGGTTCTGGGGTTGCGGTTGAGCAGGGATAGTTTGGAGTGGAGCGTCGGTAACAGCACAATTCTTGCTACTGTTGTTGTTGTTCTGCTTGCGTTTGTGACGTGAAGACTTGGAATCTTGTGGTGCGGCGGCGGTTTCAGCGGTGGGAGCAGCGGTAACTTGGTGAAGACTCTTGGCGGCTTTATCGAAGTAACCAGCCCGAACTCGCTTGTCATTAATCTCGACAGCGAGCAGGAAGGTTTCCTCAATGGTTGTCATCTTCGCGGCTTGCACGAAATCAGCCACACAATCCGGTAAAGCACAGATGTATTTCTTGATGGTTATGTCGGGAGTAGTAACTTGGCCGGGACAAATGATACTTAGCTGCTTAAAGCGGGCAGTTAGACCAGTGTTGTCACCACCCTCTTGCTTGATGGGCCAAAACTCGTCCTCCAGCTTCTGAAGATCATTAGGTGGGCATAATTCTTTCATCATAAGATCCTTCAACTCATCCCAAGTAAGCCCATAGGCTGCATCCTTTCCTCGCTTGTTTCTTTCAGTGGTCCACCAGTCCAGAGCCCTGGACTGGAAAACGCCAGTGGCGTTAACAATGCGTAGGTTTTCAGGACAACCGCTTTGGCGCAGGGTGACTTCAATTGAATCGAACCACTGAAACATAGCAGTAGGCCAGTCTTCTCCGGTGAATTCTTTGGGTCCGCAGGCCTTAAACCGCTTGAAGCTAAAAGTACCCTTTGGAGAGTCGGTCCTAGATTCCTCTAAGGACTTGCTAGCATTATCATTTAGCTCGCTGACAATTTGCGGAATGACCTTAGCCATCTGCTTTGCGACTAGAGCAGCGATGCGTTTGTCCTCGTGGTTTCGGCGAGCAGTGCGCGAGGTGTGCGATCCAAATGACGACATTGTCTGCAACAGACATCGCCATAGGATTCAGACACTATATGTTCGAATCTCACCTCACAACATACGCCTACTAGATAAAGCTCAGGAACACGTTCACACTTAGTCACGTAGGCACATAATCCACATAAGCACATAAGCATAGAAGCACATCAGCACGGTAGCACATAATCCACGTAAGCACATCTTCCACTATATTTTGCACGTATTCACCTACATATATTGCACGGATTCACCTATCTTTCACAGCTGCGTAAAGCGATCGAGAATTGCGAATGCGGGTAGCGAGTAACATAGCGAGTAGCATGCGATTTGTTAGCGTATTGAGATAGATGTGCAGTGCGAGTTGTGCGTGTTGATCAAAGCGAACAATGAAAGCGAATAAATAAAAAATCAAAACACATAAACATGTAAAACCACATAAACACATAAAATTCCACATAAAAGCGATAAATCACAGAGTCAGCGGCGGCGAAATCCAGAATCGAAACACATAAAATCGAAAAGAGATTATCTCGGCTGATAGATGTCGACTACCCAAAGTAATTTGACTATTCTCAAGGACTTCGGATACATGCTTTGGCCTAGTAGACTGTGCTCTATCACCGGCATACGGTGAATGGCACGCATTCTTTCGGTTATTCACGCGACTCGAGTCGTTGGAGTCCGTCGAGACTTTGGTGAGAGCTTTGTAAAACCACAATAGAGAGTGGAACGAGTCATCAAGGTTCGGGTTTCACCCCAAACTTAACAACTGTGTCCCTGTTTGTGTGATAGAATCACGAGATAGAGAGGGAAAATCTGCGTCGAAGTATGGATTTCACTCCTGATTCAACGCAAATTCTCGTGTTTATAGTAAAAAGTCAAGTCGGGCGAGCGATCTGATTGAGAGTTTGCGGTTTTAACACCTAATCTCGACCCAATCACTTGCTCGTGCGAGTGGTTTCGAAAATCATGTGTGTTGCCAGCCTTGGGAAAGGCTGGTCTTGCGCGAAGCGGTAGTATGCGAAATCCGCGCAAGAGTGTAGTGTTTAGCGAGTTCGAGCGAGAATAACAAGTAACCTTGTACCAAACCCCTACCGGGTTTGCACAAGTCGGTCTGTTGGTAGTTAGACTATAGACTAGGTCGTTTCTAAGATATCGACCCGGACTAGGTCGAGTCTTGCCTAATTCCCTATAGTTATGGCTCTGATACCAATCTGTCACACCCCAACCGATGGCAGAATCATCGGGGCGCGGCACTAAGCGAAACAGATTGTCCAGGAGAATCTACAACAACTATTAATTATAATATATAAAAGGTTCATGTCCCATACCAAAAACATATAAAATAAAACAGTTATTACAGACGTTGTTCTCAAAGACAAATATCCATTCCAACAACTCAGATTTTATTTAGTTTGTTTCTAGACTCTCCTAGCTTGATTCCATAGCAGCAAACAAGCAAAAGCATCCTAAACACCTGTCACATACGTTAAAATAAAAGTCAATACACATAGTGTAAAGGTGAGCATACAAGTTTAATAGTATATATAGTAGCGAAAGCGGTTTATGCATAACCAGCATGTAACATGTTGAAAAGTGTAGCTAGCAGGTTATCGACAATGAAATATGCACAGACATGACTGCGAGTTGTAGAATGCGCAACACATATCACCACTGTGACACGTGAAGAGATACCCTTAACAACCCCTGTCCACGACAGGTGCTGAGTCCAAACTATAGTACTATCGTTGCTAAGGTGTCAGGCAATAATCACTGTGTAAACTTAACATACAAGCATTCATCGAGTAACACGTATTACATGCAGAGACGGTTAGCGTATAAAAAGTGTTGTGTTATGTGATCGATGTGATTTGATATAGGTAATGTATGTAACACCCAAAGTGCGTAAAGCAAAGAGGGGTCGAGTATACTCACAGATCGTGTTAAATGAATAACACAGCCTTGGATTGGATTGAAGGGAGCGCTGGAAAGTTAGCCTGATTACAGAACGATAGCATAAGCGATGAACAATGCGTTGAACGGTGCGAGTGAACTGAGAGACGAAGGGTCATCCGATCGGATGACAATCCGGACGGATGGTCATCCGGACGGATGGCCATTCGGTCGGACAGTCATTCGTTTGGGATGGATGTGTTTGTGTATGATGTGACTTTGAAGTTTTCGTTGTAGCATTTTCAAAATAAAGAAGTGTCTCTACTAATCAGGTCATCCGGCCGGATGGTCATCCGGACGGATGGCCGTCCGATCGGATGGCGATTCGCTTGAAACTAATCTCTTTGAGTTTTGTGAAAATGTTTAAGTAAAATGATCACAAGTCATCCGGTCGGATTGTCGTTCGATCGGATGGAAATCCGATCGGACGACAGTCCGTTTGGTGACCTGCTCGTTGAGTAATTTTGTAAAAAATGTTAAGTTTTGAAAAGTTTTACGATTGAACCGAGATGGAATGACCATGTGTCAAACAACGGAAACCCCATCTAAGTCATTCGATCAGATGGGAATCACCCCGTCCGATCAGTAACTGTTCTTGACGGACTTCATGTTCAACCCGTTAAATCGTTCATCTCGTTGATAGGAATCAGTTCTCAAACCGACACTTCACTAGAGAATGAGTAGAAGGTCTAAGCGAGCTCCGATTTTGTCTGTTTTATATAAAAAGTTGAGAATGATGAAGAAAAGTGGAAATCAGTTGGAAAATGTTTAAATTATGGCGAAGTCAGTGTTTAAACATGTATAAATCTCTTGGATCTTAGTTGTTCGTGGTGGAATGAGGTCACACTTTGAAGTTCATGAGAACCCATGATGACATCATCCTAGAACAACCCAAATCAGCCGATTTCATGGTGAAAAGTTAAGATTTGATGGTGAAAATGATGAGAAAGTGTGTGTAGATCAAGAAAGTACAAGATTTGAGGTAGAAACTTACAAGAATCACGAGGAATCGAAAGAAAATAGGGATGGAACGTGCTGGTCGAACGAGAGAGCTGTTACATCACTGTTCATGATGTGACAGGTGCTATTTGTAGGTGAAAGGGAGAGAAGAGGCGGTGTAATGTGACGGAGCGGAGGGCAGTCCGATCGGATGGCCATCCGATCAGATGGTCATCCGGACGGATGACCATTCGATCGAAGGGCTGCAGCGAGTTGGTTTCTGACTTTTCGTTTCGTGCGTTAAGCGTTGCGTTGCGAGTAAGCGATGCGATAGTATTAAACAATAGTTACACAAATAATCTAACTAACATAAGTAACCTTGCGTTAAGCGTTTGCGATTAGTTTGCGATGCGATAGAGTTGCGATTGCGTTTCGATTAATCACCACACATGAAGTAACATGCACAAGTAACACATAATCAGCACACACACGTAAAACAGTATCCAGAACACATAATTCGAGTTGCGATGCTGTTAGTGATGAGGTTAGCGATAAGTCGATTAGCGATAAACTGCGATTATTACATTTACTCCACATAATACAACTAAAGTAACATAAAATAGAGCATTGATTACGAAGTCGATGAGTACAGTCAATAATTAAGCAAGGAGTGACAGATCACATTTAGCAATCTTTTCTTCATTTGACTTAGACTTGTACTTGTACTTTGACTTCAAAGACACGGGGTATTACACCTTGTTCTCATATATCAACAAACTTCCCCTTGCTTTAACATTCTTCATTTGACATGTCAGCTCAACAATCTCCCCTTTAACTTGAGCATCTTGTCTTCTTTTCAACATTCTATCTAGCTCCCCCCCCCCTTTTAATCAGCTTCCTGTTCTACTCCCCCTATCTTTCAGCTTCCTTTCACAACTCACTTACATTCAAATAAACATTTTAGATTCAAACTTTGAAATTTTCAACTCAAATATTAATCAAACATCTTCAAATTTCAAACAAATAACCCTCTTGGATAACCAAGTCCAAATTAATGACCTTGGTTATCAAATTTCACTACTAGAAAATTGGCCTAATGCAACTTTTTATTAGCAACCTTTTTCAAATATGTTGCATTTGACTCTAATGCAACTTTGTTGAACATAAATGTTGTATTAGAAGATCTAATGCAACCTTTTTCAAAAAAGGTTGCAAAATTATATTGAATTTGCAACCTTTTTTGTTAAAAGGTTGCAAATCTTATTAAAAATCGCAACCATTTCCTTGAAAGGTTGCAAATGTAGTTGAAATTTGCAACTTTTGTTAAAAAAATTGTATAGAAAATTTTAAATGCAACTCTCACATAAAAGTCATCTTAATAGATAAATTAATATATGTTCTAAAAAAAGAAAAAAAAATATTAAAAAATAGTATAGGAAATATATGGTTTAAAAAAAGAGGGAAAAATAAAAATATGTTATTAAAAGTAAATATAATAATAAACTATTATAACATATTAAATAAAAGAAAAACAAAAACTATATATTATTATAAAAATAAAGTTACTATTCATCGTCTTTCGTTAACAATGTTTATAATTGTACAAACGAAAATTTTGAAAAACTAAACTCAAAATACCATTTACATAATATAAATTATCAATAAGTTAAGACATTGAGGTGTTCTACCCCATGTTTTGGGGGTTTTTCAAAAAAAAATTGATATTTCACTTTACACATAAAACTATTTAATTTTGTAGTTCTAACTAAATCTTCATTAAAATACAAAATATTTATTAACATGTTTTATAAATAATATTAGTTTTAGTATAGCTAAATACAAAATATTTATTAACATGTTGTATATTTATTTATAAGCATTACACATCTAAATCTTCATTTAAAAACTAGGGTTTTCATTTTTTACAATGGATTATATATTTATAAATCAGTTTATAGAATTACTTTTATTTTAGTTCCCCATGTTCCCCCAAATAATTTAGATTTCCCTCTCATTCTCAATTTTACAATTCCTATCTCCCGCATCACCTTGAATTAAAATTTGCATCAATTGGTAATCGATACGAAAACTTGAACAACATTCTCTAGGTTTTACTTACCATCCAGGTTTCAAAAGGTAGAAGACAATGGCTGGAGGAGGTGTATTCAAGCTCGTCAAGCCAAACAAACGTCCTTAAGCCACCGATATCCAAGCCGCCGCCGCTTGGGGTGTCGCCGCCTTCACCACCGCCGTTTGGATCGTTCAGGTCCTTCTAACTTTTCATTTTCATTTCCTCCATACCTTCTTTGATTAAATTAATCATCCTATAGCTAGAATCTCATCGATTTGTATCTATATTATGAATCAATTTGTTAATTTCACGGATTTGTTCTAGTTTTTGTTTTGTGTGAAGATGTAGATGTGGATCTTGTGCTTATGAGTTAATTTTGCAGAAATTGTTGGCTTTTGTGGTCAATTTGTTTCTGTCTCTTTACTGGATGATTATTAATGTAAATATAGTAGTATCGTTACTAACAGATGGTGTATGACTGTATGTCAGGGTTTGTTTTTTGGGTTTTATATGTTGTTATGAATTGATGAATTTATTTAAATGATGAAGTGTCCTCTACCTTTTGTTGCATTTAAAGAGAAGATGTTGACTATTTTATTAGGTGACCCTTTTGATAAGTTATTATGATGTATTGAAAGTTTGAAGCATAAATATGTTGAAGCATATTGTTGGGTTTGAGGCTATATCTTTGCCCTTATGACTATTTTATTAGTAACCTATCCTTGCTACTTACTATAGAAATGAATCACAATCAGCAATCAAACGATGTTAGGCATGATGATGAAAACACACTCTCGGAATTTCTTGCTTCCTTAACGGACTACACCCCAACTGTAAGATTTATTAGAATGTTAGTTATTCAATATGTTCCATTTTTAGAAATGGTTTAGTGAAAACTAACCTATGCTATGTTTCCATATAGATTCCTGATGAATTGGTGGAACATTACTTAGCCAAGAGTGGATTCCGATGTCTAGAAGTTCGAATGTAGGTTCCCGATAGCTTCCCTATTATTTGTGTGGCATCCTTCTAAAAAGTTATTCTAGTTGTCCTTTTGAGGTTTAGAAACGAGGACTGTATGTTCAGAAAATGTGTAGACTGTAACTTCAGGCATTCAATCTTTTCATTGTTATTTTTGGTAGAACACTTGTTTATTTGGGCAGAGGATATGGTTGGAAATAAGAATGTTTACCAAAATTCTTGTATTATGTAGGAAGTCACACTTGTAGAGCTTGATGGAGACAGAGATTACTGTTGGAAATTTTAGTGAAAATGAGTTTTTCACTAAATATTTTGGACATTAATAATATTTATATATGTGTTGTATAAATAATTATTTATGGTTTGTGTTCAAACTATGTCCAAATAGAGCTAAGATGAATGAGATATCGAAGCTTGAAGTTGTATGTTTGGAACAAACAAAGATGAATAAAATTGATTAGTTTTGTCAACTTGTCCCACATAGGTGGGATGACAAAACTCAAAGTGGTATATAAGGAGGAGCACTCCTTGTAATTGTTTCAAAAAAGGCAAACACTAGTGGGGACCAAAGGGTGTGTCGCACCCGCACATATGCGCGCGAGTATGGATGGCGCATAACCAGGTGGCGTCTTGGTATGCGGAGTGGCATCCATGTGGCGCGCAAGTATAGATGGCGCATGACCCGGTGGCGTCCTGGTATGCGCAATGGCATATGTGTGGCACACAGCTCCATATGGCCTGGCGTAAGGTCCATGTAGTGTGTTGCATGGGTTTGCGGATCAGTTATGGCGCGCGCGCAGGTTACAGTAGTAACTAGGAGCACTGGTCTGCACATCATGCGCATGCGCGGGTTCCATACAATGTGGCGCACAGACTGAAGAGCCACTTCAGGCGTGCGTACATGTCTGCTACGGTAACAGAGCAACTGGCAGGACCTGGTCAAGGCTAGCTGTTACAACCCATTTAATGCGTGTCATGATGTATATGACCGTTTTTGACTAACCACTTAAGTCCATTTAATTAGAGATTAATGTCATATTCATTATCTTGTTTATTACAAGATTAATGTTATAGTTATGACAAGATTAATGTCTATTTTATTACTAGTTTTAATGAGATTAAAACTATAGGTGTATATATATGAACTTGGTGGTTCATACTAGACATACAAGGAAATAGACATTCTCTTTAGTCTCGATGTTTCATTGAGAGGAGTACTCTCAATTTTACACAACTTCACATTTTTCCAATTTTTATGAACACCAAAGTATACCCGGTGTAATCTCGGGCGTGAGTGTCATCTTCGGCAGTACAACTACTGCTTCGGTTGTTGTATCCTGGAAACAGACCGTCTGAGAGGAGGCGTGAAATCTGTTTTAAGGGCCCCGTGTCTAACACGATCCTCAACCAAAACCGTCAACGACAGTTTGTTCATTCTTGCAGTGGAGGTTTGTACAAGATGGTGCTGTTGAAGTTCTTCCAAATATGTTGGCTTGAATCAAGATTGGTACAATTAATTTGTATTTTATATTGGTTTATTTATTTTTGTAACCGGTATTGTACTAGTTGAATTTCCCACAAATAACGAGAGTCTCGTTATTATTTATTATTTATTTTGTAATATATTTAATAAAAAGTGAACCTAGTTCCTACAATTACCACATGCCTGTTGAACTTGGAGGTAGTGGTGGAATGGTATGCTTAAAATATATTTCTGTGTCTCTGTGTTATGCATTATGTTTCGCTAGGCAATTATTTTATTTATCAAGTTATTAATTTTATAAGGCTCATTTCAACTAATTTACATGGTGAAGTTGAGAAAAACTAGTTGCTGGAAATGCGGTAAAGGATTAAAGATGATCATTATAGAAAAAAATCCGAGCTTGAAACTATGCGAAAAGAGTTTGCCAGCCAGCGAAAGGTTATGAAACAAGTAGTTGGAGATCGAGATGAGTAGAATGTTTTCACCTTTTTATTATTGTAATTGACTGTAGAGTTATTTAAGTTTCGACAAACATGTTGAAGTACACACTTTGATTTTCAATGATATCTTTGTTATTATTGTTTTCGTGTAATTACTATTGAATTTATATCAATTAATAGCAATTGAACTTATGTTGTAAGGTTACATTTGTGTGAAAAAAATGTTGCTTGTGCTATAAAAAAGGTTGCATTAGGCCTAGAAAAATGTTGCATTTTTATAGAAAAGGTTGCATTTGAGTGTCAAAAATGTTGCATTTTTTTAACTAAAATACAAAAAGAAGTTGCACTAGAATGTAAAAAAGGTTGCATACTAAAAAGGTTGCATTTGACTAGTAAATGCAACACTTTAAAAAAAGGTTGCATTAGATCTAATGCAACTGCTTCTAATGCAGCCCCCGATAAAAGGTTGCATTAGGCCTAATGCAACCTTTAAAGGGCCAAATGCAACTTTTTACCGGGGTTACATTAGGTTCATTTTCTTATAGTATTTGAACAAACTGAAATTTTTCTTTCAAATTCAAGTTTCAACTTAATGAACTTGTTATTATTTCTTCATTACATATTCAACATATTCAGATTTTGAAATTCAGCATCTCATCATCGGTTGTCGAAACATAAAATGAAACAAAATCTTTTTGAATGTTACAAATTTTATGCTAAAACACACTAAAAATCTGTAGGATCGATTTCGGACCCGAACGAGTCGATCAGAAGAGTTTTTCTCAATACAAAAGGCGGAAACAGACGTATTGAGTTCAATTCAGCAAGATATACTCATTAACTGTCGATATTATTGATTTGATGACAATTTACAGCGAGTCGACACTTCGGCAGCAGTTCGGTACTGAAACCGGAATCGTTACAAATGACAAGGCATGATAGGTATTTATAGGAGTGCTAATTCCGTTTGAGACTGCTTCAAAGGAAATCAGATTCCGCATGAATCACTTCAAACGGAATTAACATGTTTGATTTCGTTTGAAATGACATGTGTCATTTCAAACGGAATTACCCATAAACACACTTTCTCGATTTCCATGCCCTGATCTATCTATCATAATACAAGACTCGATACAAGACGAAGTCGACAGACGGATGCACCAACAGACTCCCCCTCGGATGTTGACGAAGTCTTCGGCATGTCGATTCTTCGCATCTTCAGTCTTCTCGAGCTTTCTGAAGTATCTAACAATGTAAAGCATTCTCAATTCTCTCTCCTTTCTTTATCAGCACCAACAGATAACCTCCTCCTCTCTGGCTCTATCTTCTCTTGATCAGATCTCTTGATTTCTTAAGTTCATCAGCATCAGCAATCTCAGGATCAGAACCTGGCTCTTTGACATTCAGACTCCCCCTCTCAATGAGCTGGAATTGCAGTCTGACTTCCACAGATTCAAGATCGTGACCTGGCTCACATCCTGCTCTGGATCGAAACCTGATCATTTGTCCATTTATCCCAAGATCTGTTGCTGGCTCTACTTTTTCCTGCACAATCTCTACTTAGAAATAAATTTCACAAATTTAAAATTTGACAAATTTAGACTTTGCTTACCGTTTGTAAAATCAATTCTCAAAGTGATTTAACATTTAAAACATTTCTGATAACCACTTGTGGATAAGATATAAAAAGAATGATTTTACAATATTAATCCCTGATGAACCACTCAAAGAAATATCATTTTTTTTAAACTTTTATCATTTCAAACACAATTTCCCAAACCTTTTGTTCATCATGTTTAGCACTCGGAATTTTGAAAATTAGCTCTCCAACACCAGTTGTCGAAAATCTTTTTGTATTTTTCAAAAAATTTATGCTAAAACACACTGAAAATCTTTTTGAATTTTGATTTGAAATGCAATGCAGAGAAGAAATATTTACAGACAATATTTTTGTGAGCTTGTTTAAGAGGATCATATCAGTTTATGTGACCAATCACTAGCACCGTTAAGCTTTAAACATTTTCAGTTCTAAACGATTCACATAGATTGACGATATTGTTGTCCCCTTAAACTCAAACTAAAAACTTTTGAAATGCTTACTGATACGTTAAGGTATATTAATTTTGCACTAAATTCTTATGGACCCCACGATCTCAGCATATCCCCTCATCATGCAATACACTAACTCAAGTAATGCCTTTAACTTTTATCAACTGTGATTTGTGCGAAAACAACTCAGAATGTTTAAACATTAACAATCAGGTCGATACTTCCGTATACGCATAGAAAGTCCAATGTTTAAACAAAATAAGAAAAATAAAACAAGTTGAAGTTGTTTAGGCTTTAACCACCAGGTCGATACTCCCGTATACGCAGAGGTGATCCAAAGCTTAAACGAAACACCAAAGAAAATAAAGCAGAACATTTAGGCAATAACATCCAGGTCGATACTCACGTATACGCAGAGGATGTCCAATGCTTAAACAAAATAAAGAAATAAAACAAGTTTAAATCTTTGCAAAATAAAATGCACAAACACAATGATTTTCAGCAAAGTTGTGAAAGTTCACAAACTTAACCAGTTTTATGTCTTTCGACAATCAGCAATTACTGAGCAGTCACACAATCAAGAAGGACAAAACTAAGTACTATGCTTTCAACCGTGTTTCCCACTAGAACTAGGCTTTTTCATTTAGGTTTGTATCGTTATCGCAAATCTACTAGTCTAGCTGAGCCTATCGCCACATCATTAGTGAGACCATTGATATTCACTAATTTACACATATTTTAGTCCCCCATTTTATCCCAATTTTATGCGTTTTCGGCCGTAAAACCGTCATTCGGACGCTTAATTATGTATACTTTTGTTTACAGGCCTAAAACAGCATACCAGACAAGATGATAGTGAAAACGAGGACTTTCCGGAAGAAACGACAAAGCTGCGAACATTCTGTTGGAATTCTGACCTGGGCGAACGGAACGGTCGTGCGGTCTGAGGAACGACCATGCATATCCGACATAACAAGACCAGCCCGGCAATGAACGACTGTGCGACTCAGCGTGCAAGCATATCCCGGTAATGCACGGGCGTGCGTCTGATTGCACCCCGTGCGGATTCGATGATCAGCCAAAGCCCGGCAATGCACCACCAGTGCAGCAGTCCGTGCAACAAGAACCCGGAAACGCACGATCGTGCGATCTGAAGAACGGTCGTGCGAGACCGAAGACCGGTCAAGATCTGATGACGTCATGCAGTATGGTGCACCATACCTCCAATAATGCATAAAGTGAACGGTCGTGCGACAGGATGCACGACCGTGCGAGATCGAAATTATATAAAAACTTGCAGAAACATTCTGCTCGTAACTCTTGACATTTTTGGAAGCGATTCTGGCGATTTTCAGGCTCCGGAGGCTTCTGCTTTCACCCGATTCAAGCCATATTGTGCCGATTAGCTTCGTTATCTTCCAGATTCTTAATCTTATGCTTGTTTATGGTTTGGTTTTCTAATCTTTCCATAATTTTGTTAATCTTTCAAGCATTTAGATTAATGTTTATGTATTATTGTAGCCTTTGGGCAAAAACACAACAATCCCTTGCTTGATTATAACCATTAGTATGTTAATCTTTGTTTGTAATGACACTTGGAAGTATTTTCTATGTTAATCTTTGATAATTAGTTTGCAACCTTGTTATTGATATTGATTTCTTGATTATAAGTAATTTTGTTGGATGATTGGTATTTGGTTAGTTAAGATAGTTGAAAAATGAAGCTTAATTAATCTTGTACTAGTAAACTTTAAACTTGGTTAACTAGTTTAGCTTGGTTAAAATGTGTGCATCATGATACTAGAAATGGTTAGTGGTTTAATAAAATGTAATTATTGTTAATCAAGAAAGCTTGCCGTCACGTAAGGACCTTAACGGGTTAAATGGTGTTGTTATAAATTCTTGCCATGATTTGTTAGCTTAGTTAGTAGTTTATGCCAAAATTGCTATCTTGGTGAATTTATGTGTAAGATTTGTAAAATGAACTCGGTTGTGATTTAATCTAGTTTATACTTGTCTCGGTGGTTGCATTGTGTTTATCGGTGTCGCTTTCCTTGTTTAAGTGAGGTTAGAAAACTCCTAACGGATGACTAACTTATTTTTAAGAGATTTTCATAGACATTTATCAATTGCACGTTAAAGAACAATTTTAGGTGGTTAAAGTGTGTTTATCGTTTTAACTTTCCGAATGATTGTCATGTTAGGATTCCCGAAAGGGATACTAATTGTCTTAAAATGGAAAATTGACCGAATGCTTCTAGTGCCAAAACCGACTTAGTTGACATACTTTGGTTGTGTATTAAGCAAGGCTATTTATTTATTTTCTACTATGTTTTATAAGTATTTGTTTATGCTTACTTTAGTTTATTAAAAATCAAACAACTTATGTTTTTACCGGTAGTTTAGTGACAAAGGTCTAGTATTATTTCTCCGCCCATTTCCTTGGATCGATACTTGGTTCTTACCGATACTTTACTACATATATGATGGGGTACACTTGCCTCTTTCGTGTGTGTTTTGATGTAAAGTAATAATCACTTTTATAAATTTAAAACCAAATCGTGTGTAATATCATTGTAAAAATATGTGTAGTCGCGCACACGTCAAGTATTTGGCGCCGTTGCCGGGGACATGGCGAGCTTTAGGAACGACCCGAGTCATTGTGTTATCGGTGTATATACTTGTTAATATTTGTGTATACTTTCTTGATTATTTATTTGTTTATTTACTTGTTAATATTTCTTGCTTTTAATTCGATTTATTCGTTTTCGTGAATATTTTGTACACTTGTAAATTTTTGTTCCATTTATTTATTTAATCCGGATTTATTATTTATTTATTCTTTGAGTTTTCGGCTCCTAAAAAATCATTTTTATACTAGCCGATTCGATTATTGTGTTGATTTTTATAAAATTTCGGGCCCATTTTCGGATTTTTATAAAATTTTCAACCCATTTTAAATAATAATCTGTTTCTTTTCTGCAAAAAAAAAAAAAAAAACAGCATTATTATATTAATAAAATATTCATTGTGTCAATTTTTCGTTTGCAGGTTGATGTTCTCGACCCCCGCTCCAGAAGTTGTTGAACCGTCAGACGAGCCTGAACGCGATCTGAGGAGACGTCTTCGCACGAGATCTCATGCGGTTGGGCTACTGCTTGCAGGAGGCGAGCCGGTAGTACCCGCTGAAGCCGAGGGCTCAGGGGCAGCAGGAGACAGAACCATGGCGGACGATGAGCGACCTTTGAATGAGACGAATCAGCCCGGAAGGGCAGGCCTGGAATCTAGAATCATACGACCTACTATAGATGCACCTGTTTTTGAAATTAAATCTAGTATTATTAATATGGTGCAGAATTCGGTGCAGTTTGACGGGCGTGAGCATGAGGATCCCGGACGACATATAGCGGCTTTTCTCGAAGTTTGTTCCACATTCAAGATCAGAGATGTTTCGGAGGATGCAATTCGGTTGAGATTGTTTCCTTTCTCGTTGCATGACAAAGCTAGAGTTTGGTTTATGTCACTTCCAGCCGGGTCCATCAGGACCTGGAATCAGTTGGCGGAGCAGTTTATGCAGAAATATTTTCCACCTGAGAAAACAAACAAGCTACGGAACCGGATTGTTTCCTTTCGCCAGGACGAGGGAGAGTCGTTGCACACGGCCTGGGAGAGATTTAAAGATTTGTTGATAGATGTACCACATCATGGCTTCTCCAAGAGACAGCTGGTCTTGATGTTTTATCAGGGGCTCAGTTACCACACGCAGGAGCGATTAGACGTGAACGCAGGAGGCTATCTAGGAACTAAGACGCCGACTGAAGCGTATGATATCATAGAAAAAGTTGCGTTGAAATCCAGCTCGCGTCGGGAGGGAGATAGAGGCCGGACAACATCATCATCATCATCATCTCGCGCAGGAGTACACGCGGTGGATGACTACAGATGGCGTTACATTCAAAGTAAATGGACATCGGGTGATCTTGTTCTTCTTTACAATTCACGACTGCGCTTATTTCCAGGGAAGATTCATTCACGTTGGACAGGACCATACATAGTTAAGGAGGTATTTCCGTATGGTACTGTTGCAATAGAGAACGCAGATGGCGTTACATTCAAAGTAAATGGACATCGGTTGAAGTTGTACGTTGCCGGGCCGATAGAGTCGGCGGTGGAGGTCATCGAGCTTCAAACCCCGCACACATCATAAGTGTGGGGAGGAGAGAGTCTACGCTACTGACTCGCGGACTAAAAATGTAGCAAGAGAGTCTTTGACTCTTTAGGGGTAATATCGTCTTTTTATGTGTTTTGCTAGTTTTAGCGTAATTTAGATGCGTTTATTAGTTTCCGTTAGTTTGTACAATTTTTAGACGTACCGGGCGAAGGTTTTATGTTGCGATATTGATTAAACGGTTTACGTGTTGAAAAAATGGCGAAAAACGGCCAAAACAGTTGCTGGAAATAGCTTCTGCAGAAAAAACTGATATGCAGTTGTTGCACGACCGTGCCGTCTGTCGCACGACCGTGCGTTTGCGGGCTGACTTGCATGACGAGTCGCACCCCCGGTGCATCTCCGAGAATAGCTTGCAGGTTTAAAAAATGTCGATGACGCACGATCATGCTAGCTGTCGCACGACCGTGCGAGAGGCAGGGGCAATTTTGTCATTTGCACATTATAAAAACCCTCATTCACGAACCCTAAATGCAGACGGCCGTTCCAGAGCGATTTCGCCTCAAATCGCACGGTTTCTTCGCACGGTTTCACACACTTCTTCGCACGGTACGTTCCTTCTTGTAGATTTTCTGTTTCTTCGCTTTCTAGGTTAGATTCTTCCTATTCTTCAAGGTTTTTTAGGGTTCCCTTCATAAATACAAACGAAACCCTAGCCCTTGCAAGAATCTCATAACTCATGAACACCCGGTTGATTCTCTGCCCCCTGTTTGCATAAAAACTTGTTGATTTTGTTAAAAATCAGACTGTTCAGAGTCGGGGTTAGAAATCTGGAGAAAACGAGTTGCACGGACGTTCCTCGTATGGAACGGTCGTGCCTTGCCGGCTGTTCACGATGGATTGCTGTTGGCTCGGTGATGCACGGTGGTGCCGTTGGCGCACGCCGTGCAGATGCGACAACTGCCTGCCAACTTTGCTTGTTCTTGGTGACGCACGACCGTGCATCTCGTCGCACGTCCGTGCGACAGGCCCAGATCAGAAAAACAGAATCTTCATAACTACGTGTTCTGCTGTTTTTGAGTGAAATTTTTCCTGTTCCCATTATTCTAACGACATTCCTCATGCAGATGGATCATCCCTTCTTGCAGTTTAACCCCGATGATGAGAGAGAACCTTTTTGTATTCCAAGACGTGACGCCTTATGGAGAAGGCGAGGGCAATTCGGCGTCCCCCGGAGGCTGGATTGGGATGTTATGAGGGAGCTAAATCAGTATGAAAGACTTGATAACATGCTCACTATCCCACTTGCGCGCTTAGTATCTATCAACCGACCCATCTATCTTGAGCTAACGATAGAGTTCTTCTCCACATATGCCTATGAAAAACCAATTGCTCATAGAAGGCCAAAATTCCGCTACAAGGAGCGGATAACTTTCAGGTTGGGTGGAAAATGGCACACTTGGTCAGTGGGTCGATTGGGTAGGAGGCTTGGAATTTACACAAGAGAAGACATGGATTCCGAATTCTTCACGGAGCAGTTTACCTTTCCGACTGATGCAGCACGGGCCGTGTTTTGGGCTGAAAATGCAATTGGTGACCCTTACGACCCGAGAATGTCTAAAGCTTCACGATTGAGAGACCCTTTGGTTCGAGTGATGCATCATGTATTTAGCCACACCATTTGCGGCCGCATGGACAATTTAGGGAACTGTCCAACACCGGATTTGATTTTTCTGTACGCGCTGGTTGACGGAGTACACATCAACCTAGCCGCAAGGATGGCTGAATATTTTGTGAAGTGCTCAGGGAGGACACCCAACAGTCAGATTCACGGCGGTTAATATATGACCGAAATTGCTTACAATTTAAACTTGATGACTGATGAGGTACTTGCGGGTCTCACTCTGGTGACCGAGGGCGTATATGTTGATATTCGGTCACTGAAAGCCATGGGGTTGATTGCTAAGTTGGATCGCGGGGATAGATTAAGGGGTCTAAACAATGAGGTCTGGGACCCGTTGCCCCCAGCTGAGGAGGAACACGAGGATGAGGAGATGCATGATCAGGAGCAGCACGGACCACATACACCACCACATTCACCGCAGCATCACGCATACCACCAGCACTAGGATTGGCCTGAGTTTTACCAGCAATTCCAACAAATGCGAGTTACGCAGGAGCAGCATGGGGTTTATATTGACCAGATTAGGACTAGTCAAGACCAGATCAGGGCTAGTCAGGACCAGATCAGGGCTAGTCAGGACCAGATCAGGGCTACTAAGGATCAGATCAGGACGAACCAGGACAGCTTGTACCAGGGGGTGAGTGCTGGGTTCTCATACCTGTTCGGGGAGATGCATCATGCCTATCCCGACTACTTTCAGCATCCTCCGCAGTTCCCACCCTGGAACCCACCTGGTTATGGAGATGCGGGCCCGTCCTTCACGAGAGATGATGCTGGTGACGACGAGTAGGAGACGGTGGAGTCGATCGTTTGTGGTTTTATTATTTCCGTACTTTGTTTATTTCGGGTGTTCATTTTGGTTGTTATGTCTAACACCCTCAGTTATGTACTCTTTATTTTCAGACACTTTACTTTGTTTGGATTTTTAGTACGTCTATTTATGTACATTATGGTTTATTTGTGTTTATTTTATTTCTGTTCTGTTTTGTTGCACCTTGTGACGTATATGCAGATTTTGGCTATCAAGTCTTCGAACGGAGCACATGACAGATACAGCTTGGAAGTCTCGTTTCACCAGAAATCATCTTGAGGGGAGTACTATTATCCTTTTTCTCTATATTTCGGGTTTCGCATTGGGTACAATGCGAAGTTCAAGTGTGGGGAGGGGGTTAACTTTGTTAACTTTGTTTGTCCTCTAAAAAAAATAAAAAAAATCATAAAAATCATTCAAAAATATCTGTATTCTGTATATATTTTAGTAAATAAACCGGTTAGTTGTGTTTTAGAAAGCTTCGGACTTGATAAAAACTCGACAAGCAAAATAAATTTTGAAAAGAAAACCGGAAAGCGTGACAAACAAAGAAAGACTTGCATGATAGTTTTCACACTTTTACCCATTCCTTCCGTTACGTGAGCATAGTTGAGCCTTGATATTGTTATATATTTGTTCATTTCGGAGTAGGAGTGAGCCGGATGTCATGTGTAAGAACTTGTCACTAGTATGCTTGTTAAGACCATGAACTTACGGAATTGTGTAGAAGTGATAGAGGCACTTAGATTACCCCTTTGTTGTTAACCTTGTTCCTTGTGTTGTGTTTCCCATAGGATTAACCATGTCGAGCCTTCCCGTTCACCTTTGTTTACCCAACATAATCGCCCACTTAGCCAAATTTAGTTTTTTTTATGTTTTAAACATTTTAGTGTTGAAACTCGGTCAAAATAATCGTTTAACTAGCGCTTGTTATAGTTTATCTTTCATTGTATAAATCAATTGAGTAAAAAAAACAGAAAATAAAACACCCTAAAATAGGGTGAAGTAGAAAAAAATTCGAGCAATTTTGATTGATAAAATGATGAAATCTTGTTTATGAGCTCGTTGTCGCATAAGTCGCCTTTTTAAGGCGTTTGTATGCATAGTTTTGTTGTATTGCGCTTGTTAAACGTAATTACCGAGTTTTAACCATTTCACCACTTTAAATATCCATTTCCTTACCCTTCGCCCAAGCCTAACGTTACACCTCGTAAAGACCACTTTATTTACACTTTTTCGCATGTTAGTTGGTGGAGGCGAGATCTTATAACAAGCTTATGATATTACACATTTCATTGACGAGGCATTGAGTGTTTGCACATACACATTTTATGTATGCTTCATAAATAAAACCGAGTGTGTGTGAATGTAAAACCCGAGAGGATCTTTCAATGATATCAATATTAACTTGTGTGAGTGCGGAATCCAAACATAAGCGGATTCAAGAAAACAATAAAGAATAATAAGAACAATGATCAAATCAAAACTATCTTGCATTCACCTTAAAGTCGATGACAGATACAAGATGAACAACCGATCTCGAGTGACCTCTAAACCTTCTACCAAGCGATCAACCTTCTACACATTACAAGAGGTTACTTATATACTACCTATGATGGATCGATACCACCCTAGGCCCACTCGAGATCTCACTAAACCCAATACACATAACCGACCCAAAACAACTTAGTTAAACATTACAAGATCAACCCTAAACTTTAGTATCTCTCAATGTATAAACCTCGAGGTTCCAACAATCTCCCCCTAGGTTTATGCATAGAGAGTCTTGAAACTTCAACTATCACCAGCACCACCCAAACGATCTTTGAGCCCACCAAAACCTTTTGTGCGAATATGTATCGCTGAAGCAACAGCACCAGTCCATGCTTTTGCAATTTCTTCATATTTTTC
This sequence comes from Helianthus tuberosus, assembly GCA_030545235.1. NCBI lineage: Eukaryota > Viridiplantae > Streptophyta > Magnoliopsida > Asterales > Asteraceae > Helianthus > Helianthus tuberosus. Next base: position 28,601,999 of record CM060420.1, on the reverse strand, counting down.
AGTAGCTCTAATTTGATGACGAGCTAACACTTCCAGGTCTTCATAAGCAAGATTCAGCAAATCAACTTGATCCACCAAGCGAAAATTCACATCACCATCAAAAACAATTACTGCCTGCCCTAGACGCTCATCATAAGTCCAGAAATGCATGGACTTCAAAGCACCTTTTGGAATCTTTCTCACCAAAGGAATCACCTTTTCCTTATCAGTTACCGGCCAGTGCACAATCTTCATTCGCTTGCGTGTATATGAATCTCTAACACCTTTAGCTGGTTTAACAATGGACTCTGCCGTACGCATTGAAGGAAAACCCTTAAGAACCTCCCTCTTCAATCTTTCAAAAAACATATATCCAGGACCTCCAGGCTTATCATCTACATAAGGTGCTTTAGACAGATCAGTCAAATCAATCTTAGTAAAATACTGAAACTGGCCTGGATTTTTGTACCACTCAACAGGTCCAACCTTCCTCTTTATCCACCATCTTTTACGATCATGATCAAAACCCCAGCTAACTACACCAGATCTATTTCCAACTTGATCATAGAGAGTTTCACCAACATCCATTAAATGATGAGTTACATGAGCATCATCATCATCTGGATTAAGATTCTTGTTCTTCAAAATGACAAACTCCCTCTTCTTCTTAATTCTTTCAGCCTTCTCTTTATCTGCAACTGGATCTGTAACTCTTTTAAAGTATTGTTCCATAGCAGCACTTCTCTCAGCATCATCCTTTTCAAAGGCTTTTCGTCTATTTTCCACATCAGTAGGATCAGAGAATTCATTCCCAAATTTCTTCTCAAGCTTTCCACGTAAATCATACACCATATTGAACAGTAAAGTAACATCTCCTTGAAGCTGTTCAATTTGTTGATTCTTTTGCACTAAAGTATCTTCAAGTTGGATGATCTTGGCATCTTTATGAATAGAATCTTGCTCAACCACAATTAACCTTTTCTTCATTTCTCTCATACTAATGAAATCATCATCATCGCTTGAATCATCATCAAATGGCATTCTAAACGGCTCTTCAGGTCTCTTACCACTTGAACTGCTAGGCACATCATCAACGACTTTAGAAGGACCTGCAGACTCAGTAACACCAAGTGGCATTGTCTTAACAACAGTATCAGTATCAACATTTGTAACTTGAACATCATCAGCAGTGGTGGTCTCCAAAACATTTTCAAAAATATATTCAGTAGTGGTGGTGGTATCAGTGACATTCTTCTCAAAATCAAAATCATACAATCCATCATCATCTTCAGCAACATTTATGGATTGATCTTTATTTTGCTCAACATACATTCCGAGTCGAGGATCCCGCCTTTTTCGCTTCAATGGCAATGAATCAGGATCCTTTGGGTTTTCACTAGGCTCTTCAGTAGATACTGTAAGATTGGAAGGAGGATTTCCCATCTTATCAGTTACAGACTTTAACAACGAGGCCAAATTTTCAGCAGTAATCATAGAAGGAACAGTTGAAACAACATCATCAGCTTCTTTTTCAGGAGGAAGCTCTTCATCATCTCCTGAATCACACATAATCTCTATGCCCTCATCGTCAGAGTTAATTGTCAAAATTTCTGTCTCAGGCTCATTAGCAGTAGCCCCCTGAACATCATGTTCTTCAGCAACCATTGCATTCACTTGAATTGGTTGATCTATCACAGGATCAGCAGCTACAACTTCAGTTTCTGCAAACCTACCAAATTTCTCCAAAGGAATCAACCCCTCAAACTTCTTTTCTGTACCCTTCTTAGTTGTGAGAGCACCAAAACAAGAAGGACCCATAGGTTTTAGCTCCAAGGTATCACCGGATCGCGTCAAATCAGAATAGCGAGCACTGAAAATCATCTGCGAAAACCTTGGATACATAATAAATTTATCCTTTCGAACTCCAGTAACATTTCTCTTCATCCCTTAAAAAATATACTTCGAGAAGTTGAACGGCTCATTCGTAATAAGTGCAATGAAAGCAGCCGTTTGAGTAATGTTCAGTTGATCTATTCCCCCTCTATTTTCTGTCATACACAAGATAAACATATGTGCCAACAAACGCCAATACGGGTGCAAAAACTTCTTAACAAGTGACGGATACTTTCCTTCATAGCTCAACCGAGGTAACACAGCCTCTATAGTATCACTTGGAAGCTCAATTGGATCAGATTCAGTATCACCAAACTGTAGAACTTCTCTTATCATTTGCTCAGTAATGACGATCTTCTTCTTCTGAATCTCAGCTTCTATCATTCCCTTTCCGTCAGCTCCTTGTGCTTCAAATCTTGCTGTCTTCCAAAAATCTTGAACAAGACTTTCATAAACAACTGGATTCTCTCGCAGAGCATGAACGAGTCGGCAGCTATTTAAACCTTTGATTAGCGATGTGTATAGTCTCTTGTGCTTCTCTGGTGGGGTAGCTAAGTATCCTGCCTGATTGTGAGTTGAAATGAATTTTAGATCCATAATCTGCACAAAACAGACACATTTAGTAAAGAATCATATTCAAAACCGAACATCTGGTTACCATCATGAGATGAAATAACAATTAAAATAGTTAACAGTTAACAAAGTTGTTAGTCAACAGTCAACAGTTCAGCATTATAGTCAACAACTCAGATTGAGGGTCAACATATGAGTTGATTCGAGATCATGAGATATCAAGTCGAGACCATGAGGTTTCGAGTCGAGACCTCAGCCGAGACTATGTTCTGACACGAGACCAAGATATCCTTGACTCGAGACCTCACTCGAGACAGATGAGATTGCGACTCGTTAAACACAGATCTCGAGTCCCAAAAGTATATTCTTCAATCTGAGTCGAGACCACCCAAAACACCTTTTGATCTGCTTTAATTTGGATCAAACCCCCAATCATCATTAAAACCATTTGAAGACCAAGATATATCCAAATTAGGGTTCATAAGCATCTTCAAACATTCATAGAATGTTCAAACTATCTTCATCAAATCTTCAAAAATCCTGCAAATCTACAACTGAAACATCATCAAATTTATCAATTTACCTTCAATAACAAGTTGAAACCGGAGAAATTGTCGGAAAAAATAAAGAAATCACCGGAGAGTAGAGAGAGTTTTGAAAGTGACAGCCTTTTGTTTCGAGTGCACAGTGAGGGTCTCGAGTCGAGATCCCTTTATATATTCCAAATCTGTGGGCCGGGCCTTTAATGACATGGGCCGAGACCACAGTCTCGATTCGAGACTACTCATCAATTTGAAATTGGATTTATTAAATAGATAAATTTTTAATTCTATCAGCAATCCAATTTAAAACTCAAAATTTTCTTATCTAACCCTTCAACTTCCTGAGCATGTTTTATTAGACCAAAACCTACAAACATAAAATTAAATAATATCGAAATATTATTTACAAAAATAAAATAAGGAAATATCATAATTTGCTCAGGGATCAAATCACGGGTTTCGGGCTTGACTACACTTATCAACACTGATCTACTACTGAACGATCTAGACGATTGCCAGTATATTTGTCCTCTTAAACTCACCTCCCTAGACCTTTTCCATATAACTGCCTGTAACAAATTTTATCATGTTGTGATTTCTTAACAATGAACACCCAAACAAATACTAATCAATTCCCGGAAATATATACAGCACACTCTATCATGCAAGTAGCTTCCCTACCACATATTTCACAAGTCCAATCCAGATCTCTGAAATCTTAACTGGGAATAGATTGAGAAGAGAACAGAATAGATCTTAAGCAGAGATGGTATAATATACAGATCAAATGAGTTTTTCTCAATTTGATATAGGTTTCTAGGGTTTCTTTTGGGCACTTGAGGGCCTCTTTCGGGTGTATAAATTGATCTACATCACGACAACGTACAGCTAGGTCAGCATGTATCTGGATGCAGCAGAAGCTGACGTTGCCTAGCACCTCCAGGTCAGCATATATCTGGATGCAGCAGAGGAGATACACGACTTTTTCAGAAAAGATTTCAGAGTCAGACCAAAATTGTGTGTATCGGGACAACATACAGACATTCAAATAGACATGAGCTAATTCCAAGTGACTTTCTTTCCTGAGGTCATGTACTTATTTAGTTCTAAACAGACACAGCCAATGTTTCCAGTCTTTAAGGATAGAGCCTACCAACACATTGTGCTAGAGTCAAACTATTTCGATACTGGTCTTACATGAGTCAGCCCTCGACCATAATGTGAAAATTCATTTCATTTCCCAGTTATGCAATGTTTTTTTTTTTTGGATTTTCAAATTTTCAATGTTTTTGTATTTTTCAAAATTTTTCAATGTTTTTGTATTTTTCAAAATTTCTCCCCCTAAATTTGTGCATAAATAAAAACTAACTAAGAATAGAAAACTACCTAAGAATAGAAAACGTTATGAACAAATTTACAAAAACAAAAACAACCATGCTCAGTCGGTATACCGGATCATTTTCAGAAAATCAACAAGCACTTTGAATTTTGAGCTGCTGACAGGTTTTGTAAACAAATCGGCAGCATTTGCATCTGTATCGATTTGCTCGAGTTTAATAAGACCTCTGTCAAATCAGTCTCTAATGAAATGAACTTTTATGTCTATGTGCTTGGTTTTGGAGTGAAAAACAGGATTTTTAACAATTTGTATAGCAGCATCATTATCGCAGTAAATAGTTGTATTAAGATAAGTCAAACCGTAGTCCTGCAATTGATGTTGTATCCACACCACTTGAGAGCAAGATGCAGAGGCGGCAACATACTCAGCTTCAGCTGTAGAAATCGCCACCGTTTGTTGTTTCTTGCATTGCCAAGAAATGAGCCTGTCACCCAGAAATTGACATCCAGCTGATGTGGATTTCCTGTCACTATCAGTACCTCCAAAGTTGCTATCAGAAAATGCAAACAAGTCAAAATTGGAATCTCTCGGATACCACAGACCAAACCGAGGTCGGTCTTTAAGGTACCGAAAGATTCGTTTAACAGCAGTAAGATGAGAAGTTTTAGGATTAGCCTGATATCTTGCGCAGTTGCAGACAGCAAACATGATATCTGGACGACTAGCTGTCAGATACATCAACGATCCGATCATAGACCTATACAGACGTTGATCAACAGAAGAGCCTTCTTCATCTTCAGTCAATAACGGTCTCTCTGCCATTGGTGTTTCGGCTGACTTTGAGTCTGAAAGCTTGAATTTTGCTAGCACATCATCCACATACTTCCTTTGATGAATAAGAATGCCTTGAGAATTCTGTTTGACTTGTAGACCCAAAAACAGTGCCATTTCTCCGAGAGCACTCATCTCAAACTTCTTTTTCATAACTCTCTCAAACTCCTTGCAAAGCTCCTCACTTGTAGATCCGAAGATAATATCATCGACATAAACTTGAACCAAGATCTGATCCTTGCCCACTTTCTTGATAAACAGAGTCTGGTCTATCGTGCCACGTGTGTACCCATGATCCAAAAGATGTTCAGTTAGTGTAGCATACCAAGCTCGTGGTGCTTGGTGTAATCCATACAATGCCTTGTCTAGCTTGTAGGCATATTCTGGATGATCTGGATGCACAAGACCCGGTGGCTGCTCAACAAAAATTTCTTCCTTCACATCTCCATATAGAAACGTTGTCTTAACGTCCATCTGGTACACAGTGAACCCCATATATGATGCCTAAGCTAAGAAGATCTGGATGGCTTCAAGTCGAGCAACCGGAGCGTATACTTCATCATAATCCAGACCCTCTATTTGTCGAAAACCCTGAACCACCAGTCTTGCTTTATTTCGAACAATAACCCCTGCAGAGTCTTGCTTGTTTCTGAACACCCATCTAGTTCCAAGTTTGCGCTTTCCCTTTGGCAACTCGACAAGTTTCCATACTCCAAGCTTCTCAAACTGGTTTAGCTCTTCATGCAGAGCATCTACCCAGCCTGGTTCCTGCAAAGCTATATCAACAGTTTTAGGTTCTATTTGTGAGATGTAGCAAGAATATAAACATGTATTGATGGTTCCTGATTGGCTCCTGGTTAGAATTCCTTCATTAACAGGACTAATCACATTCTCTATAGGGTGATTTCGTTGGACACTTGTAGGTATTGCCATGTCAGGTACGGTCTCGTCTTCAGCATGTTGGTTATTATCAGTGATGTTGCTAGACTCCCCCTCATTAGATGCTGCAGTGTGACGAACTAATGGAGTTGTAACGATGCAATCTTCAGGAATGGATTCAGGAAATAGTGCAGATCCTGAACCATTAGGTACAGCACCACTTGAAGAAGCACCTTCAGGGGAATGATGGGACATCTGCTGAGGCGTAGGATGCCGAGTGAAAACCATTCCCGGTGGGTCAATGGTATGGTTTCTTGATCTTCCTTCAGCTTGTTCTTCCTCTTCAGTATCACCAAAAGACAGCGGTTGTTTTGGTGTAGACACACCTGCAACTGTAGGGACACTTGACAAAATGTTAAATGATTTAAATAATTCAGCATAATCATATAACCAATCTGGTCCAACTCTAGCGTCCGTAGCATTTTCTTCGAGCCATTCAATGTTGCACGACTCGACGACCTTTTTAGTTACCTTGTTGTATACTCTATAGGCTGAACCTTTAGTATATCCAACAAAGTAACACTCGTCCCCTTTGACCTCAAACTTTCCATTAGCGTCCATAAGTAGTAACACACATGGACAACCAAAGATGCGAAAGTGTGAAACCGAAGGTTTACGTCCTTCCAGAATCTCATAAGGAGTTTTCATATGTCGTTTGTTTACTAAAGCATGATTCTGGACGTAACAAGCCGTGCTAACAGCTTAAGCCCAAAAGAAACTAGGAAGCTTCGAATCAGCCAGCATAGTACGCGCAGCCTCTATAAGAGTGCGATTTCGTCTTTCTGCTACTCCATTTTGTTGTGGAGTTCGAGGTGTACTGTACTGTTGTTCAATTCCCTTTGCAGCACAAAAAGTGTCCATGGTGACATTTTTGAATTCCGTCCCATTGTCTGATCGAATAGCCTTTACATTTGTACTGGCTTGATTTTCCACCAAAGTAATGAATTGTTTGATCAAACCCGCAGCCTCATTCTTGTGACTTAGAAAGTACACCCAGATGTAGCGCGAGAAATCATCGACTATCACGAGACAATATGCCTTCTTGCCAATACTTAACACATTCACAGGACCAAAGAGATCCATGTGAAGTAATTCAAGTACAGCTTTGGTTGATGGTGTAGACTTAGATTTATGAGGCTTTCGATGTGCTTTTCCCTTTGCACAAGCAACACACTTTTCTACCAACATAAAGTCTTTGATTGGTAGATCACGGACCAGTTGACCTTTGGCAAGACGATTCAAGTTCTTCATATTCACATGTCCAAGACGACGATGCCACAATAAACCATCATGTTCTGATATCTTCGAAAATAGACAAGTAATTTCTTCACACGGCTTCTTGTTCATGTCAATGACATAAGCATTTCCTCGTCTCTCAGCTGTCATCAAAAACCAATCTTCAGGAATGACAATCCCTGGTTTCAATACGTAGCATCCTTTCTTTGTAAAATGAACTGAATTTCCTCGATCACAAATTTGTGAAATGCTCAGCAGATTGTGTTTCAGTTCTGGGACATAATTCACATTTTCGAAGCTTAAAACACCGTTTTTCACTGTTCCCTTCAACGTGATTCTTCCAGATTCTCCTCCCGCAAAAGAGACATATCCATCGTCAAATTCTTTTACATTGATCAGTTGAGACAAGTCTCCCGTCATATGCCTGGAACAGCCACTATCCATGTACCAGAGGCGCACGGTAGTCCTCCACAGCTGTTCCTGCACGATTAGCGGGATCAGTTAGATTTAGGAACCCAGCCCATAGTGGATCTGGGTTTCCCTTGTGCATCAAAGTAAGTCACTCTCTGCCATACCAAATTATCTTGATTTAAGAATTTCAAAGGATTTTTAACAACAGAATTTCGATGAGATGTATGAGACGAATTGGAATGCGTGGCCTTAGTTTTAGGTTTCCAATGCTTATTTGACCATTGAGAATTGTAGTTACCAAACGCTTTATATTGATCTTTTCGAAAATCCTTTTGTTGATTTTGATTTCTACGTTTGGCTGCATTCCAATCTTGATCAGAAGGCTTAGCCTTACGATAGTCATTCCTCATAGTCTTAGACTTTTTAGTTGTCACTGACTCTGAATAACGATATCGGTTTGGCTTGACTTTCTGATTTTGTGCATATTTATTTTTAGACTGCACACTTGGGAGATGAACACAGTTTCTGGCGATGTGTCCGGCAACTCCACAATTGAAACATGTTTGACGTTTCAATCTGTGGAAGTTTTGATGCTTTATAGCAGGCATGTATCTGTTGGGTTTAGAAGAATGAGCTTGATTTATGTTTCTTGCTTGGTTAACTTGTGCCTTTTCTGAGCATTTAGGTACCTGTTGATCAGAAGTAGAACTGGCACAAGTATGAGATTTAGATGGATTAGATTTATCGTTATCAGTATCATTATGAAAAGATATTTCAGACTCAGTGTTAATTTTCTTTTCAGAAACCTTTTCTTGTAATTTTTCATTCAAAACAATCACTTCTTCCTGTTGAAAATCAGATTCAGTTTTAATCTCGGAAGATGTAGGAACTTCATCAACACGCATTTCATCAACACATGTATCATCTGAGTTTGACAAGGGTTCCTTTTCATCCTCGGTTTTCAATGGGGTCCCACTAGGTTCAACATTAGGGACTTCCTCTGAGACCGATTCAGAAGAAGAATCAGAACACGGTTGATTCTCTTTAGAAAAAGTTTCAGTGGTTTCACTGAATGCATCCTGAGGGACCTCACCTGTCATGCTGTCAACAGCTGAAGGGTTAGAAACATTAGAATCACAATTTTTATCTACTGAAGAACATCCATCATCATGCACATTATTCAAAGTTTCATCACAAGCATTCACAGTTTTGCCCAAAACAGCAGGCCCAAAAGAAGACGAAACATAACTATGAAACGAGTTCAAAAACGACTGTCCAAACACACAACCAGAATCAGTTTTATCAAAAGTAGATTTAGAAACATCAGAATCTAAAGGTGGTTCATTCCCAAATATATCTCCCCAACTTACTTCAGGTACTTCATCTGCACATGATGAAGAAACGTTAGGATCAAGAGTACCCTTGGACACAAAACAAACTGGTTTAACTTCCTGTTTTTCAACAGGTCTGACATTTACTGATGGCTTACAGTTTTTAGGACCATAGGTCATTTTGCTTTCATTCATCATCTCCTCCTCAGTCACAGGTAAGTAGGTGTAATTGTCATTATAAGGAGGATGAGCCTGATTAAAACCCAATCCCAACCCTTTTCTTTTCTGGTATTCTAGCTGTTGATTACACAAGTTTTTGACTAATTTACTGGAAGAATCAATCTTTTTAATATTTAGCTCATTTATTTGATATCTATCTCTGATATCTTCCAGTTCTTTAGTCACATTGCATAGTTTTTCTTTAACCATGAAAAGTTGGGCTGTTGCTACACTAACATCATCCTTGAGTTGGATGATATCTTTTCGCTGAGCTTCAATTTTCTCTTTAAAAAGTTTTTCATTATTAGTCAAAGTAAAATTTTTCCTTTTATTGTCATTGTAGTCTTCAATTAGCTCAGCGTTGTGTATTCTATAGGCTTCAACTCGTTCTCTACATTCAGGAGTACAGAAAACAGAAATTACCTCTTCTTTGGTGAGACCTTTGACTGGAGCTGAAAGAATCTGAGTCATGAAAGCAAGGTTTTCAGCTGAAACCTCCTCCTCAGGTGCTGAAGTCTCATCCTCAGAAACAGAAGCTTGATCATTTGAGGCCACAAAAGCAATGTTGTTTGAATCAGTCTGATTTTCTGGAGCTGAGATGTTTAGTCGCTCAATTTCCGAATTCCAATTAAAGTATGAATCAGGCTGAACCACTAAGGCTTGAGCTAATCCCATAGGTTGAGGACTTCCACTTGCAGCAGCATCAGCAGACATATTCGATGTGGTCACAAGAGCTCTCTCTCGATTAGGTGTAGCAGGTGTAGCAGGTTGGACTGGAGTTTGTTCACTATTGACCCTAGGTTTGGTGCAGTTTCTTGCCACATGACCTGGTTCATGACAATTGTAGCAACGAAACTCAAATGGCATTTTTGTGGGTCCAGTAAAGGTAAGATTTTGCCATTTGTTTCTTCCGGTTTTATTCACAAAGTTTTTGGCTCTAAATGCTGCCATAGCCATCTGCCAAGTTATATCCATTTCTTCGACATCTTCAGGATGAATCTGATCTAAGTCATCCATAGAAAACCTAGGAGGATTGAGTTTACCAGCAACAAAAGCATTCAAGAAATTTATGACAGAAGCAGCTATATCAAGATTTTCTTTTGACTGTTGCGAGAAGAAAGCAATCATCTCGTTTTTAGCAGTGGGAGTTGACGATGCAGCAGCAGTAGCAGTAGCATTAGCAGAAGGTGGTGCAGCAGCAGCAGCAGTAGGTGCCAGAGTTCCAGAGTAGTAAGCATTTGGTGAGGTAGGAGCAGCTTTAGCAGAAGCAGAGTTGCTGAACATTTGAAAACCAGCGTGAGACACAAAAGTTGTATTATTGCTTGACGTCGAGGGTGTTGCAGTGAATCCAGCAGCCAACATGCTATTCTTGTAATTTGTTTCTCTCTGTTTGTCATCTAGCTCGCAAGCCTTAATGTGAGAAATCATTTCAGATAAGCTGCATCTTGCTAGATCCTTGGTTTTCTTGATCATTGCGACGTGATGATCCCAACTTTTTGGTAAAGCATTTAGAAGCTGTCTATTAGATGAAGCATTTGACGTGTGCATTTCCTCCATTTGCATTTGAGTCACTAACTTAACGAATCTCTGAATTTGATTGTCAACAGTCTCTCCATATATATGATTAAAATTGTTGAAACTTTGACTCAGTAGATTTCTGCGACTCTCTTTCATATCTTCATTGCCTTCATAAACATCAATCAATGATTCCCACAATTCCTTAGCAGATTTGCAAGTGCGAAAGCCAATAGCAATGTCTGGTCCCAATGCCATTGTCAGGTAAGAAAATGCCATATCATCTTCCTCAACAATTTTAAAATCTTCTTCAGTATACCGATCAATAGGCTTTTTCACTTTCACACCTTCATCAGTGGGACTATCCATCATAATTTCTCTTGGGCCTCTGAGAATGCTTCGCCAGATTTTTGCATCTTTGACCTTAACATGTTTTTCAAAACGCCACTTCCACTCAAGGAATTCATTTCCATCTAACAATCGGGGAACACGAGTGGTGGTTCCAATAATGGAATCCAATTCTTGATGCTTAGAGATAGCTGCCAGGTCAACACTTTGATTATTTGAAGTCATGGTTACTCAATAACTTAATTAATTTACTGATTAATTAATTATTTAAGTTCAAGAGTCCAAAAGTCCAAAAGTCCAAATAACGTTGCAAGAGTCGTTGCGAGTCGAGACAGGAGTTGAGACAGTTGTTGCAAGTGAACTGACTTCTGAGTCGAGACTGAGATTGCGAGTCGAGATCAGGAGTCGAGACATTTGTTGCGAGTGAACTGAATTCTGAGTCGAGACTGAGATTGCGAGTCGAGATCAGGAACAATTAAACTTGAAGCCAGTCGAGACAAAATGGTTTCGAGTTAAAGATGCCAACTCAAGACCACAACAGTTGCGAGTCGAGACAAGATCGCTATTTCCACTCGAGACGAATGAAGTTGAGTCGAGACTAAGCTGAATGTAAGTCGAGACCCTGCAAAACAGATTTGTGAGATAAAAATAACTACGATTCCTGATTTTCAGCAGCTTCCAAAATTCAAAGATTTGAGATCTTTGAATTTTTATCCTCAACAATCCTCCGATAATTCAGCAAACACCTTATTCACGAATCACAAACCAAAATCAGTAACTTTATGCCAGAGTTTGTGAAGAACAGTTTCCGAAATCAGAATTACACCAACAAAACTGAAAACCTGTAGAACACACTTAGCAAAAGCGATCAGTAACGAATAAAGCCTTCTTGAATCCGAATGATATCAAAAACCGAACCAAGACTTGGTTTCTTGGCTCTGATACCAATTGTAAAACCCGAGAGGATCTTTCAATGATATCAATATTAACTTGTGTGAGTGCGGAATCCAAACACAAGCGGATTCAAGAAAACAATAAAGAATAATAAGAACAATGATCAAATCAAAACTATCTTGCATTCACCTTAAAGTCGATGATAGATACAAGATGAACAACCGATCTCGAGTGACCTCTAAACCTTCTACCAAGCGATCAACCTTCTACACATTACAAGAGGTTACTTATATACTACCTATGATGGATCGATACCACCCTAGGCCCACTCGAGATCTCACTAAACCCAATACACATAACCGACCCAAAACAACTTAGTTAAACATTACAAGATCAACCCTAAACTTTAGTATCTCTCAATGTATAAACCTCGAGGTTCCAACAGTGAACATTGTGAGTTGTGTGAAGATTAACATGTTAAGTCAATTGAAAGTGAGTCACGGCTTTTTGGTTATCACCATATATTTTCATATGCTTGTTTGGGTTTGATTCTTTTGATGTTGTCTTTCGAAAAACCGGCTAACCGTTTGTGGTTATTTAAATAAATAGTGTGTAAATTATCGTTCTTGTTTGATTCTATCTTTTATTGCATTTTAGTTTAGCTTGCTTGAGGACAAGCAAGGTTCAAGTGTGGGGAGATTTCATATTCGCTAATTTACACATATTTTAGTCCCCCATTTTATCCCCATTTTATGCGTTTTCGGCCGTAAAACCATCATTCGGATACTTAATTATGTATACTTTTGTTTACAGGCCTAAAACAGCATACCAGACAAGATGATAGTGAAAACGAGGACTTTCCGGACAAAACGACAAAGTTGCGAACATTCTGTTGGAATTCTGACCTGGGCGAATGGAACGGCTGTGCGGTCTAAGGAACGACCGTGCATATCCGACATAACAAGACCAGCCCGGCAATGAACGACTGTGCGACTCAGCGTGCAAGCATATCCCGGTAATGCACGGGCGAGCGTCTGATTGCACCCCATGCGGATTCGATGATCAGCCAAAGCCCGGCAATGCACCACCAGTGCAGCAGTCCGTGCAACAAGAACCCGGAAACGCACGATCGTGCGATCTGAAGAACGGTCGTGCAAGACCGAAGACCGGTCAAGATCTGATGACGTCATGCAGTATGGTGCACCATACCTCCAATAATGCATAAAGTGAACGGTCGTGCGACAGGATGCACGACCGTGCGAGATCGAAATTATATAAAAACTTGCAGAAACATTTTGCTCGTAACTCTGGACATTTTTGGAAGCGATTTTCAGGCTCCGGAGGCTTCTGCTTTCACCCGGATTCAAGCCACATTGTGCCGATTAGCTTCGTTATCTTCCAGATTCTTAATCTTATGCTTGTTTATGGTTTGGTTTTCTAATCTTTCCATAATTTTGTTAATCTTTCAAGCATTTAGATTAATGTTTATGTATTATTGTAGCCTTTGGGCAAAACACAACAATCCCTTGCTTGATTATAACCATTAGTATGTTAATCTTTGTTTGTAATGACACTTGGAAGTATTTTCTATGTTAATCTTTGATGATTAATTTGCAACCTTGTTATTGATATTGATTTCTTGATTATAAGTAATTTTGTTGGATGATTGGTATTTGGTTAGTTAAGATAGTTGAAAAATGAAGCTTAATTAATCTTGTGTTAGTAAACTTTAAACTTGGTTAACTAGTTTAGCTTGGTTAAAATGTGTGCATCATGATACTAGAAATGGTTAGTGGTTTAATAAAATGTAATTATTGTTAATCAAGAAAGCTTGCCGTCACGTAAGGACCTTAACGAGTTAAATGGTGTCGTTATAAATTCTTGCCATGATTTGTTAGCTTAGTTAGTAGTTTAGGCCAAAATTGCTATCTTGGTGAATTTATGTGCAAGATTTGTAAAATGAACTCGGTTGTGATTTAATCTAGTTTATGCTTGTCTCGGTGGTTGCATTGTGTTTATGGGTGTCGCTTTCCTTGTTTAAATGAGGTTAGAAAACTCCTAACGGATGACTAACTTATTTTTAAGAGATTTTCATAGACATTTATCAATTGCACGTTAAAGAACAATTTTAGGTGGTTAAAGTGTGTTTATCGTTTTAACTTTCCGAATGATTGTCATGTTAGGATTCCCGAAAGGGATACTAATTGTCTTAAAATGGAAAATTGACCGAATGCTTCTAGTGCCAAAACCGACTTAGTTGACATACTTTGGTTGTGTATTAAGCAAGGCTATTTATTTATTTTCTACTATGTTTTATAAGTATTTGTTTATGCTTACTTTAGTTTATTAAAAATCAAACAACTTATGTTTTTACCGGTAGTTTAGTGACAAAGGTCAAGTATTATTTCTTCGCCCATTTCCTTGGATCGATACTTGGTTCTTACCGATACTTTACTACATATATGACGGGGTACACTTGCCTCTTTCGTGTGTGTTTTGATGTAAAAGTAATAATCACTTTTATAAATTTAAAACCAAATCGTGTGTAATTTCATTGTAAAAATATGTGTAGTCGCGCACACGTCAACCATTTATCACATTTTATCTTTCCAATTCTTTAGCATGCTGTGACAGTCCACTGATTTACTATCATTTCCTCTTATTCACAACAAAACTCATTTTTGCTTTTTCAATGTTTTTGGCATTTTCAAATTTTCAATTTTTTTTTAATTTTCTCCCCCTAAAATCAAAATATATTTCAATTTTGATTTTCTGTGAAAATTTGAAAACAAACTGTACAAGGTAAAGTAACAACATGATGAGAATTACTTCAATTCTCCATTCACTTGGCTTAAACAATCAGAACTCCCCCTGACAACAAAACATTTTCCCATAGTGATTTCAAAACACTTAAGTTTGTTTTAATCAAAATGGTTTTTCCAGAAAAATTAGTCTTGTTGATTTTACCACTTGTAAAATTGGGGTATCATCATCTTGTTCTTTCAATCACATGTAAGAATTTAACATTTCCCGATTCAAACAACAATCACCACTTGTAGGAAAGATAAATCAAGTACAATTTAATGTCCCTGATTAATCTTTTAGGTCGAAATATCACCGAAGTGAATTTCTCAAGAAAGATGCCGATACCTGCTCCACTCTTACCAACCTGGGAGCTCCGGCAAGTCATACTAGTGAACAATTTTTCAATTTTTCAAAAACAATATAAGAATGATGCCGATTCATGCTCCACGATTACCAACTTGGGAGCTCCGGCAAGTCCAGATTTTTACTGATCATAATAGGTTCCATCCCAGTCACAAACCTGAGATGAAACAACCTTACCTGGTTTCTTCAATTTTTTCTCATAAAACTCTTTTACCCCTTTAACCTTCCCATCAACCATTTTACCAAAAATATGTTTCACTTTGGAATTAAACACCTTTTCAACATCAAATTCTTTCTTTTCAGAATATAATTGATTTGAAATTTCAATCTTACCAACTTTTTGTTTAAAGTTTTCAGCCTTTAATGGTGGAAAATTGACATCATCCATTGGAGGAACTGAATTCTCATCTTTAACCCCAATTTGTGGCTCTTCTGACTTTGTGGAATCAGATTCATCGCCAGACAATAGCTCCTCTGATTTTGACGAATCAGAATCATTGCTAGAACTATCATCAGATTTCTTAACAACCCACTTTTGGTTGTCAAGATTTGCACTTCTCTTGTAAAACCTGTTCGAACATTCACCAATTTCAAATTTTGAATTTTTGAAAAGCTTAGTTCTCTCAATTGGTGGTTCAAACACAACCTCTTTATCTTTCAGTTTAGAAACTCCCTGTTTAGTTTGATTTGTCTGTGAACATTTCACAGCAAGATGTCCAATTCTTCCACATTTAAAACAAGTTCGAGTTTCCTTCTTCTGATCAGCAGACTTCATTTCTTCTTGCTTTTGAGCAAGGAAATCTCTATTCGACTGCTTTCTGAACAAATTCTCCTTTTCTTCTTCAGAAGATGTACCTGAAATAAATATCATTTTTTATTTAAAGTCTCGAACATATTTTTCATTTTTATAATTTTCTGGTGGAATAAATCCAAGACCTTTCTTTTTGAAGTTACCGTTATGGTTTGGTTTCTTTTGATAACCAAAACCAGAACTATAACCCTTTTTTCTTGTTTTCTCTTTGTTTAACTCTTGAGGTGTAAGGTTTAGGTTTTTCAGAAAGATTTACATCTTTTATTTCAGAAATATTAATTTCTGTTAGTTTGAAAACCTTTTTTTATCAATTCAGTTTTGACACCTCTTATTGGAAATTCCTCATCAGAATATAATTTTTCAGAATCATTCAATGTATATGCAACTTTCAATGTTTCGTCATTCAAATTAGATTTTGATAGAAGGAATTCTTTATTTTAAACTCTTTTGCCCTGTTTGACGGTTTGACTCGGAGTGCTGAACTCAGACTTTGACTCTGACATAGACTCCGACTTTGACTCCTCAGTTTCATCGTTATCTAACACATGATCCACTACTTTTTCATCAATTGAGATTGTTGATCAGTGTCAGACGATGTAAACGTAACATCAATATTTTCTGGCAGGTTAACTGAAGACTCCGACTCCCACTGTAAATTTGTTGCCTTTTCGACTCTTTCTGAATTTGGATTTCTCGGAGAATATCCATTTTCAAGCGGGGGTGGACACTTGTTGTAACTGACACATTGTTTCTTACCAGATGTCTTTACTTTAGTATCCTTCTTCTTTTCTTTCTTCTTTTCAAGAGTTTTTTCTTCAGTAACCTTCTGTTCTTCAGTTACTTCCTCATCCTCAAATGCCTTCATCCCTTCAACAATTGGATAAATCCTGTCAATGACATAAGAAGTACATGAGTAACTTTTTAACAATCGATTAACTCTTTATGTTTCAATTCTTTGAGTTTCCATTTTTTGTTCCAAAACAGCACACTTCTCAATATAGTTGTTCACAACTTTCTGCTTTGTCATGAAAGATCCCTGAAGTGTCTTCATAGCTGTTGATTGTTCATCACTTGATTGATTGTATTGATTCATTGCTTTTTTCAGAACATCATATGATTCTTTCAGTCTGTTCATGTTGTTAATCAGTTCACTGTTTTTCTTCTTTATAATCTCACAATTTTCACAAATCACCGGAACATTTTTAGCTTCAGCTTCTGCATCAACTTTGAAAACTGGAATTTCTTTTACTTTCCTTTTGATCACTGGAGCTTCTTCATCATCACTACTGACTGGTGTTTTGACCTTTTTCTTTTTAGCTTTTTCATCTTCACTATCACTTTCTGCCATCATTTTCAAATGCTTTTCCATCCTTCTTGCATAATAATCATTATCATCATCACTATCTTCTTCGACTCGAGCAACAAACGCTTTGTGATTTGAAATTTTATTTGGATCATAATCATCCCAATTGAAATTTGCTCAGCTAAAACCTTCTGGAAACTTTTCATCATCTTGATTGATTAGGCATGCTTTATTGTCGGCTGAAATATATTTGTCCCAGCTGAAATTTTCTTGATTCACCAAACATGCTCTCTTAGATGATTCTTCAATCTCCTTCCTGCCATGAGCAGTTTGTATCTGTTGTTGATGTGGCTGTTGAGCAACTTGATGATAAATCGATTTCCGATAGTAATCATTGTTATTGAACGGATTTTGAGCTCCACTTACTTCGCGATTAGTGCACTCCCTCTTGAAGTGTCCTTTTTCCCTGCAACAAAAACAAGTAACTTTAGATTTATCAAAACCTAAATTAGAAACACATGCATCACGGAAGTCATCTCTTCCTGTGATCTGTTTGAATTTCTCAGCTCGTCTCAACACACTAGCCAAACACCATTTTATATCCATCAATTCCATCTCTTCAGCATCAATCTGATTGTAATCCTCTTTAGTCAACATTGGATTCCCGATCCTTCCTGCTACTAAACTTCCATAAGACTCCAACACAGTCCTCAACAAAGACATGTGACTTTTCGCAACTTCCTCAGAATAATCCTGATCATTTTCAAGATTCAATACAATGTTGCATTGTAGCTTCTTGCCATTCTTGGTTGCTGAAATGTTCGGATCAAAAGATGGATATGATGAAAAACTTGTGTTGCTGTTTGATCCTTTGGATGAACTTCCTGATGAACTCTTTGCATTGAATGCAGTCTCAACCTTTGGTGACATGTTGGTAGTTTTGTCATTCAACCCTGCTTTGTAATAAAGCCCAATGTCTTGTTCACCATCAAAATCTTTCATTCTTAAGACCTTTCTTTGTTCCATCTCCTGAGCCTCAATCTTTTCAATAAACTTGCTCAGTGTTAGACTGCTAAACCCTTTCTTGTTCCTTAACATCATGAGATATGTGCCCCAAGTCTCGTGTGGCAATGCATCAGCTAGCTTTTCAATCAACTCTTCATTCTCTTTATTGATGCTCAATCTCTTCATGTTCATTAACAAATTGAAATATCTTTCAATAACTTGCTTTGTGCTTTCATTTTTCAAACCACGAAACAGATCAAACTCTTTCTTCAAAAGTGACTTTTTGTTTTTAACCATCTCTTGACTTCCAACAAACTTTGATTTTAAAGCTTTCCAAATCGAATAAGCACTTCCATTATGTTGCAATAAAACCAAAATATCTTCTTTCACAGCTTGTTGTAGAAGACTTAACATCATTTTTTCATTTTTGTATTTCCTTTTATCATCAGCACTCATATCTTTAATTGCAATCTCCTCTTCATCATCATTCGTCGGTCTAACATATTTCGTTTCGACACATTCCCAAACATCCAAATAATTTGCTTGAACCCAGTTTTCAAAACGTCCTTCCCAACCTTTATACTCCTCAATGTTCATGTGCTTAGGTGGTTTTTGCATAGTCCCCGTTTCATTTTCTAACATTGTGTTCTGTACAAGAGTAATCGGGGTAACCGGAGTAGCAAATGCGTTGTAAAATTCCTCTTCCAGGATTCGGTTTTTCAAAGTTCACAAAACAGTCCTTTTCAAACGAAATTACTTCTTCAAACGGAATTCCTTTCAAGCGGAAATACCCAGTTCAAACGGAATACCTAATTTCGTTTAAACTAACACCCTTTCAAACGGAATTACTAATCTCGTATGAAATTTCAAACGGAATCAACACTTTGAAGCGGAATAGTGATTTCAAACGGAATCACTCAAACGGAATTACCTATTTCAAACGAAATCAACCAATTTTTCAAACGGAATACCGTTTTCAAGCGGAATTAACCGTCTAATCCCGTATGAAATGTTGCTGACATCATCAACTCGAGCGGTTTTTGAAATGGAATTACCAATTTTAAAAATTTTAGATCGAATTTAAGTCTGAAACTTTCAAGGCTTTGTTAAAACACTGATGCGCACATAATGTGTGAAAATTAGCCGATTTTAACCGTGAAAAGTTGTAAATTTTGAAAAAGAAGGTGTAGAAATCAGAAATTTCAGCTGAATTGCTAAGAACTCTTCTTCCTGAGCTCTGATACCACTTGTAGGATCGTTTACGGACCCGAACGAGTCGATCAGAAGAGTTTTTCTCAATTCGAAAGGCGGAAACAGACGTATTGAGTTCAATTCAGCAAGATATACTCATTAACTGTCGATATTATTGATTTGATGACAATTTACAGCGAGTCGACACTTCGGCAGCAGTTCGGTACTGAAACCGGAATCGTTACAAATGACAAGGCATGATAGGTATTTATAGGAGTGCTAATTCCGTTTGAGACTGCTTCAAACGAAATCAGATTCCGCATGAATCACTTCAAACGGAATTAACATGTTTGATTTCGTTTGAAATGACATGTGTCATTTCAAACGGAATTACCCATAAACACACTTCTCGATTTTCGTGCCCTGGTCTATCTATCATGATACAAGACGAAGTCGACAGACGGATGCACCAACAAAATCTTTTTGATTTTATCTGAAATAAATGTAATATGTACAAACATATATACAGACATATTTTTGTGAGTTTGTGTAAGAGGATCATATCAGTTTTTGAGACATATCACTAACACCGTTGATCTATTTAAACTTTAAGCTTTAAACAAGTTCACTTAGATTGTCAGTATGTTTGTCCACTTAAATTTCTACTCAAACTTCAATTGTTTCAAGATACTAGATAAGTGTCTTAGAACTTACTTAACATTGTTTCCCACCTCAGAATATACTCCCGTATCAAGATTCCCTAGATTCAGTGTTACAGGTGAGTATACCTAATTGATATCTGTCTCTGGGTTAGTACGCGGCCTTGTGCAGTTTTTCGGGTTTAAAGCGCAAAAGTATTCTTCAAGTTCTAGCAATTGCTGACGCAAAATTAGAAGAACTGGTATAATACCCCAGATATCAACTTTATATAAAGACCTAATATCTCATAATCAGGCAACCTCTCAAACGAAATTTCAGAGTACTAAGTCCATATATCTGATAGATGTTAACCCACTTATTAAGAAGTTTTGTTATGTTTATATCTCGAAAACAATTTATTAAGTGTGCGAAACCTAATGGCACATTATCAGTGAGATTGTTTATCACTTTTTAGCTATTTATTTCTCTAGTGTGTTGTGATAGTCTACTGATGTACTATCATTTCCTCTTTTTTACATGAAAACTCTTTTGTCTTTTCATGTTTTTGTACATTTTTTAATTTTTAAATGTTTTTGAGTTTTCACCATATTTTTTCTCCCCCTAAAATACAAAACATTTTAAAGAAAAATTTGACAAACCGATGTGGACAGGTTTATCTTGCCATCCGTTTCTGCTTCACAATCTTTGTTTATTTTTCACCCCCCATGATGACAAAAACATTGATACTTTTGAAAACATTTTCAGTTCTGTTTTATCAATTTGTTTTGTCTGTTCAACAGTGAGGGTTCTGTGACGATTTTTTCAATCTTTTTCAATTTTTTTTCAAAATTATAATAAATTGCTCAATCAAACCCACGATAGCCTTTTCTGAAAACAAGCTTTCTCTTCATGTGCCAGGCTGCTCCGTTGTCCATGATTTACTTTGGTTGACCTCCGAAACACCTGCACATGTACCAAATCAATCACTTGAACAATGCAACCCAAGCCTGCTTGGTCTTGGGTAATATCCCATGTATTGATTCAAACAGACTTAGACAATCTTTTTTCAAACCAAACATCTTGTTTCTTGACTTCAACTTTTTCAGTTGAAGAAATCATTTTCTCACCATCAGAAGTTTCTTTCCTTTTAACCACTTATATTTGACTTTTTGAACCATTTTTCTTCACATAAAATTGTTCTTGACACGTTAGCCTTCCATGCTTGAATCCATGTTAACGTGATTCCTATCCTTTCATACCGTCCACAACATTCCTAGCATGCTTGCTCATTCATATCAACATTCATTTCCATCTCTTAAGTTACATAGAATTTCATTAGTTAAGCATTAATATGCATAAGACATTAATTGACAATCGCATTGTTCAAAATTCTAGCACTTCAACTTACCATCATGTATACCACATAATAATATTATCATTTGATTTCCCCAATCTTACTATCGTGTTAGGATGCCTATACATAATATTCCTACATCCATTGACTTTTTAGAAAGTCAACTGTCAAGCATACAAGCTTTCATCTTTAGGAACATATGTTCATCTTAGCATGCTAGAACACAATCACTACACTATATGCATCTCATACTCATGTTGTACAACAAACAATATAACCTTATGATCACTTAGTTACATTCATACGCATATATAATAAATTTCACACATACTAGTATTTTTATTATTCTACAATTGGAAACAGCATCCAAGATTAGCTAATACAACATGATTCTAACATCTTCACTTCTTGATCTGAACTAAACAATCAATTAAATATATAGTGTGTATCATACCATCTAAGCATAAAGTACAAGCTCCTAGTGCATGTTTCTACCACCTCATACTAACAAACTCAGTTCCCGCATGAACTCCGTCTAAAACAAACTCCTCATGTTAGTTCACTACCAATTACATCATTACTACATTCTATACATATTTGTTAAGTTCTTGCATACAATTTCACTCATTTCATCATCTAGACATTTCAGCAAACACTTGGTGTGCGTATACCATTTAAGGCACAATGTACAAGTAACTAATGCCTAACCTTCCTAGTTCATAGCATCAATCATCAAGTGTCTTACCTACAGCAAGTACCATTCTTTCCATAAATATTAAACATAGCAAAAAACCATATTTCTTTCATCTATTTATATTAAACCATACTTAATCAAAAACCCCAATTTCTTGAACATGGACTCCCAAATCAAAATTCCCAATTAAGATGATTAAATCATTATTGACACTAGATCGGTGCATTTAAACTCGAATTCAACCATCTAACACTTCCAAGTTACCCAATTGGGGTTGATTCATCAAAACCCACCAAGAACTCCAACCAAGAAGGTTCATGAGGTGAATTGGATACTTACTTGATGCTTAGAAGGTGATGAACACTTCGAGATTCACAGATTATCTATGCAATTCGAATCCCTTCTCTTCTTCTTCTTCTTCCTTTGAGTTGCACGTGAAAACACAAATACACACAAGTGTGTGCGTCGGCCTCCTCTCCCCATCCATATATGTAACGCTTCGCATTTTGGAAACTTCCTTATTTAGAAAGTTTGTTTGTATTTCCATTTATGGAAACTTGTAATTCCCTTGTATTTGTCTTTCATTTAAACATTGTAATCTGAGGCTTGAATCATAATAAAAACTCGATCTTTTATACATTGTGTTATACATAATTCATACACACTTGTTATACATGCAAATTCAATTTATACATGCCTTTACTTATACATTTTACATATACATTTCACTCACACGATTAAAACACTTAAAATCAGCTGAAATACGTGAAAACGACAAACTTGGGTCTTCGAGCAAAGGGACTAGCCCCTTCGCACGAAAGGCTTAGCCCAGTCGCTCGAAGCCCCTTTCGCCCAAGGCCCAGTCGCTCGAACGTACCCTTCACCCTATTTTCTCACCTTCCACACTCTGAAATTCTCTCTAACATCCTAAGTTCGTGCATTATCAGCTGAGCTTTTCCAAAATCATCTAAGTGAGTTTTAACTCATTAACTTTATTTTTTTATCTTATTTCTTCTACTTTTCTTTTATCTTTTATACATTTATTCACATATTTATAAGCTTGGTTATCCTCTAGGGAGCATTCACAGGCCTGCCATGGCAGTCTGAGCAATGAAGCTCACCATCTTGAGGTTTAAGTTTAAGATTAAAGTTCTTTTATTTCAAAACTTTTATAAAACAACTTTCAGATATTGAAAACTTAGCCGAATCAAGAACCCACCGAGCTCACAAGCTAAGTCCATAGCTGGGGGTTAGTGTTGAGGTTGATTCCAGCCAAGAAGATGAGCTGTTCAAACAAAACTGAACTGTTTAATCTCTAAAACAGAGCCATTCGCACGAAGGATTAACCCATTCGTGCGAAGGGTCTTCCCACTCGCGCAAAGGGTACTTCCTATTCGCGCGAAGGGTCTGTTTTGCTCCCGTTTCGGTATTTTTCTAAGAGTTGAATGCAACTCAGATCCCCATTCTCGATATGGACGATTCTGTGTTAACAGAGTGTGAACCATGGAAGCCATGGTTTCCAATCTAGTTCCACCGCCTCACATGAACTTGTAAACGAACACCCAAACAGTCTACTAGACCTAGAATGAGTTAACCACGTCCAGCCTTCAACACTTGGTTCATACCTTCTATGTTGAGACGACACATATGGGTTGTCCTTGTTCGGCTATTTGGCATTTACATTATGTCATTTACTTTCTGTTATTCATGACCTACCGGTTTGTTAACTAAGTTAATGAATTTGAGCTTTGGTAAAACATATAATGAGGCTATTACCTCCACACATGACTTCTGTGAACTACATGACATTCTGGACTACTACTATACTATATAAAATAATGTATAACATAACTAGACTCACAACGTAACCAACTAATGGTTAAAAAGTTCAAGACGAAGTTCCGTTCACACCAACAGACCCCATTCATTCGAAGGGTACTTTCTGTTCGTGGGAACCGTCCCTTCGCCCGAACGGAGTTGTGACATTTCGTTTTCCGTTTATTACAGTTCTACGTTCCTCGTTACTGATTCTAACGAGCAAATCATGACCCGTGAAATCACAGTAATTTAGTGTCGTAACGAGAGCCTAGACGAAATATAATTTCCGTTTAATCATACTATGTACTTATATACTTGTGTACTTTATATTCCAAATCCACATCCTCCGTCCCACTCCATAAACTCCGTATGACCATACACCTTCATTTCCCCATTCTCAACAACTCATCAATTCGCGGATAATCGGAAAGCTTTGCAAAATTGTGAGTATACTCGAACACCCTTTTTACGTTTTACACTTTTGGGTGCAATATGTTTACTTATCAAACATCACAATCACTTATACTTTACGCAATCACACAAACAATCCAATCATACATGCTTAAATACGTTATACTTGATTTGTATTCTCTGGAGCATTCTTATGTGATTTACTTGTCATTAACTTCGTACGAGCCTCCCCTTAACATGTATAGCGCTATAGGAGTAACGCACCACCCGTAGTCTTGTGGTCATGTTAAGTCTTCAAAACAGAATGGTCCTATTGTTGCTACAATAGGATTACGCTAGCGGTAATCAAAGGGTTGGTATGTTTAGTTGCATGCCAGGTTTACATTAATCTAGTTAACTATTTTGCCATGTGGATTCATTTAAACATTTTTATTATACTTACACTATTATTAAACTTGTATACTCGCCAATACATTGTGTATTGAACTATACTTTAATACATATTGCAGGATTTAATGATGATGATGCACGGAATCTAGTAGGATGCCTAGAAACACACTTTAAACTTTAATACTTGTTGTATTGTATTTTGTTTCAAACTTGCTGTAATTCTATTTCAAACAATGTACTTGATGTTAGCAATGAAATGAAAATTTGTTTATTAAATACTTGTCACATTTAGTGTTATGAAGTCTCTTGCAATCTGGTTTTCGTCTCACTCCGATGTTTCCGCCATCGGTTGGGGTGTGACAATATACTGACTTTTAATTTTGTTAAAACATAATTACACATTGACCCCTCCTAATTTGATGTCTTTTCCAATTTAATCCAAACTTTCTTTTCTTTTCTATTTAACATACCTATTAACTAAGTTATTTAAAACTAGTTAAACCATTTTGTGACATATACAAGGAAACTTACTAATGAACTAAACATTTGGGTTTTGGGGAGTTACAATTTAATCATCCCAATCCCTCTAATAGATTGAATGGTTCCGGATTATCTAGTTTCACCACCAAAGGATTTTTTTATCTTATGAAAATGACTAAGAATACCCACGATCTTGTTTCGAAACTTAATATTAACATACTAGACATCGTTCCAACAACCTTGTTCTGTTCCGCTAACAATGTATTCATCCGTATAATCATCACTTTCCCGCACTCGCCTTGTTCCAGTGTCGATGGCCTCTCGGATCAGTAAGATCGTCTCATCTCTTTCTTTCACATTGCAACACTATACTATATGCCCTGGTTCTCCACAGTAGTAGCATATTCTACGATCTTGACTCCTATGTAACTCTCTATTTCCTGTCATATTTACCGAACTGTTTTGCAGAAGATTGAGGTGTGGTGTATTGGATGTTTGAACCTTGCCCTGATACCAAATGATGGCCCATAACTTGAATCAAAACAATACAAAACAGATTGAATATGAAACTTTTGGTGATGATCGATAAGATTTTAGAGAATGATTGTGGATTATACATGCAATATGAATAATCTTGGTGATTTGTTATTGCAACCGAAACACCTATATATGCATTTGAGTCTTGACCGTTATTCAAAACAGTTATATGGCGGCAAATATCAACTCCCAACGGAATTAATAACCACCAACGATTAACCGCATATCCGGTCATAGTCACAATATTAATTAACATAACATAGGTTCTAGGTCTAATAAAATTATAATCTAATAAAATGTACCACCCTCGGTCGCTCAAGTTAGCATATCCGTAACAGATCTAAACATATATCTATGTATGTAAGCATGTATGTATAATAGATGAGTATATTGAAAGATAAGATAGACATAACATTACAAACATACATCTTAAAAGTCACGGGCGTAGTTATAACTTAAAAAATTATAATATGTGTAAGGACTAAATACAAATGAGTCTTAACATACTAAACATGAGAAGCTAAGAAATAATTTATTTTTTTCCATCTATTAAGCATAATGTTTAGTCGTAAAATGTAAAAAAAAAAATCTAATATTTGTTGTAGAAGTGCATGTGATTGAGGGAACATTGACCATGCATTATTGCTATTTAATTCAAGTCTTTGCACCAAATTTGGAAATAACTTGACTCCCAACAAACTTTCACCACAACAAATCTCTGTAAGAATCTGAATTTGACTCTAAGGGTAGACGGTATGGCTTTGGTGAGTTTGATCGGGGAGGGGGGTTGCCGCACGGGGAACGATTGTCGGCTTCAAATCGGTGAGTGGGGAGTGCTTTTATCGGTGACTACTCACCGCTGCGGGGAAAAGGAGGGAATGAGGAGAGAGAGGGGTTTAATGGTGGGTTTCAACCCCTTTCAACCAATCACAATTTTTTTTTAAATTATTTACCACTCTCCAGGTGTTTGAACCATTGCCAATGATTGAGTGTAAAATGGAGAGTTGAATGGGGACTTGACATGGTACGATATTATTGGTTAGAGAATAACTCAAACACCCTAAGTAATTGAACGATACCCTCCATCGAGGTAGATAATAACACCATTTGAGTATGCCAAGCCCAAGTCTGCCCCATATAGAAAGGTCAAATGGACACAATAATAGCAGAAAAAAAGGAGCCGGTAACTAACTGTTGATGTGGTTGACCAAATTCTAAAACACATATTTTTGTTGCATAGTTATCCAACAATATTCCAGTTATAATTTCATTTATTCCATGATACTTCCATAAATATAGAAATTAAATGTTTTTAACCATATTATATTAAGGCGATATATTAAAATAGTAAAGTAAATAACCAGGACTTTGTATAATGTTATAATACTATTTGGGGTATTATATATACATTAGTTATTGATCACACTAATTTATATACATTGGTTTCCATTTATAAATAAGAGTAAACTGCCATTTTGGTCCCTGTGGTTTGGGCAGTTTTGCCATTTTAGTCCAAATCTCAAACTTTTTAAATTTGGCTGTGGTTTGTATTTTGTTGCCATTTTAGTCCAAATCTCAAAAACTCTCATTTTTTACTGTTCTAACATGCCTTTTTTGTCTTTTTGTGCAGGGGTATATTTGTCCAAGTACATTTCATTAAACATTTTCTTAATTAAAAAACCCCAAATAAATACCCTCCTTTACACACCCCTTCTCCCTCATCTGATAAGAACCCTCCAAGTACATTTCATTGCCTCAAAAGATAAAACCCTAAAATCTTTCATCAGCCGCACACCCTTTCTCCCTCATCTGATCAGAACCCTCCGGTCGCCGGAGCACCCCCCCGGCCGTCGTTCCTGCCGTCGTGCAGAACCACCTCCACCATCTTCAACCTCCAGTAGCCTAACATCATCATTGACCTGTTATCCAGCAGAACACCGAAATCAATCTTCAGAAAAAATGAAAAAGGACGAGGGAAACAGAGAGAAGTGTTACCGGTAAAACAACTCGTCGGACCAAAAACCATGCCGCCGCCTTCACCGGCGTGGCTCCGCTGTCTCCCCTGGTCCGGTCTCTCTCTCATCGCCGTCACTCTCTTTCTTCACCGTCACTCTCTCTCTCTCTCTCCATTTCTTCGTCATGCCACCACCAGACGGTGGTGGTGGTGGTCGGCCGGTACACAGATCAAAGGGAGGGGTGGTTTAGGGGGTTTGGATGTGTGGTGAGGTACCAGAGAGTGAGAGAGGGTGTGTAAAGGAGGGTATTTATTTGTGGGTTTTTTTAATTAAGAAAATGTTTTAATGAAATGTACTTGGACAAATATACCCCTGCACAAAAAGACAAAAAAAGCATGTTGGAACAGTAAAAAATGAGAGTTTTTGAGATTTGGACTAAAATGACAACAAAATGCAAACCTCAGGGACCCAGATTTAAAAAGTTTGAGATTTGGACTAAAATGGCAAAATTGCCCAAACCACAGGGACCAAAATGACAGTTTACTCTATAAATAATTAATATGATTTGAACACTCATTCATATATAGTTGAAAAGATACCTAACTTGATATACAAATAATTCTATGTATATAATGATTAAAATTAGTAATTTATGGGTGTGTGTTATCTATGTTAAAAGCTTTATAGCGAACTAAGATCTATTCAAAGTGAACTTAATATTAATGAAATATTAATACATACAAGTAAGGTGTTTAAATTATAATTTGATATAAAAATTGGGTAACAGTTGTCCTACTATACATCGGTCGGTGAACAAATTTAAAGTGGTTTAGAAACAACAAATCAGGATCTTCGGCAAGCTCTGAAGGGGTATGGTCCCAGATCTCGCGTCAGCATGACCACGAGTGACCATTACCCTTATCAAAAACCCCCACCAGCAATAACTTACCTGTGTCTATGCGGGCACGCGCGAACACAGCGGTCCAATCTGTCCAGTGATGAGAAAACTTACCTTAAGGACGGAAATTAATGTTACGCTTACTGATGCGGTGACGCTTACTGATGCGGCTCGGCACCGCATCCTATGAACATTTTCGTCACGACAAGGGATCTGGACAACAGTAACAGTCACTAAGCGGCGATGCGCCCTGGCACCGCATCCCGCATACATCTTGGATGGAACAAAGAACGCGGGAACAACATCAGTGACCGCAAGCAGCGATGCGGCCTGGCACCGCACCCTGCCTACAAGGCAAGTGGGTCTGACACCACAGTGCAAGTGGCACTGGGAACAGTCGCCCACCAGCCCACATGTGTACAACAGTCTGACACCACAGCAGGACGTGGCATCACCTCTGTAACTGATAGGTCTGACACACCTGCAAGCAGCTGTGCGATGTCAGACTAGCTACTCAACTACCCTCCTTCACTCCTCGGCTATAAATACCCACCCCAAACCAGGTTTGAGGTATCACTTCTCAACTCTCTCACTACTACTACTATCACACTTTGCTTCCCAAGCAAACTACTGATTCTCACGCCGGAGAGTGGTAACAAGGAGCACCCCCCACCACATCCTCCTTGTTGCGAGTCACGGCTTGTTTCCTTGTGCAGGAAACCCACCACCAGACGATCCAGCCAGCGATCCTCAGAAAGAAGGGATTAACCCTCTTGACGAGACCAGTGAGTTAACCCCACCCGGTTAACCATTGTTTCATCATTGGCGCCCACCGCTACTCTTAGCACTTTTTTCAACCATCTTTTTCTTTCCGAAAACCATGTCTGATCGTCTAAACAATACTACTGGGGATAATCTATACCCCATAAATACAGGGCCTACGGGGACTATCCCTCCAGCCCCAAACGTCGAACATATTGGCACATCAACGCAAGGGGGCGCATCCCTTACGTTCGGACATGATTTATCACAGTACGCTTCTGTGATACCTCCAGGCATGAACCTTCATACCTGGTATGACCAGCAACAAGCTCTGTTGGCCGCAACATACAACAGAGCTTGCGCAGAAGCGCAAGTATCTACGGGGCCCACCCCAGCCCCGCATACCCCTGCGGGTCGTATTCTACAATACGACGGCAGGGCCCCGACACACCCGGCCTCCAGAAGCTGGCAGGAAGACCGTGGTTCCTCATATGGGTCCCGGCGCAGGGGCCATATACATAGCCGCCTAGGCCCCCATGGCGAAACTAGGCGACAGTCTTCAGCCCACCATGGCCCCGGTATCCAGAGCCGGCTGGGACCTCAGTCCCACCATGAAGGGCAGGGACGTACCGATCCGGAAGATGGTACATACTGCGGAGAGTCCCATGCCACCAGTAGCAGACCGGAAGGACGCAACTCTGTTCCACCCACTTACCCCCGCACTACATACCTCCGCGCTGCAAAGCGCCACCAAAGCCAACCCTACAGGCCGAAATCTGCGGCCGAAAACTCCAAGTTTTTCCCGGAGATTGCCAACGCCAATGTCACCACCACCAAATTCCCATTAAACATTGGGAAATACAACGGTTTAGCCGACCCGGATGACCACATGAACATCTTCGTCGACGCAGGGTGCAACGGCAGGTGGGATGAACCTACTTGGTGTCATTTTTTCCCCAGACCCTAACAGGTCTGGCCAGGGCTTGGTTCGATTCTTTGCCGGTGGGATCACTGGCCTCATTCGAGGACTTTCAAGGAAAGTTCCTCGCACACTTTAGCCAACAGCGACGTCACGAACATGATTCTATGGACGTCATGAACATCTGGCGCAAAGACAACGAATCGCTTGAGGCATTCGTTGTCCGTTACAATAAAGAGTGCCTAAAGATAGGTGATGTTGCCGACCAGATGGCACATAACCATTTCATCGTTGCAGTCAAGGACGAACAAATGGTTATGAACATCTCCGGCAAGGACGGCTTGCCTAAGAAATGGGAAGATGTCATGGCTGCGGTCAAGACATACGCCCAGACTCAGCGGTCCCTCAGACCGCACGTATCAAAGGCGCAGCCCCAAACGGAAGGCCAATCCTCCCACCAAAAACACAAGCGCAACAACAAGCACAACCGGGACACATGGAATCCCAGCAGCGACTCCAGACCATATGTCTCGCGGAGCAACCAGGCCGACGCAAGGGCTATAATCAACGCCCAGCGTGAAAAACGGGCGTCGAAAAAAGAGTCTCGAGACCGTAGCTGGACCGAGATCAACCAGTCGCCAAGCGACGTCCTCCTAACGGACGCGAAGTTCCTGCGACCGGCCCAACCGATGAAGTCCAAAAAGAACCAAGATCTCGCACTCTATTGCGACTATCACAAGGACTCGGGCCACACAACTAATAGCTGCATCAGTCTCCGACTGGAGATTGAGCGAGCCCTAAAAGAGGGGAAACTGCAACACCTGTTGCCAGGCGCACAAAAAGCTACCAAGCGCATCACCCCCCACAACGAGGGCACCTCCACGGGTAAGAGAACCATGTACGTGGCCTCTACCCACATGATCAATGGAGGAAAAGGAAGGCCGCGCAAGGCGGCAAGAAGACCGGACAATGACTGGAAAGGCGAGCAAGTCGTCTTTCCAAAAGTATGATGCGGCCCGCGCGATAGGCGCGCCGTGGTTATCACAGGCCACTTAGCTCACTACTACACCGAGCGATTGTTCATCGACCCGGGCAGTACATCCGATATTATATACGAGCAATGCTTCAACCAGTTCGATCAAGAAGACAAAGATCGACTGCAGCCAGCGGACTACCCGTTGGCCAGGTTTTCAGGGGAAACCGTATTCCCCCTGGGCCAGATTACCTTCCCTGTGCGCCTCACCAACTGAAGGCACACAAGGACGGAGGAGGTAAACTTCATGGTTTTACCTCACACCTCCAAATATGACGTAATTCTCGGGAGGGAGTCCCAAGGCGACTTCAACATGATAACATCCGTCCCCCACTCTGCCATCGGTTTCCCAACCGAGATGGGGATCGCGATAATATACGCCCAAAGAGAAGTTATGTCTACGGACGAACTGCGTCCGGCAAAGGTAGCAAGGCCTACCCCCAACACTCAACCAGAAAAATGGGTTCTTAACGCAAGACACCCAGAGAAAACAGTTACGTTGGGCCAAGCCTTGTCCCCTACTACCAAAGCGCACCTGAAGCAGCTCCTCTTCAGGAACCAGGATATTTTTGCGTGGACACCCGCAGATATGACGGGGGTACCACGTGAAATCGCGCAGCACTTCTTGAATACCATGCCAGGTATCAAGCCCGGTGATCCAAGGCCAACGCCACCTTGGATCAGCAAAAAACCAGGCGATGTATGAGCAGGTCCAAGAGCTGCTCTCCGCAGGCATCCTGCGGGAAGTCAAATACCAAACTTGGTTGTCAAACCCAGTCATGGTAGAAAAACCATCCGGGGGCTGGCGCATGTGCGTCGATTATAAAGACCTCAACAAAGCCTGCCCCAAGGATTGTTACGCACTTCCAGAGATCGACGAAAAGGTCGATAACCTCGCACCATTTCAATGGAAGTGCTTCCTCGATTGTTACAAAGGCTACCACCAGGTGCAGATGGCAATCGAGGACGAAGATAAAACGGCATTC
This sequence comes from Helianthus tuberosus, assembly GCA_030545235.1. Taxonomy (NCBI): domain Eukaryota; kingdom Viridiplantae; phylum Streptophyta; class Magnoliopsida; order Asterales; family Asteraceae; genus Helianthus; species Helianthus tuberosus. Next base: position 28,569,595 of record CM060420.1, on the reverse strand, counting down.
CGAACTCCTACCGGGAACTACTGCTACACAAAAATGCCGTTCGGGTTGCGCAACGCGGGCGCAACCTATCAAAAATTGATGAACGACACTTTCCGCGGTCAAATCAGCAAAAGTGTCGAAATCTATATGGACGACCTGGTCGTCATGAGCATGGAGGAAGACACCATGCTCAACGATATTGAAAGAACATTCCAAACTCTGCAATGCGTCAACATGAAGCTCAACCCAGGGAAATTCTCGTTTGGAATGGAAGAAGGCAAGTTCCTTGGATTTATCGTAACTAAAGATGGATTCAAGGTGAACCCGGAAAAAGTATAGGCGATCGAACGCATGCCATCGCCTTCTACGATGAAGGAAATGCAACGACTAGCCGGTAGGCTAGCCGCACTTAACAGATTCTTAGCCAACCATGCAGCTAAGTCTTATCCTTTCATCAAGACCCTGCGGAGCTGCTTAAAAAAAGAACAATTCCAATGGACCGCAGAGGCCGAAAAAGCTTTCCGGGAGATGAAAGAGTGTTTGATTCAACTCCCAACTCTAACCGCACCACGTAAGGATGAGCCACTTATCTTATACTTGTCTGCCGCGGACAACGCGGTAGGCGCGGTGCTCATAGTGGAACGGGAAGGAGTTCAAACACCCATCTACTACATCAGCAAAATGCTCAACGACCCAGAGACGAGGTACTCCATCATGGAGAAGTTGGTACTGGCACTGGTGCACGCGTCAAGACGATTACGACGTTACTTTGCAAACCACGTCATCACAGTGTTAACCAACTACAGGATTGGCCCGATCCTAACCAAACCCGACATCTCTGGGAGGTTAGCAAAATGGGCAATTGAGCTGGGCGCACTTTCACTGAACTATAAACCGCGCCCCGCAATCAAAGGCCAACTCTTGGCTGATTTCGTTGCTGAAATACCAGAAATCGCATTCAAGAATGCGAAGAAGAGCCAAACCCTGCATCGCCACCATCCTCCGCAGAAACTTGGGCACTATATACAGATGGTGCATCCAACAAAGATGGTGCAGGTGCAGGTCTACGGCTCGTCAGCCCCGATGGCCAAGAGCTTACTTATGCAATCCGCCTCGATTTCAAAAGCACAAATAACGAGGCAGAGTACGAGCCTCTACTGGCAGGGCTGCGTTTGGCAGTCAAACTCGGCGTCCAACATTTGGAGGCACACGCCGACTCACTATTAGTCGCAGGACAGATGCGCGGTGACTATGTCGTAAAAGGGGATATCATGATCCTCTACCTGGAACAAGCCTTGCAACTGAGAACAAAATTCACTTCCTTCAATATCCGCCATATCAACAGGAGTGAAAACAAACCCGCGGATGCACTGTCAAAACTGGCATCCACAAGCTTCCAACACCTGGCAAAGGAGGTACACATCGAAATCCTGCAAAATCCTTCGGTACCCCTACGCCAAGTCAATGTCATCCAGTACGGTACAACATCCTGGATGACACTGATTATTGCATACTTACAATCAGGTGTTACCCCTGAAAGCAAAGCAGAGGCACGCAAGCTGCAATACAAAGCGTGTCATTACCAAATGGGAGACGGTATCTTATACCGTAAATCATACCTGGGGCCATTCCTACGATGCGTCGACCCTCAAGATGCCACGTACCTTATCAGAGAAATACACGAAGGAATATGTGGCATACACGCAGGCCCACGCATGGTGGTGGCCAAAATCATGAATGCCGGGTACTACTGGCCCGGCATGCACCTGGACGTAGTTAAGGTCTTGAGCAAGTGTTTCAATTGTCAGCGGCATGCTCCCAAGACCTTGCGCCCCAAGAACAACCTGATCCCTGTCACCACCGCATGGCCATTCCAGAAATGGGCAATCGATGTGGTGGGACCATTTCCAGACGCACCAGGTGCAGTGAAATTTATCATAGTGGCTGTTGACTACTTTACAAAATGGGTAGAGGCAAAACCGCTCGCCTCAACCACCGCTATGATAACAAGGAAGTTCGTCTGGGAACATATCATCTGTCGTTTCGGTCTACCATTGTGCATTGTTACCGACAACGGTACCAACTTCGCTGCCGACGACTTTCAAAAATGGCTACAAGAGCTTAACATTGAACACATATTCTCTTCAGTGGCGCATCCACAAGGGAATGACCAAGTCGAGAGTATCAATAAGAGTTTAGTCGAAGGCATCAAAGCACGGTTGGGGACAGCCAGACGCGGATGGGTTGATGAACTCCCAAGTATCTTATGGGCTCACAGGACAAGCCCAAAAACAAGCAACGGTGAGACACCCTTCAGCCTGGTCTATGGCACTGAAGCGGTGATCCCCGCGGAAGTAGGCCTCCCCTCACCTAGAATGTTGGCTATCAACAAGATAGACAACAATGAGGAACGCAGGGTTGACTTGGACCTATTAGAAGAAAGGCGCGAAAACGCTGCCATCAACGAGGCCAAGTACAAAACCAAACTTGAAAAGTACTATAATGCACGCGTCCGCATTTGTACCTTCAACCCAGGAGACTACATCCTTCGTGACAATGAAGCATCTAACGCGGAACGCCCAGGGAAACTTGCCCCCAAGTGGGAAGGACCCTACCTCATCCAAGAGGTCCTGGGCAAAGGCGCGTATAAACTGCAAACATTAGAGGGCGAAACTATCGCACGCACATGGAATGCGCAACAGCTTCGACGCTGTTATATGTAAGCCATGTTTTCTACATTCACCATGTAACCTATCGGGCCGCAGGCCATTTGCAAATAAATAAATAAACGATTCAATGCAAAATTGTTTATCTACTTCTATTACAAATGCGTGTTCCACTCTGCGGTATCTACAAAAACAGATTAACAAATCTTCATTCGTGATACCCACACAGAGTGGCAACCACACGCAACTATTGTAATAGGCCAGCAATGGCAACACGGTCTATCCGGCTGGATACAGTTTTCATACTTGCATATCATCTAGATATGCAAAAGGCAAACACAGACTTAGTGTTAATTCACATTAACATTAACTCATATTAGTTCACACATGCAAGTAATAAAAACACTTGTATAACTTGAAACGTTTCAAACTTTATATTCAAAAAATTCCTACACCTATGCGGTGCACAAGGGATTTACATAAGGTTTTTGACATTTACATTGAGGAAACAACAAAAGGCACGCAGGCCAGCCTAGTCTTTCTTTGTACCACTGGAACCCGCACCATCCTTGCCCTCAACAACAGGCTTTTCCTCATCTTCCTCATCAGCATACAACACCCGCAAGCGGTCCACATAGTCTTCTGCCTCTACACACTCATTAAGCTCCTCAAGAGCAGAAATGGGCGTCTCGTTATACGCCGCAAGAGCGGCAACAAGAAGCGCTTCAGTATCCACACCGTGGAACCCGGATCCCTCATCGGTATATTTTCCCTGGGCCATAACATTCATATGACCAATGCAACGGTTGTAGCCAGCTTTAAAACCAGCATCCCGGGCACGCTCCCTAATCTCATTGACACCTGCCACATTCTCAGGCGCGTCAAGGATGAATGTAACAATCTGCAAAACAAAACGAGTACAGTCAGCAAAGGCAAAATTTAAAAAAGTAGCAAAGGCAACGGACACTTACATGCCCGATACCGTGCATACGCATCCATTCACGGTCGGCCTTGAGCAGATCAAGAGAAGAAGCAAGGCTATCTCTAGCCTCTTCAGCCTCTCTTGCCCGCGCTTCAGCTTCAGCAGCACGGCCAGAAACCTTCTCAATAGCGGCCACCCGGCTCCGCACTTCAGCCTTTTTACAAAGAAAACACAAGTATACAAATATAATCAACATACTTGTAAGACATGTACAAATTCAAAAGCAAAAGAGACTTATACCTGGAGGCCCAGGATAGTTTTGGTTAGGTTGGCGCGGTCAACATTTTCCCCTTCAAGAGCCCTTGCAGCATGGGCCTCCGCCTCCTTGGCCTCTTCAAGAGCCTTGGCAAGGCGAGCTTCTGCTTCCTTGGCCTCTTGGGCAGCCGCAACAGCTGCGGCTTTCTCCTTAGCCAACGCAGCGTTCGCTGCCTTGGCATTGGTAAGCTCCTGACGAACACGAAAGAGAGTTTCATTCTGTTTGGTCCAGGATTCTTTCCAGGTCTTGCGCTCATCAGAAAGTGTCTTGCGCTCATTAGAAAGAGATTCTTTCCAACTCTTGCACTCATCAGAAAGCAATTTTGCAAGGGTACGAACCTGTTTAAGCTCAGCAGTTGCGGCCCACTCTTCAGTCTGCTTACGCTTTTCAAAGGCAGCCTTATCCCGTTCAAGCTGCTCTGCACCCTCACGTGCAGCCTTCACCAACTCTTCGGCTTCAGCCCGCAACCGCGCATTCTCCTCCCCTTTGCGCCCAAGCACCTTGTAGTTTTTCATAATGGCATTCGCCATTATGGAACTCCCCACAAGCATGGAAGAGAGTTGGTTAATCTGGGCCTCACTTGACAAAGAACGGGCCCGGTTGACTTCAAAAGGGGTGCCCAAACCACCTAAAATCTCCCTACACTCAGAGGGGTCTGCAGTAATATCATCCCCTTGCCTTACAGTCCATGGGGGGCGGTGCCCGGTCTTCAGTATAGGTGCGGTAATAAAACTCCAATTCAGACTCTTCAGGCTGAATGGGAGTCCCTGTAAAACCCGCACCCCCAGCAGTGGAACCAGAAGCCTTCTCAGCAGCAGGAGATTTTTTCCTCTCAGAGTAAGCAAACTTCAGGTTCAAATCATCAGTGTCCTGCGGGGATATCAGATTATCAGCAGAGTCCACCGTATCATAGATCTGAGCCGCAGGCCCCTTCCCAACATCCTCCGCCCGCGCAGAGGGCTCAGGCACCACTTTAACCCCTGCATCCGCAGCTGTGGCACGCGGAGGAGAATGAGGTGCATCAAAAACAGAAAACCCTTCATCTTTCGGTTCTGTAATCAAAGCAAAAATACTTTAAACTACAAGTACAAAGACAAAATACTTACACTTGTCAAAGCTTTGAATTACGTACCAGGAACAACCACAGGCTTTTTCGGTCCCACAAAAGCGGCGCGTCTGGTCTGTATCTTCGGCTTCTTTTTCTCACCAGCATCTAAAGCCTTCTCCGCCTTTCTCTTTTTCTCATCAACAGGCGCGGAACCCGCAGAGGTCCCACCTGCAGCCGCACCACCACCTGGAACACCCAAACCCTCAAGGGTGTCAGATACTACCACGTAATCGGTATATCTGCGGAAATGAGAACGAGAGATACCTGCCGCCTGCGGCACCAAAGGCGGAACAACAGGAGGCTCAGGTTTCTTCTTGCCACGACCCCACACGGGTTTATCCACTTGCTTATTCTCTGCATGTTTTTTGGGAACACCCTTCGACTCAAATTTACCAAGGACCCCAAGAGTACCTACAGGTAAAAAATCAGCAAGGTGCACCTTATAAGGCAAGTAAAAAGGTTATAGATTATACCTTTGCCTTGCGGCAGGGGTGCGTTCAGTGCATCGCGTGTAGAAACGCGGAAGTTGTGGAGAATGTCCAGGTTAAAACCTTCACCTTCCGCACACTTAACAATATCAACCTTGCCGGTAAAGGTTGGATTAAATATTTTCCACAACTCAGCAACTTCTAATAAATACACGTCCATATCAAAAACAAACAAAGGAATAAAAAACCGCACAAGAGTAAGAACACTTACCACCAGTTTTTTTCCCGCACAACGGGCCTTGCATGCCTATCAGGCCTAGTCAACATCATCCTCAGCACCCACAACTCATTATTATCCAGCTGCTTATGCTCAATAGTCCTCAGCCTTGGGAACCACTCCGCAGTCTCCGCATTAGGGATAGCAATATTCTCCGCAGGGATAGGCTCATTAACATCCCGCAAGTTCATACTGACAACAACCGCGGCAGCCTTAACGTAGAAGAACTTCCTCTTCCACGTAGAGATACCCTTGGGTGGGGTCATTAGCTTGGTGCTTCCATATCGTTGGCTAAAAGAAAAAACCCCACTGTTCACCGTCAACTGGTAGAACCCCCGGAAATTATCAACGGTAACCGGCAAACCAAGAGCACGGAAAGTGTACTCAAAGTTTCTAATACGAATCATCCCAAAAGGACTCATCTGGGAGATATGAACCTTGTAATACTCCAGGACCTCGGCAACAAAAACGGTTAAGGGTAAACGAAGGTTACCCTCAGTAAAGGAATCGGCCCACATGGTGACAAGACCGGCCGGAGCACAGGCACCGGTGTCACCTTCCTGAGGATAAACAGCCCCATACTCCTGGGCCATCTGAATGCTGGTCATCAGTCGGTTAAACAGCACTTTTGACCACTTCAACGGTGGTAGGCCACCACAGGGGGCACTACCACCGTCGTCTTCTTCTTCACCACCCCCCGGAGAAGAAGGTGCCGGGTTTTCACCTTCCACATTGTGTGGATTAGATGGTTCAGCCATCAAGAAATATAAAAGAAGTATCGAGTTTACAAGAAAACTCAGAAAATCACCGGAAGTACAGACAGACTTATCGGAGAAGACAGAGAAAAGCTAACTCTTTTCACCGGAAAAATTTGAAAATTTTGAATAAGTGAGGAAACCACGAACGGTTTCCCCTTATATACTCATCGCAATTAATGCGATACAGTAACCGACTCAACACGTACAAAAAGGGCCAATTACGTGTCGCCACGTGTTCAGCGCCGTTTCCGCTGACGGTTATCACGCGTGCGTGGCCGCCCATGCGCCTGACAGAATGGACTTTTACACTTCTTGCTACAGTGCATTTATGACCTCGGGCAGTGGAAACGTCCTTTCAAATCAGGACATGACAGAATCCTACCAACTTTCAACAACCCGCACGTGCGCTCAGCCACGTAAGCAGCACAAAAGCGACAAACATTATCCAAACATAAGCGGCATGCGGTTTCTCTGGTTTACCGCACCATAACCCATACCGCATGTCGTTTTTTACATACCCCTCAAAAAAGGCAAAAATATATATATCTAAATTATATAAAGGGGTATAACCAATCTCCGCACATACCCACGAGCACACGTGGAATATGCGGAGATGACACACACGAACCCGCACAGGTGTGTCAGATACTCAGAACCAGCATGGTTCTTTGGACTGCGAAAACCGCTTCTCAGGATGCGGCAAACCGCACTCCATGTAAGCTTCTTCAAGCTTCAAAACCCTCATTTCTGGTTCACAACCACAGAGGGGACGAAATCAGCTATCCTCAGGGAAAAAGACAAGTATGCTGGGCAACCGCACATCAGCAACCCTGACTCCTGATCCTTCAAGAGCCACATCCAGGCTACATGACTTCTAGAGGCGAGTTCTTTGCTGCAAACCGCAACCACTCATGAGTAGCTGCTACAAACCGCAACTATGCGAACGGTAGCTACGGAAAAGCCACAACTAAACCACCACGTGGTTAAGCAAAGCTACTTCAAGGAAAACCGCTTTCCAACTAAGCATGAAGAAAAGTGGTTACAGAACGAATGCGGAAGAGTTTCAACCAACTTCCCAAGCACCTAAAGTGATCTCCTCCGGCGACACTACTTAAAAGGAAAACTACCTTCCAGCAAAGCGTGAAGGAAAATGGGTCCAGAACGGTGGTAACAAGTCTGCTTATGACTAGTTACCCACCTATGGACCGCATAGAATAAACAATGGTAGGCACAACCATGCCTATGACCATGTTTATCTGCCCATAGTCCAGATTCACATTGTTCGACCAAACACGGCCAACAATGACGCAACTACCCCACGTGGCTCAAACACACATGGCCAACAAGGTGCAGCAACGAGGTAACCGCAAAGGACGTGCGGTTACTTGAGAGCTAAACCGCAGAGGACGTGCGGTTACTAGAGAGCTAAACTGGAGAACACGAACACCCCACAAAACAGGGATCATCGTTACATGTCCAGTTGCTGAACATAGAGCTTGAGCAAAGTACTTACAACTTTGCATTAGCTAACGCAGAGGTCACAACTAGAGTGGCGGAGACAGACATCTTCCGTCACGATCTCAAAGGTTGGTTCGAACCCTGCTAACACCTTCAGTCACCGTTTCAAAGGTTGGTTCGAAACACCAACAGGTGGCTGATGACATCAGAAAAAGGCAAACCAAGAGTCAAGTCCTTGGCTGAGAATTCCGCATCAGACGGAACTTGCTCACCGGACATCCTTCTCAAAAGAAGAAACAATCCACTCGAACGACCTACCGATCGGACAGCGGTCCGAACAAACAGGTCAACGGTTTGATTTAATGAAAGTAGGAGCCATCCGCATGGCCCATATTTTACCTTCTAGACACCATAGTCCAGTATTCCTCCCACATGCAACTTGCATAAAGAAGAAACACTAGACTGGGGGGACTTGAAGGGGTATGGTCCTAGATCTCACGTCAGCATGACCACGAGTGACCATTACCCTTATCAAAAACCCCCACCAGCAATAACTTACCTATGTCCGTGCGGGCACACGCGAACACAGCGGTCCAATCTGTCCAGTGATGAGAAGACTTACCTTAAGGACGGAAACTAATGTTACGCATAGTGATGCGGCTCGGCACCGCATCCTATGAACATTTTCATCACGACAAGGGATCTGGACAACAGTAACAGTCACTAAGCGGCGATGCGCCCTGGCATCGCATCCCGCATACATCTTGGATGGAACAAAGAACGCGGGAACAACATCAGTGACCGCAAGCAGCGATGCGGCCTGGCACCGCACCCTGCCTACAAGGCAAGTGGGTCTGACACCACAGTGCAAGTGGCACTGGGAACAGTCGCCCACCAGCCCACATGTGTACAACAGTCTGACACCACAGCAGGACGTGGCATCACCTCTGTAACTGACAGGTCTGACACACCTGCAAGCAGCTGTGCGATGTCAGACTAGCTACTCAACTACCCTCCTTCACTCCTCGGCTATAAATACCCACCCCAAACCAGGTTTGAGGTATCACTTCTCAACTCTCTCACTACTACTACTATCACACTTTGCTTCCCAAGCAAACTACTGATTCTCACGCCGGAGAGTGGTAACAAGGAGCACCCCCCACCCCATCCTCCTTGTTGCGAGTCACGGCTTGTTTCCTTGTGCAGGAAACCCACCACCAGACGATCCAGCCAGCGATCCTCGGAAAGAAGGGATTAACCCTCTTGACGAGACCAGTGAGTTAACCCCACCCGGTTAACCATTGTTTCATCAAGCTCCTTCCCTTAAGTTTTACTACCACGCATACATACATACATGGGATGCAAATTTACCTTCCAATAACTATAAAAATTCTAACATGTGCATGTTTGCACATAAGAATATCGGACTAAAGATCCTGGGCTTGCTTCTGCAGATAACAATGTTAATTAAGCCATCTTAGTACAACTAGTTTGTTTATTACAAGATTAATATGTGTGTCGGGCTTTTTCCGGCTACAAAATGAACAAGTTGGCTCATTTTACAAGACATGCTAGTTTATTTGTCATCCGAGTAGAGGTAAAAACTCTTATATTTTTTTCCGTTTCACAACACTACTAGAAAAATTGGCATTCGTGACCACCTTCTCAATCATAAACCGGCCGCAACATCAATTCGAGACCGAATAAGCGGTGACAAAAACATTGCGCAATCGATTTTAGTGACCGACTTGGTTCAAAGTCATAAAACTTGTTCACACAAACGTTATTATTGTATTGTTCACATAAAATAAAATTAAATAACTAACTTATGAAAAGTAGACAGTAAAACTAGTGTATGTTTATATGTATGTATGCATATAAAGAATTAACTTGTTAAACAAACCTTAAATAAAAAATGTTACTTTTTCTAGTGTCAACGAAATGGCATGTGAGTACTTAGGGGACCCGGGGTGGATACGTTATCACCCCCATAACGCGTGGAACTTGATTGGAACACCGCCGCCGGCCTTTGGCAACGCTGCGTGAATGTTTAACGCGTCAAAAAGACGACGCCGTGATGGATTTTGAAAATGAAACTGGTGGGGTTTGCAGGTGAGTTGATGGGGTTGGCAGGTGATTAGATCAAATCTCCACCTTTCAAACTTTCAATCTCCACCTTTCAAAAAAATAAAAAAATAAAAAATAAAAAAAATTAGTGAGTGATGAAATTTGTACCAGTGATGACCATTTCCAGCAAAAAAGGGTGTGAGTGATGGAAATAATGGTTGATGACATGGCAGAACCTGATTGGATGTTGTGAGTGATGGAATTGGGTGTGAGTGATTCCACCCCTACCCCTCTTATGCCATATTTGTCAACATAGTAGGTAGCCCTACTCCAGTTTCATCACTTCAACCAAAATTCGATTTGAGGTCTTGGTTAACGACTCCTATCAATCATCACATGATTGCACCAATTTTTTTTTAATAGCAAATTTGGATCACTGACGGACCACTGGAGTATCACCGTGTCACCAGCGGAACCACCCGATCATATCCATCTCCACTAGGCATAATGCCTATACACCAATTCAGGAGGAAACCCGATAAATATGGGAAAACCCCCTTGTGGGAATCGAACCCAGGACCTATTGGTCTCAAAATCTTATCTCACCATAAAATGCCACTAGATTATAAAGCCATGGGCACATGATTGCACCAATTGATATGAATTTTGAATTTGATAATTTTGTTTTTTATTTTATTAAATTACTGTTGTGGTTAATGCATGCATGCAAAGTTAACTAATTTCATCCAAATCAATCAAATAAGCCAAACTACACACAATTTGACATATTTTGCTAACATATAGATTAAAATAATAAATGTACTTTCTAATGTAATAAATTTTTAAAATTGAAAACCTAATGTATATGAAGTGTTATAACATGTTAACTGATAAATATACGATCTTCTTTCATATGCAAAATATTTTATATATATATATATATATATATATATATATATATATATATATATATATATATATATATATATATAAATTATCAAAGTAACCAACTCTTCATGTGTCGAGTCTATAAATACTTCCATCCAATTGTTCACTTCCACCACAAAATAGCTCAAGCAGTGCTAGCCTTTCATTAGCCATATTGAGCTAACCCATCACAATAATATGGCTCGGTCATCAATCACCATGCTCATGTTTCTGATCATCTCCATCCTGGCTCTAGCCAATGGCTCTTACCTCTACCCTCAGTTTTACGACCACTCATGTCCACAAGCTAAAGACATAGTCCAGTCTGTCGTTGCAAAAGCTGTTGCAAAAGAGGCTCGTATGGCTGCTTCTTTGCTCAGACTCCATTTCCACGATTGTTTTGTCAAGGTTTGTTCTTCATAAGTATTGTCACAAATTTTTAAACATTTTAAAAAATATGAATTTTAATAATCTAAATTTGTAATTATTATAATGTCTAGGCGCAATATTCTTGCGCTAGTATGACGCAAGCTGAACTCGTGTCATTGTTTTAGTGCACATAAATCTAGATAGATATGAAAGCCAAATGGCTATTTTTGTTAAACGTATTGGTCAAGTGGCTCTATAAATTAGTAAAATATTTATATAAATATGAAAGTCAAATAGCTATTTTCGTGAAACGTATTGATTAAATGGCTCTAAAAATTAGTAAAATGTTGTTATGGTGATTAGAAACTTACTCTATTTGCATCAAATAATCAATTAGGGGTGTGATGCTTCAACACTTCTTGACAACAGTGGAAGCATAATCAGCGAGAAGGGGTCCGTCCCAAACCGCAACTCGGCTCGTGGGTTTGAAGTCATTGACCAAATCAAAGCTGCATTAGAGGAGGCGTGCCCTCAAACCGTCTCGTGTGCTGATATTATGGCTCTAGCAGCTAGAGACTCTACTGTTCTGGTATCGTATCCTAACACACCCATGGCACATTACTACTTATTTGAACCTTAAATCATCAATGCATGTTTTAAATTTGTGCAACTGCAGACTGGTGGACCAAGTTGGGAAGTCCCATTAGGCAGAAGGGATTCATTAGGTGCAAGCTTGAGTGGTTCTAACCAAAACATTCCAGCTCCAAACAACACTTTTCAGACCATTCTCACCAAATTCAAGCTTAAGGGTCTTGACATTGTTGATTTTGTAGCACTATCGGGTAAGATTTAAACATGGTTGATTAAAAAAGGCTAATAAGTGGGAAAATCACAAATAACCATGTTAGCCATATCCTTGCACTTACATGACTGAACATTGGCTCCCTCTTTTGGGCTGAAGTGCAAAAGACATGCTTTTTTTTTTGTTTTTTTAATTATCTAAAACAAAGTTAAATAGTGTTAACAATTTTAAGTTTTTAAATATTTTAAAACAATTAATAAAGATTGAAACTTAAGTTTTTAAATATTCATGGTTTTTAATAATAAACTACTTAATTTTTTATTTTTCTTTAATTTTGTCATGTTAATATTCAAGAAAATTTTGAAAAATCTATTATAGTTCAAGAAAAATGATAATCTCTTGGTCTTAAAACATTTCCCTTTGCAGGAAGTCACACTATTGGAAATGCTAGGTGTACCAGTTTCAGGCAAAGGTTATACAACAGCACTGGCAACGGGCGGCCCGACTTTTCGCTAGACCAATCATACGCTGCGAAGCTTCGCCAAAACTGTCCAAGATCCGGTGGCGATCAGAACCTGTTTTTCTTGGATCCAGTGTCACCCACAAAATTCGATAACAATTATTACAAGAACTTAATAGCTAAAAAGGGTCTTCTAAGCTCTGATGAAATACTTTTTACTCAAAACCAACAAACAATGGAGTTTGTGAAGCAGTATGCTGCAAATCAAGAGCTTTTCTTCCAGCAGTTTGCAAAGTCTATGGTTAAAATGGGAAACATTGCTCCTTTGACCGGCAAAAGTGGTCAAATCAGAAAAATTTGCAGAAAAATCAATAGTTAAAAAGGAGGGTATCATGCAATCATCAATCATGATCAAAATTTAGAAATTATTATGTTTTGATTTATCTTATTTTGTCCAATTAAAGAAGTCTTGTGAAGCTGTTATTTACGTCCTGAAAGTTGTACCATGTCTTGGAACTTTTGGCCATCATGTGGAATGTGAGATATATTATACACGTTTTTTTAACATTCAAGCTTATTGACCAATTTGGTGTTAGATCTAACAATTAATATGAATAAAGCAATAAATCATCACTATATAATTCTTAAATATTTATATATAGATGTTGTTATTAATTAAATAAATATATTTATGGTTAAGAAAATAAATAGAATGAACATTAATCTAGACTAGATAATTATTATAAAAGAAGAAAATATATTGTTTAGGGTGCAAATGGTTGTTCAACCTTTCGATAGGGGGGATGTTGGTACGTTTCGCGCGGCTCACAAATTAATAGGGGAAGCAATCAAGATTGGGTTTGTCTAGTCCCAAATAAACAAGATGAGTGTTCTTGGTGTGTTTATTATATTGAATGTGAGTATTCAATGAGAGAATTTGCTCAGTGTTTGTGTATGTGTTGGATAGCCCAAGTCCCCTTGAAAGTGATACTTACCCTTGCTTATACGCCCTTGGGTTATAGTACAAGGTGGACTGCTTCCAGCAAGGGGGCATTGGAATGCTCTTCTAGGTAGTGATATTGCCCGGATAATTGTCATGACCTTGTCCCTTGGTAGGATCTTCGATATCCTCACATTTAATGTTGCCTTCGTTGTTAAGCAAATACCTAATCTCCGTCCGAGATAGAGAAGTCTGAGGCAGGCGGTGCTCAGGAGGCATTAAATGAAGAGGATGAGTCACATTGTCATTGGTTTGTCGGAACAGTGTCTAGCCTACAGGGTCCTTGAGCGGGAAAGTCTTTTCTTTGACTTGGTCATCTCCTTTTGGGCCTTGGTCTTCCTTAATTTATCAGAGAAAGTCCTCACGGGCTTGGGCCCAGTCAACGATTAGAAAGAATTAGCCCAGATAGGGACCCTTGTCATCAAATCATCCCTAGTCCAGGCTGATATGCGCAAAATGCAACATATAAATCATATCAAATAAGGTATAAAAACAATTCTTTTTTAGTACTAATGTTGGAAAAAATGTGTTTCTTTGTTTACTTTTGATTTTCAGGATTAAAGAGCTTAAACGGACAAAAGGAACAAATTAACGACGAAAAACAGCATAAGTACGAAGAAAGGGGAGTTGATACACTATACCAACCCTCCAAGCTTCACCCCAAAGACAAAAACAACAAACTAGAACCCAAGTACGGGGTCGTTCCAGCCGGGCATGGGGTCGTGCCCCACTCAAGATTCCTAGAAGATAAAGACAAACAGAAAACGACAAGGGACACGGGGCCGTATCTCCTAAGCACGGGTCGTGGTCAACTCTCAGATTTGCAAATTTGGGTTCGTACAGCAAGTACAGAGGCCACGGGGCTGTGTCGTTGACACACGGGGCCGTGTGTGTAGAAGGGTTGACAACAACATTAAATGAAGACATAGAAGGAGAAGGACACGGGGCCGTGTGAAGCTACTGTTTTCAGTTATAAATAGAGGTGCTTGACTCGCTTGCAACTCATCACTTGTCAAACCACTTCTCTCACACCTGCCACCACTCCACCACCACTACCACTACCATCATCACCCACCACCTTCATCCATCATCCATCCTTAGAGTGTGTGTAGTAGTCTCGGTATCCAAGATCGATAGTAAGAGTTTTTGTCAAACAAAGGCCATGCTTGGCTAATCTCTTACATCACTTGGTGAAGACACGTTATTTTTGTATTACTTTTGATTTCCTAGCTTTGCTAACTTTTTATTTGGGTTTTTATTAATGACTTTAATAACTAGTTTTTATATTGAAAGTGAACTTTATTCAGTCATTTCTTCATGTTTTGTTGATTCCCTCATTTGTGTCTTTACGGTCTATATAAAGCACGTTAACTGCCTGAAAGGGGGTTAGAAGGGTGGTTGGGTAAAGTTCTTGCCTCGTTCAGTGTATAGATCCTGCAAGGACTTAATTCAAGCTTATTAGGACTTCCCTTGAGGCAGATAGCATCAAATCGGGGGAAGTAAGAACGGCTTGTAATCCCTTATAAACAAACTAATATTAAAACTTTAAACCGGCCTTGCTGGACTGTATCCCTGCAAACTCAAACCAATATGGCTGAGGGTAGTGTTGCCTCCAAAAGAGGGACATGCCACTATAACTAAAATAATCTCTTAAAAAAACCCAAAGCGCGGAAATCATCAAAGGATGCATAAATGACGAGTTGGATCCAAGTGACTCTATCTTGTCTATCATTTCTTTTATTTCTTTATTTTTATTTATTAAAAATAAAAATTTTCTCTCAATATTTGGTTAGATTAGAAGTCGACGATATTCCGGTATTAAAAGCTCTTGTGTCTTTTGGTCTTGCTTCCTCAACACTTAGTTGGCCTCCATTAATATCAGTTCCACTGAGATCAATAGCTTTATTCAACGCTTCACGGTTAGCAAAATCTACGTAAGCAAACCTGAAAAACTCGCCCTCAAGTGTTACTTAAGATCAGATTATCAAACAACAGATTCAATATAAAATAAATCTTACCCTTTAAGAGTGCTAGACTCATAATCTTTAGGAATATAAATCTTTTGACAGTGATATCATTAGAATGCTTAGCTATGTTGAAACAAACAAAGGGTTTGGGAGGGTTTCTGGGGAAGAAGAAGATGATTTTTGAGGAAGATGATAATATCTGAGCTTTTATGAGGTCAAGGTCAAAAGGTTATTTAATTTAATTAATTTAATTAATAATGTGATATAATAAAATTATATTGACCATTTTGCCCCTGAGGGAAAAAGACAAAATAACAGGATTTTATTAGACAAATATCAGTTGATTTCACTTTTGGACCAAAATGGCAATAAAAGTGAAACCACATGGACCCAGATTTAAAAGGTTTGAGTTTTGGACTAAAGTGGCAAAAGTGACCAAACCTCAGGGACCAAAATGGCAGTTTACTCATCTTAATATTTATCGGGTTAACTTTTACCGCTAACGGTATTTTACCCGCTCGTCCCTAGTTAATTTGGTTTAATTACCAAATTCCGTTTTTGGGATGTTACAATAGACATATCAAACGGGGAAAATAGGCGACGTAAAAGCATTCACCCACACACGCACGTTGCGCCATGTTAACTCGCAATAATTAGAACGAAACATAAAAAAGTTGAACCACACAAGCACGTGTTAACTCACAAAATCTAGAACAAATTGTAAAACAAACACAACTGTGAAAATATGAAAAGTAAAGTGGAACAAAGTTGAAAGTAAAAAAGTTGTGATGTTAAATTGTAAAAGATGAGAACTTTTGGGTTAAAAGTAAAAAATCAAATAAATTTGGGTTAAAAGTATAATATCAAATATTTTTGAAAACCTTCCTAAACATTTGATACAACTCCTCATTGCACAAAGATGTTGCAAATTTATAGTTTGTAATTATATTTTTATTTAAAAATGTAGTTACATTTAGAATTAAGTTTTCTTTAGAGTTAATTACAAAATTCGCCTTTTTATTTAAGTATCAAATTAGAAAGCATGTCCTTTATCTTTAAAGTTGACGGAAATCATACTTAGGGGTTGTTTGTTTACCTCTTAATGAGGTTTTTAATGGTTTAGACCTCTTACTGGTTCAGCACTTAATGGTTCAGACTGTTTGTTTCACGAGCAGATGTCTGAATGGTTCAGACATTTGCCTCTGAATGGTTAAGCATTATACAGAGTCTGAATGGTTAAGACTTCTAATCTGAATTGGTCTGACATTTGCCTCTGAATGGGTAAGCATTATACAGGCTCTTAATGGTTCAGACCTCTTACTGGTTCAGCACTTAACCATTCAGATCTTGCCAAACAGCCTCTTAATGTTCACAAAATCTTACATATTAGGTCCTTTAGCCCTAACTAAGTTAAGTTTAAATGTGAAGTTGGGTCACGTGCAAAGCAAATAAGGACAAGTTGGTCATTTTACTCTTTCATTTTAAATTTACATTTTAAATGAATAAACAAAATATAAATATTCCAAAAACCTCTCTCTCTCAACACTTTTATCTCTCTTAATTATTTTCTCTCTCTCTCTCTTTCTCTCTCTCTCTCTCACACACAAACACACAAAATCATGTTCTTCTTTTCCAATGAAGCACCGGCTCCCATGGCCACCTGGACCATCTGAACCTATATCTCCACACCATTGCCCCCATCATCTGGTCTACTTCTCCTGTAAAGCACCACCTCTGGTAAAGATGGTGGTCGGCCGACGAAGTGTAAACAAATCTGAACTTAACCCCTTACTGCCAAGGAAGTAGGGATGGCAATGGGTCGGGTTTGGGACGGGTTTAGGTAATCCCAACCCCAAACCCGATTAGATAAACTTGTCCCAAACCCATCCCAAAACCCGTCGAGTTTCTAGCGTGTAAATATTCATCGGGTATCGGGTATACACGCGGGTTTCGGGTAAATACCCATCGGTATCGGGTATACCCGTTGGGTATACTCGACCCAAAACCCATCGGGTAACTACTAATCAGTTACATTTAGTATTATCACTCAAAAAATATATCAAATAACTATAATGTATACGGGATAAAATACCTATATGTATAGAAAAAAGGATGTATTATATATTTACATATTTAAAAATATAAAAGAAATTATATTGGGTATACAATCGGGTAAACGGGTTTACTTTAACGGGTAATTGGGTCGGGTAAACGGGTATATCACCAAATCCCAAACCCATCCCAAACCCGCGAAAAAAATAAAAACTAGTCCCAAACTCGATTAACCGACCCCAAACCCGTCCCAGATGTGTCCGGGTTTCGGGTTTACCCATCGGATTCGGGTTCGATTGCCATCCCTACAAGGAAGTGTATAAAGATCTGAAGTAGATCAGAACTTTGACTCAGTTTTGTGGTGGTGCATGCGAATGGTGAAGTGGGAGTGGTGGTGCTAAGGGTGGCATTGGGCGGTGGTTGAGGTGGGAGTGGTGGTGGCAGTAAAGGGGCTAGGTTGTGGGTGGCTGGTGATACCTATGGTTGAGGTGGGAGTGGCGGCGGTGGATGGTGCTTGAGGGGTTTGAATGGATCGGTTTATGTAGGTTTGATTTTTAGGTTCATTTCACAAAAAAAGAACCAGATCTTGATTTGATTTTTAGTAGGTATTTGTTTAATATTTGTGGTTTTGATGGTTGATTAAACGATTAATCAATAGTAACAAGTGGGTGGTGGATGTAGTGGGGTTTGGCTATTTGTTTGTTATTAATCAGTGGTGGATGTGGTGGGTTTTGGCTATGGTTTCGAATGGTGGTGGTGTGGTGGTGTAGTGGTGGCGTAGCGGTGGCCGGATGTGAAGAAGGAATGTGGTGGTTGTCAAAGGTGGTGGTGGCATATGGTGATGGTGGGGTTTTGATAAATGGAAATCAAAAGGCGATGAGAAAAGATAATAATGCCTCAAGTGGGCCCCATGTAACCAAACTTAACTGTAAAATAATCTGAGTTTGAGGTAAAGGACATAACGTGTTACAGTTTGCAAACATAAAGTATGAATCCCATCAACTTTAAAGACAAATGACACACTTTGCAATCTAATACATACATAAAGGACGATTTTTGTAATTTACTTTTTTTGTATTGTAAACATAGCGAGTGATGTTATTGTTGCGGTACCATGAAGAACTCAACCAGCTTACCAAGGTGGTAACGACTGAACTTCTATCGCATAACGTGAGAGAAAAACAACTAAACTCTTGCCCCGGCGAAGCGCGAGAAAAAAACTAGTTGATATGAAAACCAACCACCTTCTTATAGAGATGTTACAACAACAATTAGAAAATCAACCATCATAACTACATAAATGTTATTATGGTTTATATTCTTTAGTGCCCCTTCAAGTTATTATTAGGAAGATGTTTAGCTTGAACAAAAAGAGTACAACGAAAACAAAATTAAACAACTATGACATGCATCTATTTTCATTTCATGTATGTTAGTTCCGGCTATTATGGAAATCTAAGTTATCGAGAAAAATTTTGGCCGCCAAAACTAACCACAATCAAAGATGCTACCAACAAATACAACCGATGATATTAGAGGGAAGATGGTTAAAATCTAACTTAAAATAATTAAGATTTTGTAAGCTGAGAAATACCGAAATTCATAACATAAACGACCACAGCGTTAAAATCTAACTCAGTTTTATTGACAAATCTACCTTAAAATAATTTGGTCACCAAAAGCGTTTAAAGCTATGATACCATATTGAATAGTAAAACAAAGCTAATCTAAACTAGGGAGAAAGCATACTTTTTTTGTTGAATAGCTGCTATTTAACAATATTCATATTTTGATTTCATTTATATCCCATGATCCTTCTACAATTATACAATTATGGAAGATGAAATGTGAGCCCGGACTCGAAAGCCCAAGCCCACAAGCCCAAGGTAGGCCCGAATGTCCTTAGCTGGGCCGAAGGCCACTGTCAACATGTTGGATTCGGGAAACAGTGGAGTCGAGAATTAGGTGCTGTTTGTTTTTTGGTCAGAAGCACTTCTGGCCACTTATGTCTGCGTCGCGCAGATGCGCGCAGACCTTTGGGTCCTGCAGCTTGTTTAAAAAGGTCTGCGAGACCTCTTCCCCACGCAGACATCAACCCATGTCTTCTATCCTCTTCTCACCTCTTCTAAACACTTCTCTTCACATAACCACACACATTCCCACTTTCCACCCTCTGTCTCTCTCTCTCAATCTCCAGCCACCACACTCCTCTTCTCACCTTATCCTTCCTTCTCCCCCTCTCGGCCTCTACCTGCAAACACAACCACAACATTCCCACTTTCCACCCTCTATCTCTCTCTCAATCTCCGGCCACCACACCTCGGTGGTCCAGCGACGATCTCCGGAGGTGGCAGGAGGTCACCGGTCATCTACAACCACCCACCGCAGACCTACATCAGCGGCGGCGGTGGCATGGTGGTGTCGTCAGGGTTGCCGGTTCGAGTGTGAAAGACTGGAACGAGAGACGAGAGATAAAGCTGAAGAGTCGGAGGGGAAATCAGAGAAGAAGGAGGCAGCGACAGCGGCACCGCCGCAGGCGGCGGTGGCGTTGGGGGTTCACGGTAGATGAAGGCAGAAGGGGGTGGGTGGTTGTGGTTGTTCTTGGCGGTAGATGATGGCGGTGGTGCTATGGCGGAGGTGGTGGTGGTTCACGGTAGATGAAGACAGATTGTAGAGAGAGAGAGAGAGAGTTCAAGGCAACTAAATTGAGAGAGAGGTGGTCTGTGTGTGAGAAAAGAAGGATTTTTGTAGGAAAAAAAACAAACCCTCTTCTCCTTGCAGACTGCAGACATTTGGTCCACCTCTTCTCCTGCAGATGTCTGTAGATGTGGTTCGCAGACTGCAGACATTTTCCTGCAGAAAAAACAAATAGCACCTTAGTCAAGATGGTTTCATATTTGAATTAAGCACATTTATGTTATTTTATTTAGTGGGGGGAATAGCTTCCCATGTTGCATGCATGATCAAAGTAGCTTTATTTCCCATGTTAGCATGATCACACTTTCATCCCATGATCTCCTAATAAAGTGTATATAGATTAGGATTGCATTTTCTATTTAAGCATTGTAATTTCCATTGAAGAAAAAAATAGAGAGAAAATTGTTGCAAAACTAGTATTGTACTTTATCTTTGTTCTTAGAGGCTAGAGCCTAACCCACTCTATGAGTATGTATCGGGAGATTGACCATCTCGAATAAGTCTCTAACACAATATATTACTACCTCCATCCCATTAAAAGTGTCCTGTTTTGAATTTTCAAAGTCTTTATTTGTAAACTTTGACTTTAATTATATATTTTTTGTGTTATATAAAACTTGATGAAAATTAACTCGATAAAAACACTTGTAAAACACACTCAAATCATATAAATTTCATCAAGTATTATCTAACACAAATAAAATTATCTAAGGTCAAAGTTTACAAATAAAGACTTTGAAAATTCAAAATATGACACTTTTAATGGGACGGAGGGAGTAAAATTTAAAAAATAATAAACATGAACGTGTATAATCTTATACTAAGAGGAACGTGTATAATCTTATACTATTCATATACGATGAATAATATATTTGTAATTAATAATTAACTTGATTGTTAACTGATTCAAAGGTGATGACCAATATAACTTTTATGATGGTTTTTTTATTTTTTATTTAATTCAATTATAATATCTAATCATTATAAGAGTTCAAGTCCCACTACACTTTTTTTTAACTTCAAGCCTCTTTGCTGACTAGACGTTACATGTCGTTTCATGCCCAAGAATGAGGTATTTATTTCACGCACCAGTAGACATGTTGTAACAATTCACAAAAGTTGGCCATTATTATATGACTTGCTAATAAACAGAATTGTTGTCGAATGGAGAGTGCTATTTGATGTCGTGACATTGTGAATTTAAAAGCCTAATATGTGTGTATACACGATCAAATTTATACATATACAAATTATAATATCAAGACATTGTGAATTTAAAAGCCTAATATGTGTGTATACACGATCAAATTTATACATATACAAATTATAATATCAAATTTATACATATACAAATTATAATGTCGGTGGTGTCACATAGGTAGCGTCATGAAGTCACATGAAACTTTTTTTTTTTAAATTATAAGGGGAGGAGGGGTGGTTCACTAGTGATAGATTCTATCACTTCCATTGTCCAATAAAATCATGTCATGTCATCAACCAAATTTCTATCACTAGTGATAGAAATGTAAGAGGGGTGGTCACCATGGTAATTTTATCAAATACATATTCAAGTGAATGTACACGTGTTATCCAAATACATGATCCAAATACATGCAAGCCTTATCCAAATACATGCAGATCAGAGCCTTATCCAATCAACTCGCAGCATTCAAAATTTTCAACGCGTGATGAAAATAACGCGTTGATTTGGTGCCGGCGGCGGTGTTCCGTTCGTTTTTAACGCGTGATCGGGGTGGTATAACGGACCACCCCGTGTGGCCTAATATACAATTTTAACATACTTTAAGTATTTACTAATTTGAAATTTCTCTAATAATGTTCGTATGATAACTTTTAAAAATACTTCATACGTGGTTGCATTAACTTTTTTTCTTGACATTTTGATACTAATTTTATTGAAAACGGTATTGTACTCGAATTATAATATTTTTGTATCGTAAGCTAAAACAAATATCAGTACCATGTTGAACCGAATTGATACCGACTGAACAACATTGGTATTGGAATTAGTATTCTTTTATATGGTTTTGTGTGATGAAACAATTGTAAACACACATTTTATCGTAAAGTATACGGAATACCAGCAATGTTATGAGCCAAACTGAAACCGATCGCAATCAATGTCAGTACCCTTATCGGTATTCATTTTGTGGTTTTCGACTGCCAAAAACACGTATTGCAATCCATTTGGCATCACACAAGTTAACTTTTATTGGTTACTAAAGACAAATTTTATGTAATTAAACAGTTGTAAATAAAAAATAATATTTTGTAATGCACAATTATCATTTAGTGAACTAATACCGCCCGAACATCGATAGTGGTACTATATTCATATTTATTTTTATATTTTTCACTACCCATATAAAACAATATTGTGTTGTAACTTTGTAACTGTCAACTTACTATTTTAAACCACTTTTTTTATTTGGTCGATATTTATAAACATTATTTATATCTTATACATATTTTCAGTTACTACTTACGACTTCGCAGTTCTCACACAGAATTCCCGCCGGTTATAACAAAAATGAGGGCGGAGGGTATAATGCTCGGTGACATATGCGGTGAGTGGGAGTCACCGATCGGTGACCACCCCCACTTGATTGAGTTATGCGGTGAGTTGGAGAGAGTGAACAAAAATCGGTGATTGTTCACCGATGTGATTGAGAGGGGAGGAGAGAGGATCACTCAACCAATCAAGTTTTTTTTTTTTTTTAATTGAGGGGTGTTTGACCATACCTAGTGATTGAGTGTAAAATGAGGAGTAGAATGGGAAGTTGACATGGCATAATATTATTGGGTAAGATTTCACTCAAACACCATAGGGTGATTGACCATACCCTCCACCCTTAAATGGAAGTAATAGACATCATCCACCTTTTCCTTTCCCTCCATTTATAACGAGTATTGCGTTTGAGTTGTCATCAAAAAGATAATTCTTTACTACTTTGATGGAATTGTGAGTTCATCTTTGTTTGATTGATAGTACACCTATTACTTCTTCAACGTATTCTTGTTTACGCAAAGGGTTTCGATTTTCCTCATGAAATAAAAGATTATTTTATATAAAAAACAGACAATTCTAATTATATATAAGGTATATGTCCGGAATATTAAATAATGCGAGAACACGTAAAATAAAATAAAACATATCATACATTCTTTTAATCTTAATAAAAAATTAATATAAGAAGAAATGGTAAAAATGCTTTGTTAATTTGCTTATGATATATTAATTTTTTATTAAGATTAATATAGGTTATATTATCTATTTTTAACTGCAATCTAAATCTACACTATTTGTTGACAATACCTACACATAAAAGCATATTAAGATGTTAATTAGTTTGAGGAGGTTTTTTTATTAATAAAATACACAATTCTAAAAAATATGAAACAATATTGATCAAAATATTTAATGATTTATGCTTGCTAATATTTATTCTTACTATAATTGGATATTTTGTAATGATCCTCACTGATTATGTTGTTGTCATCATCATCATACTCAGTAAATTTGATTAATAGCAAGACTAAGATAGGGTCTGAGGAGGGTAGATGTAGACAGCCTTTTCTCTACCCTGTAGAAATAAAGAGCCTGTTTCCAGTGAAACCCTTAGCTGGTCTCACTGTCTATGTGTAAACACCAAAGGATTTGAAGTATAGTCATTCCAAGTAGTGATAAAAATGTGTCGTATTAAGGATTCTTTTCCAATAGTTAAAAAAAACAAGTAAATTTAGAAGGAGGATTAACTTCTGACTTAAGGCTAATTAAAAAATGTGTGCAAAGCATTTTAATTATATAAACGAAACCTAATTGCAAAAGTGTGACAAACTTAATTGCAAAGCGTTTCTTTTTCTGATATCAACGAAAGGAAATGTGAGTACTTATGATATATTTCTTTTCTTTTCTTTTTTTGCCGTTCTAAAAAGGGAAGTTATAATATTTTTTCAACATAGTAGGTAGTAGCTCCACTGACCACTCCATTTTCATCAAAATTCGATTGGAAGTCTTGGTAAAATGACTCACAGCATATGATTAAACTAGTTACTTGTTTTTCAACTTTAAATTTGATAAAGTTGTTTGTGAAGTTTCTAAATTACTTTATGAATGCATGCATGCACCAAACTTAACTAATGCCATCCAAATCAATAAACATAAGCCAAACTCTTCAACATATTTGTTATTTAATTTTTAACTAGTGAAATATTTTTGCACGATGCAGTAGGAATTTGGTTTCAGTTGGTATCAATTCAGTTTGTTATAGTACTGGCACGGCACTAGCACTCGACATTGTTATCCTAATTCAGATCAGATCAAGAGTAAGGAAGGAATTTGCGATTGCCTATTTCTGAAGTCAATGAAGATACAAATCAAATAAGGAGATAAAGGAAAGTAATTTAATAAGTTATTAAATTTATTGAGTAAAGTTTCGTACAAATAACTTTATCGTACTAAACGTACGAATAGCCAAGTAGTTTTAATTAAAATAACTTAATTTTCTGATCTCTTAACTCTCTCGCTCTCTCTCACACACACATTTTTAATTATTTCTCCATTATTTTTAATTATAAGAGATTGAAGGACTAATGTTTTTTTAAATCAACTCTTATGTTACGTTTAAAATTAAATATTAAACCTAATTAAATTATGTTTTTAAGATATGTGTATACAGTTCAGTATATACAAGATTTATACACTTCTGTATTATTACATCTTGTTCCCACATGTCGGTATAAACCAGATTTATACACATGTGTATTACTAAAGTACATATGTGTATACATGTTGGTATATACCAGATTTATACACCTGTGTATTACTAAAGTACATATGTGTATACATGTCGGTATATACCAGACGTATACACCTGTGTATTATTCAAGTACATAGTGTATACACGTCGCTATAAATCAGACTTATACACCTGTGTATTATTACATCTTGTTTCCACTATGCATCTTTTCATCAAACATTGATCTAATACATATATGTATAGAGAATATAATTAAATATTTTTAATCTTGTTCTAGATGAAACAATATTTGATAATGTTTGTATTTTTTTTAAATTATCAAATATTAAGTTAGGTAATTTGTGAGAGAAAAAAAATATAGAGAATGTAATTAAATATTCTTTTAATTAGAAAGAAAAATGAGAAGAGAGAGAAAAAATCAATTAATTAAATGGAGAAAGAAAAATACAATTATACACTTGTGTCTATTAAAATACATATAAGTTACAAAAGATAATTACAATCTTGCTACAAAAGAAAAAATCTAGATCTACAAAATCAATTGTTAGGATAAGTTCATTTTGTTCACAAATACATAATTGTTCACTCATGAAACCTACCCTTATGTATTAATAATTTAATTTGATTTTATTCTTTCTTTTTGTGACTAACTCGGTCCGAACCGGATCGACCTATTTTTAACATTTAGTGATAGATGATTGTCCCTTAAAAAATTCCGCCCCCATGAATGAAGCGGGTTAGAATTTAGCTACCACAAAAAACTTTGAAAGGTAGTACGGATAATAACATCAAAATAAACCAGTGTTGTAAAAGTCGTTAGGCGGTCTCTAGTCGGCCGACTGGAGAGTTGGGAGTAATCGGAGTACTCGGGGAGTACGCGGACATGGTAACTATAAAGAAAATTAATTGTTATATATTATACATATGTTAAAATACGCATAATTAATGTCAACTGAGTATAATTTAAAATGAAACATGTTTAAAGTTCAAATATTCTGAATACAAGTCCGAGTACAAGGCCGAGTAGGCCGATTTTGACTAATTAAAAGTCAACAAACCACGTTGGCCGCCTAGACCGACTAGGCCGACTCTTTCCGACTACGTCTGACTAGGCGCCGACTAGGCCGACTAGGCGCCGAGTTTGACCGAGGCCGACTAACTGAGTCCGCCTAGGAGGAAGTCGCCTCGGAGGGGTTCCGAGGACCGAGTACTCGCCGAGTACTCGGCCTTGGAATCCGACTTTTACAACACTGAAATAAACAATATACATGTAAAAAACTGGCTAAATTTTAGCTGGCTAGAGAAACGTGTAGAGTGAATGGCAAACTTTTATTCCGGCTAAAATTTAGCCGCATCGTTACACGTGTTATGCTATTATTGGTTTGGTTTTGTGGACCCATTGTATTTTTAAGATTTCTCTAACGACTTATGTGGTCTTTTCTGATTGGCTCCGTTTGTATTTGTCGGGTTTTTTAAGGTCGAGTGTTATACTCATTAGTCCCGCACATTATCTCGGAGTATACCGGTGTGGTTCCCGCACCATCCCCATACTTCCACAACAGCTTCCATCCCCATATTATCTTGTAGCAACCTCAATTCCTTCTTTATCCAAATGACCAACGCTAGTAAGCTACCACTCTTGCACGATTTTTGTGGGATATGGGGTGCGACACGGCGTTCCCCGCTTAGTGATACCATTAGAATAACACACGGTCTTATTGCAAAAAGTCAACAACTATTTTAATAAAAACTTAGAGTCCACTCTTTTTTTTAGAGAGAGAGGGGGATTACCACTTTAAATATGATAAGTGATAACCTTAAAATATCATAACATGTTAACTTTGGCATGGTTTTACCGGTGACCAACAAGGCCGGCCCTAAGCAAGTGTTGGATGGATGATCGTTCAGGGCCCATATCGATATAGGGCCCAAAAAAATTAAAATTATTTATATATTTAAAAAAACTTGAATGTTTTTTCAAAAAAAAAACTCTTATTAAAATTATATATATATATATATATATATATATATATATATATATAGTGTGAGGTTCATTGAGGAACACTAAAAAAGTGGGGAACAATGGGGAACCGACTCAAACGAACTCCGATTGGACTCATTCCAGCGGCGTTGGAACCGGCTCGTCGAACCCTAACTAGGATCTCTTAACCCTAAATCATAACCCCTAAACCCTAAATATATTAGGGTTTGGCTTTTAGGGTTTAGCTTTAGGGTTTAGCCTTAGGGTTTAGCTTTAGGGTTTAGCTTTAGGGTTTAACTTTAGGTTTAGCCTTTAGGGTTTAACTTTTAGGGTTTATAGTTTAGATTTTACGGTTTAGCTTAGGTTTTAGCCTTATTTTTTAGCTTTAGGGTTTAGAGTTTAGGAGTTAGGATTTAGGGTTTAAGGTTAAGAGATCTTAGTTAGGGTTCGACGAGCCGATTCCAACGCCGCTGGAATGAGTCCAATCGGAGTTCGTTTGAGTCGGTTCCCCGCTGTTCCCCACTTTTTTAGTGTTCCCCAATGAACCTTCCCCTATATATATATATATATATATATATATATATATATATATATATATATATATAGGGTCAGGATTTAGAGAAAACGCTCAAAAGTGTGAGAACGGAGAGAACGCTTATTGATCGTCAGATCAAAACAATCTATGGACTATATGACGCGGTGTCATTTTCGTAAATAAAATCACTTTTATTAATCTGGCGCGCTTCATTAAGGGTAAAAGGGTCTTTTGACTTAACATAAAACGCCAACTCACGCTATTTAAATCCCTCCTCAACACACATAGCACACTTCATCATAATATAACGCCATAGATATAAAATGCCAAACAGTACTCAAAGGACGGAACTTTATTACTAGCATTTACTTCAATAAAAATCGCGCCTAAAATACGCGCCAAAAACTTCATATATAAACAAACTCTCAGAATTACTAAAATCCACACGAAAACCAGAAAAACTTATATTTTCCTCTATACCATTCATCTTATAAACGCCAAAAAAAACAAAATATCAAAGATTCAAATCCATGTTTCTTTGATATACACTATTTTCTCAATAAACTTTCGCTCTATGTAATGAGCAAGATCCTCAATATAAACGCCAAAACATACAAAAACCACAAAACTTCAAAAAAGCCATTTCGTGGAGATTCTGTTTTTGTTCTCTATAAAGTTTAGCTAAACGGGATGGATAACATTGTTACACATCTTTCTTGACTGAGGATTAACAATGTTATCCATTACGTTCAGCAAAACATTATTGAGTTTAGCACGACCAAAAATAGAAGTTTATGGAAGTTTTATTTAGTGGCGTTATTTTTTTATTTTTATTTTTTGCGTTTGATTTCCTTGCCCGATCTTATATTGTTTGTTATTTAACTTCGAAGTAGCATGTTATGAACAAAGAGATAGAAAAAAGAAAAAGATGCAAAAAAAAAAACGCCAAACTGAGAAATGTCTGTGTTCTATAACATTGAAATAAAAAAACCGCCAAACTACTCTACACTGGCTCTCAAAGACCATCTGTATGTGTTCTGTAAGAATGACAAATACAAAACGCCAAACTACTCTTCAATGGCTCTCGAAGACCTTGTCGATCTTCTTTTAATTACGGCCTGTTTGCATGTTGATGCGTAGTGTCCATAGGCTTTGCAGTTCTGACACTGTCTTTCTTTGGCCCTGGGTTTCGACTTTGATTTCTTTTTGTTGATTGCTATCTCCTGTTTAGATTTCAGGCGCTTCCGAGAACCAGAACCTTTGGATTTATAACCTACAGGGACTCTTATCAGATTCTTGTCGTTTTTATATTGACCAGTTATCTCGGCAAATCTATCCCTAGAACTATCGAGAGGAGCAACAATCTGCATATCTTGAACCTTCTTCATATAAGATTGAACATGATCCTTGTATAAGGACAGCTCCTCTTTATTACCAGATAAACGGTTCAAAGTGTATTCTGTTGAATAAATAATATCTCGCATCATACTTTGCACATCAGGATCAAGCCCGGTCATATATTCATGACTAATTGAGAATTCAGGAGAGCAGTTTAGGGAGGCCTCTTTGCGCCATCTATTCATAATGTATTGTTTCGGAAATTCCCTAATGTCCATAAGTCTCAAAACATAGAATATATGTCTACATAGCAAACCAAACTGTTCAAAACGTCTACATGAGCAACTGCATGTGCAATCAGACTTACGGAACATTACCTGAAAAACGCCAAAAACAATATCTCTATAACGCCATGCATAGAATGTATGTCTAAAAAAGAAAAGAACACATTGCATATGATAAAACGCCATTAACAGAAAACACCATAAAAACCAAAACGCCATTATTTACCTCAAATAAGGATGTACAAAGCTCTTGGAAGTCATTTACGTAAAACTTAACAAACCCATCAGGCTGATCTTCGTAACGTTGATTTATGCAATCCGCAACTCCAATAAGCTCAGCTTGAACGTCACAAAAAAATACTTTTTGTGTATATATCAACAGCTTGCCCTTCCAACAATTTGTAACTACTCTTCAACTGGGGTCTTTTGTATCGAGATTCATGATCATTTTTACGATGCGTGTGATGCTGTGCTTCTATTGCAGTCTCATAATGCGTCATGAACTCAACAAGATTTCGAATTGCACACTTGACCAAAAAAATGATTCTCACTCTCCGACCTGGATGTCGTTCGCATAAGACCAGACATATGCTCCATTCTATAGTATGCAGGGATCCAAGATTCCCTAAGTGCAAAAATATCAGATAGCCAGTCATTATCTTCTAAATTGAATTCTGCAATAACCGCTTCCCATTCTGATTCAAACTCTTCAGTGTGAGAATATCCGTCCACACAATACCACATATACGTTCTTTAAAATTGGTGGAATTGCATAGCCTAACACCAACCTATAAATAACACGAAAACGCCATGCATAAAAAAAAAACAAAAGACAAAACTTAATTAAAAAACAGTAACAAGGTACAAAACGCCATGTATCTTAAAACACATTGTATCCTAAAACGCCAAAGGTAAAAAAAGCATAACAACCTTCAGAGAAAGTTTATGCATCACATGCCACATGCATAACCGATGCCTCGTGTCAACAAATACAACAGAAATAGCCTTCTTCATCGCTGTATCTTGGTCAGTGACAACAACTTTTGGTTGAGAACCAACAGCTTTTAGAAAAACTCTTAACAACCAAATATACGTATCAGCAGTTTCAGACGCCAACAATGCTGCAACAAATGTAACATTGCAGTGATGATTGTCTATACCAGTGAACGGTACAAACACCATAGAGTATCTGCATATGAAAACGCCATGAGAAATGAAACAATAATAAAACGCCATTGCATGTAAACTAGTAAAACGCCATTGCATGTATGCTAATAAAACGCCATTGCATGTAAAATATAAAAACGCCATTGCATGTAAATTAATAAAACGCCAAAAACAAAGAAGTTGAATTATAAAAAATTACTTGTTGGTAGGGGTGCAAACGAGCCGAGCCGAGCCCGAGCTCGACCAGGCTCGAGCTCGATTAACTTATGAGAGCTCGGGCTCGAGCTCGGCTCGATTCGAGCTTTGTTTTTAAAGCTCGAGCTCGGCTCGTTTATATTTTCTCAAGCTCGAGCTCGGCTTGGGCTCGGCTCGTTTATTTTCTATTAATTTGTATATTAAATAAAAATAATATAAATAATAGACTTTTTAGTCTCGTGAGCTCGATAAGTGAAGCTCGGGCTCGGGCTCGTTTACTAAATAAGCTTATTTTTAGGTTCGAGGTCGGCTTGTAAACAAGTTTAAATAAGCTCGGCTCGACTCGGCTCGTTTACACTAAAGCTCGATAAGGCTCGACGAGCCTAACGAGCTTCACATGCAAGGCTCGAGCTCGGGCTCGATAAACAAACGAGCTTTGTTTTGAGGCTCAAGCTCGGCTCGGGCTCGATAAAGCTCGGCTCGTTTCGAGCTTTTTCTCGAGCCGATCTCGAGTAGCTCGCGAGCCGGCTCGGCTCATTTGCACCCCTACTTGTTGGAACAATACGTGGCGTCAAACGAAATCACATCACCAAACACGTGGTAATTACGTTTGGCTTGATCGTCACACCAAAAAAAGACCCTTCAAACGATTCTCTTCGTCTGTGATGTAATCATACGAGAAATTAGGCTGGGAATGTTTTTTTTTATTCAAATGTTTCACAACCATATCAGTGTCATATTCCCCTATGAACAAGTTAATTTGCCTCTTATAGTTCTTAAATTCAACTTTGCTTGCGTCCACATCTTCAAAACCGCCAAAACAAGTCTTCATAACATTAAATGCCTTGACAGGACCCAAATTCAGCTTAGACATGTTGGGTATAACATGCTTCTGGAGCTGAGTGAGGTGTCGTTCAGTTGGAAGAAAATGCTTATCAGGACGTTCAACAAGTTCATTATTGTGCTCCTCGACAAACTTATACACCTTCCAAAATCCATCCCCAAATTCTACACATAACAGTGCACCACAATCAGTCCTCTTTGAAAAGTTAGATCGCACTACTCGCTCCTTTTGATTGAGGTCCAACATATCAACCTTCTTGTCCTTATATACCCCAGCTCTCGTACATAAGAAATACTTAATATGTAAGACACCGTTAGAATTTGTCTTTGTAGTCCATTTCCTGACTGAAAACCCACACTCCTTGGCATACTTAACATACATTGAATAACAATCATCAAGGCTTGAGAATAGCATGTCCTTTCTGGGCTTTAATTCTTCATTGACGTCAGGAATGATAAATGGTAATCCAGTTTTGGGGCAATGCCTTTGACTCGAGGAAGAGACTTCGCCTGAGAAAACACAGGGAGGAACAGAAAAATCAGAAAAACAGAGTGATGTCTCGTAATAACATTATACATTAAAACGCCATTAATTGAATAATAAACAAGACATAATAAACACATAAATTAAAAACGACATGATAAAGAATCCATGAGATGAATAATTAAAAACACTTAACAACATAAATAATTAACAAAATATAACATCATAATGAAAACGCCAAAATTAACAAAACTAATGTTTACACAAATTAACAAAATAGTAATAACTGATATTCACAAATACTACTAAATAAAAATCAAAACTAATCAAATAGACGAAAAACGCCAATGATCGTAAAAACAAAAGAAATACGCTAGAACGTAAACGACAATTAAAATTAATATCGAAAACTCCAATTGCAGTTCTTAATAATAGAATAAATATCAATTAAAACGCGATTAAATTGCATAATTGAATAACGCTATTGAAAATCATACAACACATTATAAAAATAATAATACAAAAAAAACGTCATAGAACAATGATAAAAGAACAAAATGCCATATCTGTTGCATGATTTGGTGGAACGAAAAATAGAAAACGCCAACGAATTTTACTTTGTCGAACAGAATCCACGTTAAACGCCATAGATCTGAGAAAGCTTGCAAAGGAGGTAACAACTAACAATAAATCTTTGGAGTTTTAATTTGAAAGAGATTTATAACCCGAATAAGGAGGGAACGTATAAAAGGACAATCGTACCCCCGCATAACAATTAGGCCCCCCTGCCACGTGTTGGGCCAGGATCCGTTCGCACCGTTCTCACACTTTTCAGCGTTCTCTCCTGAACCCGTTTCTATATATATATATATGTGTGTGTGTGGGGGGGGGGGGGGTTATCTTGAGAACGCTAAATATTGCGAGAACCGTGAGAACGAATGGAAAAACCAATCAAAACCTAATATATATATATATATATATATATATATATATATGTGTGTGGGAGGGTTATCTTGAGAACGCTAAATATTGCGAGAACCGTGAGAACGAATGGAAAAACCAATAAAAACCGAATTTTTTTAATACAAACCTCATTTCCCTAAAGACTTAAAGGACAAAGTCGGTGGGAAATCCCACCGGCTTTGCTCCATGCCCCCCTCACTTTAATAATTTTTCAATTTTAGCCCTTTACTTTGTCTTTGCTCCATGCCCCCCCCCCCCTCACTTTAATAATTTTGCTATTTTAGCCCTTTACTTTGTCTTTAAACTTTTATAAAATAACAAATTTAGCCTCTAAACCTCCTACTTGAATTTCTAAAACCACAACCTCATCTTTCAAACTTTACGAGCACCAACCCTCTACTTTGGTTTTTCACCATCAACCCCTTAGCTCTTACATAGTTACGCCACCAACCATATTCTTTTACATTTCTACCAACACCCCCTCATCTTTTACACATTTCCGCCACCACCCCTAAACTTTTACACTTTGTTTTTTTTTTAGACTTTGCTTTTTTACCCATTGGACTATTACTCCATTTTTACACATGCCCAACGTTTAAAAAATTGCAATTGTAACCCCCTAAACTACAACTCCTACTTTTGCAAATGCCAATTCATTGTGTTTTACAAAATGTCTTAGGCATTGTGTTTTAAATTTTGTGTCTACCTTTATGTTTTACATCTTTTTTAATTGTCTTTTACGCACTGCGTTCTACGAATCATGTTTTGTCTTATTATATGTTTCCACTCGTCGCGCGCGGCCGCAACGCGTGGCGGGCAAAATACTACTACAATCTTAAAGGAGAAAGTCGGTGGGTTTCCCACCGGCTTTGCCTCCCTGTCCCCGTACTTTCACGATGTTGCAATTTTAGCCCTTTGACTTTGGCATCTTCAAAGTTTCACAAAATGACAAATTTAGTTCCTAAACCTCCCCCTTATCTTTTACACATTTCCACTACCACCCCTATACTTTTAAACTTTTTTCTTTTTTAGACTTTGTTTTTTTACCCCTTGCACTATTACTCCATTTTTACCCCCACCCAACTTTTAAAAAATTGCAATTGTAACCCCTAGACTACAACTCATACTTTTGCAAATGCCAATGCATTGTGTTTTACCAAATGTCTTATGCATTGTGTTGTACACTTTGTGTCTACCTTTGTGACTTACACTTTTTTTTGTAATTATCTTTTACGCACTGCGTTTTACGAATCGTGTTTTGTCTTACTATATGTTTTCACCCGTCGCGCGCCGCCGCCGCAACGCGCGGCGGGCAAAATCCTAGTTATAATTAAAATACAACATTAAAAAAGAATTTACAACATCAAATAACTCACTTCTCCTCTCAAAATCACTCTTACTATATTTTTTACGCATGTGTAAATATAACAAATTTACACATGTTAAATGACAAACTTACACATGTGTAAATTTTATTTATTTACGAATTCACGTAAATTAAAACGTGTAAATTTAATTTCTAACATTGTATTCGAACAATAATGATAAGTGTAAAAAGAAATTTTGAATTTGAATTGTTTTTGACCAAGTTCTCGTGGTTTTTTTATTCGTTCTCATGTTTCTCGCGATATTTAGCGTTCTCATTTAAACCCTTCCTTACATATATATATATAGTGGAGGGTTCAAATGAGAAGAAAAATTTTGTAAGAATAAAAAGAATAAGTTTTAAACCAATAGAAATGCTCCATTTTACTTCATTTAATATGTGTATTTAATGTTATTAATAAGGGCATATGGGTAAATTTCTAATTGTAATTAATTAGCTAACTAATTAAAATTGTAACTTACTTTTAAATATACTTTTTCAAGATAAAATAATTTAGGATGAAGGACAATTTTCGACATGTGTAGGATAAATTTTAGTACATGTAGGATAAATTCTTAAATGTGTATGATAAATTTAGCTATGCGTAGGGTAAATTTCGGTAAGTGTAAGATATATGTAGGATAAATTTTGAAAAGTGTAGGATAAAATGTTTTTTGCTTTATTAATGAGATATAACATAATTAATGGAAGGAGTTATAAGCTATTTAATATATTACCAATATGCCCTTTCTTCTTTTTCTTCTCACATTAAATTTCTTCTCAAATGAACCTTCCCCTATATATATATATATATAACTCTTAAAGGGCCTTGGTTTAAGAACAAAAAATGTTAAAAGGGCCATAACAGTTTAAGACTTTTGGATTTGTGGCCCAATTTGCCAATGAAATTCGTAAAGGACCAAAATGACTAAGTTCTTTTGAGAAGTTCAACTTATGAAATTGTAATGAAAGTAACTCAGGTCCAATTGAATAAACAAAACTAATTCAAAACCAATGAATGAATTGAGGGGCGCTACTGAGCAAAAGTTTTTTGTTTTCTTTATGCCGAATAGATCCCAATTTTTTTTATCTCGCTCAGGGCCATAATTTTTTTGTGATTTTCAGAGACGGCCTTGGTGATGACCAAAAATGTAAGATAATTCTTTTTTTCATATGCCAAATCAGACCATGTGTAGTAGAGAGCATGAATAATGCCCCCACCCATGGGCCTTGTGCGACACGTGTCATCCCAATCAGCAAAGGGGCATTATGGGGTGTTTTTTCACAAATGGGCGTAGTGGATAATGCCCAATAATGCCCCATAATGATGAGTTTTTTTCCAAAGTAGTGTATTTACAATATATATATATATATATATATATTACCTTTTTGAGTACTTTAAAAAGTATTTATCTAAATGGGTACTTTTGTTTATCTCTTTTGTAATTTTTTTAATTTGTTTATCTCTCTCCTAATCTAATTGGTTAAATCCTAAATTAATGATACCTAGGTGGTGTTTGGGATTCCTTCTCAAAAAGGACTTAGGCTACACGGTATGGGTCCGTCGCCCACCCGTCCTGCTCCGGCGACGCTTGCTACACCAACCCCCCCCCCCCCGGTCCCCGTCCTCACCGTACGTTCCTGTACGTTGGCGACGAACCAAAAAGTGGGCCCCCTTCCTTCAAAAAGTTACCGTTATTAAAAAAATTACATTTCCATTTTCCAAAAACTTCCAAACGGTCAAAAAATTTAAATATATATATATTTCCACTCCATTTTCACCTCCATTCACAAATTTAACCCCAAAATTTCATCTCTCTTACATAATTTTTATAAATCTTCTTCCACTTTTATAAACCTTATACTCTATCATGGATCCCTTCAACAACCCGAACAATCCAAACAACCCGAACAATCCCAACAACCCGACCCAACCTAATGTTTTCTCGGTTCCGGGATATTATCCGACGCTAGAACCGAACCAATTCTCGCAATATTCATCAAATGCGTTTGCATCATTCCAACACTCGCCAAACCAATTCGCTCAATTCTCTCAAAATCAAGCCCTTCAACAAATGATGATGCGGGGTGCTTATAATTTCTCACCGAACCCGACACCACCCGTTCAACCCCAACCGATCCCGACGCAACCCTTTCAACAATCCGAACCCGACGACGATGTGGAGGTTGTTCCCGAAACCCAACCGCCTAAAGGAAAAGGAAAACGAAACAAAGGCAAGCAAGTGGTGGGTGATCAATCGTCCAAACCGAAGTCGACTAAGTGGACGCCAATCGAAGAAGAAGCCTTAGCCAAGGCTTACACTGGCACGTCTAACCACCCGACAAAAGGTTCGTATTTTTTTTAAGGTTTATCTTTTTTTTTAAGTTTATATATTTTTTTAAAGTTTATACAATTTTTTAAAGTTTGTTTTTCTATTTTTTTTAACAGTTTTTTTTGTTTGTTTTAAAGTTTAAAGTTTGTTTACTTTTTTAAATTTTAAATTTTTGTTAACAGTTTTTTTATTTTGTTTAAAGTTTTTTTATTTTGTTAACAGTTTATATATTTTGTTTGTTTATTTTGTCTAACTTAATATATTTTGTTTGTTTTTTTATAGGTAATAACAAAACGGGTGACGGGTTTTGGTCCAAGGTTTTGGCGGAGTTCCTCGACCTTATGGACCAAGGCCCGTATCGAGATATCGACTCGGTGTCATCAAAGTGGCGGAAGATGAATGCGTCCGTCAATAGGTTTTGCGAGGAATATAATAAATTATATACAAGTGGGCGTCGTAGCGGCATGAGCGACGACGATGTGTTCAAAGAAGCGTTGGAGAAGTATAAGGCGAACAATGGTAATACCAACTTTGCTCACGTTCGCGTGTGGGAAATTTTGAAAACGGAACCAAAATGGGCGCCGATTCCCAACGAGGTGGCGATGGCGAAACGCCAAAAAACATCGGAAACGGGTAGTTTTAGCGCCGGTGGATCGGACGCGAGGTGTCACATAAACTTAAATGAGTACGCCGACTTTGACGAAGAGGAGTATGCCGTACATGAAGTGGAGCGTCCACCGGGCCGAGACAAATCAAAGAAGGAGCGGGCCAAGGGTAAAGAAAAGGAAAAGGTGGACCCGAAGATGGAAGAGTTTATGGAACACTTAAAAATGTACAACGAAGTCTCGGCCCAAAAGACGAAGGCGAAGGAGCGGGCCATCGAAGAAAAAACTTGTGTAGCGGAAGAAAAGTTACGCGAGAAGGTCCGATTGTCGAATGAGAAAATCCGAATTTCCGATGAAAAAAATCGGCTCAGGGAATGGGAAATGATAACGATGGATGTCGATCAGTATCCCGAGCCGAAACGTTCGATGTTGAAAAAACTACAAACCGACATCATGAAGAAGCATGATATTATTTAAGTCTATGTTTTTTTATTAAGTTTATTTTTTTTTAAGTTTATGTAATGTGGTTTTAATATTAATGAAAATATTTTGTTAGTTTATTTGTTAAATGTTAAAAAAAAGTAGAATATTAAAAAAAAACATAAAAATTGTGAGGACTATGACTAGGACCATCCTCCCATACCCTCTACTTTTGGGGGATGGAGCATCCTTGGGAGGACTATGACGTGGCGCCTACGTGACGGATCATCCTCCCTTGAAGGACCAACACCATACCCACTAGCCTTATTAACTTATATAAGTCATAAGTGAGAAGTTACAAATCCTAACTTCTCAAAAAACAACTTTTCAACATACAAAAACAACTTAAATAAGTTAAACCAAATACTATAAAAACAACTTATTAACTTTTATAAATCAATAAGTTATAAGTTGCTCCAAAATAAGCTAACCCAAACACCCCCTAAATAAAACATAGTATTTTTATTTAATAAACTGAGTTTTTGTAAATTATTATATTTTTTTATCTTATGTTTTTTTAATTATAATTAATATATGTCTGTTTTTAATTTGTAATAAAAATACTTTAAGTTTAAAAGTAAAAATTTATGTATTTAGCTTGGCTTTTTATTCTAAGAATAAAAACTTATTTAGTCATTACTTATTAATAGAGTCGAACAACAATTGAGAACAATTAGATTAGGAGAGAGACAAACCAATTAGAAAAATACCCATTTAGGTAAATACTTTTCAAAAATACCCAAAATGGTAAATATTTTTTATAAGTACACTAGTTTGGGAAAAAAAACTCCTATAATGATTACCCAATTATTATCTTTTAAAAAAAGAAAACAAATAATATTAAGAGGCATTAGTTGGAAGCTTCTTATTGGACAAACAAAAGTGGAGGAAGCATGCACTAGCGTTCTTTAAAGCACGCCCCTCCCCCATTTTTTGAAAACAACGCCCAAGGGGGCGGTCCAACGGTGTTAAGGGGTGTTTTTCTATTGGGAAAAAAGGCCAAAAAACCTCACGCATGGTCTCATTATAAAAGCAACCCAACTCTTGAGTGACTCTATAAATACTTCCATCCAATTGTCCACTTCCATCACAAATCACAAGCCTTTCACAAGATAATGGCTCGGTCGTCAATCACCATGCTCATGGTTCTAATCTCTATCTTGGCTCTAGCCAATGGCTCTTACCTCTACCCTCAGTTTTATGACATCTCATGTCCGCAAGCTAAACACATCGTCAGGTGTATCGTCGAAAAAGCTGTTGCAAAAGAGGCTCGTATGGCTGCTTCTTTGCTCAGACTCCATTTCCACGATTGTTTTGTCAAGGTTTGTTCTTCATGTGTATCCTCACTACTAAAATGTGCTACCCTTTGTGGTGAAATTAACATTTTAAGTCGCCATATGAACATTAAAAGTCATTAGTTACCAAGATAACCTTAATATAGAAAGTTAGTAACACAAAGGAAACATGTATTAAATTAGTGACGTCTTAACTGTTCCAAATGATGAGATGGTCATCTCAATACCTCTTGGGTTGTAGTGTTTATATACAGGAAAATTATGATAAATTTTTATCCAAAGTGTTGTTACATTGATCAGGAACTTACTTTTTTTGCAACAAAAATAATCAATTAGGGGTGCGATGCTTCGATACTTCTTGACAACAGCGGAACCATAGTCAGCGAGAAGGGATCCGTCCCTAACCGCAACTCAGCTCGTGGGTTTGAAGTCATTGACGAAATCAAAGCTGCATTAGAGGAGGCGTGCCCTCAAACCGTCTCATGTGCTGATATTATGGCTCTGGCAGCTCGAGACTCCACCGTTCTGGTACTATATCCTAACACAACCATGGTCCATGGCACATTACAACTTATTTAAACCTTAAATCATCAATGCATGTTTTAAACTTGTGCAGACTGGTGGACCAAGTTGGGAAGTCCCATTGGGTAGAAGAGATTCATTAGGTGCAAGCTTGAGTGGTTCTAACCAAAATATTCCTGCTCCAAACAACACCTTACAGACCATTCTTACCAAATTTAAGCTCAAGGGTCTTGACATTGTTGATTTTGTAGCACTTTCTGGTATGATTTAAACATGGTTTCCTGGGGAAAAAAAGGTTAATATTTGGCCATTTGGGAGTATCACAAAAAATAATCTAATCTTTTACTTTTATTTTTACTAAATTAGTGATTGACCAAATAACGTTGCGCTGACGTGGTGCAAGAATCCCGTAACCTTGCACTAACGTAGCACAACATTGGTCTCCCTCCTGCGTTAAAGTAGAACAAGCCTTTATTTTTCTCTTTTTCTTGTAAATTAAATCAAGTTCTAATGATTTTAGATTTTATTTACTAAAAAGTTTATAATAATGTTAATATTTTAGAAGTAAAAAGGTTATAATAATATTAATATTTTAGAATATTAATAACGATTAACGTATTAGTTTTGTAACACCCTAGTTTCTATTTAACGTTTATCGTGTAAATACCAACAATTAGATGTGTAGTTAAGACTACACATACTATAAAAATACGGGTTTATTAAAACTTTTACAAATCATGAGTTATTCTACATCACGTGGTTGAATTTGTTGTTTAAAAATTTCAACGTAGCAAAGTGCGGAAGCGTGTGTCTTTATCGTGTTCGGTTCTTCGTTGAGCTTGATCGTCTTCCGGCATCCAAGGTGTACCTACATTTCATAAACATGAAATGCTTTAGTCTTACATGGCTTAAAACGTATTTAAACGAGTCCGAGAAACAATTGGTAACAAAAACAAAGTTTTCAATCTGGCCACCACCGTAAATTACGGTGGAACCGTAATTTACGGTGGCCTCTGGTTATTTAAGTTTCCACCGTAAAACAGTAGAAACTTCCCGTAAATATATTAGCTCCACCGTAAATTACGGTGGCACCGTAATTTACGGTGGACCCTGCATTCCAGCTTTTCATTTTGCCGTAACTTGACACGAAATCTTTCGTATCTTTCAAACCGCTTATCCGTTTGACCTACCGTTTCTTCCTACGTGTTTGTAATTTGATTCTCTATCATTTGGAGTTAAAATCCGACATTCGGCTTAACAAAATTTAAGACTTCTAAGTCTTCGGCTTATTACCCTTTATACCAAATTTTGTCCCGGTTATGCATTATATCAAACAAACGTATTTATTTGATTCCTATATTTGATACACTTCATCAAATAATTTTGATATAACATATTAGGTTCTAATCATAGGTTTATTACACAAATTAAACCCGTTTTCACTAGTATGCTTATTTTGACCCGTTAAGGAT
The DNA here is from genome assembly GCA_030545235.1 of Helianthus tuberosus. Classification (NCBI taxonomy): domain Eukaryota; kingdom Viridiplantae; phylum Streptophyta; class Magnoliopsida; order Asterales; family Asteraceae; genus Helianthus; species Helianthus tuberosus. Next base: position 28,528,698 of record CM060420.1, on the reverse strand, counting down.
ATTTTAAGCACTTTTAAGCTCAATTTCGCTTTCATTCTAATCTAGCGTTGTAACCTATATTTCTTATCTAGTACTCTTCCATCACAACTAAATGTGTGTTGGATTTAAAGTAGATATCTATGTGTTCCGGATTTATTCCCCTTGAAATATCATTTTACGGCAAAGACTCATATGGAGTCTTTTGGCCCAAGAATTACATCTTTCACTACCCATACTCGTTCTAAACTTTTGTTTAATCATAAGACTCCTTTCTAAACAACCTCTAAGAGTTGTTTGTTCAATTTAGCCTACAAGGGCGTTTTGGTCGATTTTGGTCCTTCTTTACAATGAAGGGCTATCACCAATTATTCGACCAAATTAGCACTTTTACATACATCATAAATATGCGTACCTGGCTCGGATCAACAATTAGACCCAATTTTAATACCTTGCTTTATATTCGCTAATTAAGAACGATGCGAATATCCATTGGATATCTATTCCTGTAAGCATATGACTCGACAAAAGAATCATTAGTCTATATAGTCAAAAGGTGTTGTCTACACCTTTTGACCCGTTTGGCCGAATTGACCATTTATCTTTGCGAGATGATATTGATTATCATCTCCTCTTCATGACTCTTCCCGTTTAACACCGTACGGTCATTTTAATTATAAACCGTGTATTGCTTTCGACATAATATGACCAAATTATCAATTTACTTCTTTTTAACCATTATTATGGTTTCTATCATCTTTGATTTTCTTGTTCCGTTCGACTACACGACGGAACATCATATTTCTATTGTTTAGATATCTCATTCATAATTTATATGATAAGAAAACATTCCACAATTTAAGACTAGTGTAAGCTATACTTACCTTGCATCCGAATTACGCTTTTCCTTCATACTTGCTTCGTTTGACCCGCTTCCTTTCCAAGCCTCCACCTAGCTTGTCAAGCGTCAAACTATCATCATAATTCGTAAGACGGTTATATTAGTCATCATTAATTATGACTATTCCATCTTACATATTTTCTATCACAATTATCATTCGATCTTATTAATGGTCGGTTTGACTATTTAAAAGTCAAATCATCAATTAACACATATGATTGCACTATCAAGTTCACAAGACTCAATTAGGCACATTATCAACACTTAGTTCTCATTTAGGCATTTTAACAAACACCTAATGTGCATAATTTTACATATTTACTAACTAGTTCCTAACTAGTTATTTTTACCAAGATTAACATCAAAATCACCACTTAGTGAACATCATCTTTTGAGGTGACAAATTAACTAACATGTCATCAAATTCCTACCTCAAGTAATGATAATTCAACATGTAAATTTCAGTCATTACAAGCATATACCCACTTTGATCATCAAAATCATGGTTTAACTCTTATGTCTAGACCCACTTCTAGTTACTTATGAACTCTTAACAAAATCTCTAATTTGCTCAAGTAGTTCATTCTTATGAGTTAGTATGATGTTTATAAACACCATTAGAACATCAATTTCATTAATTCAACCAAAACCCACTTAGCTCATAATAGGGTAATTATCAAAGCCCTTGTTTGACAACAATTCATCAAGATTTCTACTAGGGTTTGTTTCTAAACCAAAATATAATCAAAATAACACTCATAGATTTAACATTCATTCCAGAATTTCGATTATGATTGTTCATCATAATCTCAAAGTATCACCAAATCTGAAAATTCAACATACCTTGTGATCCCCACGACTAGGTGATCATTTATATGCGTTCATGCATCGATTTGGGTTTTGATTTGAGCTTCAATTTGTTGATTTTCTGTGTTTTAGGGTTAAAGCTTGGGACCTCCTCCTTGTCTGGTTGAAATCGCAGAACACACACCACGTATGTGTGTGTTTTGTGTTTACTACTTTATTTAATTGAAACTTTAATTCAATTGTCCATGTTTAGTCCCTTCACTTTACACAAGTTATTTAAAGGGTATCTTAGCCACATTAGTTCTATTTTATCAAGACATTAACTAACTAGGTTAATACTCCTAGTTACTTGGTGGGTTCCGGGAGTTATAATCCGTAGTATTTTAAGTCCCGTTAACTCAGGCTCTTATAAACTCAATTCATTAAAACTTTGTTTCGCTTGTATTTAATATTATGATTTCTTATTAAATCCCAATTATTTACCGGGTTATTTTTACTACTAGCGGCACTTTAGCCGTCTTTTAGTATTAATATGGGTTAATTACCAAACCCGTTTTCGGGGTGTTACAAGTCTACCCTCCTTAAAGAGGTTTCGTCCTCGAAACCTTGCTTATCTAGTTCATTGAGTTTCTAAACCCAATGCGTTTGACTTGAGTAATCTCTTAAGCATTACTCCTACTTTAACCAATTGTTAGCATTACCAGAAAATTATGGTAATGTCTTTTTGGTTACAGAACCTTTACGTATGTTATATGACATAATGTAACTTTGAAATAACGTAGTCTCGTTATTTCCACTAGTTTAGTTAACTTAGCGATATCCATCGCTTTCATATACCATCGAATTCTTTATGAATCCGTTAATTTGACCCGTTTAAGATCTTTAGTGAAATCTTTCACTTTTAGCAACAAATTCTTTTGTTTTCAATTTATCTTTTCGGTTCAGCTATACCGAATCTACCGCTTACAAGCAAACCAAATTTCTTGATTTGAATTGGTGACCTTAACCGGTCTCATTAACTTGTCTTATTATTTCAGTTACTTTTATCACTCACTTGGTTATAATGTGATTTTACTTCACATTACATTTCCTAACCGTGATCGTGTCACATCATGTTTAATTTGTATCAACCTTTCATTTTTGAGAATATCACTTTTCGAATATATCATCTTGCGCCTATCAGTGTCAAGACTTGTATCTTTCATGCTTACTATTTAAATTCCTATCAGAATTTATGTTTGTAAAAACATTATTTCTTACTAAAACCGAAGTTTTAGTTTTAGGATTCTTTTCTTTAACTTGTGTCAATCATCCATACCTTGATATTGACATTCCGTAATTTAATCCTTTACAGTCTTAGTTTTTATGCGGGGATTCTTAACTGATTTCCTCGCTTTATTCCATCTAACCCGTAGGTTTTATCACTTAGCCTTAAGGGCTATTTTTTTTTATTTATTTTTTTATTTTTTTTATTAGACATTCACCTCTTTAAGGCGAAGTCCTTATAACTTCTTTCTAATCATGACCCGTGGGTCGTTTTAGTCCGTAGATCTCTCATTTGTTTATAACCCTAAAGGTTATGTTGATCCCGTAGATCACTCTTTTTTACTAGCTTACCATTATCCGGCTTGCGCTTACTTACGCCTTCAAGCATTATACTTTATTCAACCCGTTCAATCTCAAAATACTTGAATATAATTATCAAGATTTCTGTTTACGAAATTTTATGGTCTTTTAGTCATAGCTCATAATCCGAGTCTTCTGACTTTAAATTCGTGTTCTCGTTTCTCGGTTTACGCATGTGTTTAATTCTTACCCATCAACCGGGTGTTTTACCGAAGTCATTATTATTGCAATCCTCCTGGTATGCATTAAGACCTCGCTTCATTTTTATATTCTGACTTTGTCTTTAAGTCTGACGTTTTACAAAAATGACCCGTTAAGGGACATATTTGCATTTTCCGGGTTCGAGCGTAAGTACACTCCCTCCCATTGTTTGTCTAAATCATTTTTCATGTTTGCGTTTTCTGGGTTCGAGTGTAAGTACACTCCCTCCCAATACTTGTCTAAATCATTTTACATGCTTGCGTTTTATGGGTTCGAGTGTAAGTACACTCCCTCCCAATACTTGTCTAAATCATTTTACATGCTTGCGTTTTATGGGTTCGAGTGTAAGTACACTCCCTCCCAATACTTGTCTAAATCATTTTACATGCTTGCGTCATTTACTTGTTTCTTTGTCCCTTCTCTCGGGCTCATTATCCTAATGTAATACGCTTCCGTCATACGGCCATGCGTTTACATTATTATCAAATATTTTGTTCATTTGATCCATTTGGGTACTTTTTTCTTTTAAGTTAGTCACATTCACCCTGCCCTTACTACATCGGATGTAAATGTGTCCGCTATAAGAAACTCGTGGTATCATATGCCACTACTTACTTGGCCAGAGTAAGTGATTAACACATGACATACACGACCTTTTTATAGTTTTCACATCACGCCCTATGTAAGTAATGCCTCTATTTAGTTCTCTTGAAAACAATATCCTGAATAGGTATTCTATTCAGGTTTGTCCAAGTTTTCAATCTAAATCTGCAACTATCAGTTTCTACGTATTGGTTGCATGTTTATATTCATGCAATAATTTAAACGTGCACCTGGTAAATGCTTGCCTTAACGTGCTTTTCTTGCCTTTAATCTTGTTCACGACCATTACGCTATTTAGGTCCTTGATGAGCATGCTCCTATCGTCATACTTCGGACCGTTCCACTATCATATCCTTAATTTGTTCAACTCTTGTCATCTTTAAATGCAAGTGTCCTTAAATCAAGATATTCACAAAAGTTAGTAATATCAACTTCAATAATCGCCTGTATTATAATACAAGGCTTTTTATACTATACGCGTCAACGCGCGTATTTTTGTCAACTATATCAATCATTTAATTGGGGTAACGTGTATCACACGGTAGCCCTATGTGTTGTTTACAACACTTTAGCATACATGTACTTACCGGATTTGCGATCAAGCCACGAACCGAACACTATTCTTTGTCAAGAACCTTGAGCTCTGATTACCAACTTGTAACACCCTAGTTTCTATTTAACGTTTATCGTGTAAATACCAACAATTAGATGTGTAGTTAAGACTACACATACTATAAAAATACGGGTTTATTAAAACTTTTACAAATCATGAGTTATTCTACATCACGTGGTTGAATTTGTTGTTTAAAAATTTCAACGTAGCAAAGTGCGGAAGCGTGTGTCTTTATCGTGTTCGGTTCTTCGTTGAGCTTGATCGTCTTCCGGCATCCAAGGTGTACCTACATTTCATAAAAATGAAATGCTTTAGTCTTACAGGGCTTAAAACGTATTTAAACGAGTCCGAGAAACAATTGGTAACAAAAACAAAGTTTTCAATCTGGCCACCACCGTAAATTACGGTGGAACCGTAATTTACGGTGGCCTCTGGTTATTTAAGTTTCCACCGTAAAACAGTAGAAACTTCCCGTAAATATATTAGCTCCACCGTAAATTACGGTGGCACCGTAATTTACGGTGGACCCTGCATTCCAGCTTTTCATTTTGCCGTAACTTGACACGAAATCTTTCGTATCTTTCAAACCGCTTATCCGTTTGACCTACCGTTTCTTCCTACGTGTTTGTAATTTGATTCTCTATCATTTAGAGTTAAAATCCGACATTCGGCTGAACAAAATTTAAGACTTCTAAGTCTTCGGCTTATTACCCTTTATACCAAATTTTGTCCCGGTTATGCATTATATCAAACAAACGTATTTATTTGATTCCTATATTTGATACACTTCATCAAATAATTTTGATATAACATATTAGGTTCTAATCATAGGTTTATTACACAAATTAAACCCGTTTTCACTAGTATGCTTATTTTGACCCGTTAAGGATATTTTAAGCACTTTTAAGCTCAATTTCGCTTTCATTCTAATCTAGCGTTGTAACCTATATTTCTTATCTAGTACTCTTCCATCACAACTAAATGTGTGTTGGATTTAAAGTAGATATCTATGTGTTCCGGATTTATTCCCCTTGAAATATCATTTTACGGCAAAGACTCATATGGAGTCTTTTGGCCCAAGAATTACATCTTTCACTACCCATACCCGTTCTAAACTTTTGTTTAATCATAAGACTCATTTCTAAACAACCTCTAAGAGTTGTTTGTTCAATTTAGCCTACAAGGGCGTTTTGGTCGATTTTGGTCCTTCTTTACAATGAAGGGCTATCACCAATTATTCGACCAAATTAGCACTTTTACATACATCATAAATATGCGTACCTGGCTCGGATCAACAATTAGACCCAATTTTAATACCTTGCTTTATATTCGCTAATTAAGAACGATGCGAATATCCATTGGATATCTATTCCTGTAAGCATATGACTCGACAAAAGAATCATTAGTCTATATAGTCAAAAGGTGTTGTCTACACCTTTTGACCCGTTTGGCCGAATTGACCATTTATCTTTGCGAGATGATATTGATTATCATCTCCTCTTCATGACTCTTCCCGTTTAACACCGTACGGTCATTTTAATTATAAACCGTGTATTGCTTTCGACATAATATGACCAAATTATCAATTTACTTCTTTTTAACCATTATTATGGTTTCTATCATCTTTGATTTTCTTGTTCCGTTCGACTACACGACGGAACATCATATTTCTATTGTTTAGATATCTCATTCATAATTTATATGATAAGAAAACATTCCACAATTTAAGACTAGTGTAAGCTATACTTACCTTGCATCCGAATTACGCTTTTCCTTCATACTTGCTTCGTTTGACCCGCTTCCTTTCCAAGCCTCCACCTAGCTTGTCAAGCGTCAAACTATCATCATAATTCGTAAGACGGTTATATTAGTCATCATTAATTATGACTATTCCATCTTACATATTTTTATCACAATTATCATTCGATCTTATTAATGGTCGGTTTGACTATTTAAAAGTCAAATCACCAATTAACACATATGATTGCACTATCAAGTTCACAAGACTCAATTAGGCACATTATCAACACTTAGTTCTCATTTAGGCATTTTAACAAACACCTAATGTGCATAATTTTACATATTTACTAACTAGTTATTTTTACCAAGATTAACATCAAAATCACCACTTAGTGAACATCATCTTTTGAGGTGACAAATTAACTAACATGTCATCAAATTCCTACCTCAAGTAATGATAATTCAACATGTAAATTTCAGTCATTACAAGCATATACCCACTTTGATCATCAAAATCATGGTTTAACTCTTATGTCTAGACCCACTTCTAGTTACTTATGAACTCTTAACAAAATCTCTAATTTGCTCAAGTAGTTCATTCTTATGAGTTAGTATGATGTTTATAAACACCATTAGAACATCAATTTCATTAATTCAACCAAAACCCACTTAGCTCATAATAGGGTAATTATCAAAGCCCTTGTTTGACAACAATTCATCAAGATTTCTACTAGGGTTTGTTTCTAAACCAAAATATAATCAAAATAACACTCATAGATTTAACATTCATTCCAGAATTTCGATTATGATTGTTCATCATAATCTCAAAGTATCACCAAATCTGAAAATTCAACATACCTTGTGATCCCCACGACTAGGTGATCATTTATATGCGTTCATGCATCGATTTGGGTTTTGATTTGAGCTTCAATTTGTTGATTTTCTGTGTTTTAGGGTTAAAGCTTGGGACCTCCTCCTTGTCTGGTTGAAATCGCAGAACACACACCACGTATGTGTGTGTTTTGTGTTTACTACTTTATTTAATTGAAACTTTAATTCAATTGTCCATGTTTAGTCCCTTCACTTTACACAAGTTATTTAAAGGGTATCTTAGCCACATTAGTTCTATTTTATCAAGACATTAACTAACTAGGTTAATACTCCTAGTTACTTGGTGGGTTCCGGGAGTTATAATCCGTAGTATTTTAAGTCCCGTTAACTCAGGCTCTTATAAACTCAATTCATTAAAACTTTGTTTCGCTTGTATTTAATATTATGATTTCTTATTAAATCCTAATTATTTACCGGGTTATTTTTACTACTAGCGGCACTTTACCCGTCTTTTAGTATTAATATGGGTTAATTACCAAACCCGTTTTCGGGGTGTTACAAGTCTACCCCCCTTAAAGAGGTTTCGTCCTCGAAACCTTGCTTATCTAGTTCATTGAGTTTCTAAACCCAATGCGTTTGACTTGAGTAATCTCTTAAGCATTACTCCTACTTTAACCAATTGTTAGCATTACCAGAAAATTATGGTAATGTCTTTTTGGTTACAGAACCTCTACGTATGTTATATGACATAATGTAACTTTGAAATAACGTAGTCTCGTTATTTCCACTAGTTTAGTTAACTTAGCGATATCCATCGCTTTCATATACCATCGAATTCCTTATGAATCCGTTAATTTGACCCGTTTAAGATCTTTAGTGAAATCTTTCACTTTTAGCAACAAATTCTTTTGTTTTCAATTTATCTTTTCGGTTCAGCTATACCGAATCTACCGCTTACAAGCAAACCAAATTTCTTGATTTGAATTGGTGACCTTAACCGGTCTCATTAACTTGTCTTATTATTTCAGTTACTTTTATCACTCACTTGGTTATAATGTGATTTTACTTCACATTACATTTCCTAACCGTGATCGTGTCACATCATGTTTAATTTGTATCAACCTTTCATTTTTGAGAATATCACTTTTCGAATATATCATCTTGCGCCTATCAGTGTCAAGACTTGTATCTTTCATGCTTACTATTTAAATTCCTATCAGAATTTATGTTTGTAAAAACATTATTTCTTACTAAAACCGAAGTTTTAGTTTTAGGATTCTTTTCTTTAACTTGTGTCAATCATCCATACCTGGATATTGACATTCCGTAATTTAATCCTTTACAGTCTTAGTTTTTATGCGGGGATTCTTAACTGATTTCCTCGCTTTATTCCATCTAACCCGTAGGTTTTATCACTTAGCCTTAAGGGCTATTTTTTTTTTATTTATTTTTTTATTTTTTTTATTAGACATTCACCTCTTTAAGGAGAAGTCCTTATAACTTCTTTCTAATCATGACCCGTGGGTCGTTTTAGTCCGTAGATCTCTCATTTGTTTATAACCCTAAAGGTTATGTTGATCCCGTAGATCACTCTTTTTTACTAGCTTACCATTATCCGGCTTGCGCTTACTTACGCCTTCAAGCATTATACTTTATTCAACCCGTTCAATCTCAAAATACTTGAATATAATTATCAAGATTTCTGTTTACGAAATTTTATGGTCTTTTAGTCATAGCTCATAATCCGAGTCTTCTGACTTTAAATTCGTGTTCTCGTTTCTCGGTTTACGCATGTGTTTAATTCTTACCCATCAACCGGGTGTTTTACCGAAGTCATTATTATTGCAATCCTCCTGGTATGCATTAAGACCTCGCTTCATTTTTATATTCTGACTTTGTCTTTAAGTCTGACGTTTTACAAAAATGACCCGTTAAGGGACATATTTGCATTTTCCGGGTTCGAGCGTAAGTACACTCCCTCCCATTGTTTGTCTAAATCATTTTTCATGTTTACGTTTTCTGGGTTCGAGTGTAAGTACACTCCCTCCCAATACTTGTCTAAATCATTTTACATGCTTGCGTTTTATGGGTTCGAGTGTAAGTACACTCCCTCCCAATACTTGTCTAAATCATTTTACATGCTTGCGTTTTATGGGTTCGAGTGTAAGTACACTCCCTCCCAATACTTGTCTAAATCATTTTACATGCTTGCGTCATTTACTTGTTTCTTTGTCCCTTCTCTCGGGCTCATTATCCTAATGTAATACGCTTCCGTCATACGGCCATGCGTTTACATTATTATCAAATATTTTGCTCATTTGATCCATTTGGGTACTTTTTTCTTTTAAGTTAGTCACATTCACCCTGCCCTTACTACATCGGATGTAAATGTGTCCGCTATAAGAAACTCGTGGTATCATATGCCACTACTTACTTGGCCAGAGTAAGTGATTAACACATGACATACACGACCTTTTTATAGTTTTCACATCACGCCCTATGTAAGTAATGCCTCTATTTAGTTCTCTTGAAAACAATATCCTGAATAGGTATTCTATTCAGGTTTGTCCAAGTTTTCAATCTAAATCTGCAACTATCAGTTTCTACGTATTGGTTGCATGTTTATATTCATGCAATAATTTAAACGTGCACCTGGTAAATGCTTGCCTTAACGTGCTTTTCTTGCCTTTAATCTTGTTCACGACCATTACGCTATTTAGGTCCTTGATGAGCATGCTCCTATCGTCATACTTCGGACCGTTCCACTATCATATCCTTAATTTGTTCAACTCTTGTCATCTTTAAATGCAAGTGTCCTTAAATCAAGATATTCACAAAAGTTAGTAATATCAACTTCAATAATCGCCTGTATTATAATACAAGGCTTTTTATACTATACGCGTCAACGCGCGTATTTTTGTCAACTATATCAATCATTTAATTGGGGTAACGTGTATCACACGGTAGCCCTATGTGTTGTTTACAACACTTTAGCATACATGTACTTACCGGATTTGCGATCAAGCCACGAACCGAACACTATTCTTTGTCAAGAACCTTGAGCTCTGATTACCAACTTGTAACACCCTAGTTTCTATTTAACGTTTATCGTGTAAATACCAACAATTAGATGTGTAGTTAAGACTACACATACTATAAAAATACGGGTTTATTAAAACTTTTACAAATCATGAGTTATTCTACATCACGTGGTTGAATTTGTTGTTTAAAAATTTCAACGTAGCAAAGTGCGGAAGCGTGTGTCTTTATCGTGTTCGGTTCTTCGTTGAGCTTGATCGTCTTCCGGCATCCAAGGTGTACCTACATTTCATAAACATGAAATGCTTTAGTCTTACAGGGCTTAAAACGTATTTAAACGAGTCCGAGAAACAATTGGTAACAAAAACAAAGTTTTCAATCTGGCCACCACCGTAAATTACGGTGGAACCGTAATTTACGGTGGCCTCTGGTTATTTAAGTTTCCACCGTAAAACAGTAGAAACTTCCCGTAAATATATTAGCTCCACCGTAAATTACGGTGGCACCGTAATTTACGGTGGACCCTGCATTCCAGCTTTTCATTTTGCCGTAACTTGACACGAAATCTTTCGTATCTTTCAAACCGCTTATCCGTTTGACCTACCGTTTCTTCCTACGTGTTTGTAATTTGATTCTCTATCATTTGGAGTTAAAATCCGACATTCGGCTTAACAAAATTTAAGACTTCTAAGTCTTCGGCTTATTACCCTTTATACCAAATTTTGTCCCGGTTATGCATTATATCAAACAAACGTATTTATTTGATTCCTATATTTGATACACTTCATCAAATAATTTTGATATAACATATTAGGTTCTAATCATAGGTTTATTACACAAATTAAACCCGTTTTCACTAGTATGCTTATTTTGACCCGTTAAGGATATTTTAAGCACTTTTAAGCTCAATTTCGCTTTCATTCTAATCTAGCGTTGTAACCTATATTTCTTATCTAGTACTCTTCCATCACAACTAAATGTGTGTTGGATTTAAAGTAGATATCTATGTGTTCCGGATTTATTCCCCTTGAAATATCATTTTACGGCAAAGACTCATATGGAGTCTTTTGGCCCAAGAATTACATCTTTCACTACCCATACTCGTTCTAAACTTTTGTTTAATCATAAGACTCCTTTCTAAACAACCTCTAAGAGTTGTTTGTTCAATTTAGCCTACAAGGGCGTTTTGGTCGATTTTGGTCCTTCTTTACAATGAAGGGCTATCACCAATTATTCGACCAAATTAGCACTTTTACATACATCATAAATATGCGTACCTGGCTCGGATCAACAATTAGACCCAATTTTAATACCTTGCTTTATATTCGCTAATTAAGAACGATGTGAATATCCATTGGATATCTATTCCTGTAAGCATATGACTCGACAAAAGAATCATTAGTCTATATAGTCAAAAGGTGTTGTCTACACCTTTTGACCCGTTTGGCCGAATTGACCATTTATCTTTGCGAGATGATATTGATTATCATCTCCTCTTCACAGAGCCGTTCCAACGTTTTTGGAGGCCCTAAGCGAACTACAAAGTCAGGGCCCTATTGAATTGGTATAAAGGAATTGAGATTGAGATTTGAGACATTGAATAACCATAGCGATGATTTTTCCTAATCTTGGCCTTAATTTCGCTCAATCCGCAATCAGTTTCACATTGGTTACTCAAAAGACGCTACAAGTAACGAGGGTTGATGTGTTGTGTGAGTGTACAATACAGACTCCTAGTGTAAATCCTAAATCTTGGGCCTGGAAACGATGTTTAAATGGCAAAAAAACAAGTCTAATATATGAAAGGAAATAAAATTGGAGGCCCTTGTTTTTTGGTGGCCCTAGGCCTTAGCCTAGATTGATAAGCCTTACGGGCCGGCCCTGCCTCTTCATGACTCTTCCCGTTTAACACCGTACGGTCATTTTAATTATAAACCGTGTATTGCTTTCGACATAATATGACCAAATTATCAATTTACTTCTTTTTAACCATTATTATGGTTTCTATCATCTTTGATTTTCTTGTTCCGTTCGACTACACGACGGAACATCATATTTCTATTGTTTAGATATCTCATTCATAATTTATATGATAAGAAAACATTCCACAATTTAAGACTAGTGTAAGCTATACTTACCTTGCATCCGAATTACGCTTTTCCTTCATACTTGCTTCGTTTGACCCGCTTCCTTTCCAAGCCTCCACCTAGCTTGTCAAGCGTCAAACTATCATCATAATTCGTAAGACGGTTATATTAGTCATCATTAATTATGACTATTCCATCTTACATATTTTCTATCACAATTATCATTCGATCTTATTAATGGTCGGTTTGACTATTTAAAAGTCAAATCACCAATTAACACATATGATTGCACTATCAAGTTCACAAGACTCAATTAGGCACATTATCAACACTTAGTTCTCATTTAGGCATTTTAACAAACACCTAATGTGCATAATTTTACATATTTACTAACTAGTTCCTAACTAGTTATTTTTACCAAGATTAACATCAAAATCACCACTTAGTGAACATCATCTTTTGAGGTGACAAATTAACTAACATGTCATCAAATTCCTACCTCAAGTAATGATAATTCAACATGTAAATTTCAGTCATTACAAGCATATACCCACTTTGATCATCAAAATCATGGTTTAACTCTTATGTCTAGACCCACTTCTAGTTACTTATGAACTCTTAACAAAATCTCTAATTTGCTCAAGTAGTTCATTCTTATGAGTTAGTATGATGTTTATAAACACCATTAGAACATCAATTTCATTAATTCAACCAAAACCCACTTAGCTCATAATAGGGTAATTATCAAAGCCCTTGTTTGACAACAATTTATCAAGATTTCTACTAGGGTTTTTTTCTAAACCAAAATATAATCAAAATAACACTCATAGATTTAACATTCATTCCAGAATTTCGATTATGATTGTTCATCATAATCTCAAAGTATCACCAAATCTGAAAATTCAACATACCTTGTGATCCCCACGACTAGGTGATCATTTATATGCGTTCATGCATCGATTTGGGTTTTGATTTGAGCTTCAATTTGTTGATTTTCTGTGTTTTAGGGTTAAAGCTTGGGACCTCCTCCTTGTATGGTTGAAATCGCAGAACACACACCACGTATGTGTGTGTTTTGTGTTTACTACTTTATTTAATTGAAACTTTAATTCAATTGTCCATGTTTAGTCCCTTCACTTTACACAAGTTATTTAAAGGGTATCTTAGCTACATTAGTTCTATTTTATCAAGACATTAACTAACTAGGTTAATACTCCTAGTTACTTGGTGGGTTCCGGGAGTTATAATCCGTAGTATTTTAAGTCCCGTTAACTCGGGCTCTTATAAACTCAATTCATTAAAACTTTGTTTCGCTTGTATTTAATATTAGGATTTCTTATTAAATCCCAATTATTTACCGGGTTATTTTTACTACTAGCGGCACTTTACCCGTCTTTTAGTATTAATATGGGTTAATTACCAAACCCGTTTTCGGGGTGTTACAGTTTTTTTTTTAATTACGGCTTTTAATATTTTAATATATTATTTTTTTTCTGCCGCAAGGACATGTGTTGGTTGTTTAGTGGAGGAAATCCTTAGAAAGTTAAAAAGGCAGTGACATGTTAATATGATTTGAAGAAATGACTATTCTTGTGATCTCCCTTAAATAGTTTGCATGCTTCGACTAATTACCAAAATGATCAAAAGTTATCTTTAACATGATTAATTAAGAAAAAAAAAAGCAAATATCATTTTCATGAAAATCTTAGGCCGGAGGGTGTGGAGGGTGCCACCCCTGCCACCTCACCATCGATAGCGCCAGAGGGGCGCCACCACCCATACCAGGCAATTTATAGGGGGGGCGCCATAGTTAACTCGCCAGCATGGTAACGCGCGTTTTTGGCTTGATCGAGGTAAGTTGGTCAAGATAAGGGGGCGCTATAGGCATTGAGGGAGCTTTATCCCACACCCTGCAAGTTAAGGGAAGGCGTGATAAAGCCCCCTGGCTGACGTGGCGTGATAAAGCCCTTGGGGGCTTTATCCCACACCCTCCAGCCTTAGAATCCCCTATAATTCAATCAAATCTTGAAATATTCAAGTTCAAATTCAAGAAAACATGAATCAAGAAAAGCTTAAAAACTCTATTATAGTTGAATAAACATGATGATCTCTTTGTGCTTAAACTTTTCACTTTCCAGGAAGTCACACTATCGGAAATGCTAGGTGTACAAGTTTCAGGCAAAGGCTATACAACAACATGGGTAAGATGCATCCCGACTTCTCGCTAGACCAATCATACGACGTGGAGCTTCGCCAAAACTGCCCAAGATCAGGCGGCGATCAGAACCTATTTGTCCTAGATCCAGTGTCACCCACAAAGTTCGATAACGGTTATTACAAGAACTTAATTGCTAAAAGGGGTCTTCTAAGCTCTGATGAAATACTTTTTACTCAAAGCCAACAAACAATGGAGTTTGTGAAGCAGTATGCTGAAAATCAAGAGCTTTTCTTCCAGCAATTTGCAAAGTCTATGGTTAAAATGGGAAACATTACTCCGTTGACTGGTGAATGTGGTCAAATCAGAAAGACTTGCAGGAAAGTCAACGGTTAAAAAAGAGGGTATTATGCTATGCTATCATGATCAAAATATATAACTACCTATGGTTTGATGTAATATGGTGCTTTTCAATTTGATAATTATGTCTTGTTTTCTTTAATTAACTATTGTGAAGTTGTTAAGTGTGTGCCATCATTTGGAATGTCAGATATGTTATCCTCGTTTATATATATTCAAGTCAAATGACAAATTTGTCGTAGGTATACCATTTTAAATGTATAAAACAATAAATCAGTATATATTTAGTGTAACAAAACCGGTTGGGCTACCCTCAAGGATGGTCAGTGTAACCAGTGTTTTCAGACCCGGACCGGACCGGCCGGTTGGACACTGTGTAACTTTCCTTAATCTAGAGTTGAGAGAAAAAAAAACTTGGTTTAGAAAAGAAACAAATATACAAAATAGTAAATCAATATACAATTTCATATAAATTTTGTAGAAGGGTTTAACTCTTAACAATATAGACATAACATGAAAAGGAATATTATGAAATGAAAATAGTACAAATAAATATAAAAAATAAATAAGACGATAGTCGTAAGAAAAAGAATAATGGCTAAGACACTCAATTTTGGCATCTATATGCGTTTTGTCCCATAATTTACAATATCTATTAAAAACAAAATGTGGTTAAATTTATTCATAGATCATTTTTCTACAAAACAATATTGTTAAAAACTTTTATTTTCAATCGCTATTAAAAACAAAATGTGGTTAAATTTATTAACCTTTCGGAGTTCTAAGTTGGAAGCAACCATACTCGGGAAAAGGGTAAGAATGGCAGTGTCTAAGGTGGCAATGGGCGAAGAACGCCTTAGTTTGTGCATTCCCTAAACGGAGTTTGTACCAGCTTCCAAGGTGCGTTGATGTCAATCTGATGAATTTACTTATATAGTTTTTTGTATCCCCATCGAGCCGGAGGTCTCACTGGAAGCAGCCTCTCTATTCCTACAGGGTAGAGGTAAGGTTGTCTACATCTTACCCTTCTCAGACCCTATCTTAGCTTTGCTATTGGTGGGATTTACTGAGTATGATGATGATGATGATGAGTTTTTTGTATCCCCGTTGAACAGATTTATCATAGATGTCTATAGTATAGTGCCAATCTGTGTTGGCTTATAATTTGATATAATCTCATTGCATATAGAACATTATCTCTTGGATTGAACTTGATACCATTGTCCATTGATCCCTTACTACATAACAAGATAACTGTTCATTAATTTGTTGGAAAATTGAAGTATAAGATTAATGCTTTGTCCTTTGGATTGGGCTCAACATCTGGGCTGAGGCCTGAACTGGTACACGTCACATCCCCTCCTCAAGTTCCAACTAGAGGTGCACAAATCAGGGTTTTTTAATACCAAATTCCTAACATGGAACCTATTCCAGGTATGATCCGGTATTGAAAATTGGCTATTGAGAGAAACCGCGTAAGGTTTGGGTACGGGTATTGAGGAGAAAAATCATACCCCTGTTCCTATGTACCCGGTAGGGTATAATCGGGTTCCGTATAACCGGGTATGGGTCCGTGTATTAATACCCGGTTTTAAAAAATACGCTTTTTATTATTGAGTAAATTGCCAAAATCGTCCTGTTTGGTTATGTTTATCAGTTTCATCCAAAACAACTTTTTTGTACCATATTGTCATTCACTTTTAGATTTTTTTGCCATTTTCATCTAAACGTCTAACTTTTTTTGCTAAAATCGTCCCCAAGGTTTGTGATTTTTTGTCATTTTCATTCAAATATATGAAAGAAAAAATAACCTAAATTAGACATGTGGATGAAAATGACAAAAAATCTCAAAATTGAAGGACAATATGGTACAAAAAAGTTATATTGGATGAAACTGACAAACATGCCCAAACCTCAGGGACAATTTTGGTAATTTACTCTTTATTATTTTACACAAAAATAATATCTTGTAAAAATTAAGTTTGATTTGTAATTTATAAAAGTAATTAAAATAAATTACAATGATAGAAATTCACTCAAGTACAAAATATGTAAAAATAATTAAAATAAATTACAACTCCATTACAAAATATTTGCTTTATAATGTGCATTTTTAAAATAACTTTAATTTAAAAGTTGTAAAGTAAACATAAAAATATACTTTAAAAATTTGGGTATTCTAAACGGTATTAAAAAAATTTGGTATTGGGTATAGGATAAAATCGGGTTCGGGTATAGGGTATGACTGGTTCTGGATACTTTCAGGTATAAATCGGGTATGGTTTCATGTACAACTATTGAGCTCAAAATGTATACTATGTCCATACCCTACGGGTAGAGTCGGTTTTGGCTACGGGCATATAAAACCCAGGTACAAAAATAACCGGTTCCGGGTATTGGTTTTTTTTTTTTGTGCACCTCTGGTTTCAATTCTCTCTTTACGTATTACATGAAAAAGAGCATGAATCAGTAACCTCATACAACTCAAAATCAATCAGTCATACAAGATGAAGCTCACCTCTATATATAACAAACTAGAGGCGGTATATCTAACCAAAAAACCTACCTCTAGCTAACCAACTCACTGTAACTAACTCTCAACTATATATAAACTCTAATATTACACATACATATATAATCATACTGACTTGACCGTTAGAGCAGGGGCGTAGCTTTCAAGGGGCGGGATGGGGGGGGGGACCCCCCGAACTTTTCGCTCAGTAGTGTTACGTATGTACGTTTCGTATAGAATTTTTTAGGTATATACGTTTTCGACCCACCGGTTTTATAAAAAAGAAATTTACTTATATAGAATTTTTAGGTTTGGTGACTTCTGACCACCCGGTGAAAATTTTCAAGCTTCGCCACTGCGTTAGAGGGTAGGCTCTGAGGCTACGGGGTGAGGACCCCTTCTAACAAGTTTATCTTTATGTTACAGCTCATTTGTGGGCTCAGGAATGCCATATAAAAAGATATGGCCCAACTGGACAACAAGGCCCAACCCACTAGATCATTGTAGCAGCAAAGATGATTGATTATTGACGACAAAGATTTTGATCATTATGAAGTTTATGGTTCTTATCTCTTCAGGGTCTCAGAGAGCTACAAAGATTATGAAGTTACAAACACTGAATCAAGGTTTCAAGTATTATTAAAGATGGAAATTGCAAACACAAACAGCAAAAGCAAAATTGGTCTAATGGTCTCAATACTAACTTATTTGTGCTAGTTTTGATACATAAATACACAGACCCTGTGATCCTAGTTTTTGGCTACTTTCTGAATAAAGGATATGATCTCCTCACAGACTTCTTGAGGTTTCTCGTGCTGGATAAAATGGTGGCCGCCGTCAACTATGACAACTTCGATATCAGGAACTAGCGTCTTCATAACGTTTCCCTCGATGTATGGCTTATAAAAGGTTTTATATCCGATATCTTTATCTCCGATAATGAACTTTGATGGAACTGTTATCTTTGACCCTTGCCATGGTGCTAGCAGCTCCCATGTCCTGCAATTCAGTTCAATTACATTCTTCGTACATAGGGGTGTCGATCATGTCGGCTTGACCGGTTGAACTGTTCAACCCGAACACGACCCATATATTTATTCATGTCAAAAACATCAACCCTAACCCAGACACACTTATAATCTTGCAACCCAAACACGACTCGTTTAACTCATTTGTCTAAATGTGTCAAACGGGTTGGCATGTAGTAATCAAGTTCAAGTTGTAAACGTGTTAACCAGATTGATGGGTAGTAATCAGTTCGTTAAACGTGTTAATCAGATTGATGGGTAGTAATCAAGTTGTAAACGTGTTAATTAGATTGATGGGTCAACCTGCTTACTTCAACGGGTTAAACATTTTAAGCCTAACACAATCGTTTAAGTTATACCGGTCAACCAGGTTGTGTCGAAAATTGCCACCCCGAATTCTTTACAAACAAGCATAACATTACTTTTGAGGAAATATTTTGTGTTAACTTTTAACTTACAGGTCCATAGCGCGGTAGTAATTTAAACCACCCGTAAATCCCGACTCCTGAAACTTATCTGCATATATCTGGAGCTCCTCTTCAGTAATCCATGGCGGTAACTGCGACGGTATTTCTAGATCATCAATGATCTCCATGCCGGGCGGTGCTATCATTCCATCGGGTTTATCAATCAGCAAGAACTTTTTAATCACTGTCAGGCAATCATATTTTGCAAAAGCTCTCTCTGCTCTTCCTGGTTCCTGTATTATTAGTTTCCATAAGTTTAATTATTCATTTTTTTATAAAAAAAAAAAAAAAAAACATGTTAACATGAGTAGTCAGTCACACTAGAGAGAGAAGAGAACCTGGTACTGGGAGACATATAAATTATCTCCAAATGATTGCTTGAGAAAATGAGTAGGCTTGGTGTGTGGGTCTCTAGGAAAGAATGGAACACCCATAGCAACCATTCCTTTGACTCTATCAGGTCTGAATAAGCTAAGATGCCAGGCAACTGTTGCACCCCAGTCATGTCCCACCACAAACACCTAGTTTAATCAACAAACATCAAAAAAGACGGTCGGTCATGGGTCGTGTTCGTAGGTTGGTGGGTCGAACTCCACACGAAAATGAATACCTGAACACGACATAAATTTCTACAGCGAGCATGCCTCATTTAACCCGCATGATTTATTTTATTATTTAGTTTTCTTAATATATTTATAATCTCAAATTACAATTTACAACCAAAAGTACAAATCTTTACTAGATTTATAAAGAGTAAATGGTTAAACATGTCAATCAGCGAACTCTCCAGGCGAACCCCAAACATGGCCCCTTTAGCTAATTGGGTGGTCGTGTTTGTGAGATGGCGAGTTAAACATGACACTAACACGAACTCGAAAATCGTTTCAGACACCTTAACCAGAACACGACACGGATTTTTACAGCCAACATAGTTCATTTAACTCGGACTTTTATTTTTTGTGATAATTAAACATGTCAACCCGCAAACCCACATGTCAAACATGTTCACAAGTTTGACCCGAAACTAACCCGACCCGTATTGACCAAACCCAAAAAAGGTGAAAGAGGACCTGTTGCTGATTGAAGTGATCAAGAAGGCCAATGAGATCTGCAACTATGTGGAACATAGTGTAGGAAGAAGGGGATGGGGGTGAGTCAGAATCACCATAGCCACGGAGGTCAGGTGCAACCACATGGTAGCCATGGCTAGCCAGGTCACGAATCTGATGGTGCCATGAAAACCATGTCTCTGGGAACCCATGGAGCAGAAGGACGAATGGTCCTGGGCCTTTTTTCTCTGCCACGTGGAGATATATTCCGTTGGTTTTGATTCTATGGTGTGTTAGATCACTCACCGATTCCATTTCTGTACCCTTTTGAGAGATTTTTGGTTCCGTGTACACAGTGAACTAGAAAATAAATAGTGTTGAATTTGCTTGTTGTCATGGTCAAAGGTACAGCGTTTATTTTTTGGGGGCACTACTATTCTCAACCCCCCCCCCCCCCTATTACTTTTCTCCCCCCCCCCCTCCTCTCACATACACATAGGTGGGGCCTGCGTGGGACCGACAGTGTGAGAGGATGTGGGGTGAGAAAAGTAATAGGGGGGGGGGTGTGAATAGAATTAGCCTTTGGGAAAATCAGCGGATTAGGATCAGACTGACTTTTAAAACTTGAGAAAAAAATAAAAATTTGAATTAGCAGGCAGGAAACTCATGGGAACCAGCTCATGTCATTAGAATATGGGGTGTGGAGGAAGGTAGTCCTCAAAGGATGTTTCGTTATGTAGGCGTCCACGTAAGCGGGTGTGAGGATCGACTGAAGGGGACGGACCCAGTGGCGGACCTAGGAATTTTTCTATGGGGGTACGGAATATTTTTAAAGATTTTAGGCCCCTTGGTATATAAAAAAATCGGTTCATATCGGTTCGGGTCATGTAAAATAAAAGAACATCAAAATAAAATTTATATAACCATCAAAACCATGTCAAACGTCATTATAAACATGTTTAAAATTGTGTCCTACAGGTTTTCATTTTTTGAAATCTATCCAAAACATCATCTAGAGTTACTTTTTTAATGGTTCCTAATGAGAAATCTCACCAAAACTTCCTTACTCATGGTTTCTATCACATATAAATCGATCCATAATTTTCAATTTTAATTTTCCGAGTAGGTTTGGTGCTTATGCTTTACAACAGTGAACTAGAAAATAAATAGTGTTGAATTTGCTTCTCATGGTCAAAGGTACAGCGTTCATTTTTTGGAAAAATCAACGGATTAGGATCAGACTGACTTTTAAAACTTGAGAAAAAAATAAACATAAAAAAATAGAAATTTGAATTAGCAGGCACGGAAACTCATGTAAACTACATGCGAACCAGCCATGGAACTAGTTTAATACCCGTCCGGTGGACGGGTTACGCTAACAGCGTAACAATGCTCCACACGTGTCATCCACTCCACCAGTATCCATTTTTAGGGCATCCACACCGCTTACTACCACAAATCCCCAAATCTGCGTCACCTACCAACATCGACCACCACTGCTTTGCCCCCAATCGATGTCAGGCAACATAACCACCGCCCATTCGAAAGCGCGTAGCTTTATCTGCTCATCAACCAAAACCCAAGTGATGTTTTCCGTTTGAAATTAGGGCTCCAACACCTACGCTTGAACCTGGTTTTCGTCTGAAATTAGTTCTATACCCGTCCGGTGGACAGACATATTCATGGTATAATAAAATAAAAAATATATCATAATAAATACACAAGTTTATGAAATAACCATAGTATTTATAACACATTAAAACCATAAATATTATTCATAAATATTAGAGTTAATTACTGTTTTCGTCCCTGAGGTTTGTCAAAAATAACGGTTTCAGTCCATTAGTTTAAAAATTGCGATTTCAGTCCATTAGTTTCATTTTCGTAACCATTTCAGTCCACCAACTTAACTCCATCCATTTATTCTGTTAACTTTGGGTGAAAATCTTCAAGTTTTAAACCTGATTGAAAAGAGTTAAAAATGCAGGGACCAAATTGCAATTCCTCAAAACAAATTTCAAACAAACAGAAAGACCGCTCTTCCGGTCATCTTCTCCGAAATTTCCGGTCGGATTCCGGCAAACCCGGAGCTCCTTCCATACAGTCGTTTTTCATTCGTGTTCGTTCGCAATGTTTATCTCCTCTCCGTATCAACTTAAAAACCAAATCAAATCCCGTTTTCTCTGCTATTCATGCTTATCCGCTAACCCCAAACACCTCCACAAATCTCATTACGTTTTTGACTCCTTAACCGCCTCTGAATTTGGATATATACATGTATCTCGATCCATTCCAACTTTCCTCAACTAAATTCATGTTCAATTTCCTCCTCTGTTCAATTGGCCAGTGGTGGCAGTGGTAGTTATGGAGTTGCCGGAGGTGTGGGGATGGTGATGACTGATTATTGACGATGGTGGCAGTGGTGGATGGTGTTGACGGTGGTGGTGGATGGTGTTCGAAACAGGGGAAGAATCAATGGGGTTTTTGCAAACACAACAACCACACCACTACCACCATCGTTCATTGCCACAACCACCCGTCTCCCTCCCTCACCAACCATCATTCACCACCACAACCACCATGCCCCACTGCCATCTATCAAATCTGAGACATTTTAGATCTGAAATTGAAACTCTCTCAATGGTGATTGTAGGCGGTGTTGAACGACGGTGGTGGGGGCCAGGGTTTTGGATTGGGGATGGTGACGATGGTGAACGATGGTGGATGGCGACAGTGGTATAGGATGGTGACCAGCGTTTTTTTTTAATTAAACCATAGGGGCAATTTTGTAATTTCACCCAAAGTTAACAGAATAAATGGATGGGAGTTAAGTTGGTGGACTGAAATGGTTACGAAAATGAAACTAATGGACTGAAATCGCAATTTTTAAACTAATGGACTGAAACCGTTATTTTTGACAAACCTCAGGGACGAAAACAGTAATTAACTCTAAATATTAAAACCATAAGCCCACTGTTTGGGGAAAGACCAAATAGTGGTGATTTCGTTGAACTAAAAAAAACATAGTTTTATACCCGTCCGTTGACCCGATACTTAACGTAATATTCTTTTGAAAGACCAACGAAATTTTATCCATATACTTTTGGTTAACCAACTATTAAGCATAATATTACACCAACTATACACCAAAGATTCATATACTCATAGTCTCATATCCCCAAACATGGTAAAATAAAGTTATACTAATTCTCCCAAGTTGGGTTACCAGCTTTCGCCCAATTCTTCAACCACAAATATCCAAAGGCTTTATTGTCTTATTTATCCTTGTTACAATGATTTGCTTGCCATTGAAGACCGACTCGTTGCGACTCCTCCATATAACCAATATCACTTTCAGGGTCACCATAGATTATAGATAGTGACTTCCTCCACTTCCTCGAACCTCTGTTTCGCTTGTTAATATTGGCCGAATCCTTTAGTTCTAAAACATATATTGGGCTTAGCTTGCACCATTGTGAGATAAACTCCCACACCTGTACCGCTATGCGACATGAAACAAACAGATGCAAGGCCGATTCGTCCTCATCTTCGCATATCTTGCACCGAGTATTAAGCATAAAGATGTTCCTCCTTGCTAGAGCCGTAGTTGTTGGGAGTTTGTCTTGAACGATCCTCCAAATCAGAAAATCAACCATAATGCCCAGTTATTGCACTCTAACTCGAAGGCAAAGTCTATGAAAGGGAGGCACTAAGCTTTGTCCCGAATGCTTTTAACCGAAAACTCACTGGATCCTTCTAATTCCATCCCCGTCTGCTCCCAGACTAAAGTTATGCCCCTGGACTGCCACCATGAGGCTGTTCAATTTAGAACACATTTCTTAGTGTAATATACCTTAAGAAATAAGAGCACATTTAGTGTAATATACCTTAAGAAATAAGAGCACATTTCTCAACAATAATTCTTTGCAGCCGGTTCGGTAAAGAAAATTGTTGAAAGGAAACTTTTTTCGGTGAAAGGACAAAAAAGAAAAAAAAACAATGGTGAAAGGAAACTTTTTTTGATCCCGACATATAGTGTCTTGCACTAAGAACAAAGATCCAGTTGGCACCTTTTGTTTGACCCGTTGCATCGATCAACTCCCAGGTTTTTTGTAAAAACGTTTACCATTTTCAGTCAGTACTTCATAAGATTTCCTTTTCATCTACAAGAAATATAAAATAAGAAAGTATTTGAAAAAAGATCTTGGTAAGAACTTCTAATAAAAGCTTATGAGCTCCAGTTGATGGCTAATTCAGATTTACCAAAGCCATGGCGTTTTGCAAAGGCTTTGTCAATTGTTTAGACAAACGAGTTATAACTCCCATACTTACATCAATCAACCTTTTAAGAGCTTTCCATTGAACATAAGTTAATTATAGATTATTATTGAAAAAATATAATATTTGTAGTCATACTTGACACATCAATCACTTATTATATTAATATACAAGATTTGAATACACAAAATAGGGTTACGGGTCAAACAACCAAACATGTATGAAAAATTCGCCAATTTGGCCCAACCCTGTTTTGACTTGTCCAACCCAGCCCATTTTATAACCTACAGAAAAGTATACCACATTTAAAAAAATGATGGAAAGGTTTCATACATCTTTATCATCTTTTGGTGGTAGCTCTCTCAATAAGATAGAATCCACATTTACAAGATCCTAAATAAAAAAACTATATATTATGAGTTAACAATTACAAATGTTATGGAACATTAATTATCTCTTATAGATCATGTAATGAAGAATGAACTGACCTTAAATGGCATACCAAGCACAAGTTTTGCAGCTAATGATCTATAAAAGAGTTAAAGTGTTTGGACAAAAGAATGCAAAAGGTTATAATGGATACATAAATAGTAATTAAAAGTATGACAAGAAAATATTAACATTTATGTCAACTGTCTCAAAGGACCCTCCTTATACACAGGCAAATCACCACATTTCCTTTGAAAATAAAAACAATGTCTATGTTTCTCTTCAAATGGTGCCTAGAAAGTCAAGTGCAATTAGAAATAAAATAGTATGGTAACGACAATTTAAAATGCGCTCCGATGCGTTTTGATCCCAAAAGTCGTACGATGCGCGATGTGCGCGCATCACGTATGCGAGGCGTTTGTTATTGAAAAATATTTATAGATGATATTTTTAACTTGTTAACTTTAAACACTAAAAATTTAGAGATTAAATTAAATAAATACAACAAAATAGCTCTAGTACCATTCAAGAAGTTCAACATAACCAAAATAAGCCTTGAACTCTTAAGTGTACAGGTAGTCTATGCAAAAGGTACAAGTAATTAATGTAGAACTCATTTAACAACTTCATTCGCTCATTGTACAAGCTTGTTAAGCACATTCTACAAGCTCATTGTACAACTTTACTCTATAGTGGTCGATTTCAGAAAAATGAGCGCATCAGGAGAGCATTATGCGATTTAGGGCGCATCATGTAATCGCAGAGCATCGCACCACCTGATGCGATCTCATCAGCGCATCGTGCACAGCACGCGTTATGCGCGCATTTTAAAACCAAGACGACAAGAAAGTATACATAAGTTGAACTTAATTAATTGCAACAATTTTGAGATATTTAAGGTGGTTACTCGTTCCGCAAAGCTATGGCCACCCACGAACATGAACTTACCAAAGCTTGTCACTGTCAGTTTCATATGCGATGTTTTTACTCTTTTTCGCCACTAATTTAACCTATATTTTTAGGAGGGTGGAATTAAAAGTTAAACCAACAGGTAAGTAGAAATAGTGAATACACTCACAAGTTGAAACAAAGTAAGGTAAGATGTCGAAAGAAACATACAGTTTACCATAAGATTGGGAGCAGAAATAGTTCTTGAGCAATGCCTTTTATTGAACAGCCAAAAAACGTAGTGTTACTTCGCAAGCGGAACTAATTTAATAAAAAGGCCATTTACCCTTGAATCCAGTTCCATATGTCAAGTGAACAGTTTTTTGCTGACATGGACAAATTAGCCAAACGCCCAAATTACTTTTGTAATTAGCCTTCTTTTTTTCATGCAAAAATTAACTCTTATCAACTATGTGCTAATTCTGTGAAAGCCCATAGGGTCTACTAAAACATGTTCTTACCTAATACGTAAACTATATAACCACCTAATTGTCCGACAAAACCTAGATGCAATTCTGTACGGGTTTAACATATACCTGATGAGAAGTACTTGGAGACTTATGAGACAGACTCTTAGATTCTTCCTTTCTCAGGTGGTCATCATAATCTCTTTTTTTTATGGAATCGGACAGAACCTAACCGTAATGCCACATCAGTTGCATCTGGGTATAAAAATATTTACCAAAATAATAAAATAACAACATTTGGAATCTTTTTAAAGGATTCACTTGCAAGTGGACTTCCCATGTTTTTATCAGGGTGCACAAGCATGGCCTGAGAAGAGGGGTAAAATATTAATCAAGATACGAGTAAAAGAAGGGGTAAAACTGGATTCTTTTTTTGTGAACAAAATGTGAGTAAAAGGGTTTGTGGTTTTTGAAAGTGATTATGTGATATTGGATAATTAAAATCAGATAATCAGCTAAAATACAACATAGTGTGGCGAAAGTAGGGATGAGCTCGGTACCGAACCGTACCATACCAATCCAGAAAATTGCAAAAAATGGGTATTAGTAACGGTACCAAATATGCTCGGAACGATACGGTGCGGCATTCGAAGGTAAATCAGCCCAAAATACCGGTACCGTACCGAAAGTACCGATCCCGAAAATGGCAAAAGGTGGGTACCGAAAAAGGCCCGGTACTAGTTCGGTTTCTGCACCGGGTACCATTTTCTCATCCCTAGGCAAAAGTGCCTGGATATGCTTCTGTTGTATGGAGTTGTAATAATCATATAATCAGATGATTTGGTGTTTCACAAATTGTGATTATTTAAATAATCATAGATAAAATGACCAAAAAAGACTTTTGTGAAAAAGAAAAAAAATTGGGAGTATAAGTCTGAAATTTCAACTAACTAGTTATTTTCCACCCGCGCATTGCGGCGGGAGCCAATGACTACAAAAGGCGTGTCAGCAACGGCAAACAGATACCGAATATCAAAACATAAATAAAATGATGTGGTAAGGATAGTCACTTCGTCATAAAAAACGATTTTAAATAACCTAATATATAATAATAGGACCCACACGTCCTACACGTTGGAAATTCAGTTGTTTTCAGTTCAGTTATTACGGTGCTGACACGTTAAAATATGGATGAGCTCGGTACCGGTAACGGCAGCGAAAGTACCGATTCGGAAAATCATCGAAATTAGGTACCGGAACCGAAAATGCTTGGTACAATACGGTATGGTATTTGAAGGTAAAAATCAATAAATACAGGTATGGTGCTAGACCGGTGTCGAACCGAAAGTAACGATTCTGAAAACGCCAAAAGGTGGGTACCAAATTGGTACCGAAAATGATTTGGTATAGTAAATTTGGTACCGATACGATACCGGTTCGTTTACAGGATTTGATACGATTTGCTCATCAATATTCTAAATATCCAAGTTAATTTTACATGCTACAATTCATTCATTACAGAAAAAGACAAAAAAGAAAGCAAAATAAGTTGTTGTGTATATAAAACCTCATTCAAACGAAATACAGTTTACTTACTGTGTGTATGAAAAGTAATCTAAACGGTGCAATTACTTGCATTGATGCGTTGCTACAGGATTTGATGAGCTCGGTACCAACTGGTACCGAAAATACCGTTACCGAAATCCCCAAAAGTGGGTACCGGCACCGAATATACCTAGTATGGTACGGTTCGGTACCGGTCGGTACTGGTACGGCACCGGTATTTGAGGGTAAAAACCGATGAATACCTGTGCAGAACCGGTACCGAAAATACACCGATTTGGTAAATTTGAGACCGGTACCTATACCCGATACCATTTGCTCATCTCTTAATTATGTTACTATTCATTCCATTCTAATTTTAAATAATTCTAATTCTAATCTAATTCTAATTCTAATTTTAATTTAATAATAAACTATAAACTACTGTTCATTCAGTTTAAATTTTATCATATATAAACTAGTATTATAACCCCGCGCGTTGCGGCGGGAAACTTAGTTTATCATCAATCATAGCTACCAAGCATGAGACTAATGTTGTATGAGACAATACCAAATATAACACCATCTATTACATGTTGATCTAAAAATGCAGTTAGCCAGCCTTCTTGTTCTTCGAAAATTAGAACTTGAAAATTGATGCAAGCATTTGGTTTCCTACCTAGGGTTCTTTTACCACCAATGAAGCATGCATCCTGTGTTCCAACTTTTTTTTTTTTTTTTTGTAAAAATACATAAAGATCAATGAAGGTTAAACATGTCTAGCCAAAATTCTATATATGTATTTTTCACTTAATCTTACCGATACAGGTAACCATCATGCTTCAAAAAAAACACACATCACATGTCACAAGACAACTTCTTACAAAAAAAGCACAGTCGCGAAGGGTACAACCGTACAAGTGATTTCAAAGATGATCTACACTGTAAAAAAAAAAAAAACATTACAGAAAGCCCTACCCATTCTTAACACAAGAAGTTAAAACTATTCATTACAGAAAGGATGCACACAGATTAAATGAGTTTACTAATACAGGGCATGAGGGAATAAAATCATGGCATAAACACACATGAAAAAATAAATAGTCTTCAATCACATACCAAGCGTGGTAAAGCTCGATTCTATTTTCTCTTGCTGATAGATAATATCTATGACCTGTTTCGGAGTCATATAATATGGCAGTCACTGTTCTATGAGATTTTGAACCTGAAATCGAAAGATATAACACTTCACTTACATTTTAATGTACAAAAATATGATATCTTTTACATGTGGCTCGATAAAATTACCATTTGTATATCTCGCGGAGATATGTTTTTGACCTCTCCACCAGACTTTTTCTTGTAACAAAAAAACTCCATTGCTTTGTGCCGATCTGAAACACAAATGTCGAACCAAAAGTTTTACAAAATGGGAAAGAAACCATTTAAAATTGGTACGGAACGAAAGTTGCCGGCCCATCTGTACAAGTTGCCCCTCTTTAGTTAAACCCTAAACAAACCCAGAGCAATAACCCTAAACCCCATCAAATTAAAGATTACCCATTTGGAGAAAACAAAAGGGTTCGAAATTACAACAAAAAAGAACACTTACAGAGGGGTTTTATAATGGGATCTTGGAGAAGGAGAAGGGGTCATAGTGCTTGAATCCTAATGTTCATCAAGAATTGGCGATTCTCTGTAAATAAGGGCCAAGCGGAGAAGAATGGTTAATCAAATCCACTCAAATCATATAAAAATCCGAAATTAAGATGATAAATCTTGATACCTGGCTCAGGTCACCCAGTTCTCACCGGAGTTAATCGGAATTTGTCGGAATCCACCGTCGCCGATTCCAATCGTCCTCATTACATGAAGCCATCGGCGCTAACGTCCTCGATTTGAAGCGACTGTCGGAGGCGGAGGCTTAAACCGGAGCGCCAGCGTCCTCCATCTCCCTGTCTCTATCTCTATGTCTCATCTGTTTGTGAAAGTGACCATCTCCCTGTCTCTATCTATGTGTCTCATCTGTGTTGTAAAAGTGACTGGCTCACCAACGCGTGTCATCTGATTAAGACAATGAAAATAAACCACTGTTCATTCCCATATTAAGGTTGAAGAAGCCATACAGGTGGCTTCTAAAAACGTGGGAGATGACATCACTTTTGTGCTACTGTTCATTGAGTTTCTCAATTATCATATATGAATTATATGTTTTATTGCAGCTAGCATGAAGCTCATTATTTGACCCTTAATAATCAGACGCAGATGTTGTTTATCCAAACAACAATATAATTGATCATTTTGAAGTCGCAATAATCTTAGATCAGTTTCAAAACAGAAAATCCGAACAGCGAAATAATCAGATGATCAGAAGCCAATTTGTAGCAAAAGACCAAAAAGTGTTTAGATGTGCTTCTATTCATTCCTCCCATTTCATATGTAAGCATGAACCACAATAAAAGAACCCGTGATGACTGATCAATTAACCCTTCTTTGAACTCTATAAAGCATGAACTACAATAAAAGAAATCAAAAACTTGTAATAAGGGATTTCTTGCTAAATGCTACAAAATTTGAATCTAAGCCTACTTATATTTTTTTTTAAATCCCACACAGCTCATTGTGTCTTCAAAAAAAGACTGTGAATACCTTTGATGACCATTCAAGATCTATGATAAACAACAACTTAAGTGAAATTGCACACCCTCAGATGGTTGAACAATCGTTCCTTAGAGGATACAGAATAAGCTCATCCAATTGAGAGGAAGGTTGATGATTCCTGAATTTCGTCATCCCTTAGAATCGTTCTTTTGCATATGTACGTTAATATCATCTAACAATTGTAAGACGTTAAAAGAGTATGATTATGTGATGAAACGAAGGATAAATCGATTACCTGGTTCTCTGTTATGGAAGCAATGATAATGAGAATCAATGGAGGCAAACTTGTCGCACAAATCTAGGGTACGTTGAGTGTGAAATTTTGGCTATCAGAGAACGAAGAATGACCAATGTGTTTGTCTTAGGGCTTGGGGTTATGGTGCCTTCTTGATAGATGACGGCGCCATTCCGCAAGAAGATAGCCGGTGGAACACTGAGAAACATGATTTGATTTGAGAAAGAGAAATAGACGCTAAGGGTGTCCGGAGTGGGCGGTAAAGGGGGCGGCAAACTCGGTTTGCCGAGCGGGAACACCGCCGCCGACCCCTTTACCGATCGGCAAAGTTAAAGGGGCGGGGACAGCTTGCCGACTTGGGAATCTTCAAATTTTGACCGTGGTGCTTTTTCCAACGGTAATAATACCGTTCAAAGTAAAAAAAAAAATTTATTGTGATCCAATTTTACAACATTCCACTCTATAACTTTCAAATATTTTGATAAAAATGGAAGGCTCAAACAAGGGTGAAGGCAAGAAGAAAATGGTAGGCTCCGGTTCGAAGTCGAGGGGTCAAGATAAACGTGGTTCGGGTGGTACTAGTGTCCCGTTTCATCCGCACCTTGGGTTTGCGAATCAAACCCAACCTCCATTTTATTTTAACCAACCCATGCATCAACCTTTCGGTTATGATACCCAACCCATCCAAAATTGGATGCAACACGGTCCGACGATGGCTCGACCCGGTTATTATGATTACCCCCTAGAAGCACAAAATGCTTTTGACCCGTTTGCTTTTCAAACCCCAATGTCACAATCACCGAGAGACTTACAAAATGACTCCGATGAGGAGATCGTGCCGGAAACCCAAGAACAAGAGTTAGATGGGATGAGGTTGTTGCGGTTGAAGAAGTTGTAGCCGAACCGGAAAGAAAAGGAAAAGCGAAACGGGAAAATTGGACGCATAGACAAGAAGAGGCGTTAGCAAAGGCTTATGTTCATTGCACACTGAATAAAAAGAAAGGCAATCAACAAAAGGCGGATGGGTTTTGGAAGAAAGTTCTAAACCACTACAATGAAACGGTCGGAGGAAGTAACCGAACCCACCACCAAGTTCGCTCAAAATGGATGCCGATGCAAACAAAAATTAATACATTCAACGGCCTATATCATCAAGCGGTAATTTTTTATACGGTTTATTTTTTAACGAATTATTTGGATTAAGTTGTTGATAATTTATTATTTTAGGATCGTTTACGTCCTAGCGGGGAGGACGATGCTTATGTAATGAAGCAAGCGCTAAAGGATTACAAAAACAAAGAAAAAATTGACTTTGCTCATATTGCGGCTTGGGAGGTTGTTAGAACAAATCAAAAGTGGTCGCCGGTACCTTTGTTGAATGAAGAAAGCTCCGGCTCGGGTCGAAAAAGAAAGTCTTCGGATTCGGGAAATTATGCACGAGGATCACCGAATGTCGAAATCTCGAGCGGATTCGATATTCCCGACATAAACGAGGATCCTTCACCACCACCAAGACGACAAACGAGGAAGGACAAAAAGGACAAAGGGCCGTCTTCAACAAACGAAGATCTAAGAGATATAACACACAAATTCGAAGAGTACAAGGCCATGAAAAAAGAGATAATGGAAATTAAACGTATACAAATACTTGACCTTGGCGGATGAGCAACGAGAGGCGTTGCGACAAACAATGTTCGACAAGGACTTGGAGACGTATAATCGGCCTACCGACAATGTTCACCCTGCTATGTTGGCAATCACACTCGCATGAAAACGTGAGATCGCAAAAAAAATTGGATGGCCTTGTGATTTTTAGTTTTTTTTTAAAGTTAGATTTTATTTAAAATGTAATGTTTTATTTTTATTTAAGATGTAATGCTTTATTTTTATTTAAAATGTAATGCTTTATTTTTATTTATAAAAAGTTTATGTTTTTTCCATTTTATCTTAAATTTAAAAAAAAACAGAAAAAAAAAGTTTACCACTTCAGCAAGTGTTTAAACCATTGCCAACAGTTTTCAGCAAAGTTTAAACACTTTTTGCCTGGTTGACATGGCGCGCTCTGATTGGTCGGTTTTTTAGTTTACCACTCCAATGTGTTTAACCACTCCTTACACCCTAAGATATGTACATTATTGAATTTGTTAAATGCAGGTGCATTATACAGCAATAGATCATCTCAATTGACCCATATTTGTAGGAGTTGGTTTGGAGATAATGGGTCTTAAAATAAGGAGAAAAACTACTGAGAAGTGGAGATCATGAACAGAAAATTTTGGAGCAAAACCACCTGCAGAAAACTACCAATAAACGCCCCGAACCGCCGTTAGAGCGGTTATTTTTGTGAGTTTAAACGGCTGAGATTTCATCTCAACATGATCCGATGGTAGAGATTGTTTCAAAAAGCGGTTAGACTTAATGGGTTTAATATATATATTTAATTAGACTATGGGGTGTGGAGTAGGGCCGTTCAAATCGCTCGCCGCTCGCTCGACGCTCGTTTGAAAACTGCTCGGAAAATGCTCGTTCGATTTGACGCTCGGTTGTAAACGAGCTGCTCTGCTCGGTTCGGTTTGTAAACGAGCCAACCATGAGCAAAGGTCTGCTCAGCTCGGTTCGGCTCGAATTATTATTTTAATTAGTATACATATACATATACCTATACACATACATATATAAACATGTATACACACACACAAAAAAATATATATTATACATAATACACACACACCTATATATACACACACACTTACACATACATATATACTTAAGTATAAATTAAATTTATAGTTTTATACGTACCACTCTATTTGATTTTGGTCAACGATACACAAATTTAAAACTATATCTATACGAACTAGACCAACCACGTCAATAAAAAAATTAATATTAAAACTAAAAGTTAAACCCTAAACCGATAAAAGATAGTTTGTTCATCGCCTGAATGTTTCATGTCGTTACCCTAAGTCGATCGTCTCCTGCTCTCAACGTAAGTGTTCGTGCAATATGATTATCGCCTCGTCGGCCACAACATTGTTATTAATAAGAAAAATATTGTGTCATTAAATGTGCATATTTTTAAAGACATAAAAACTTGAGACCAACATTGTCACTATCTCTCTCAGCAAATTTAAATCGGGAGACACGGTTGTCCAAATCGCTCGAATTTCGCTCGACGCTCGCTCGGAATTTTTTTTTGCTCGAAAAATGCTCGATTGATTTGAGGCTCGGTTTTAAATGAGCCGCTCTGCTCGGTTCGGTTTGTAAACGAGCCAAGCACGAGCAAAGGTCCGCTCGGTTCGGCTCGGCTCGTGAACAACCCTAGTGTGGAGGAGGGTACTCCACAAAGGATGCTCCGCCACGTAGGCGTCCACGTAAGCGAATGTGAGGATGGGGCTGAAGGGGATGGACCTAGGTTGGATGTAGATGAAGCTAATGTGGGTGAAGATAATGTTAATGGTAATCCTAGTATTGATATTTTTGATCCTAGAACTTGGGATTCGCTTAATCCTAACTTGAAAAATGAATTGGTTAAGAAAGGTCCAAAAAGAGACTTGACTATTGATAAGGGTCCCGTGGATAAAGATGGAAGGTGATTTTCTAAAGTCATGTATACTAGAATTCTATCAAACAGGAAGACATCTGAAATTCAAAAGAGCTTGACAAACTCTTTTGTTTTTGTTTTAAACTTTTTAAACAAGGGCATCTGAAAGGTGGGTTAGATAACGAAGGTTATGCGGATTGGAGGCATGCTTCTCAAGGTCTTAAAGCGCATGAAGTTAGCTTTGAACATCTCAATAATATGCATCAATGGTTTGAAATGCACTAAAGGTTAGAATGCAATGAAACAATTGACAAAGGAGCTTATGAGCAATTCAAAAAAGAAAGAGATTATTATAAAGAAGTTATAATTAGGAGTATTGCTCTTGTGAAATTTCTTGCAAAACATGGACTAGCATTTCGCGGAAAATATGAGAAGTTGTATCAAAAGAGCAATGGAAACTTTTTGGGTTTGATTGAGATCTTGGAAGAGTTTGACCCGATTATGAAAGAGCATGTGCGACTTATCATGAGTGATGAACTTCATGTACATTATCTTGGGCTTAACATTCAAAACGAGTTGATACAATTACTAGCTCATCAAATTAAAACAGAAATCATCACGAAGATAAAGGAAAGCAAAGTATTACTCCATAATACTCGATTGCACCCCCGATACATGTCACCAAGAACAAATGTCTATAATTGTGAGGTATTTGAATTTTAACTCTAATTCTAATTATGCGGCCATTGAGGAATATTTTTTAGGTTTTTTGGTTGTTGATGATACTACCGGTAATGGACTTTTTGAAATTGCGTCTAATGAATTAGAGTCTCTTTGTCTTAATATCGGTGTATGCGTGGTCAAGGCTATGATAATTGAGCAAACATGAAGGGAAAAAAGTGGGGTTCAAAGGAGATTCTTAGAAAAAAATCCTAGAGCTTTGTATAGTGCTTGTGGTTGTCATAGTCTTAACCTTGCACTGTGTGACATGGCTAACACCATTACTAAGTCTAGAGAGTTTTGTTGGACCAATACAACGGATTTATACGATCTTTTCCAATTCCATTAATAGGTGGCAGATTTTAAAAGAAAATGTTAAAGGATTGACTCTTAAGTCATTGTCTACCACTCGTTGGGAAAGTCGTGTAGATAGTATTAAGCCTATTAGAACTCAACTTGTAGATGTAAGAAAAGCTTTGAAAGAAGTTAGGGTCTCGGATAAAGATCCTAAAATTCAAAGCGAAGCTAAATCACTTGAAAAGTATGAGGTTGGTTACTATGAATTTTTGGTACAAATCATCATTTGGTATGAAATATTATCAAATGTGAATGTGGTAAGCAATAGAATGCAATCAAAGGATGTGGTTCTTGATGTTGCTATTGATGAAGTGGAAAAATTGATTAAATACTTCAAAAATTATAAAGAAGTGGGGTTTTCTAAGGCAATTGATGAAGCTATAGAAATTGCCAATGAATTGGGTGTTGATGCGGAATTCCCTCAAAAACGTGTGATACGTAGGAAAAAGCAATTTGATGAGAATTCAAGTGTAGAAGAAGTTTTATTTTCACTCGATGAGGATTTTAAAGTCAATTAATTTTTATGTATTGTAGATCAAGCTATAAGTCCTCTTGAAACAAGATTCGATCAATACCAAAAACTCAAAAAAAAAATATATATGGTTTTTGTTTCCTAAAAAGTTCAAAACACTTGATGAAAAAGATCTTAAGTCTTGTTGTTATCGTCTTCAAGATGCATTGAAATGTAACGAAGAATCGGACGTTGATGCTAATGAACTTTATTTGGAGTTGAAGTTGATCAAGACATTCTTACTGAGTCACATTGTTAGCCCTATTGATGCTTTAAACAATATCTTTCGGCTAGGTGATTTTCCTAATGCTATAAATGCATATAAAGCGCTTTTGCCAATTCCGGTAACAGTGGCATCGGCAGAAAAAAGCTTTTCAAAATTGAAGTTGTTGAAGTCTTATTTGCGATCGATAATGTCCCAAGAAAGACTTAATGGCTTGGCGATGATATCTATTGAAAACGAAATATTAGAAGGCATGGACTATAAAGACTTGATTGAGAGCTTTGCTTCTAAAAACGCTAGGAGAGCCTCACGATTTGCTTAAGTTAGTTTGATCATTTTGCTACACTACTATTGTTTTGTATATTTTTATAACAATCAATCAATTATGACGTATTTTGATTTTTAGATATATAATTCATAAGTTTATATTATACGGAGAGGACCCAATTTTTTGTCTTGCACGAGGCCCAAATTTTTTTATTAATCTCAGAGACGGCCCTGCTACAATGGTCAAGTAAAGATATGCACTTGGGTTGTCCAATATGGTTTGTTTAATACAGGGATTGTGTTTGATTTAACCCATTAACCGTTTAAATTCAAACATTTTAAAACAAAAATGTACCGAATTTTAAGTTAATTTATTCACTCCCAACTACACGTCCTCATCGAGACTTTTGCATTTACAATCCTATGCATGTGACTCTCGAGGTGCGATCTTTTGTGACTTCGAGAGACTACATTTATGACTCTGTTCTTTGTTTTCTTTATTGGTACATTTATGTGAAGTTTTATGCAGGAATGTTTACAATTTATTTTTTTTTAACGGCAAATATTATTCCTTTACTTTTATAATTTAAAATTATTCATCTTTCCCTTGTTTTAAACCTATGATCTCCCTTTTAAGAGGCTGTACCTCTATCAAGTGAGCTAACCCATATTGACACCAAATTATTACAATATTCGGTTTTAGGTCCGGTTTTAAACCGAACCGAATTAGATAATTGGTTTTCGGTTTGAAAAAATTTAGTGTGGTTAAAATTGAGAACCCAAATTATATGTATTGGGCTTTGGGTTACCGGTAATGGACTTTTTGAAATTGCATCTAATGAATTAGAGTCTCTTGGTCTTAATATCGGTGTATGCGTGGTCAAGGCTATGATAATTGAGCAAACATGAAGGGAAAAAAGTGGGGTTTAAAGGAGATTCTTAGAAAAAAATCCTAGAGCTTTGTATAGTGCTTGTGGTTGTCATAGTCTTAACCTTGCACTGTGTGACATGGCTAACACCATTACTAAGTCTAGAGAGTTTTGTTGGACCAATACAACGGATTTATACGATCTTTTCCAATTCCATTAATAGGTGGCAGATTTTAAAAGAAAATGTTAAAGGATTGACTCTTAAGTCATTGTCCACCACTCGTTGGGAAAGTCGTGTAGATAGTATTAAGCCTATTAGAACTCAACTTGTAGATGTAAGAAAAGCTTTGAAAGAAGTTAGGGTCTCGGATAAAGATCCTAAAATTCAAAGCGAAGCTAAATCACTTGAAAAGTATGAGGTTGGTTACTATGAATTTTTGGTACAAATCATCATTTGGTATGAAATATTATCAAATGTGAATGTGGTAAGCAATAGAATGCAATCAAAGGATGTGGTTCTTGATGTTGCTATTGATGAAGTGGAAAAATTGATTAAATACTTCAAAAATTATAAAGAAGTGGGGTTTTCTAAGGCAATTGATGAAGCTATAGAAATTGCCAATGAATTGGGTGTTGATGCGGAATTCCCTCAAAAACGTGTGATACGTAGGAAAAAGCAATTTGATGAGAATTCAAGTGTAGAAGAAGTTTTATTTTCACTCGATGAGGATTTTAAAGTCAATTAATTTTTATGTATTGTAGATCAAGCTATAAGTCCTCTTGAAACAAGATTCGATCAATACCAAAAACTCAAAAAAAAAATATATATGGTTTTTGTTTCCTAAAAAGTTCAAAACACTTGATGAAAAAGATCTTAAGTCTTGTTGTTATCGTCTTCAAGATGCATTGAAATGTAACGAAGAATCGGACGTTGATGCTAATGAACTTTATTTGGAGTTGAAGTTGATCAAGACATTCTTACTGAGTCACATTGTTAGCCCTATTGATGCTTTAAACAATATCTTTCGGCTAGGTGATTTTCCTAATGCTATAAATGCATATAAAGCGCTTTTGCCAATTCCGGTAACAGTGGCATCGGCAGAAAAAGCTTTTCAAAATTGAAGTTGTTGAAGTCTTATTTGCGATCGATAATGTCCCAAGAAAGACTTAATGGCTTGGCGATGATATCTATTGAAAACGAAATATTAGAAGGCATGGACTATAAAGACTTGATTGAGAGCTTTGCTTCTAAAAACGCTAGGAGAGCCTAACGATTTGCTTAAGTTAGTTTGATCATTTTGCTACACTACTATTGTTTTGTATATTTTTATAACAATCAATCAATTATGACGTATTGTGATTTTTAGATATATAATTCATAAGTTTATATTATACGGAGAGGACCCAATTTTTTGTCTTGCACGAGGCCCAAATTTTTTTATTAATCTCAGAGACGGCCCTGCTACAATGGTCAAGTAAAGATATGCACTTGGGTTGTCCAATATGGTTTGTTTAATACAGGGATTGTGTTTGATTTAACCCATTAACCGTTTAAATTCAAACATTTTAAAACAAAAATGTACCGAATTTTAAGTTAATTTATTCACTCCCAACTACACGTCCTCATCGAGACTTTTGCATTTACAATCCTATGCATGTGACTCTCGAGGTGCGATCTTTTGTGACTTCGAGAGACTACATTTATGACTCTGTTCTTTGTTTTCTTTATTGGTACATTTATGTGAAGTTTTATGCAGGAATGTTTACAATTTATTTTTTTTTAACGGCAAATATTATTCCTTTACTTTTATAATTTAAAATTATTCATCTTTCCCTTGTTTTAAACCTATGATCTCCCTTTTAAGAGGCTGTACCTCTATCAAGTGAGCTAACCCATATTGACACCAAATTATTACAATATTCGGTTTTAGGTCCGGTTTTAAACCGAACCGAATTAGATAATTGGTTTTCGGTTTGAAAAAATTTAGTGTGGTTAAAACTGAGAACCCAAATTATATGTATTGGGCTTTGGGTTACCGGTAATGGACATTTTGAAATTGCGTCTAATGAATTAGAGTCTCTTGGTCTTAATATCGGTGTATGCGTGGTCAAGGCTATGATAATTGAGCAAACATGAAGGGAAAAAAGTGGGGTTTAAAGGAGATTCTTAGAAAAAAATCCTAGAGCTTTGTATAGTGCTTGTGGTTGTCATAGTCTTAACCTTGCACTGTGTGACATGGCTAACACCATTACTAAGTCTAGAGAGTTTTGTTGGACCAATACAACGGATTTATACGATCTTTTCCAATTCCATTAATAGGTGGCAGATTTTAAAAGAAAATGTTAAAGGATTGACTCTTAATTCATTGTCTACCACTCGTTGGGAAAGTCGTGTAGATAGTATTAAGCCTATTAGAACTCAACTTGTAGATGTAAGAAAAGCTTTGAAAGAAGTTAGGGTCTCGGATAAAGATCCTAAAATTCAAAGCGAAGCTAAATCACTTGAAAAGTATGAGGTTGGTTACTATGAATTTTTGGTACAAATCATCATTTGGTATGAAATATTATCAAATGTGAATGTGGTAAGCAATAGAATGCAATCAAAGGATGTGGTTCTTGATGTTGCTATTGATGAAGTGGAAAAATTGATTAAATACTTCAAAAATTATAAAGAAGTGGGGTTTTCTAAGGCAATTGATGAAGCTATAGAAATTGCCAATGAATTGGGTGTTGATGCGGAATTCCCTCAAAAACGTGTGATACGTAGGAAAAAGCAATTTGATGAGAATTCAAGTGTAGAAGAAGTTTTATTTTCACTCGATGAGGATTTTAAAGTCAATTAATTTTTATGTATTGTAGATCAAGCTATAAGTCCTCTTGAAACAAGATTCGATCAATACCAAAAACTCAAAAAAAAATATATATGGTTTTTGTTTCCTAAAAAGTTCAAAACACTTGATGAAAAAGATCTTAAGTCTTGTTGTTATCGTCTTCAAGATGCATTGAAATGTAACGAAGAATCGGACGTTGATGCTAATGAACTTTATTTGGAGTTGAAGTTGATCAAGACATTCTTACTGAGTCACATTGTTAGCCCTATTGATGCTTTAAACAATATCTTTCGGCTAGGTGATTTTCCTAATGCTATAAATGCATATAAAGCGCTTTTGCCAATTCCGGTAACAGTGGCATCGGCAGAAAAAGGCTTTTCAAAATTGAAGTTGTTGAAGTCTTATTTGCGATCGATAATGTCCCAAGAAAGACTTAATGGCTTGGCGATGATATCTATTGAAAACGAAATATTAGAAGGCATGGACTATAAAGACTTGATTGAGAGCTTTGCTTCTAAAAACGCTAGGAGAGCCTAACGATTTGCTTAAGTTAGTTTGATCATTTTGCTACACTACTATTGTTTTGTATATTTTTATAACAATCAATCAATTATGACGTATTGTGATTTTTAGATATATAATTCATAAGTTTATATTATACGGAGAGGACCCAATTTTTTGTCTTGCACGAGGCCCAAATTTTTTTATTAATCTCAGAGACGGCCCTGCTACAATGGTCAAGTAAAGATATGCACTTGGGTTGTCCAATATGGTTTGTTTAATACAGGGATTGTGTTTGATTTAACCCATTAACCGTTTAAATTCAAACATTTTAAAACAAAAATGTACCGAATTTTAAGTTAATTTATTCACTCCCAACTACACGTCCTCATCGAGACTTTTGCATTTACAATCCTATGCATGTGACTCTCGAGGTGCGATCTTTTGTGACTTCGAGAGACTACATTTATGACTCTGTTCTTTGTTTTCTTTATTGGTACATTTATGTGAAGTTTTATGCAGGAATGTTTACAATTTATTTTTTTTAACGGCAAATATTATTCCTTTACTTTTATAATTTAAAATTATTCATCTTTCCCTTGTTTTAAACCTATGTTCTCCCTTTTAAGAGGCTGTACCTCTATCAAGTGAGCTAACCCATATTGACACCAAATTATTACAATATTCGGTTTTAGGTCCGGTTTTAAACCGAACCGAATTAGATAATTGGTTTTCGGTTTGAAAAAATTTAGTGTGGTTAAAACTGAGAACCCAAATTATATGTATTGGGCTTTGGGTTACCGGTAATGGACTTTTTGAAATTGCGTCTAATGAATTAGAGTCTCTTGGTCTTAATATCGGTGTATGCGTGGTCAAGG
Source organism: Helianthus tuberosus (assembly GCA_030545235.1). Taxonomy (NCBI): domain Eukaryota; kingdom Viridiplantae; phylum Streptophyta; class Magnoliopsida; order Asterales; family Asteraceae; genus Helianthus; species Helianthus tuberosus. The sequence goes on along the minus strand of CM060420.1, from coordinate 28,487,502 downwards.
CTATGATAATTGAGCAAACATGAAGGGAAAAAAGTGGGGTTTAAAGGAGATTCTTAGAAAAAAATCCTAGAGCTTTGTATAGTGCTTGTGGTTGTCATAGTCTTAACCTTGCACTGTGTGACATGGCTAACACCATTACTAAGTCTAGAGAGTTTTGTTGGACCAATACAACGGATTTATGCGATCTTTTCCAATTCCATTAATAGGTGGCAGATTTTAAAAGAAAATGTTAAAGGATTGACTCTTAAGTCATTGTCTACCACTCGTTGGGAAAGTCGTGTAGATAGTATTAAGCCTATTAGAACTCAACTTGTAGATGTAAGAAAAGCTTTGAAAGAAGTTAGGGTCTCGGATAAAGATCCTAAAATTCAAAGCGAAGCTAAATCACTTGAAAAGTATGAGGTTGGTTACTATGAATTTTTGGTACAAATCATCATTTGGTATGAAATATTATCAAATGTGAATGTGGTAAGCAATAGAATGCAATCAAAGGATGTGGTTCTTGATGTTGCTACTGATGAAGTGGAAAAATTGATTAAATACTTCAAAAATTATAAAGAAGTGGGGTTTTCTAAGGCAATTGATGAAGCTATAGAAATTGCCAATGAATTGGGTGTTGATGCGGAATTCCCTCAAAAACGTGTGATACGTAGGAAAAAGCAATTTGATGAGAATTCAAGTGTAGAAGAAGTTTTATTTTCACTCGATGAGGATTTTAAAGTCAATTATTTTTTATGTATTGTAGATCAAGCTACAAGTCCTCTTGAAACAAGATTCGATCAATACCAAAAACTCAAAAAAAAAAAATATATGGTTTTTGTTTCCTAAAAAGTTCAAAACACTTGATGAAAAAGATCTTATGTCTTGTTGTTATCGTCTTCAAGATGCATTGAAATGTAACGAAGAATCGGACGTTGATGCTAATGAACTTTATTTTGAGTTGAAGTTGATCAAGACATTCTTACTGAGTCACATTGTTAGCCCTATTGATGCTTTAAACAATATCTTTCGGCTAGGTGATTTTCCTAATGCTATAAATGCATATAAAGCGCTTTTGCCAATTCCGGTAACAGTGGCATCGGCAGAAAAAAGCTTTTCAAAATTGAAGTTGTTGAAGTCTTATTTGCGATCGATAATGTCCCAAGAAAGACTTAATGGCTTGGCGATGATATCTATTGAAAACGAAATATTAGAAGGCATGGACTATAAAGACTTGATTGAGAGCTTTGCTTCTAAAAACGCTGGGAGAGCCTCACGATTTGCTTAAGTTAGTTTGATCATTTTGCTACACTACTATTGTTTTGTATATTTTTATAACAATCAATCAATTATGACGTATTGTGATTTTTAGATATATAATTCATATGTTTATATTATACGGAGAGGACCCAATTTTTTGTCTTGCACGAGGCCCAAATTTTTTTATTAATCTCAGAGACGGCCCTGCTACAATGGTCAAGTAAAGATATGCACTTGGGTTGTCCAATATGGTTTGTTTAATACATGGATTGTGTTTGATTTAACCCATTAACCGTTTAAATTCAAACATTTTAAAACAAAAATGTACCGAATTTTAAGTTAATTTATTCACTCCCAACTACACGTCCTCATCGAGACTTTTGCATTTACAATCCTATGCATGTGACTCTCGAGGTGCGATCTTTTGTGACTTCGAGAGACTACATTTATGACTCTGTTCTTTGTTTTCTTTATTGCTACATTTATGTGAAGTTTTATGCAGGAATGTTTACAATTTATTTTTTTTAACGGCAAATATTATTCCTTTACTTTTATAATTTAAAATTATTCATCTTTCCTTTGTTTTAAACCTATGTTCTCCCTTTTAAGAGGCTGTACCTCTATCAAGTGAGCTAACCCATATTGACACCAAATTATTACAATATTCGGTTTTAGGTCCGGTTTTAAACCGAACCGAATTAGATAATTGGTTTTCGGTTTGAAAAAATTTAGTGTGGTTAAAATTGAGAACCCAAATTATATGTATTGGGCTTTGGGTTACCGGTAATGGACTTTTTGAAATTGCGTCTAATGAATTAGAGTCTCTTGGTCTTAATATCGGTGTATGCGTGGTCAAGGCTATGATAATTGAGCAAACATGAAGGGAAAAAAGTGGGGTTTAAAGGAGATTCTTAGAAAAAAATCCTAGAGCTTTGTATAGTGCTTGTGGTTGTCATAGTCTTAACCTTGCACTGTGTGACATGGCTAACACCATTACTAAGTCTAGAGAGTTTTGTTGGACCAATACAACGGATTTATGCGATCTTTTCCAATTCCATTAATAGGTGGCAGATTTTAAAAGAAAATGTTAAAGGATTGACTCTTAAGTCATTGTCTACCACTCGTTGGGAAAGTCGTGTAGATAGTATTAAGCCTATTAGAACTCAACTTGTAGATGTAAGAAAAGCTTTGAAAGAAGTTAGGGTCTCGGATAAAGATCCTAAAATTCAAAGCGAAGCTAAATCACTTGAAAAGTATGAGGTTGGTTACTATGAATTTTTGGTACAAATCATCATTTGGTATGAAATATTATCAAATGTGAATGTGGTAAGCAATAGAATGCAATCAAAGGATGTGGTTCTTGATGTTGCTACTGATGAAGTGGAAAAATTGATTAAATACTTCAAAAATTATAAAGAAGTGGGGTTTTCTAAGGCAATTGATGAAGCTATAGAAATTGCCAATGAATTGGGTGTTGATGCGGAATTCCCTCAAAAACGTGTGATACGTAGGAAAAAGCAATTTGATGAGAATTCAAGTGTAGAAGAAGTTTTATTTTCACTCGATGAGGATTTTAAAGTCAATTATTTTTTATGTATTGTAGATCAAGCTACAAGTCCTCTTGAAACAAGATTCGATCAATACCAAAAACTCAAAAAAAAAAAAATATATGGTTTTTGTTTCCTAAAAATTTCAAAACACTTGATGAAAAAGATCTTATGTCTTGTTGTTATCGTCTTCAAGATGCATTGAAATGTAACGAAGAATCGGACGTTGATGCTAATGAACTTTATTTTGAGTTGAAGTTGATCAAGACATTCTTACTGAGTCACATTGTTAGCCCTATTGATGCTTTAAACAATATCTTTCGGCTAGGTGATTTTCCTAATGCTATAAATGCATATAAAGTGCTTTTGAAAATTCCGGTAACAGTGGCATCGGCAGAAAGAAGCATTTCAAAATTGAAGTTGTTGAAGTCTTATTTGCGATCGATAATGTCCCAAGAAAGACTTAATGGCTTGGCGATGATATTTATTGAAAACGAAATATTAGAAGGCATGGACTATAAAGACTTGATTGAGAGCTTTGCTTCTAAAAACGCTAGGAGAGCCTAACGATTTGCTTAAGTTAGTTTGATCATTTTGCTACACTACTATTGTTTTGTATATTTTTATAACAATCAATCAATTATGACGTATTGTGATTTTTAGATATATAATTCATAAGTTTATATTATACGGAGAGGACCCAATTTTTTGTCTTGCACGAGGCCCAAATTTTTTTATTAATCTCAGAGACGGCCCTGCTACAATGGTCAAGTAAAGATATGCACTTGGGTTGTCCAATATGGTTTGTTTAATACAGGGATTGTGTTTGATTTAACCCATTAACCGTTTAAATTCAAACATTTTAAAACAAAAATGTACCGAATTTTAAGTTAATTTATTCACTCCCAACTACACGTCCTCATCGAGACTTTTGCATTTACAATCCTATGCATGTGACTCTCGAGGTGCGATCTTTTGTGACTTCGAGAGACTACATTTATGACTCTGTTCTTTGTTTTCTTTATTGGTACATTTATGTGAAGTTTTATGCAGGAATGTTTACAATTTATTTTTTTTAACGGCAAATATTATTCCTTTACTTTTATAATTTAAAATTATTCATCTTTCCCTTGTTTTAAACCTATGTTCTCCCTTTTAAGAGGCTGTACCTCTATCAAGTGAGCTAACCCATATTGACACCAAATTATTACAATATTCGGTTTTAGGTCCGGTTTTAAACCGAACCGAATTAGATAATTGGTTTTCGGTTTGAAAAAATTTAGTGTGGTTAAAACTGAGAACCCAAATTATATGTATTGGGCTTTGGGTTACCGGTAATGGACTTTTTGAAATTGCGTCTAATGAATTAGAGTCTCTTGGTCTTAATATCGGTGTATGCGTGGTCAAGGCTATGATAATGGAGCAAACATGAAGGGAAAAAAGTGGGGTTCAAAGGAGATTCTTAGAAAAAAAATCCTAGAGCTTTGTATAGTGCTTGTGGTTTTCATAGTCTTCACCTTGCACTGTGTCACATGGCTAACACCATTACTAAGTCTAGAGAGTTTTGTTGGACCAATACAACGGATTTATACGATCTTTGCCAATTCCGTTAATAGGTGGCAGATTTTAAAAGAAAATGTTAAAGGATTGACTCTTAAGTCATTGTCTACCACTCGTTGGGAAAGTCGTGTAGATAGTATTAAGCCTATTAGAACTCAACTTGTAGATGTAAGAAAAGCTTTGAAAGAAGTTAGGGTCTCGGATAAAGATCCTAAAATTCAAAGCGAAGCTAAATCAGTTGAAAAGTATGAGGTTGGTTACTATGAATTTTTGGTACAAATCATCATTTGGTATGAAATATTATCAAATGTGAATGTGGTAAGCAATAGAATGCAATCAAAGGATGTGGTTCTTGATGTTGCTATTGATGAAGTGGAAAAATTGATTAAATACTTCAAAAATTATAAAGAAGTGGGGTTTTCTAAGGCAATTGATGAAGCTATAGAAATTGCCAATGAATTGGGTGTTGATGCGTAATTCCCTCAAAAACGTGTGATACTTAGGAAAAAGCAATTTGATGAGAATTCAAGTGTAGAAGAAGTTTTATTTTCACTCGATGGGGATTTTAAAGTCAATTATTTTTTATGTATTGTAGATCAAGCTATAAGTTCTCTTGAAACAAGATTCGATCAATACCAAAAACTCAAAAAAAATATATGGTTTTTGTTTCCTAAAAAGTTCAAGACACTTGATGAAAAAGATCTTAAGTCTTGTTGTTATCGTCTTCAAGATGCATTGAAATGTAACGAAGAATCGGACGTTGATGCTAATGAACTTTATTTGGAGTTGAAGTTGATCAAGACATTCTTACCGAGTCACATTGTTAGCCCTATTGATGCTTTAAACAATATCTTTCGGCTAGGTGATTTTCCTAATGCTATAAATGCATATAAAGTGCTTTTGACAATTCCGGTAACAGTGGCATCGGCAGAAAAAAGCTTTTCAAAATTGAAGTTGTTGAAGTCTTATTTGCGATCGATAATGTCCCAAGAAAGACTTAATGGCTTGGCGATGATATCTATTGAAAACGAAATATTAGAAGGCATGGACTATAAAGACTTGATTGAGAGCTTTGCTTCTAAAAACGCTAGGAGAGCCTCACGATTTGCTTAAGTTAGTTTGATCATTTTGCTACACTACTATTGTTTTGTATATTTTTATAACAATCAATCAATTATGACGTATTGTGATTTTTAGATATATAATTCATAAGTTTATATTATACGGAGAGGACCCAATTTTTTGTCTTGCACGAGGCCCAAATTTTTTTATTAATCTCAGAGACGGCCCTGCTACAAAGGTCAAGTAAAGATATGCACTTGGGTTGTCCAATATGGTTTGTTTAATACAGGGATTGTGTTTGATTTAACCCATTAACCGTTTAAATTCAAACATTGTAAAACAAAAATGTACCGAATTTTAAGTTAATTTATTCACTCCCAACTACACGTCCTCATCGAGACTTTTGCATTTACAATCCTATGCATGTGACTCTCGAGGTGCGATCTTTTGTGACTTCGAGAGACTACATTTATGACTCTGTTCTTTGTTTTCTTTATTGGTACATTTATGTGAAGTTTTATGCAGGAATGTTTACAATTTATTTTTTTTAACGGCAAATATTATTCCTTTACTTTTATAATTTAAAATTATTCATCTTTCCCTTGTTTTAAACCTATGATCTCCCTTTTAAGAGGCTGTACCTCTATCAAGTGAGCTAACCCATATTGACACCAAATTATTACAATATTCGGTTTTAGGTCCGGTTTTAAACCGAACCGAATTAGATAATTGGTTTTCGGTTTGAAAAAATTTAGTGTGGTTAAAACTGAGAACCCAAATTATATGTATTGGGCTTTGGGTTACCGGTAATGGACTTTTTGAAATTGCGTCTAATGAATTAGAGTCTCTTGGTCTTAATATCGGTGTATGCGTGGTCAAGGCTATGATAATGGAGCAAACATGAAGGGAAAAAAGTGGGGTTCAAAGGAGATTCTTAGAAAAAAATCCTAGAGCTTTGTATAGTGCTTGTGGTTGTCATAGTCTTAACCTTGCACTGTGTGACATGGCTAACACCATTACTAAGTCTAGAGAGTTTTGTTGGACCAATACAACGGATTTATACGATCTTTGCCAATTCCATTAATAGGTGGCAGATTTTAAAAGAAAATGTTAAAGGGTTGACTCTTAAGTCATTGTCTACCACTCGTTGGGAAAGTCGTGTAGATAGTATTAAGCCTATTAGAACTCAACTTGTAGATGTAAGAAAAGCTTTGAAAGAAGTTAGGATCTCGGATAAAGATCCTAAAATTCAAAGCGAAGCTAAATCACTTGAAAAGTATGAGGTTGGTTACTATGAATTTTTGGTACAAATCATCATTTGGTATGAAATATTATCAAATGTGAATGTGGTAAGCAATAGAATGCAATCAAAGGATGTGGTTCTTGATGTTGCTATTGATGAAGTGGAAAAATTGATTAAATACTTCAAAAATTATAAAGAAGTGGAGTTTTCTAAGGCAATTGATGAAGCTATAGAAATTGCCAATGAATTGGGTGTTGATGCGGAATTCCCTCAAAAACGTGTGATACGTAGGAAAAAGCAATTTGATGAGAATTCAAGTGTAGAAGAAGTTTTATTTTCACTCGATGAGGATTTTAAAGTCAATTATTTTTTATGTATTGTAGATCAAGCTATAAGTCCTCTTGAAACAAGATTCGATCAATACCAAAAACTCAAAAAAAAAAAATATGGTTTTTGTTTCCTAAAAAGTTCAAAACACTTGATGAAAAAGATCTTATGTCTTGTTGTTATCGTCTTCAAGATGCATTGAAATGTAACGAAGAATCGGACGTTGATGCTAATGAACTTTATTTGGAGTTGAAGTTGATCAAGACATTCTTACTGAGTCACATTGTTAGCCCTATTGATGCTTTAAACAATATCTTTCGGCTAGGTGATTTTCCTAATGCTATAAATGCATATAAAGTGCTTTTGACAATTCCGGTAATAGTGGCATCGGCAGAAAGAAGCATTTCAAAATTGAAGTTGTTGAAGTCTTATTTGCGATCGATAATGTCCCAAGAAAGACTTAATGGCTTGGCGATGATATTTATTGAAAACGAAATATTAGAAGGCATGGACTATAAAGACTTGATTGAGAGCTTTGCTTCTAAAAACGCTAGGAGAGCCTAACGATTTGCTTAAGTTAGTTTGATCATTTTGCTACACTACTATTGTTTTGTATATTTTTATAACAATCAATCAATTATGACGTATTGTGATTTTTAGATATATAATTCATAAGTTTATATTATACGGAGAGGTCCCAATTTTTTGTCTTGCACGAGGCCCAAATTTTTTTATTAATCTCAGAGACGGCCCTGCTACAATGGTCAAGTAAAGATATGCACTTGGGTTGTCCAATATGGTTTGTTTAATACAGGGATTGTGTTTGATTTAACCCATTAACCGTTTAAATTCAAACATTTTAAAACAAAAATGTACCGAATTTTAAGTTAATTTATTCACTCCCAACTACACGTCCTCATCGAGACTTTTGCATTTACAATCCTATGCATGTGACTCTCGAGGTGCGATCTTTTGTGACTTCGAAAGACTACATTTATGACTCTGTTCTTTGTTTTCTTTATTGGTACATTTATGTGAAGTTTTATGCAGGAATGTTTACAATTTATTTTTTTTAACGGCAAATATTATTCCTTTACTTTTATAATTTAAAATTATTCATCTTTCCCTTGTTTTAAACCTATGTTCTCCCTTTTAAGAGGCTGTACCTCTATCAAGTGAGCTAACCCATATTGACACCAAATTATTACAATATTCGGTTTTAGGTCCGGTTTTAAACCGAACCGAATTAGATAATTGGTTTTCGGTTTGAAAAAATTTAGTGTGGTTAAAACTGAGAACCCAAATTATATGTATTGGGCTTTGGGTTACCGGTAATGGACTTTTTGAAATTGCGTCTAATGAATTAGAGTCTCTTGGTCTTAATATCGGTGTATGCGTGGTCAAGGCTATGATAATGGAGCAAACATGAAGGGAAAAAAGTGGGGTTCAAAGGAGATTCTTAGAAAAAAAATCCTAGAGCTTTGTATAGTGCTTGTGGTTGTCATAGTCTTCACCTTGCACTGTGTCACATGGCTAACACCATTACTAAGTCTAGAGAGTTTTGTTGGACCAATACAACGGATTTATACGATCTTTGCCAATTCCGTTAATAGGTGGCAGATTTTAAAAGAAAATTTTAAAGGATTGACTCTTAAGTCATTGTCTACCACTCGTTGGGAAAGTCGTGTAGATAGTATTAAGCCTATTAGAACTCAACTTGTAGATGTAAGAAAAGCTTTGAAAGAAGTTAGGGTCTCGGATAAAGATCCTAAAATTCAAAGCGAAGCTAAATCAGTTGAAAAGTATGAGGTTGGTTACTATGAATTTTTGGTACAAATCATCATTTGGTATGAATTATTATCAAATGTGAATGTGGTAAGCAATAGAATGCAATCAAAGGATGTGGTTCTTGATGTTGCTATTGATGAAGTGGAAAAATTGATTAAATACTTCAAAAATTATAAAGAAGTGGGGTTTTCTAAGGCAATTGATGAAGCTATAGAAATTGCCAATGAATTGGGTGTTGATGCATAATTCCCTCAAAAACGTGTGATACTTAGGAAAAAGCAATTTGATGAGAATTCAAGTGTAGAAGAAGTTTTATTTTCACTCGATGGGGATTTTAAAGTCAATTATTTTTTATGTATTGTAGATCAAGCTATAAGTTCTCTTGAAACAAGATTCGATCAATACCAAAAACTCAAAAAAAATATATGGTTTTTGTTTCCTAAAAAGTTCAAGACACTTGATGAAAAAGATCTTAAGTCTTGTTGTTATCGTCTTCAAGATGCATTGAAATGTAACGAAGAATCGGACGTTGATGCTAATGAACTTTATTTGGAGTTGAAGTTGATCAAGACATTCTTACCGAGTCACATTGTTAGCCCTATTGATGCTTTAAACAATATCTTTCGGCTAGGTGATTTTCCTAATGCTATAAATGCATATAAAGTGCTTTTGACAATTCCGGTAACAGTGGCATCGGCAGAAAGAAGCTTTTCAAAATTGAAGTTGTTGAAGTCTTATTTGCGATCGATAATGTCCCAAGAAAGACTTAATGGCTTGGCGATGATATCTATTGAAAACGAAATATTAGAAGGCATGGACTATAAAGACTTGATTGAGAGCTTTGCTTCTAAAAACGCTAGGAGAGCCTCACGATTTGCTTAAGTTAGTTTGATCATTTTGCTACACTACTATTGTTTTGTATATTTTTATAACAATCAATCAATTATGACGTATTGTGATTTTTAGATATATAATTCATAAGTTTATATTATACGGAGAGGACCCAATTTTTTGTCTTGCACGAGGCCCAATTTTTTTTATTAATCTCAGAGACGGCCCTGCTACAAAGGTCAAGTAAAGATATGCACTTGGGTTGTCCAATATGGTTTGTTTAATACAGGGATTGTGTTTGATTTAACCCATTAACCGTTTAAATTCAAACATTGTAAAACAAAAATGTACCGAATTTTAAGTTAATTTATTCACTCCCAACTACACGTCCTCATCGAGACTTTTACATTTACAATCCTATGCATGTGACTCTCGAGGTGCGATCTTTTGTGACTTCGAGAGACTACATTTATGACTCTGTTCTTTGTTTTCTTTATTGGTACATTTATGTGAAGTTTTATGCAGGAATGTTTACAATTTATTTTTTTTAACGGCAAATATTATTCCTTTACTTTTATAATTTAAAATTATTCATCTTTCCCTTGTTTTAAACCTATGATCTCCCTTTTAAGAGGCTGTACCTCTATCAAGTGAGCTAACCCATATTGACACCAAATTATTACAATATTCGGTTTTAGGTCCGGTTTTAAACCGAACCGAATTAGATAATTGGTTTTCGGTTTGAAAAAATTTAGTGTGGTTAAAACTGAGAACCCAAATTATATGTATTGGGCTTTGGGTTACCGGTAATGGACTTTTTGAAATTGCGTCTAATGAATTAGAGTCTCTTGGTCTTAATATCGGTGTATGCGTGGTCAAGGCTATGATAATGGAGCAAACATGAAGGGAAAAAAGTGGGGTTCAAAGGAGATTCTTAGAAAAAAATCCTAGAGCTTTGTATAGTGCTTGTGGTTGTCATAGTCTTAACCTTGCACTGTGTGACATGGCTAACACCATTACTAAGTCTAGAGAGTTTTGTTGGACCAATACAACGGATTTATACGATCTTTGCCAATTCCATTAATAGGTGGCAGATTTTAAAAGAAAATGTTAAAGGGTTGACTCTTAAGTCATTGTCTACCACTCGTTGGGAAAGTCGTGTAGATAGTATTAAGCCTATTAGAACTCAACTTGTAGATGTAAGAAAAGCTTTGAAAGAAGTTAGGGTCTCGGATAAAGATCCTAAAATTCAAAGCGAAGCTAAATCACTTGAAAAGTATGAGGTTGGTTACTATGAATTTTTGGTACAAATCATCATTTGGTATGAAATATTATCAAATGTGAATGTGGTAAGCAATAGAATGCAATCAAAGGATGTGGTTCTTGATGTTGCTATTGATGAAGTGGAAAAATTGATTAAATACTTCAAAAATTATAAAGAAGTGGAGTTTTCTAAGGCAATTGATGAAGCTATAGAAATTGCCAATGAATTGGGTGTTGATGCGGAATTCCCTCAAAAACGTGTGATACGTAGGAAAAAGCAATTTGATGAGAATTCAAGTGTAGAAGAAGTTTTATTTTCACTCGATGAGGATTTTAAAGTCAATTATTTTTTATGTATTGTAGATCAAGCTATAAGTCCTCTTGAAACAAGATTCGATCAATACCAAAAACTCAAAAAAAAAATATGGTTTTTGTTTCCTAAAAAGTTCAAAACACTTGATGAAAAAGATCTTATGTCTTGTTGTTATCGTCTTCAAGATGCATTGAAATGTAACGAAGAATCGGACGTTGATGCTAATGAACTTTATTTGGAGTTGAAGTTGATCAAGACATTCTTACTGAGTCACATTGTTAGCCCTATTGATGCTTTAAACAATATCTTTCGGCTAGGTGATTTTCCTAATGCTATAAATGCATATAAAGTGCTTTTGACAATTCCGGTAACAGTGGCATCGGCAGAAAGAAGCATTTCAAAATTGAAGTTGTTGAAGTCTTATTTGCGATCGATAATGTCCCAAGAAAGACTTAATGGCTTGGCGATGATATTTATTGAAAACGAAATATTAGAAGGCATGGACTATAAAGACTTGATTGAGAGCTTTGCTTCTAAAAACGCTAGGAGAGCCTAACGATTTGCTTAAGTTAGTTTGATCATTTTGCTACACTACTATTGTTTTGTATATTTTTATAACAATCAATCAATTATGACGTATTGTGATTTTTAGATATATAATTCATAAGTTTATATTATACGGAGAGGACCCAATTTTTTGTCTTGCACGAGGCCCAAATTTTTTTATTAATCTCAGAGACGGCCCTGCTACAATGGTCAAGTAAAGATATGCACTTGGGTTGTCCAATATGGTTTGTTTAATACAGGGATTGTGTTTGATTTAACCCATTAACCGTTTAAATTCAAACATTTTAAAACAAAAATGTACCGAATTTTAAGTTAATTTATTCACTCCCAACTACACGTCCTCATCGAGACTTTTGCATTTACAATCCTATGCATGTGACTCTCGAGGTGCGATCTTTTGTGACTTCGAGAGACTACATTTATGACTCTGTTCTTTGTTTTCTTTATTGGTACATTTATGTGAAGTTTTATGCAGGAATGTTTACAATTTATTTTTTTAACGGCAAATATTATTCCTTTACATAATTTAAAATTATTCATCTTTCCCTTGTTTTAAACCTATGATCTCCCTTTTAAGAGGCTGTACCTCTATCAAGTGAGTTAACCCATATTGACACCAAATTATTACAATATTCGGTTTTAGGTCCGGTTTTAAACCGAACCGAATTAGATAATTGGTTTTCGGTTTGAAAAAAATTAGTGTGGTTAAAACTGAGAACCCAAATTATATGTATTGGGCTTTGGGTTTCTAGATATGTACAACGAATTAGAATTTGGTTTCGGGTTTGTTTTTACCTACTTTGAATTTGATTCGGTTTTGACTAAAAAAATTTTAAGTAAGAAAACTGAACTGTAAGAAACGAAATTCGAACAATGAACACCCATTGTTTTTTTTTCTTTCCGCTGGTGGTCCTTTGTCTAGTATACAACAAATTTTGTTACTTGATTTCAATATGATTCTATAGTGCTGGTCACATAATATGTTTCTATTCTTTTTATTTGGATTATAGGCGCTAGTCTTACTAGTAGTGTGCATATTCATACGAGCATAGAGATAAATTAAGAACTTAGTCATTTTCTCACTATTTGTATTATTTAATCATTTAATTCAAAAAAAATTGTTGTTTGTTTTATTAGTTTAGAGAAGATTGATTTGAATTAATACTTAAACCTAGATTTTTTATTTGCATTTGTTATTTTTTTAACAAGGAGTAACTAAAAAATTGTCAGTTTTCCTACTCTCTTTGACATGATTTAACCTGTCAATCTATCAACCTGAAATTTGCTAACCCATCAACTCTACACTATTGACATCCTCAGATGACGTGGGTAGCTCAAACTTAATAAATTGGTTAGAATGCAATACAGCTTAAAGGGTTGAAAGGTAAAAGAGTTCGAAATTGACCAACTGTCGTGAACAGCAAAAAACACAAAACAGTGACAGGTCACATCACACTTTACATGTGAACTCTCCCACTCAGACGCAAAAGGAGCATGTGAGAGAAGACATCCTTTTACCCGCATGTCCAAAGCCTTTCAAAAAGGACAAGCCCTCCACTGCAGCCATGGATCACTAGTCAAAGGTTTCTTCTTACAGTCAGCCTTTTCTCTATAAATGACAACACCTTGTCATTCAGCTGGCCACTCCTGGAAATCTAACTTCTCCTCTCTAGAACTTGCTTCTTGCATGTTCTATTATTCACTCACTTTAATACAATCATACTACACACAAACATTCTGGGTTGAATATTCTTCAATCCAGAATTCAAAGCAAACAATAACAAAATGATCCAACCCTACATATTGCATACGTGGGGGGACCCCACGACCTGCGTTAGGCAAATCGAAACCCTTGAACCCTTTTGCCTAATCAGTCTAGTCACTATCATTGGTCTTATATTTGTTGTAGCAACAAGTTGGCGCCCACCTTGGGGTTACGCCGCTAAGTTTATCATAAAAGACCAGTAGTGTAGCTCCAACTACATCAAGTTTATCATGTCTGAAAGCGAGTCTCCTGGTGAGTTGAATCAAGTACCTCGTACTTCAACACCTAACGCTGGCCAAACATCACCAGCTACATCTACGCCGTTTCCTACTCCGGGAGGCACTCCCACGGGAATCATGTTCCCGGAGTTCTCCTCTTTTCAGACACCAACCCCTTCTCGCTCAGGGGTTCCTTCTCCTCAAATCGGTGCTACAAGCATGCCGGAACGCATCGATTTGACATCCGAAGGAGTAGCAACAAACTTCTTACATTTGAGATGTCTTCTCAACCAATATGTGAGTCGGGAAAGAGAAAAAGGAGTAAGAATAAGGCTGAACTATGATGAGCCTGAACCTTCGTTGTCACCGGGACTACCACCACCTCCTTTTAGTCGCTCACAACAGGCTTCGTCCCGATCTGAAGCTGGTCCTAGTTACCCTCCACCTAACCCAAGCCTTTATGCTGTGGGAAGGCCAGATCCGATTGCTTTTTCTCTACTAACCTCTCAACCAGTTGCAACCGGTGCACCATTGGGGCATGAAACAACTCTAGATCAACTTCTGCAGTCACCAGCTTCAAGCCCTCCTCTTCGCGTGTCCACGACATGGGAATAGGTCTTAGCCGTTCTCCCCATGGCTCGAAGTGCAGCCATGAGTACTCCCATGGGAATGAACTACATCGCTACACCTGAAAGCCTTCGAGGCTTTAACCTGACGCCGTAGTTGATGGCACACTTTCCTTGGCAACAATTCATCAACCAAGGGTTGACCACCCACCAAGGAACCACAAACAATAATCCGGTCTCAAGAGTAGAAGAAGATCTTGCCAAACCTAACAAGCCTAGCAATTTGTCTTGTTTTTTCCAACAAATTGCCGATTATGATTTTCAAACCCGGATTAAGATGCCATCTCACATAAGAACCTATGATGGAACTGAATATCCTGAAGACCACCTCCAAATTTTTATCGGGGCAACAAGAATTGAAAAATGATCCAATGTCGAATGTTGTCTCATGTTCAACGACGTACCTGAAAGAAGCATTCAAACCATTGATGATCTAAGCAAAGGTTTTCTGGCCAACTTTTCACAACAACGGAGGTACGTTAAGGATGCTACAGTGATTTTCCAGATAAAGCAGCGAGACGACGAAAGTCTTAGAGATTTCATCAAAAGATACAAGAAGGAAGGGTTGACCTACGTGGGTACAGATGAAAAAATGAGGGTGACAGGGTTCATGAACGCCATCACCTCTAAATACCTTACAAGTGACTTCAATAAGTGCCTACCTAAAACCCTTGAGTAGGTTCTCGAAAGGGCTGAAGCTCACATTTGAGGGGAAGAAGTTGTTGACATCAAGGAACAAAGGAAGAGAGCTCCTAGTTGGCGAAGCAATAGTCCCAACAGGAAACGGGGAAACTTCGGTTCCTACAACGAACTATCTAGAAGTTCGGACTCAAGGTGGCCTGAAGGCAGGAACCCTCAAAGCCGAGAAAAGATTGTAAGCTTCACAACCCTAACCAAGACCCCACAAGAAATCTTAGCCACTGAAGAAGTAAAACATAGCTTCCGACCTCCTCGACCCATACCAAAGAGCAAGAGAAATGAAAACTCAACCCAATATTGTGAGTTTCATGAAGAGAAAGGCGACCACACCAATGATTGCTTCTAGCTCAAGAAGAGAATCAAAGAAGCTGTCAAGTCCAGAGAAGTTGCGCACTTGGTTAAAGGGGTAAGAGACAAGATGGCTAAGGGAAAGAGTAAGGAAGTGAACTAGGTAAACTTTGATAGAAAAACTTCCCACAAACGCCATCACTTGGAGGCTTGGGAGTGTCAATTTGTTTGCTTCCCACCACCCGAAGGGGACTTACTCTCGAACCCTTTGGTGGTGGAAGCTACAGTGGGAACCATCAAAACACACAAAGCCTACATTGACACAGGAGCAGCCACCGAGATCATGTTTGAGAAATGCTTCAACCGTCTCAGCAATGACGAACGTTCAAGGCTTCAACAACCTGAATCTTCTTCAAAGGTATCGCTGATATACCCATCAAGCCTTTGGGTCAAATAACCCTTAATGACTGTTTTAGTGAAGGAAAGATGGAAAGAACCGAACCACTCACCTTTGTGGTAATCAGCGTTCCCTCCAACTATGACGTCATCATAGGAAGGCCAGGGCAAAGTGTATTCGGAATGGCGGTTTCAGTTGGCCAAAACACTGTGAAGTTCCCAACCGAAAGAGGGATAGCAACCCTTCAACCTACCCAAGAAGCCTTCCTGGTTGAAGGGGAAAGTTCGAAGAAAAACGAGGAAGATGAATAAGGATGGATCATTAACCCAAAATATCCTCAACAAAGGATAAGGATAAATACCAACCTTACTGAAGACACTCTCTCTTATCTCAAAAAGCCACTTTTTCACAACATGGACATCTTTGCATGGTGTCCCGAAGACATGATTGGTATCCCCCGAGATATTTCTGAGCATGAGCTCAAAATTCCCTCTGATGTGATGTCACACCCCAACCAATAGTGGAATCATCGGAGTGGGACGAAAACGAGGTTGCAAGAGTCTTCATAACACTATTTGTGACAATATTTAAATCAACCGTTTTCATTTCATAAATCAAATTGTCAAACATTACAAGAAAATTCAAATAACAACAAGTTCAATGAGAATAAATAACAACAAGAACAAAATTGATACAACATATTAAACCTAAAGCGTCTATATGTGTACCTAAGCATCATCGCTACTTCATTTCATAGCATCGTTATCCTCAACCTGTAACATGATTAAAATAAAGTTCAATGCAAAAGTAAAGGCGGGTATACAAGTTTGATACATACATAGCATAAAAAGATAAGTTTAAACGATTCCTCATGGCAAGCTAATGATACGAGATAAACATTAAAATCGGCATGTGTTTAACAAATCAAACCAATGATGAAACGCAATAAGCTCATGACATAACCTCAAGTCTACGGGTGGTGCGTTAATCCTATAGCGCTACATGTGTCAAGGATAGGATCGATCGAAGCTAATGATAAGTCTAACACAAAATGTATAATCCCAAGTTCAATGTATCAAGTAATCAAGTATGCAAGCATGTTATAGGAATGTTTGTGCATTTACGAATAAAGTTCAAGTGTAAGTTTCATAAGTAACATGTTACACCCCAAAAAGTGGTAAACGTAAAGAGGGGGTTCGAGTATACTCACGGTTTTGCAAGCTTTTCACTTGTTAATCCCGCAAGAGTTGGTGGTAGATTAGTTTGAAGCACCTTGTCCTTCTACACGAAGAAACATAGGTGGGTGAGTATGGAGAGTTCATCGGAAGATTAAGATTCGGATTTTAAAGTACATGAAAATAACATATGAGAAAGTAATCATCTAGTCATATAATACTTGTTTGACACTATGAAACCCCAAGGGTTAGAATGTTTTCACGGGTAAATAACCATTAGAATCATAACAAGTTATTAAGTCTTAGATGATGTAATCTAGTACTTTGACAAATGACCACTAATTCATCATCAAAGGTTCGATTATTTGGATAATATATAAGTATTATATAACGTTCATTATGTCATATAGGTCAAGCATGAGGTAGGAGGATGAATCCCCCATTTAGGTACCTCTTTGTTTATCATATAAGTCATGTAGGAGGTAGGAAGAACAAGTCTTCCATTTAGGTACCTCTTGGTGTTCACCACTACACTTGTTGTTATAAACAATCAAGGAGGGTCATGAACATACAATAAGAAGGAAATAATTACAACTAATCTAAGAAATCATCAAGTAATGTATGGATTTTTAGTAGGATAGTCCAAGCTAGTCCTATAATCACACAAACATCAAGCTTTGAGCTTGTTCACTACTTGTGGGTTAAACCCTAACCAAAACAGAAAGTTTATGAGGTTTTAACCTCTGATTTTAAGTACCACAACCTTGTTTTTAAGCCCAACTAACCATAGAAGTGATTATGAGCATAAGGACATA
This sequence comes from Helianthus tuberosus, assembly GCA_030545235.1. Classification (NCBI taxonomy): domain Eukaryota; kingdom Viridiplantae; phylum Streptophyta; class Magnoliopsida; order Asterales; family Asteraceae; genus Helianthus; species Helianthus tuberosus. Next base: position 28,469,779 of record CM060420.1, on the reverse strand, counting down.
GGAAAGTGTATGAGATAACTCAAGTTCAAGCTAGTTTAGTAAAGTTTAATCAAAGCAGAAAGTTTGGAGCCTTATTTGGTGATGTTCCAGCCTTGATTTTCCATGGAAAACCTGTTGGAAACATACCTAAGGTTGTTCCAAGAAAGTAGGAAAAAGAATCAAGGAAAAGGTTAAGAAATGAGTGAGATATGTTCACTTTTGTAAGATGAAACGAATCTAATTATCTTCTGGATTCAGCTGCGTTTTTAGAGTGTTTGAGAGTGATTAGAGAGTGTTAGGACAGTGGAAAATGCTTGGAGGAGGCTTAGGTTATATAGGGGATGGATTAGGGTTGGGTTGGTGAGGTTTAAATGCAAGAAACACACTTAAAACCAATCAAAACCCAACAAAAGGTGACCAATGGATGAGCTGATCACGCTGGTCTCGGATACAGCTGGCTCGCGGCCCGCGAAGGTGGTTGTGGGGCGATTCGTAGCTCGCCAGGCTTGGCCTGGTGTGATTTTACGTTTTAAATGTTGTCATATTTAGCCCCTCATGTTCCTTTTTGCAAGTTTCAAGTGTTTTGAAGGGTTGGTTATGACATATAAGCATAGTTTAAGGGTTCATCAAGTATAATTAGCATAAAACAAGTATAATGGAGTATGATTAAGCGTACAAATGTCGTAGTTAGGTATCATATGCATTCAAAAGACGTATTTCTCGAATTTGCAAGTTCAACACAAAGTTTCCAAGGATTACGAATGATGTAGCAATTGTTTCACAATATTAAATGTATGAACAAGTATGAAGTATGCATAACACAAATTTAAAGAAATACGAGTTTTATTTATGATTCAAGTCTCGGATTTTACAACGATTACCATGAAAGAACGATTACAAGAACACTAGACTTCCAAAAATAGAAATACAAGCAAGACCTTCTAATTATGGAAAATATGAAGAAGCAGGGCGTTACATGTGAAACCCGTTGTCCAACAAAAGAGAAGCCTAGCCCCAGATAGAAGCCTTGTTGTCTGTCATGAGGTTGAAAGGCTTGTTCAAGCCGGAATCTTCCGAGAAGTCAAGTATCACTCTTGGATAGCCAACCTGGTAATGGTTCTTAAACCTGATGGGTCCTGGAGAATGTGCATTGACTTCAAGGATCTAAACAAAGCATGCCCAAAGGATTGCTATCCCTTGCCAGAAATCGACCTAAAGGTTGACTCGCTCACAGGCTCCCCTTCAAGTGCTTCCTGGATGCTTACAAGGGTTACCATCAGATTCAGATGAAGAAAGAAGATGAAGAGAAAACAACATTTCATACCGACAAAGGTATTTTTTGTTACCAAAAGATGCCTTTTGGTTTAAAGAATGCAGGGGAAACTTACCAACGTTTGGTAGATAAAGCATTTGTCGGGCAAATAGGCAGAAACATGGAAGCCTACGTTGATGATTTGGTGATCAAGAGTAAAACCGAAGGTCAAATGCTTGATGATATACAAGAAACTTTTCGTAACCTGAGGAAGATTAACATGAAGCTTAATCCTGTCAAGTGTTCATTTGGTTTTGAAGAAGGCAAGTTCTTGAGGCACATTGTGGGAAAGCAAAGCATAAACGCTAATCCTAACAAGGTTAAAGCCATCCTTGACACAAAGTCCCCATAAAGCAAGAAAGAGGTGGAAAGCTTGAACGGAAAGCTTGCAGCCTTGAACCGTTTTACGTCCATGCTGGCAAAAAAGTCCCTGCCTTTCTTCAAAACCCTTCAAGGGTGCACCAACAAGAAAGACTTTCGATGGACTGAAGAAGTAGATGAAGCATTCAACCAAATGAAGCAACACTTGGCCTCACTCCCAGACATTGCTGCTCCAGAAACAGGGGAACTAATCTCGGTCTATCTTTTGTTTGCTGAGGAAGCCATCTGTAACGCCCTGCTTCTTTGTACCTTCCTTAATTATAAAGCATCGCTTGTATTTCATTTTTTGGTAATCTCGTGTTCTTGTAATCGTCCTTTCGTTGTAAACGTTGTAAAATCCGAGACTTAGATCATAAATAAAATTCGTATTTCTTTAAATTCTAGTTATACATACTTCATACTTGTTCGTACGTTTGAATTCGTGAAACAATTGATACAATATTCATAATTCTTGGAAACTATGTGTTAAACTTGCAATTATGTGAAACATACGAATCATACGTTATTTGGATACATATGATACTTATTTACGACATTCATATGCTAAATTATACTTCATCATACTTGGTTTATGTTAATCATACTTGTTTTACCCTTATACTATGCCTTTATATCATAAATTACCCTTGTTACTCCTTTAAACTTGCAAAACAAACCTAAGGGACTATAAATGATAACTTTGGAAACTTATAACCAGCCCCACCCCCGGCTCGCGCCAGGTGACCCGGCCACCAAAGTGGCTTGTTGCCGGTGAAAGACCCGGATCCGTGACCAGCTCTAAAACAGCTCGATAATTGGTCACTTTTTGTTGGTTTTGTTGAGTTCTAAGTGTGTTTTCTTGCATTTAAAGCTCACCAAACCCAACCCTAATAATCCCCTATAAACCCAACACTTCTCCAAGCTTTTTCCACTTTGCAAACACTCTATAATCACTCACAAACACAAATAAATGCAGCTATGAACAGAAGCAAGACAAATTCATATCAACTCACAAAAGTGAGCATAACTTCCTCGTTTCTTCATCTTTTTCAATGATTCTTCTTCCTAAATACTTGAAACAACCTTAGGTATGTTTCCAACAGGTTTTCCATGGAAAACCAAGGTTGGAACATCACCAAATAAGGCTCCAAACTTTCTGTTTTGATTGAACATTCACTAAACTTGCTTGAACTTGAGTTATCTCATACACATTCCCATGTCCTTATGCTCATAATCAAATATATGGTTAGTTGGGCTTAAAAACAAGGTTGTGACATGTAAATCCAGAGGTTTAATCCTCATAAACATTCTGTTTTGATAGGGTTTTTACCCACAAGTGATGAACAAGCTTAGAACTTGAAGTTGTGTGATTATTTGGATAGCTTGGGCTATCCTACCTTCAATCCACACATCACTTGATGTTTTCTTAGTTAGATGTTATGTATTTCCATTTCCTTATTGTATGTATGTCTATGACCATCCTTGTTGTCTTATGAAAACTTGTGTATTGGTGACAACTAAATCATCATCATCATCATACTCAATATATCCCACCAATAGCAAAGCAAAAGTGAAAGTGCACTAATTTTAACTTTATTTTACTAATTTCGTGAAAATAACGTTAAAAGTTGAGGACGGTTAATCATGCATCATGTGGTGGCGTTGATAGATGAAAGACAAAAGGGTACATGCTGGGTGTTATGTGCCTTATGTCCAAGGCTTGATGCCTAAATGGAAGATTTATCTTCCTACCTCCTACATGACTTCTATGACATCTTTGTGATAATCTTGGACTAATAACCTATAATATAAACTTTATAAGATATATATAATACTTATAATAACCCAACTTTTGATGATAACCTAATGGTTACTTGTCGAAATAGTAGGTTACACCACCTAAGAACATAATACTCGTCACGATTCTAATGGGCATTTTGACCCATGAAAACATTTAAACTCCTTTGAGTTTCATAGTGTCAAGAATGAGTATTTTGTGATTAGATGGTTACTTTCTCATATGTTACTTTCCGTATTCCTTGTTATTCCGAATCCATAATCTACAGTTATCCTCCAATACTCATACACATTCGTTTCTTCGTGTAGAAGGACTTGGTGTTCCAACCTCCCACAACAACAACTCTCTCGCGGATTAACAAGTGGAAGCTTGCAAAACCGTGAGTATACTTGAACCCTTTTTTTTCATTTACCACTTTTGGGGTGTAACATGTTAAACTATAAACTTGCACTCAAACTTTATGCATGCACAAAACAATCCTTATACATGAAACTACTTGCTATGCTTGATACGTGAACTTGGGTGATTCTTATGTGATATCATAGTTGTCACACCCCGACCACGTAGAACATACAAAACGTGGCGGAAACGTCGGGGAGTGTTGTAACAGAATTAATTGTTTCAAATCCATGGCAATTGAAGTTTCGTTTTATTAATCAAACAAGAGAGTTACATTGTTTTAAACAAGAAACAAAGAGTATATAACAAAAATTAACTAGTTCTTGTCTCGTTTTAAGTCACTAAGGCACAAGTCCGCCTAAGTATGTCTTGATAAGTCCTACGCATCATCTCCTGAAAACACATGTGAAAATAGGTACGTCAGCATAAAAATGCCTGTGAGATACATAGGTTTTGTGAAAACAGAATTCATGACTTATGTTTGAGAAAATGTTTAGTCATGAACCTTGTGATTTGCTTTGTTTTGTAAATCGTTTGAAAAACAATAAGATCAGATGATATGTATAGATAAATGTAAGGTTAAATGAATAACCAAGAAAAATGAGTTTGTATAAGATAAGTTGTTTGTAAAACAATGTCTTGTGAAAAGTATGTTATCTGTATAAAATGCTATATGTCTCAAATTGAAATGATTCAAATAACGCTACGATATGTAATACCATACAAACACTTATATATAGGAAGTACCAGCGGCGTATCCACCATGCTTGTATCATATTACACACGCCTCGTTACTTAAATCACTTACTCAAACCAAACCATCAAGATGTAATGTTTAACAATTGTAGAAATGTTTATGTATAGTCAATTACGGGTCACACGGTTCAATAGCTACAAACGGTTCAAATGATCAAACGGTTACAACGGTTCAAAATGTAATATAATGTGTTCATATGCTGGATGCGCATATGCAACAATATGCAATGTAAAACAATGTACTAAGTATGCACACAATGGGCATACATAGCATGTAATGTAAAATGATGTACTAAGTACTCACACAATGGGCATACATAGCATGTAATGTAAAACGATGTACTAAGTACGCACACAATGGGCATACATAGCATGTAATGTAAAACGATGTACTAAGTACGCACACAATGGGCATACATAGCATGTAATGTAAAACGATGTGCTAAGTACGCACACAATGGGCATACCTAGCATGAAATGTAATGAAATCATGTACTATAATGTACTAACGAACATAGCAGGTATATGATGTGAAAGCATGGAAAGCATGAAAGTAACAAGTAGGCACATGTGTTTCACCCCAAAACAGTTTGGAAAACAGTAAAAGAGGGGTCTATGTACACACTTGAGATTGCTCAGAAGTCCTAAGATAACCACCAAGCAATGCTAGAGATCACGGAATCAAACGGCACCTAATATAGGTAACTATGTCAAGAAAACCGGACCTAAATCGGAGGATCGGATAGAATGAGGGTTCGTAAACCAAACGAGTATGGAGACTTGTGTGATATGGTTTAACAAAGCCCACATACTAAAACGAAACTTAACCTAAGTGTTTGTGACCCATTACGACCCGTTTAGGTAGCTTATGCTACTTTAACGCGTCGTTCGTGTAAAACGCGTTCGGAACGCCTAACTAGTCCTATGACGAGTAAAATATGCCTTAACATGTCTAATATGGTTGTCAAATCAGTTTAGATGTCAAAAGTTATGTTACATATGTTTAAAATGAATTTTAGCATCAAAGGGGTATTTTGGTAATTTACCTAAGGCATATAAACTACCTATCATACAACTACTTAAACGAAGCGACCATAAGGTATAACCTCGGAAGGTTATTCCCTATATGCTATGGTCACCTAATGTGTTTGGTCGGATTCTAATGATCGACCAAATGGGCCGGGTTCGAAGGTATAAGCGATTTATTAGATCGCTTACCCTACGACCCTAGACAACGTGGTAATCAGTAGGCATAGTCACAAGGGACTATAACCATCGTGATTACAATCACGTTGCGAAGTTCAAACGAACTTCGCATTGACCATAAACTGGTCAATGCAGAAAGTCAAACAAAGTTTGACTTTCGGACTCGAAAAGCAATAAAAGAACGAAGGAATACTTACGAAGGGTCCCCGAATGCTAATCTAGATCAAAATAACTCAGGTATGAAACAATGGTTCCAACTTATAGTCTTTTTTATCAGATTCTTGTGGGTTTTGAAGCAAATGGGGGTGGGGTATTTATAGTATTTCCTGAACCGTTAAGATCGTTTCTTGAATAACGTGATCGAATCTCGTGCGTACACTTGTTGGAAAGTTGTGGTGGCTAAAAATGACCCTTAATGAGCTGAAAGGTCAAGTGTGGGTTTGTGGTTGTGAATTAAACAGCTGTGATCAGCTGACTAATCGATCTTATCTGTTCTGGGACCCTGACGCGGGCCGCGTAAAGATGTACACAAACCTTACGCGGGCCGCATGGCCATGTCTGATCAGAAACAAGTTTGTTAAATGACAGTTTCAGTCCCTGTTATGTGTTTATGTCATTTCCGACACTTCTAAGGCCCGTAAAGCCAACTTTAAGGCCCTAAAATGATGCCTAAACATTGTGGACATGAAACATGCTCAAAAATATGTCGGATGTCAGTTCGTTTGGTCGTACGATCGCGATGTTCGCTTAATTACGACGGAATACGCATAAGCGCGAAAAACGATCCAAATGACGCGACGAATGGATTTTTCTTATGCCAAACACTAAAATAAAATGTTTTAGTGCTCTCAAAAATTTTTGGATGGCCGGATGTATTCAGAACGTAAGTTATGCGCGAAAGTGCAAACTTGTGCACTTTTTGACGCTTTTAGTCCCTGAATGACCCAGAAGTTTATTTTAGCACACCGAACCCCTCAAAGCCTATTTCTAAGCTATGTAAGGGATATTTATGGTGTGTTTAACTTATGGTCATATTCCGGAATGTCTGTTCCAGAACGAATCGTCATACTTTCGCAGTTTGTCAAGTTTAGTCCCTGTAAGCAAATTAACTTGTTTTCGGCATACCAAACCTTCCAAAACATATTTCTAAGTTATGTAAAGGTTATTTAAGGTATGTTAAGCCTATGTCGCTATTCCGGAGTGTTTGTTGCATTAAACTGGTTATATTTACGCATTAGTGCGCGTATAACCTTCCCGAAAGCGATTTAGAGCTTGAAATCGAACAAGAGTTGATATGTGCAAAAGATACACATATTTATACAAGTCCAAAGTATGAAACACAATATTTCATTGATTTGGTATTTGTTTGCTGGTCGCAGTGACACAGGTGTCACAGTCTCCCCTACTTTAGGAAATTTCGTCCCGAAATTAATTCGTAGGAGTCTGTCTGTGACTTTGTGTTAAATGATCATTTAGTGATACGCAAGGCATAATCCTGTCATTTTCCTCAACGGATATTCCTCAGAAGCGAAAATGAACTAACGGAGTCATTTTCAATGGTTGCTTCCTCAGGTACGGAATTGAAGGATTTAACAACGGATATTCATTTCCTCAACGGATAATCTTCAGAAACGTAAATGAACTAACGGAATCATTTTCAATGGTTGCTTCATTAGAGTTGGAAATGAAGGATTTAACAACGGATATTCATTTCCTCAACGGATAATCTTCAGAAACGAAAATGAACTAACGGAGTCATTTTCAACGGTTGCTTCCTCAGGTACGGAAATGAAAGATTTAACAACGGATATTCATTTCCTCAACGGATAATCTTCAGAAACGAAAATGAACTAACGGGGTCATTTTCAACGGTTGCTTCCTCAGAGTTGGAAATGAAGGATAAACGGATATTCATTTCCTCAACGGATATTCCTCAGAAGTGAAAAATGAATAGCTAGTTCATTTTTCCTCAACGGATGCTTCATCAGAATTGGAAATGAATTAGGTTAACTTAGATACATGATAGAACTTGCTGTGATTTCTATGCACTAAATTCCATAATTATGTATGCATCCATAATTACGTAATTCCTTGCACAGTCCGCACAGTTCGTTTTGTAATGTTGTGGGGAAGGATATCAAACTTGTGATGAGGGTGACTAGACTACCATAGGGTCCTTTTAATTAGATCGTCAGAGGATCTTCTTAATTAGGCCACCAAGGAGTCCTTTTATCTATATCATCACATAATATTCCTAACCAGATTTTTGGATCGATCAGTTTAACTAGACCACTAAAGGGGTCTAGTTATGAAGTAGTACTTTATAATCCAAGGGACTTAACTACAGCGTAGAAGTCCATTAAGGATTTTAGGTAGTACCTTTGGGTATCCTACTATGAATCTCTTGTACAAGGATATGTAAGATTCTACGAGGATTTGGATAACATAATTTGGATCACATGACACATAAAAGGGAACACATAAGCACATAATCACATAATCACATAATTGTTTAATTGTTATTATCTTGTTATTGATTGCTATTAACTTGGCACCTCGTACTTCGTTTCTCTTGGAAGAAACGGGTACTTAGGATTTTCGTGGAAACGCAAGAGATCATACAATGGAAGAAATTTGGGGGTAGTCTGTTCTTCAAGGAATATGGTTCCTTGATTATTGGTATTGTAGAGGATATGTTTATACATGCAACCACATAAACATATTAAAATGTAAATGAAAGATTTATTCATAACAATAATAACAACAACTGTTTCATAGATCGTGATAACAAAAGAAAATAATACACAAGGCTCGATTATTTCCTAAACAGCGTTATCTTCTGTCGGTCAGATACTCATCCCTGCGCTGGATTTGCATTAGCAAGCTTTGGGCAATTCCTACGAAAATGGCCCATCTCGCCACAGTCGTAGCAAGACCCCGGTGGAAAACGAGCTTGAGCAGGATTGTTGTTAACTTGATTTGGTGCAGCTGTTGTTGGGCAAACCCTCGTTGTATGACCTATAAGTCCGCAAACTTGGCATGTGCGGCACTTCACACCAGCATGATGATGTAGGCCACATTGGTTGCACAAGGGTGCAGTTCCGTTGTAGGATTTCCTGGCAGGGGGTTGAGCTGGTTGGTTGGGGACGGCTTGATCATTGTGAGTAACCATGGCGGAGTTCTGAGAAGCCTTTCACTTCTTTGACCTCTTAGGGGATCCAGTCTGTTCATCCATGGTCTTTGATTCCTCAATTGGGTTCGATTCCTCGACCGGTTTCTTGTCACCTTTTCGGAAAAGTTTACCTTTCCTGATCTTTGATTCAGTCAAGGTTGCAGATAGCTCAATGGCCTGTCTAACTGTAGTAGGGTTGCTACCAGTCACAATGTCTTGTATTGAGTCAGGGAGGCCATCAATGTACTTTTCGATTGCCTTATCCAAAGGCGTGACCATGTTTGGGCATAACAGACTTAACTCCTCATAACGGTCTGTGTAGGCTCGATGCTCACCGCTATATTGCGTAAGATCGTCAAATTCCCTTTCCAAGGCCCTGATCTCGTGACGAGGACAGAATTCCTTCATCATAAGGGCCCTAAGTTCAGCCCATGTCTGTGCTAGAGCAACTTCTGCACCACGATCTCTCATAACCCCGTTCCACCACGTAAGGGCCCTCTTCTGGAACACACTTGAAGAAAACTCGACCTTGCGATTGTCAGGACACTGCACGTGGCGGAAAGTATTCTCAATGCTCTCGAACCATTGAAGAAGCCCAGTCGCTCCCTCAGAACCACTAAACTTGAGTGGTTTAGCCGAGTTAAAACTCTTGAAATTGCATGGACCATTGTTGCTGTTGTTTGCTTGGTTCCATTGAGCAAAGAGGTTTGGGAATTGAGCAGCCATTTGCTGCGCAATAATTTCTGCCAGTTCGGCAGTCGCTATCTGGTTTTCGCGTCGAGGAGGCATTCTAAAAGAGGAAACATGAAATGAAACGAGTGAGAGAATTAGACGAAAAGAATGGGATGAACAAATCTGATGAAAGCAAGGATAGTGGTCATTTGTTTGTTACTACAAAGCAACAAACGACCCCAGTGATTAATCAAAGTAAATAGGTCAAAAATAATGTATCGCGAAGACATGCTCGCCTATAAGTGAACACTCATCCCAAGAATTCCCAGGTAAGCACAACTGGTCTCGCGTCTGATGAGATATATACGAAGTGCTTGCCTAGACAGAAAACCCAGAATACAGGCATTCACCCTTCCAGTTTACACGTGTTCACATTATTTAAAACCCAAAACTTAGACGAGATTTTGAAAACTTAAAGGGGTTCAAAACCTTACAATAGAGGGTTCAAAACCTAGTAATCAATCATCCTAGAACAGATGATTAGTTTTCAAAGCGGTTTTGAAATTTATGTTCTTGTTGTGATTGTCGCCTAAGGATAGGTGACGGTATTGTTTTATGACTAAACGCAAGTAAACTCGCGTTAGGGTCCTAAGAAGGTTATAGACTAGGTCAAAGCATTACTAATAACCTAATTCCCTATAACCATTGGCTCTGATACCAACTTTTCTGTCACACCCCGACCATGTAGAACATACAAAACGTGGCGGAAACGTCGGGGGGTGTTGTAACAGAATTAATTGTTTCAAATCCATGGCAATTGAAGTTTCGTTTTATTAATCAAACAAGAGAGTTACATTGTTTTAAACAAGAAACAAAGAGTATATAACAAAAATTAACTAGTTCTTGTCTCGTTTTAAGTCACTAAGGCACAGGTCCGCCTAAGTATGTCTTGATAAGTCCTACGCATCATCTCCTGAAAACACATGTGAAAATAGGTACGTCAGCATAAAAATGCCTGTGAGATACATAGGTTTTGTGAAAACAGAATTCATGACTTATGTTTGAGAAAATGTTTAGTCATGAACCTTGTGATTTGCTTTGTTTTGTAAATCGTTTGAAAAACAATAAGATCAGATGATATGTATAGATAAATGTAAGGTTAAATGAATAACCAAGAAAAATGAGTTTGTATAAGATAAGTTGTTTGTAAAACAATGTCTTGTGAAAAGTATGTTATCTGTATAAAATGCTATATGTCTCAAATTGAAATGATTCAAATAACGCTACGATATGTAATACCATACAAACACTTATATATAGGAAGTACCAGCGGCGTATCCACCATGCTTGTATCATATTACACACGCCTCGTTACTTAAATCACTTACTCAAACCAAACCATCAAGATGTAATGTTTAACAATTGTAGAAATGTTTATGTATAGTCAATTACGGGTCACACGGTTCAATAGCTACAAACGGTTCAAATGATCAAACGGTTACAACGGTTCAAAATGTAATATAATGTGTTCATATGCTGGATGAGCATATGCAACAATATGCAATGTAAAACAATGTACTAAGTATGCACACAATGGGCATACATAGCATGTAATGTAAAATGATGTACTAAGTACGCACACAATGGGCATACATAGCATGTAATGTAAAACGATGTACTAGGTACGCACACAATGGGCATACATAGCATGTAATGTAAAACGATGTGCTAAGTACGCACACAATGGGCATACCTAGCATGAAATGTAATGAAATCATGTACTATAATGTACTAACGAACATAGCAGGTATATGATGTGAAAGCATGGAAAGCATGAAAGTAACAAGTAGGCACATGTGTTTCACCCCAAAACAGTTTGGAAAACAGTAAAAGAGGGGTCTATGTACTCACTTGAGATTGCTCAGAAGTCCTAAGATAACCACCAAGCAATGCTAGAGATCACGGAATCAAACGACACCTAATATAGGTAACTGTGTCAATAAACCGGACCTAAATCGGAGGATCGGATAGAATGAGGGTTCGTAAACCAAACGAGTATGGAGACTCGTGTGATATGGTTTAACAAAGCCCACATACTAAAACGAAACTTAACCTAAGTGTTTGTGACCCATTACGACCCGTTTAGGTAGCTTATGCTACTTTAACGCGTCGTTCGCGTAAAACGCGTTCGGAACGCCTAACTAGTCCTATGACGAGTAAAATATGCCTTAACATGTCTAATATGGTTGTCAAATCAGTTTAGATGTCAAAAGTTATGTTATATATGTTTAAAATGAATTTTGGCATCAAAGGGGTATTTTGGTAATTTACCTAAGGCATATAAACTACCTATCATACAACTACTTAAACGAAGCGACCATAAGGTATAACCTCGGAAGGTTATTCCCTATATGCTATGGTCACCTAATGTGTTTGGTCGGATCCTAATGATCGACCAAATGGGCCGGGTTCGAAGGTATAAGCGATTTATTAGATCGCTTACCCTACGACCCTAGACAACGTGGTAATCAGTAGGCATTGTCACAAGGGACTATAACCATCGTGATTACAATCACGTTGCGAAGTTCAAACGAACTTCGCATTGACCATAAACTGGTCAATGCAGAAAGTCAAACAAAGTTTGACTTTCAGACTCGAAAAGCAATAAAAGAACGAAGGAATACTTACGAAGGGTCCCCGAATGCTAATCTAGATCAAAATAACTCAGGTATGAAACAATGGTTCCAACTTAGAGTCTTTTTGATCAGATTCTTGTGGGTTTTGAAGCAAATGGGGGTGGGGTATTTATAGTATTTCCCGAACCATTAAGATCGTTTCTTGAAGAACGTGATCGAATCTCGTGCGTACACTTGTTGGAAAGTTGTGGTGGCTAAAAATGACCCTTAATGAGCTGAAAGGTCAAGTGTGGGTTTGTGGTTGTTAATTAAACAGCTGTGATCAGCTGACTAATCGATCTTATCTGTTCTGGGACCCTGACGCGGACCGCGTAAAGATGTACACAAACCTTACGCGGGCCGCATGGCCATGTCTGATCAGAAACAAGTTTGTTAAATGACAGTTTCAGTCCCTGTTATGTGTTTATGTCATTTCCGACACTTCTAAGGCTCGTAAAGCCAACTTTAAGGCCCTAAAATGATGCCTAAACATTGTGGACATGAAACATGCTCAAAAATATGTCGGATGTCAGTTCGTTTGGTCGTACGATCGCGATGTTCGCTTAATTACGACGGAATACGCATAAGCGAGAAAAACGATCGAAATGACGCGAAGAATGGATTTTTCTTATGCCAAACACTAAAATAAAATGTTTTAGTGCTCTCAAAAATTTTTGGATGTCCGGATGTATTCAGAACGTAAGTTATGCGCGAAAGTGCAAACTTGTGCACTTTTTGACGCTTTTAGTTCCTGAATGACCCAGAAGTTTATTTTAGCACACCGAACCCCTCAAAGCCTATTTTTAAGTTATGTAAGGGATATTTATGGTGTGTTTAACTTATGGTCATATTCCGGAATGTCTGTTCCAGTACGAATCGTCATACTTTCGCAGTTTGTCAAGTTTAGTCCCTGTAAGCGAATTAACTTGTTTTCGGCATACCAAACCTTCCAAAACTTATTTCTAAGTTATGTAAAGGTTATTTAAGGTATGTTAAGCCTATGTCACTATTCCGGAGTGTTTGTTGCATTAAACTGGTTATATTTACGCATTAGTGCGCGTATAACCTTCCCGAAAGCGATTTAGAGCTTGAAATCGAACAAGAGTTGATATGTGCAAAAGATACACATATTTATACAAGTCCAAAGTATGAAACACAATATTTCATTGATTTGGTATTTGTTTGCTGGTCGCAGTGACACAGGTGTCACAATAGTCATTAGCTTCGATCGAGCCTCCATTTAACATGTATAGTTCTATAGGAGTAACGCACCGCCCGTAGACTTGTGGCCATGTTAAAACATCATTCTTTATTGCATGCCATGTTACGTTTATCTTGAATAACTTAAGTTTCCATGTGGATTCGTTTTAAACTTTTATGCTTATACATATATAGAAAACTTGTATACTCGCCTTTGCTTTTGCATTGAACTTTATTTTAAACATGCTACAGGTTGAGGATCATGATGCTATGAAATTGAAGTAGCGACGATGCTTAGATACACATATAGACGCCTTAGGTTTAATATGTTGTATCGATTTTGTTCTTATCATTATGTTATTGTCTTGTATTTGTTGTTATTTGAATTTTCATGTAATGTTTGACAATTTGAAGTTATGAAATGAAACGGTTTTTATTAAATTATTGTCACAAAATAGCGTTATGTGTGATGAGCAATCTTTCTTCATCCCACTCCGATGTTTCCGCCATTGGTTGGGGTGTGACACCATCAGTGCGGTCCTGACCATTGAACGAAACAAGACTCAGGTACCCGTTTACTTCTTCAGTAAAACTCTAAAACTGGCAGAGGCCAAGTATCCCCCATTGGAAAAACTTGCCCTAGCCCTGGTAAAAATAGATAGAAGGCTTCGAAGGTACTTTCAAGCACACCCAATATAAGTGGTCACTGACCAACCCATTGTGCTTGAAAAACCTGAAACTTCCGGGCGATTAGCCAAATGGGCAGTGGAACTAGGTGAACACAACATCACCTATGTTCCAAGTAAAGCTGTCAAAGCCCAATTCTTGGCTGATTTCATTTTATAAATTCCAAAGGAAACAACAACGGAAGTTAACACTACCACAACCGAACCATCTGACCCTGATACCTGGAAGCTTTTTACCGATAGAGCTTCCAGACTTGAAGGGTCAGGGGCAGGGCTAGTCCTAATCAATCCTGATTAATTAGAGTTTACATATGCTCTCCTGCTTGAATTTCAGACAACCAATAATGAAGTCGAGTATGAAGCACTAATTGCTGGACTCAAGCTAGCCAAGAGGATGGATGTTCAAAAGCTTCAAGTCTTCACAGACTCCTTCCTTGTCTCAAACCAAGTGAACGATAGCTACATAGTCAAGGAGCCTAACATGAAGTACAGGGAGAAGGCAAAGGAACTCATAAGTACGTTCCAATCATGTACTATCATACAGGTTCCGAGGTCAGAAAACAAGAAGGCCGATGCATTGAGCAAACTTGCATCCCTCACATTTGTTCATCTCACCAAAAAAGTGTTAGTTGAGGTATTGAAAACGCCATCCATTCAAGAGCTCGCATACAAGATGTAATTACTGAGGAAGGGCTGTCGCAACCCCCGATCCCTTATCTGTCCCGGGAACGGGCGGACGCGAACTCAGAGTTTCGGTGGTATCAGCTTGTTAATTTGGCAGCGGAAATTACATCAGGACCGTAGTTAGGAAATGTTTATCAGAGTAAAACCACCTCATTTAATAATAATAATCACATGGGCAAAACCCAAGTTTCTTATTACAATACGTTTATAGGGATAAACCCTATTTTATTGAATTTAAAACATCGTCTTTTAGGTAACTTTTATAGCCACATTTTTTCCAAGCCTTCAGTGCTCTCCAGCTGGCGTTTTACTAATTGGCTGTCACATTATGTTACCTGAAACGCGTTTTAAAAACATTTGTCAGCGGGAAATACTGGTGAGTGAATCCCAGTTTAATCAAGAAACATTTTATTAATTAAAACAGTATTGAGAGTGATCACATTGTTTATTTCTACACAATTACTCATTCAGTACTGTCAATCCTGACTTGTGGGTCATATTACACATTGGCTAACTCGTCGTCCAATGGTAATGTACTGTCATCTCTGACTTACTACTTCGCGGTAGTAAATTTTATATACAAAACCCCAACATACCGGCAGTAATTGAAGAACTACAAAGACTCAATCACCGCTTAATCGCATTGTAAAACATTTAAGGTTTTGTAAAATATTACAAAAAGGTTAACAAAAAGAGGATAAACTCACTTTGCTATCTTAGACTTCGCGTAAGGGTTTCCTGGAAATAATCTATAGTTTACACAAATGTACATATGTTAGTATAATAACCCTTTGAAAATATTAGTGATACCCTCCCCGAGACGGCATTCCAACAACTACGTCGGGCAGAACCACGACAGTAATTACGGAACCCTAAATCAATCGGGCAGCGTATCTACTACGAAACTGGGGTTATAATACTTACAACGGAGCAGAACCTTGCTAATTAGGGGGTATAATACCAGCTTTATAAAGCCTATATTCATAATTTGTGATAGAGAAATGAATTGTGAACGAACTGAAATGAAGTCCGATGGCTCCTTTATATAGGGCTGATATCTGACTCTCACGCGGCCCGCGTAAGAGTAGCCATAGGGCTACGCGGCCTGCGTTGACCTCCGGTCAATGCGTAGCTCATCCGGATCACCACTAGGCTTGACACGATGATGACACGTGTCATCACCGGGCTGCGCCACTATATTGATCTCATGCGGCCCGCGTAAACTAATCAAGGGTCTTACGCGGCCCGCCTGAACTATAGAAATCAAACGAAATCAGATCTACATCTTCATACCGCCCGCGTAAGGTTGGGGTGGGGTCCGACGCGGCCCGCCTCAACTTAAAATTTTCAGATTTTTAATTATTTTAATTACTATAACGTATTTCGGGCTCGGTTTTGACATACGGGATGTATTTTAAAGACATATTAGGACATTTTTAAATATAATAGGGTGTCGAAAATAATTCGAGTGTCGGTTTTACTGAGGGTTGTTACATCCTCTCCACCTTGTTTTAGAGCTCGTCCTAGAGATCTACTGGAACAAGTGCGGATATTTCCTTTGCATTTCAGATTCAAGCTCCCATGTATACTCAGGTCCTCTTTTGGAGTCCCACTTCACTTTGACCAGAACTAATCTCTTATGCTTGAGGTTCTTGACTTTCCTGTCTTCAATTTGTAGAGGCCTTTCTACAAACTTGAGTTGTTCATTTACCTCTATATCCTTAAGAGGTACTATCAGTGATTCATGAGCTAAACACTTCTTGAGATTAGATACATGAAACACATCATGTATTCCTGCCATTTCCTCTGCCAGTTGTAGCTGATAGGCTACAGGTCCTATTCTTCTAATAATCTCAAAAGGTCCAATATACCTGGGACTTAGCTTTCCCCGTTTGATGAATCTTACTACTCCTTTCCAATGAGAGACTTTCAACAATACTTTATCTCCTACTTGAAATTCCAATGGCTTGCATCGGTTATTAGCATAACTCTTCTGTCGATCACGTGCTGCTTTCAGTTGTTCCTTGACTTGAATAATCTTATCAGTTGTTTCTTGCACTATCTCAGGTCCAGACAGTTTCTTTTCCCCAATTCCTGCCCAACAGACTGGGGTTCGACACTTTCGTCCATAAAGTGCTTCGAATGGTGCAGCACTGATACTTGTGTGATAACTATTATTATATGAAAATTCTATCAAAGGTAAGTGATCATCCCAATTACCTCCAAAATCAATTACACAAGCTCTAAGCATGTCTTCCATTGTCTGAATTGTTCTTTCGCTTTGTCCGTCTGTTTGAGGATGATAAGATGTGCTTAGATTTAACTTGGTTCCCATAGCTTTTTGGAAACTTGATCAAAAATGAGAGGTAAATCGACTATCCCTATCAGAAACAATTGATAAAGGTATTCCATGTAAAGAAACAATTTCATTTACATATAATTTGGCTAGCTGTTCCATACTGAAAGTTTCCTTCATTGGTAGGAAATGAGCTGACTTGGTTAGCCTATCTACAATCACCCAGATTGTATCATTACCTTTCTTTGTTTTGGGTAATTTGGTAACAAAATCAATTGTTATCAATTCCCATTTCCACACTGGCATTTCTAGTTGTTGTAACAAGCCTGAGGGTTTCTGGTGTTCAGCTTTAACTTGTGAACAAGTTAAACATTTAGAAACATAAGCTGCTATGTCCTTTTTCATTCCTATCCACCAGAAATTATTTCTTAAATCCTGGTACATTTTATCATTTCCTGGATGCATCGTATACTTAGACTTATGGGCTTCTTCTAATATATGATGACGTAGGTTTCCTAATTTACGTATCCATATTCTACTCTCATGGAATCTCCAAATTCCATCTTTTCCTTGTTCTAATTCCTTACTCATACCTTTTAGTTTTTCAGCATCATCCTTGATTACTGATTCTTGTGCTTTTCTGATTTGATCATTTAAATCTACTTGCAGATTTAATTTAAGAGAACGTACCCTTTTTGGCTTTTCATAATACTTTCGACTTAAAGCATCTGCCACTACATTTGCTTTTCCTTCATGATACTGGATATCACAATCATAATCACTGAGCATCTCCATCCAGCGTCTTTGTCTCATATTCAACTCCTTTTGCTTGAAAACATACCTTAAACTTTTATGATCAGTGAATATGGTAAACTTACTACCATAAAGGTAATGTCTCCAAATTTTAAGAGCAAAAATTATAGATCCTAATTCTAAATCATGGGTTGAATAATTCTCTTCATGATTCTTAAGTTGTCTAGATGCGTAAGCTATAACCTTTTGGCGTTGCATCAACACACATCCATAGCCTAATTTAGAAGCGTCACAATAGACTACAAAATCTTCAGTTCCTTTTGGTAACGCTAATATGGGTGTATGGGTTAATTTATGCTTAAGGGTTCTAAATGCTTCTTCTTGTTTTAATCCCCATTCAAACTTAACAGATTTACAGGTTAGCTTAGTTAAAGGAATGGCTATTCTAGAAAAATCTTGAATAAATCTTCTATAATAACCGGCTAATCCTAAGAAACTTCTAACCTCGGTTGGTGACTCAGGGGTTTTCCATTTAGTAATCGCCTCGATCTTTGTTGGATCTACATGAATTCCTTCATGATTGACTAGGTGTCCAAGAAATTGTATCTGTTCTAACCAAAACTCGCACTTTGAAAATTTAGCGTAAAGATTTTCCTTTCTTAATAAACTTAAAAGTGCGTGCAAATGCTTTGCATGATCCTTCTTATTTTTAGAATAAATGAGAATATCATCTATAAAAACAATTATGAATTTATCCAAATATGGCTTACATATTCGGTTCATCATGTCCATAAATGCAGCTGGGGCATTGGTTAAACCGAATGGCATGACAGTAAATTAACAATGGCCATACCTTGTTCTACTGCGGTTTTAGGAATGTCCTCTTCCTGTACCTTTAATTGATGATATCCCGACCTTAAATCGATTTTAGAGAAAAATCGAGCTCCTTGCAGTTGATCGAACAGATCATCGATTCTTGGTAATGGGTACCGATTCTTAATCGTGACTTTGTTCAATTCACGGTAGTCAATGCACATACGCATTGATCCGTCCTTCTTTTTAACAAACAGTATCGGCGCTCCCCATGGCGACGAACTTGGTTGTATAAATCCTTTCTCCAACAATTCGTCTAATTGTTTCTTCAATTCTAGCATTTCTGCAGGTGCCAAACGGTAAGGTGCTTTGGCAATCGGTGCTGTTCCTGGTATTAAATGGATTCTGAATTCAACTTCTCTATCTAGAGGTTGCCCTGGCAATTCTTCTAGAAATACATCTGAAAACTGTGACACTACTGGAATATCTTTCAAATCCTTTCCTTTAGTGTTAGTGATTATAGAAATCAAATACACTAATGACCCTTTTCTTATATAACTTGCAGTTTTCATCACAGAGATGAATTTTGTGGATCTAGATGGTTTATCTCCTTTTATTGTGATCGTTTTATCTTTTGGTGAATTTACTTGAATTGACTTTTGATCACATAAAATACTGGATTTATTGGCTATTAACCAATCCATTCCTAAAACAACATCAAATCCTGCCAAATTCATGGGATAAAGATTTGCAATAAATTTCTGATTTAAAATTTCTATTCTTGCTCCCTGCAAGATTTCAGAAATCCTAACGGTTTCTCCATTAGCTGTTTCTACTAGACATTCTTGTGGTAGTTTAGTTAATGACTGATTTAGAAATTTGCAAAATGATGTATTAATAAAACTTTGGTTCGCACCAGAGTCAAATAATACTTTAGCAAAAATATCATTAACTAAAAACGTACCAGCTATGACATCTGGAATCATCTTAGCTTCATCTGTAGTCAGAACAAATGCTCTAGCATTTTGAGTATTCTTGTTGTTTGTAGTTGGAGCTAATTTCGGACAATTAAGCTTGATATGACCTTGTTCTACGCAGTTGTAACATATCCTGTTATTAGCTTTCTTCCTGCAATTTTCCTCCTTGTGTCCCGATATTTTGCAAAAGTTACAGTATATGGAGCATCTTCCTGAATGCTTTCTTTTGCAATTCTTACAGTAAGGTGCAGAGGTAGAACCTACATTTTTCCCACGATTAAAATTTCCAGAACGAAATTCTTGTGTGAGCTTCTGGGATAGGTTCCTCCTTTGGTCCTCTTCTCGGGTACGGACTAATTCGTCTGTCAAGGTATTTGCTAGTTCTACAACTTCTTCTATGGTTTGAGGTCTAGCTGCCTTGACTACGTGTCTTATCTCCCCAATTAATCCCCAAATATAACGGTAGATCAATACTGGTTCTGGTGAAGCAAATGTTGGCACTATTCTAGCATATTCGAAGAATAATTTAGTGTATCCCTTATCATCCACACCAGTCATCCTAAGGTTTAGGAATTTGTTAGCTATCATGTCACAACCCCCGCCCCCTTATCTGTCCCGGGAACGGGCGGCCGCGAACATTCGTTTGTGGTGGTATCAGTTATTAATTTGGCAGCGGAAATTTCATCAGGACCATAGTTAGGAAATATTTTATCAGAGTAAAACCACCTTATTTGATATTAATAATAACAAGGGTAAAACCCAAGTTTCTTATTACAACATTTTTATAGGGTTAAACCCTCTTTTATTGAGTTTAAAACATCGTATTTTAGGTAACTTTTATAGCCACATTTTTCCAAGCCTTCAGTGCTCTCCAGCTGGCTTTTTACTAATTGGCTTTCACATTGAGTTACCTGAAACGCGTTTTAAAAACATTTGTCAGTGGGAAATACTGGTGAGTGAATCCCAATTTAATCAAGAAACATTTTATAAATTAAAACAGTATTGAGAGCGATCACATTGTTTATTTCTACACAATTACTCATTCAGTATTTGCCACTCGACCGGATCTATGGCTATGGTCAAGTTACACATTGGCTAACTCGTTGTCCAATTGTAACGTACTGTCTTACCGACTTACTACTCGCAAGTAGTAAATTTTGTATACAAACCCCCAATATACTGGCAGTAATTGAAGAACTACAAAGACTCAATCACATTGTAAAATAATTAAGGTTTTGTAAAACATTCCAAAAAGGTTAACAAAAAGAGGATAAACTCACATTGCTATTATAGGTCTTTCCTTTGTGGCTTCCTGGTTATAATCTAGTTAAATAAATAATGTACACGTGTTAGTATAATAACCCATTTTAACATTAGTAATACTCTCCCCGAGACGGCATTCCAATGACTACATCGGGCAGAACCACGACAGCCCTTACGGAATCCTAGATCAATCGGGCAGCGTATCTAATACGTATCCAGGGGTTATAATACTTACAACGGAGCAGAACTTTGCTATTTAGGGGGGTATAATACCCTCTTAATAAAGCCTATATTCAGAAATGAGAGAAAAGAAACGTTTGAGCGATTCTCGACTAAAATCCGATGGCCTCTATTTATAGTTGCTGAATCTCGTTCCCTCGCGGCCCGCGTAAAGGTAGACCAAGGTCTACGCGGCCCGCGTTGACCCCAGGTCAAACGTAGCTGGGCTGAGTCATCGAGTAGGCCTGCTGGGTGTTGGGCCACGTGGCCACACCGGGCTGCGCCACCTTTTTAGTCTCTCGAGGCCCGCGTTAGCTTAACGGGTAGCTTACGCGGCCCGCTTGAACTTAAGAAAATCAAAGGAATCAGGTCTTAGCCTTGATACCGCCCGCGTAAAGGTTGGGGTGGGTCTACGCGGCCCGCCTCAACTTAATATTTCTTGTCTTTTTATTTATTTTTATTGCTATATTGTATTTCGGGCTCGGTTTTTACATACGGGTTGTATTTAAAAATATATATATACGGGTATTCTAAATATATTAGGGGTGTCGGAAATATTGATATATCTTGGTACAACTCCTGGATTATTTAATAGAATATATAGTGCACTCACATTAAGTATAGTGACCCAATTCTACTTTATCCCTACGTTACGAGACAGAACCCCAACGAATTTTAGGCAAAGCCTTGACATACTTTAGGGGTCTTACGTCACTTGGACAGGGTATCAGTGATCAGGGGTTACAATACTTAAAATGGGGTAGGGTTTTGTAGTATTTATAAGTAAAATACTTAAATAAACTAATAGATTAGAAGAGAGGAGAGGTCGAGAGGAAGGAATTGGCAAATGAAAATGAGAAGGCATGGCTTCTATATATACTGTCTTTGGAAAAATTGGATTGCACTTAACTCTTGGCCACGTACACCTTTCCATTTTTCAATTCTTCATTGTTAAGTTTCATGATTTTATTTTATTTTATTATATGTACGTACATTTCAAATGTGAATGTTTACATTCACTTATAAACATATATATGGAAGGTTTTTATTTACTTATTATTTTATTATATATATATATATATTATAACCGCTTCACATATTTGGCGCTTATAACTTCTAAAATATGACCTTTTATAAAACAATGTATATGTTATTAGAACAAGAATAATTTTATCTACATTTTGAACCAAGTTCCATTAAAAACATAGTAGGTTCAATTATAATGTATCTTTATCAATTAGTTATTAAACGGTTCATATGCTTGCCCAAAATATCTTATATTTTCAATGGTCAATTTACCCATGATGCATCCTTTTAATAACATAAGTTTTTATATATATTATATAATTTTTTTTTGGAATGTTACATATCTATTCCTTCTCATTTGGTGGGCAGAATTTCCTTTCTACCTTGTTCTTAAATTCTTCCCATTCCATATTATAAGTTCTATCACTCCCTCTTGATTGGAGGATAGTGTTCCACCATTCTAGTGCTGAATTCTTAAACAGATTAGAAGCAAACAGTATCTTATCTTCTTCAGCACACTTACTTATTCTTAAGACTGCCTCAGTTTTCTCTATCCAGCATAGGGTCGCAATGGCCCCTTCGTTGCCCGAGAATTCTATTGGTTTACAAGACCAGAATTCTTTATAAGAACAACCGTAAGGCATGGTTCTTCTTCTTTTGGGAATGGGCATCTGAAGTACAGGTCCATTGTTTACATTGTTTTCGGGTTCTATGGGTCGCTTACTGCTATGCTTACTTTTATTATTCGCGTCTTGAATCGTTTGAATAATAAATGGCATCGCATCTATGATTCCTTGTGCCACTATGTGTTGAACAACACTATTATCCATTTGGTTTCCATTGTTATTGATGCTTGGATTCTCATTAACCACGTTAATGTTACTCTGGTTATCATTATTCAGATTTCCTTGATTTCCTTCGTCAGCCATCTGAATTTTAAACATTTACTCCATATTAATATCACAATATAATATTTAATATAGTTAATCACATGACACGCAATCTAGCCAAAAACGTCGATCATTGCGACTTTTACTCTATTCTCCATATACTATTATGCATCTATTACATACTAGTACTGAAATAAAAATTACAATATCAACAGAAATAGAACTACACTAATAGTAACAGGCATCCGTACATACATATTTTATTTTATTTTATTATTATATTATTATTATTATTATTACCCTCTCCTCTATCACATCACGGATATGGATTTATCCAAAAATCCATATTGCGCTCATCGTATTTCCATACGAGACGCTCTCCTACCTATCGCATTCTCTCACTGCTTTCTAGAATTTCCTCCCAAAAAGTCCTAAGTTCTTGCACGTTTTCTACACTCATTGGGGGTGCAGGTTCTAGGACTGGGTTCGGAATCTGGGGTGCGGTTTCCTGATATGGGGGTGAAAGTGCCTGAAATCGGTAAGGATCTTCTAAGATTCCCCTAATGTAGTTATCATGGTAATAGGGATCTAAAGGGTCCATACCTGGATAGGCTCCTATGTTCTGTATAGGTGTGTCTTCATGAATCGGGTAACGTTGCACATAGTCCCTAACGTCATCCCACCAGGGATCGTAATTTGGGTCTAGGGGATTTGGTGCTGGTACCCTAGGGATTTCTCCTGGGTTGAAGTCATGCATCTCCACTTGGTTTTCAGGGTTTTCTATCTTCATTTGGTTGGTCAGGGATTTGCAATTGTGGTTGGGGTGCTATTGTTTGCTCCAGATTAGGGGCAACAGCAGTTGTGGCTAGGATATGGAAATTGGCTAGGCTTCTATTAAGCATATCCTGTGTATGGGCATCTGTCTTTCGCTTAGCAGCTGCTAAAACTCTTTGATGTTGCAACTTTCACATTCTTTTCCTACGTGCAAAGGCTTCCTTACTGAACCATCCTCGTTTCTTATGAGGGAAATGGCTCTTCTGACTGAGCTTTAAAAGCAAACATCCCTTCTTCCTGATCAGCAGAATACCCAGAAAGGGTAGGCTGTGAAGAGGTACCTTCACTCCTAGGTGAATCAGACAACTGACGACACATGTCTGAGGGTCCTTGATCACTCATACTGTAAACTAACAAATAGTCAAATAACACATAACAAATAAATACAGTTATGCACGTATTTCTATAATTTATTTCCTAACACAAAGTTTAGAATTTAAGTGTCAGCAGAACACTTCTTTGGCTTAGACCAGTGGCTAGGCTCTGATACCACCTTCTTTCGCAACCCCCGATCCCTTATCTGTCCCGGGAACGGGCGGACACGAACTCAGAATTTCGGTGGTATCAGCTTGTTAATTTGGCAGCGGAAATTAATCAGGACCGTAGTTAGGAAATGTTTATCAGAGTAAAACCACCTCATTTAATATTAATAATCACATGGGCAAAACCCAAGTTTCTTATTACAATACGTTTATAGGGATAAACCCTATTTTATTGAATTTAAAACATCGTCTTTTAGGTAACTTTTATAGCCACATTTTTCCCAAGCCTTCAGTGCTCTCCAGCTGGCTTTTTACTAATTGGCTGTCACATTGTGTTACCTGAAACGCGTTTTAAAATCATTTGTCAGCGGGAAATAGTGGTGAGTGAATCCCAGTTTAATCAAGAAACATTTTATTAATTAAAACAGTATTGAGAGCGACCACATTGTTTATTTCTACACAATTACTCATTCAGTACTGTCAATCCTGACTTGTGGGTCATATTACACATTGGCTAACTCGTCGTCCAATGGTAACGTACTGTCATCCCCGACTTACTACTCGCGGTAGTAAATTTTGTATACAAAACCCCAACATACCGGCAGTAATTGAAGAACTACAAAGACTCAATCACCGCTTAATCACATTGTAAAACATTTAAGGTTTTGTAAAATATTACAAAAAAAAGGTTAACAAAAAGAGGATAAACTCACTTTGCTATCTTAGACTTCGCGTAAGGGTTTCCTGGGAATAATCTATAGTTTACACAAATGTACATATGTTAGTATAATAACCCTTTGAAAATATTAGTGATACCCTCCCCGAGACGGCATTCCAACAACTACGTCGGGCAGAACCACGACAGTTATTACGGAACCCTAAATCAATCGGGCAGCGTATCTACTACGAAACTGGGGTTATAATACTTACAACGGAGCAGAACCTCGCTAATTAGGGGGTATAATACCAGCTTTATAAAGCCTATATTCATAATTTGTGATAGAGAAATGAATTGTGAACGAACTGAAATGAAATCCGATGGCTCCTTTATATAGGGCTGATATCTGACTCAAACGCGGCCCGCGTAAGAGTAGCCATAGGGCTACGCGGCCCGCGTTGACCTCCGGTCAATGCGTAGCTCGTCCGGATCACCACTCGGCTTGACACGATGATGACACGTGTCATCACCGGGCTGCGCCACTATATTGATCTCACGCGGCCCGCGTAAACTAATCAAGGGTCTTACGCGGCCCGCCTGAACTAAAGAAATCAAACGAAATCAGATCTACATCTTCATACCGCCCGCGTAAGGTTGGGGTGGGGTCCGACGCGACGCGGCCCGCCTCAACTTAAAATTTTCAGATTTTTTATTATTTTAATTACTATAACGTATTTCGGGCTCGGTTTTCACATACGGGGTGTATTTTAAAGACATATTGGGACATTTTTAAATATAATAGGGTGTCGGAAATAATTCGAGAGTGTCGGTTTTACTGAGGGTTGTTACAAGGGCCAAACTGGATGACCCCTTTGATAAAGTTCCTAAGAAGTGGTGAGTTACCGGATGATCAGACGGAGGCCGAAAGGGTTCATATCAAGTCAAGGCAGTATGTGTTACAAAGAGAAATCCTTTATAAAAGAGGTTACCTTGCACCACTACTTCGATGCGTTGGCTCGGAACAAAGCCAGTATCTGATCAAGGAGGTTCACGAACGAATATGTGGGGCTCACTATGGCCCAAGATCGGTAGTCTCAAAGTTGGTGAAACTTGGATACTTTTGGCCTTCCATGCACCGAGACACTTCTGAACAGCTGTGAAAATGTGAAGCTTATCAGTTGCATGCTCCAGTACCCAAAAGCCCTAAGCATGACCTTGTTCTCATCTCCTCGGCTTGGCCGTTTCACAAATGGGGTATGGACATTGTTGGTTAGTTCCCACCAGCTAAGGGAGGAGTCAAATTCTTGTTGGTAGCTGTTGATTACTTCCCCAAGTGACCAGAAGTAAAACCACTGGCTAAAATTTCAGGGAAACAAGTCATTGATTTCGTTTGGGAAAGCATAATATGTCGTTTTGTGCTCCTAGGGGTACTAGTTATGGACAACGAAAAGCAGTTTGCCGAGAAGCCTTTTAACTCCTGGTGTAAAGAGTTCAGGATAACTCAAGTATTCGGTTCGGTTGCTTACCCACAATCAAACGGCCAGGTCGAAAGGACAAATCGAAGCATTTTAGAAGGGATTAAGGCCCGATTGGGAAGATATGACAACAACTGGCTTGAGGAGCTTCCCAATGTCCTATGGGCAATCCGAACAACTAAGAAGACAAGCCACAAGAAAACACCCTAAAGTCTAGTGTTTGGATCGGAAGCTGTAATCCCAGCGGAGATCGGAGTTACAACACAACGACATTCAACACTGATCTCGAGTCAAACAAAACGGAGACCATGTGAAATTTGGAACTCCTCAAAGAAGCTCGTGATTAAGTCGCTATACGGGAAGCGAAGTACAAACAAAAGATGGAATCATATTACAATGCTCGGGTGAAGCATGAACGATTCAAGCCTGGGGACCTTGTGCTTCGAAACAATGAAGCCAGTAAGAAAGAAAGTCAAGGAAAACTCGGACCTAAGTGGGAAGGGCCATACACCCTCCTTGAAGCCCACAAGGTAGGATCATACAAACTGGTTGATGCATAAGGTAAAAAGATTCCCCGCCACTGGAACGGTAAAAACCTTAAAAGGTTCCACGTCTAGTCAAAATGTCTTAGAAAGTGTTTCAAGAGTTGTTCTACCCTCCCTTGTAATCAAAGTACTTTTGAATGAATGAATGACGAAGTTTTTTTTTTATCAAAACTTGGCTTTCTATCCTATAATCAGGTTGAGAACCTAGCAAAAAACTCCATGGCAAGGGCCATGTAAGGGGATGAGCTCCCAGGCCACATCGCTCAATAGGTTCAAGGGTTGAATGGACCTATATAAGGGGTGAGTTCCTAAATCAATACAACTCCATGAGACTTAGAAAAATTTTAAAATATGTCTCATAGATGGGTTTGAGCAGCCTACATCAAATGTTCCTTAAGCCTTAAAAATGGCTTACGAACCAAAAAGACACCAAGTGGGTGTTCTAAATAGGATAGGTGGTGTGTCTTCTTGTTAAAAATACTTTAAGGCTAAGTGACTGCAACACTAAACCCTTCAAGGTATAAATAGCAAAAGGATGCACAACCTAAAACAAAGACAACTCATAAAACCTACAAAAACACAAGGGAATAAGCAGAACAACATAACATAAAATATAAGGAGTTAAACATAACAAAGGCCATACTGGTCATCCAACCTACACATTGTCCAAAAGCCTTCAAGGCTTCAACCATCAAGGGACCTAAACGGTTCGAAAATAAAACATGTTTAAACATACATCACAATATTATTCAAGGTGCTAAGATAGCTACGAAAAAAGGTTTTAAAGTCACTTAGTAGCATCAGAGATGGTAGAATTCGTTGCCTCAACCTTCTTCACGTTTGCATCATCCTGGGGTTTCTTAGCCTTCTTCTTCTTCCTCCCACCTATACCTGCTGCCTTGGAAGCTTCGAGGCTTGAACCCTTTGAGCCTTCACCACCTTCAGAAAACGTCTGTTCACTATCATCGGAACAAGGACGTTTCTTTGAAAGGTACTTCATCACCTCAGCACAAACGGCCTCATTAAGGCCGCAGGGTTTCAGCTCCTGCAAGAAAGAGAGAGGTTTGCCAAAGCATTCGGAGACTTCACCCACATAAGGGTAAGTCAAATGCTCCATCTTCAAGACATAGTCCTTGAAGACTTCGAAGGCTTTGGGTTGGTAAAGAGAAGACTTATCTTGAGGTTCCCCAGCTTCACAGGCTTTGTAACCAGCAGTAAAGCCTTGGTGCCTTCCATGGACAAGGAGCTTGGTGTACACATCACCTAAAGCTTTGTTAAATTCGAATGAGTGAAAAAGATAGGTGACTACCTGTTGAAAGCCATGCTCGATAAGCCATTTTAACTTTAACTACGAATAATATCTAACAAATGTGACTTTTGATAATGAAATTATCAGAGAAACGAAACATTAAAAATAAGTTTTAAGAAACTAAATATAAGAAAGAATAACCAGTAATGATCAAAATCCCCCTAATACTTTTTCAAAGTTTTCTGATTATATATTTATGAAAATCTTATCATAGTAGAACTAGTGAAGTGTTAAAAAATTATTACCTTACCCGGTTGACCACATAACCAAGAATACTCAAGCTATAGATACACCTAACTATCCGGTTTTAAGTAACTAAGTAATTGACCTATCCCTTGTGATTTAGAGTTCTTTAGTTGCACAACTTCACGAACTGAGCGATTTACTATCTACGTGACAATTTTTTGCAAACCCTAACTAATTTCCAAACTCTTTCAATCAATTTTTTTTCCATAGGTGACTTATATGCTTTACCAACCCTTGAAGAAATCTATATATTACCTGCTAAGTTTCAAGCCCTAGATTAATGATCGATATATAATATAGAAATAGATAAAACAGATCAAACATGCATAACCTCATATAGATTACCCACGTAAACTCATTCAAGAATCAATACATAACATATAGATTAATACATCACAAGTTCAAAGATAAACACTTATCTAAAATCACACTTTCATAAACAAAATCATTTAACTTAACAAAGTACTAAGATTCCAAAACACACCATCCTTTCAGAACAATACTTTGTGGTACGAGTGGGCAACCAATCGAGAGCAAAGCTAACAATATTGGTGATACAATGGGCGGGATGTTACAAATGGCATTAGAGCCACTCCTATGTCATTCTGGTTCAGGATGGTGAGGCAAACCTCATAGAGGACGATGAGTCCCTAAGGGGGGTGATTGTAACGATACCGACTATCGAGAAGATTAGAATGGACCAGTGTAACACTCTAGGCAAATCTCATATCGGTAGTGACCTGGAGAGATTCTTAGTTCATAAGACATGCCCCGCCTTTTAAATCATTAACGTGTTGTGGGCTTAGTTGGTTGTGAAGCACATGAAAACTCCATAGTTAAGCGTGCTTAGATGAGAGTGGTACTAGGATGAGTGACCTTCTAGGAAGTCTCCTCTTGGGCAACTAAAAACAAATCTGTGAATTCCTGGATTGACAACTCATCAGGGGTAAAACAGACAACATTAGTGGTACGAGAGAACTAAAAACAAATTCGTAAATTTCTGGATGAGTAACCTATCAGAAGCAAAACAGAGAACATTAAAGGTATGAGAGAAAGAATGTTATAATTTATCGAACACTTTAATAGCATGTATCGATTTAACTAAATTAAAGATCTTCATACCAAAAAAGAATCAAAGGTTAATTAATAAACAAATCTAAATATTAAATTTTAGAATTACTCAAAAAATATCATTCATTAAATAGAAGAATACAGACTCCAATGCAAGAAAAGGCCAAAGAGACAAGGACACCGTTGTCCTTTCCTTCTTTTCTCTTCTTCTCTCACATTTATCACCCAAAAAGCCTCTTTCTTCTCTGCTTCATTTGGATTTACAAAATCTAACCAAAACCCAAGATTCAGATCAGATCACCCAACAAGACACATCAAAATGAAATGGGCATTTGGAGTTGGAAATTGGGAATTAATTTGCACACTAGTGTTTCTTGGATTCTTATTCTACAAGTATTTCATGGTCAGAAGATATGGTTTGAATAATAAACCGGCGGAGAGCGGCCTGCAACCGCCGAGAGGCACCGCAGGGTGGCCGTTGATCGGAGAAACAATAGAGTTCATTGCCTCCGGTTACACTTCTCGTCCGGTCAGTTTCATGGAGAAAAGAAAGTCTCTGTAAGTCAATATTACTAATCTTTCTCCAACTATGTTTTCTTTTTTTTTTTTTTATTAATTTTTTTTGTTTAAGTTTATTGATGCTATAGCCCTATGTTTTGCATGTTTGGATGTTATGCATGTACACTTGTACTTTGTTACTTCGTGTGATTAATGTTATTATTGTTATTGTTGTTTGGATGTTAACCAAAACCTTGTAGTTTTTACTGAATGTACCCTTACTCTTTATCCATTTGTACCATTGGTGTTTTTTTTTGAACGGCCAACAAATCAATCCCGAGCATTCTCGAGGTATCCACTGGACAAACGGAGTATTTTGAGAGTAACCCGAATGGTCCACCACCAATTCCGGGGATAACCCGGTAACCCACCCGTCCGTAGGCACGACGGTAAATTATTAGTAAAACCCGTTTGGCTCAAAGATCGAACCCAGGTTTTCCTGGGTCTCCTATCAATGCCCATCGGCGCCTCGCTCCTTTTTTGCACTAAATGAGAATTGAACTTGAGTCTTCAAAGAAGAACTCAAATCATCCTAACACTTGAGCTAGAGGTCATTGGCGTACCGTTGGTGTTATCACACTCTATACGCTAGTCTAGGCTGGGCGGGTCGGGTGACCGTCGAAGGCCCAAATATTTGGAGGGCCCGCAATTAAAAAAAAGATCTTTTATCTATATTTTTTAATTTTTATTATATACTTAAGCTTTTATTTACATTGGTAGCTTCATACACATACACACACACCTCATGCTCTATTTATTTCTTTCCTGGGTGTTTTGGAGCCGAGGGTCTCTCTGGAAGCAGCCTCTCTATCCCTAGGGGTAGAGGTAAGGTGTGCCTACATCCCACCCTCCCCAGACCCTACAAATAGCTTTGCTATTTGTGGGATTTTACTGGGTATGATTGATTGATTATATACTTAAGCTTTTATATATATGTATTTTAAAAAAATATATATTCGGCCCTGTTTAAAACAATGACTTATATATATATATATATACTAGGTTAGAACCCCGTGTATTACACGGGTTTAATAAATGTAATTTTATATACTAAATAAAAAAACAATATATTTTTAAAAACCTTATTTATTACATGTGTTGAGTAAATATAATTTTATATATTAAATAATAAAAAAAGAGTTAATTACATAGTTAGTCCTTGCACAAAATAACATACTTAGGTACTAATAGTTTAAAATCACCTTCTAGGGTATTAACTTTTCATTTTGTAACCTTTGGAGGTATTAACTTCTAGGGTATTAACAAAGTTAGTCCATGTGGTTTGCACAAAATAACATACTTAGGTACTAATAGTTTAACAAACAATTAACGTTAATACCTCCAAACGTTACAAAATGAAAAGTTAATACCCTAGAAGGTGATTTTAAACTATTAGTACCTAAGTATATTACTTTGTGCAAACCAAAGGGACTAACTATGTAATTAACTCTAAAAAAATTATATCTTTAAGAACCTCATGTATTGTGCGGGTTGAATAAAAGTAATTTTATATACCAAACAATAAAAAGTTATCATTAAAAAAAACTGTGTATTCACGGGTGGAAGAAATGTAATTTTATATGCTAAATAATAAAAAAAGTTATATTTAAAAAATAATCTGTGTATTGTACGGATTGAATAAATTTAATTTTGTATAGCAAATAATAAAAAATGTTATATCTTTAAAATCACTGTGTATTACACGGGTTTATCTATTGTTAGAAAAATCTTTTTAAATCAAAATGGATTTTTTTATTATTTTTTAAATTAGGTTAATACTATTTAAAAATTTTGGATTGATTAATAAGTTACTTAATATAATTTTTCATAGTTAACAATAACAACATTAACAATAAATAATATGCATGTTTATCTACTGTTAAGTGAAACAATGTTTTTTAGTTTAGATAACACTTTACGATTTGAAGTTAAGTTTATGCCAGTGATTTAGAGTTGATAAGATTTATATTAATTTAATTAATATTTAATAATTTAAATTAAATAATAATAATCTACAATTAAAGATGGTTTAGAATAATGATAAGTGTCCCAAAATTGGTTTCTTTTATTATAGTAGATAGATATATTTCAAGTTTTATTATAAATTTTAAGCTTTTTTATATATTATATATTTCTCTCTCTCTATATATATATATTAAGGCTCGATTTTCACTACTCGTCCATGGCCTAAAATTTTTCTAGGATATATTTTATATATTTGTTTGAAAATATATACCCTGACGCTAGTATATATATCAAATTTAGTAGGTATAACAAATAGGTACGTTTAGATGCATTTAGTTGTCAATATTAAAGTGGTCAAATCACAAATGGAATATAAAGCAAGTTTAGGATTGATCTATTTTACTAAAAAGTGAAAAGAATCTGAAATAAAATAAGCATGGGCTTGGTTTTAAAAAGCGCGCCCTAGGCGCAAGGCGCAGGTCTTGGGGCTTTTCGCCTCCCCGCCTTGTGTTTTTCCAGGAAGCGGCATAAAAATGTTGTACCTTGGATGTTTTGACTTGTACATGTAAAAAAAAGCTTAAAACCAACAGCAGAAAGCTTAATTAAAGGTGCAAAAACTGCCGCACGCGTGCCTGGGTTTTCGGAGCTGCATTCGTGCGGGCACGCACGAGTTCAAGCAAATCCCAGCTGAGAAAATCATTTTTTGCACCCCCCCTGCGCGCGGGTAGGACTTGTGGTAAAACATGTCATAAAGCTACAATTGAGTAGTAAATGCTTTACCTTATAAACAACCACTCACTTTGTCCCCACACCGATGTGGGACAAAGTATTTATAAAAAAAAAATTATATGGGCTCTATATATGAATATAAATATATATATATGCATGATATTATAAATTAACTGCATAGATGGGATATATAAAAAAAATTATATAAACATCTTGCGCTTCGGGTACGAAAAGCCCACCGCTTTTGCGCTTTGCGCTTCGCGCCTCAATTTTAGACCTCGTCGCTTTTGTGCGCCTCTCGCTTTTTAAAACCAAGAGCATGGGAAATTGTACATCATTTTATGAATTATTAAGACATAAAAGAGTTTAGTAATGGGTAAAGGTGTATTTGATCATCCCAACATCATCATAGTTACAATTATGTTATCACATTACTATGATCACTTTTGTTTATATAAATACATGAATCTTAGACTTTTTCTCTGTATTATAAAATCTGCACCTTATAATGTTCCCCACAAAACTAAGTGAGAATGTGAGATAATAGAGCTCAGAAAAATGTAAAAAGCTCTAGGGGTATTCACGATTCGATTTAGTAATAGGGTGACTGAGTTGGGCTTCTAGGATTTAAATTTGAGGCCTCTCTTAAAAATAGCATGAGTGTTAATGGTATTATGATACTTGATATAATCTTAAGTCCCTCTACTATGGGCTCACACCTCTTTCACTCCACATCACTGTCACGTCATAAGGTATATGTCACCTCACTGATACATCACCTACCCACTTTCCTTCACTAACACCTACTATGATTTCACGCTCCTTTCACTCCACATCAGCCCACCCCAATCATTTTTTAATTACTACTTGATTTGATTCATTAAAATGGTTATTGTCGTCATAATCAGGTATTCAATACAAAACTAACTTTTAGGCCGAAAATCACAAGAACCGTATAAGTACTTATATGTAGTGCCCAACAGATATGGTAGAAGAAAGATATATATATATATATATATATAGGACAATGCTAGACAAAAAACCCTCATTTTGGTAGAAAACTCTGGAAACCCAAATCTCCACCCATTTTTACCCAACTTCCCGACATTTTTTTTTTGAAAAAAATAACACATGTAATATACATGTTTTAGAGTGTTTTGGGCCAAAAAAATCAAAAAAGCGCCGAAGGGATTTTTTTTAAAAAAATAAACAAATTTCAGCAATGTCCGGTCGCCTAACATGTGTTAGGCACAAAAGACAGAAATTGCTGAATTTTTATTTTTTTTTTAAATTATCCCTTCGGCGCTTTTTTGATTTTCTTGGCCCAAAACTCTTAAAAACATGTATATTACATGTGTTATTTTTTTCAAAAAAAAAAATGTCGGGAGGTTGGGTTTTCTAGGGTTTTTTATATAGATAGGGTTTTCTATATAGCCTTGCCCTATATATATATATATATAATATGCATCACAATTAAAACAATATCTAATGTTTTTGTGATCTACTAAGCCTTGAAGTTTTTATTTTAAAGAGTTTTTTAAAGCCCCTCTTCCTATATGTGTATATACATGTGTATGGTATATATGGTACACATATGATACTAATGATTGATTTTGTGATTGTCATTGGGACCCTTTGTGCAACTTCTTATCACTTTGGAGTTTAGCCCGCTGCATTATTGGAAATTTTTAGATTGCCCCTTAAACTAACTAGGTTGGTTAAAGTTCCCCCTCTAGAACATATAATTTGTTTATTTTGCCCCTTTGTGAAATAAGATTACCAAACACTTGTTTTTATATTTTCATAAACCCCCTCTTACTACTAAAACAAGTCATTTATCATTCTATATTTAATTCAAACATCTAAGTCCTAAAACACTTGTGTTTCAATTTCCATAGTTATGGGAAGGTGTTCAAGACGCACATTTTGGGTCGACCGATCATCGTATCGACTGACCCAGATGTGAACAAAGTTGTCTTACAGAACCAAGGCAATGTTTTCATACCGAGTTATCCCAAATCGGTCATTGAGTTACTTGGTGAATCTTCAATATTGCAAATGAATGGAGGTTTACAAAAAAGACTGCATGCCATTGTTGGTGGTTTCTTGAGGTCTCCTCAATTCAAAGCGCGAATAACCAAAGATATTCAGAAATCAGTCAAACTCACGTTGTCCTCTTGGATGGATCGCCAGAATCCCCAACAACCTCTTTACCTTCAAGATGAAACCAAAAAGGTAAAAACTTTGACTTTTATGGTCAAACATAACAATTTTTAGACTTTACATTGATTTATTCGGTTACATATGAGAATTTTGTAAAATTGTAGACAAATGTTAGTTGTTATAGAGTTTGTGTGGGTTATGTTCAGTCAGGTTTGTTCAAGTATAATAAGTTTCATTCGATAAAATATAAAACCTTTGACTTTTTGGTCAAACATGCCATTTTCCTGAAATAATATCAACTTAGAACTTCATCAAGATCACTTAAGAATGTTAACATTTTTTTTATAAAATTTGATGTGGGTAAGGATTAATTTTTCTTACCCGCGTATCTATCCATCTCAAATTTCATCTTTTTTATGAAACAGATTACTTATGAAATTCTTGTGAGGTTGTTGATGAGTGTGGAGCCTGGTGAAGATATGGAGTTCCTCAAGAGAGAATTCATGGAAGTCATCAAAGGCTTGATTTGTTTACCGGTCAAACTCCCCGGTTTCAGAATGTATAAATCTCTCCAGGTAATTTAATTCACAACAAATGTCAATAAGACAGTACTGAATCTCAGTGGATCGTGACAGTAGTCAGTAAGTCTAACTTGTTTGCAGGCTAAAGAGAGAATGTTAAAGATGGTGAGAAAGATAGTAGATGATAGGAAAACCGCAATGGAGAAGAGCGACGCAAAAGGTTCGGGTTTGCCAAATGATGTGATTGATGTGTTGCTAAGGGATACGGGTGAGTCGGATGGGACCCAGCAACGGCTACCGTTGGATTTTATCAGTGGGAACATCATAGAGATGATGATCCCGGGGAAGGACTCAGTGCCCATGATCATGACCCTTGCTATCAAATACCTAAGCGACAATCCTACGGCTCTCGCTTGTCTTGTGGTAAGTACTCGCCTGTGTATTATCTCAAACAGGTCGACTGGTCAACTGAGTGAAAATAAACAAAATAAGTTTATATCTTGAACGAGTTTTATATAATGGCAGGATGAAAACGACAAATTAAAGAAACGAAAGGATGAATCGTGTGAAGAGTATGCTTGGACGGATTATGTGTCTTTGGAGTTTACTCAAGGCGTAAGTTTCGTGTCACTGAATATAGCTTTGAAAGTTTTAAGGTTATAGCGGGATCTTTAAAGAAACATATTCAAATTTTTAGGTGGTAAGTGAAACTCTTCGAATGGCGAATATCATCAATGCGATCTGGAGAAAAGCTCTTGAAGATGTAGAAATTAATGGCTATTTGATCCCGAAAGGATGGTGTGTTTTGGCATCCTTGACTTCTGTTCATATGGATGAAGAGAACTATGAAAATCCTGATGAGTTTGATCCATGGAGATGGGAGGTAAATAATCATGGTTTCTGTTATATTTTGGTTAAGAGTTGGTTTTGTTCTCGCATAAAAACATGTCCGTTCGGAAATATTGCAAGTAAATCCCACAAACAGCAGAGCTGTCGGTAGGGTCTGGGAAGGATAAGATGTAGGCAAACCTTACCTCTATCCCTAGGGAAAGAGAGGTTGCTTCCAGAAAAGAAATATGTCAAATGGGTTATACGTAGCTTGTGATTTTGATGATACAGGTTTTTGTCACAGAGGGTCATTCAATAAATAACCAATTTTTAGTAGACAAGTGCGGGAACGGCATAAACACCTGTACTTGTTACTTTAAATTTGATTTTGGGTTAGTCGCTATTCAAGATAACAACTTGAAAGTTAAAAATAAGTGAAGTTGCTATAGGGATATGAACATCTATGTAAATTTTAGAGAAATTTAACTAGACAATTTTGTTTGTTTTTTCTATACTTGTCGTTTTGATTCTAACCCAACTTGCTCTACCCCTCACAATATCTGTAACTGTATGCAGAAAAATGGAGCGAGTGTTAAAAGCAACAAGTTTACACCATTCGGCGGTGGACAACGGTTGTGTCCAGGTTTGGAATTCTCGAGGCTCGAAATCAGTATTTTTCTTCATCATCTTGTAACGACGTACACTTGGGTTGCCGAAGAAGACCAAATCGTGTATTTTCCTACAGTTAAGACGAGACGAAAGCTACCAATCATCGTGACACCGAGATGAAGAAATCTTTGAGGGAACTGTTGAAATTATTATATATTTGACAAATAGTCAAGTCATTTGTTTGGACATATAATGTGTACACATGTTTTTTGAGTTTCTGGTTCTCATCAATTTCCACATATCTTTGAAACCAAGGAAAATTAATCAAAATAATCTTGAATGAGTATTGTAAATCTTTTAAAAATATCGTCCTTATAACCTTTTTGGTTTTGTTATTGATAGCTGATTTGTTGTTATTATTTCATTTTAGCAATTGGTATAAGTTGCTGGAATAGCTCAGTTGGTTAGAGCGTGTGGCTGTTAACCACAAGGTCGAGGTTCAAGCCCTCCTTCTAGCGTTTTTTTTTCTTATTTTATTTAAATAATAACAGGTTCTCTAGTTCATTGAAGTCGCATGGTAGGCTTTTCCCTTTTGTTTTTGTATAACACGAATATATTATCTACATCTTGTCCACTATTAATAAATTACATGAAGAAAAACAACGAAGATGGTTGAGAGATAATCTATATGATGTTGGCAACATCCCTCATTAATCACTTGTTAGCATTAACACTAATCCTTTGTTAGCGTTACAAAAGTCCATGTACTCTTGAAAAGAAATGTAACCATCTTCATTTGTATCTATTTTAGCCATAATACGTTGGACTTCTTCAGGTGACACAGATCCAAGCGTCTTCAAAGCTTCTCCAAGCTCTGTTAACGAGATCTTCCCGTCTTCATTTGTATCAAACCGTTTGAAGATTCTCTCAAAGTGGGCCTCTTCTTCATCTGCCATTTTACTTTCACAATCGACCTTTTGTTTTTGTGATTTGTGTGTGTAGGTTTGGTTTTCGGTTAGAAAGATGTAAGGATGATGTTGGCTTTTAAAAATTGTGGTTGGCCTTAGAATTTGGAGTGTAATAAAGAATGCAACACTAGATTGACCGAATAGAAAGGGTTAAAGATGGTCCTCACACTTTTAAAGCATCATATTGATGGGTACAATGGTTGTAAAAACCTGGAGTAGGATTGCCAATTAATCATAATTAATCCTGATTAATTCCAATTAATCGTGATTAATTGCTAGTCCCCACTACATCGACTGAATAGCGATTTCTAAAACCATTATTACTATTTATGATTTGTTTGTTTATTTTTTACTTAACAAAATTTATTTTGGATTGTTGTAAAATAACATGGTCCTTTTAGAAAAAGTTTTCTTCATCATGTATTCGTCTTATTTATCATGCATTGTATTCGTCTTATTTATCATGCATTCAATGTTTAGGGTCCATTGCTCTTATATGACAGCGAAGGCATTTGCTTCCATATGATGTGTTTTGTGTTCCGTATCTAGCATGGAGAGATTTCTAGAAACTATGAGAAACAGTTTCTAGCATGGAGAGTGTCACACCCCAACCGATGGCGGAAACATCGGGGCGCGGCACTGAGCGAAACAGATTGTCCAGAAGTTTCCATAACAACTATATTTACCAAATATTTTAAACGACACGTCCCATACCATGTCATATAAGATAATACAATTATTACAGAAAAGATCTAGGCAAATTGTTCTGTTCTGACAACTCAGATTTTTTTATTACAGACAATTGTTTATTGTTTCTAGACCTTCCTAGCCTCGATTTCATCACCACGCACCTAAGCATCCTAGCAACTTAAGCACCTGTCACATACGTTAAAGTAAAAGTCAATACACATAGTGTAAAGGCGAGCATACAACTTTGATAATAGCATATAGAGTTCGAAAGCGTTACGCATAACCAGCACGTACACAGAGTGAAATGAGGCATGTTAGTTATCGACATGAACCTATCGATACCAATGACTGCGGGTTGACTGCCCAAGGCAGTTCGCGATACATACTCACCACTGTGAGCCATGTAGGTAATTGTCCTTAACAACCCCCGAGTGAACGGGTGCTGAGTCCAAACTAATAGTACTACCGTTGCTAAGGCAGGTAGACAACATTCCATGTGTAAACATAACAAATAAACAAGCATTCATTTAGTCACGTATACATGAGATAGCGGTTAGCGTTTAAAGTATTGCGTAGTGTGTTCGATGTGATTTTGTTTAAGTAACGTATGTAACACCCAAAAGTGCGTAAAGCAAAAAGGGATCGAGTATACTCACAGCGGTTGATGGATTGAAGGGAGCGCTAGAGAGTAGGGTTAGCCTGAATAGTTTGATAGCATAACGATAAGTGATGCGTAAAACGAAACAAGTGTTGGTGGGTCGACCAGCTGGTCGATCGGATGGTAGTCCGATCGGACAGCTGATCGTGCGAGTGACAGTCCGTTCGGACGGCTGTCCGGACGGATGGCCGTTCGAGTGGATTGTTACTTCATTTGCGAAAGATGTGTTTGTGTATGATGGCTTGACTTTTGAAGTTTTTGTTGTAGTATTTTGAAAACATTG
The DNA here is from genome assembly GCA_030545235.1 of Helianthus tuberosus. Taxonomy (NCBI): domain Eukaryota; kingdom Viridiplantae; phylum Streptophyta; class Magnoliopsida; order Asterales; family Asteraceae; genus Helianthus; species Helianthus tuberosus. The sequence continues at coordinate 28,430,051 of CM060420.1, read as the reverse complement.
AAGTATCTATGCCTTTTAGGTCGGTCAATCGGACGGTCGGTCGATCGGACGGTCGTTCGATCGGTCGGCAACCCGATTGGTTGGGCACTTCAGCGAGAACAAGTTCACAGCAGGTTGTCACTCGATCGGACAGCAGTTCGATCGGGTGGCATCCCTAGTGCATTGAACATGTTGAAAATTGTTTAAGTGTTGAAGTTTAATTGTCACATGTTCGAGTGCTTAACCCGGTCGAATGGTAGTCCGATCGGACAACAACTCGTTCAACGATCAGACTTCAAATGTTGGTGAATAGTCTAAGTGTGGGACCCAAGGTGCAAGTCGTTCGGATTGGCCAGTCGTTCGGATTGGCTGTTCGATCGGACGGCAGCCTGATCGGACGGCACTCCGTTCTGGTCGACCTGTTCGTCTTACACTTGGTTGTTTTGATTGTTTGTCGTTTTTATTGAGGTGTTGTGACAACGTGCCAAACAACAGAAACCTCGTCAATACTTGGTACTCCTGATCGGACAGGAATCACCCAAATCCGATTAGTTAACTGTTCGAGACGGTGTTCCATGTTTAACCCGAAATCGGTGAACCTCGTGGATAGAATCCAGATCTTGGGCCACACAACCACAAGAACGAGTAGTAGGTCGGCACAAGCTCCGTTTCTATCGGTTTTGAAGGCATTGAGTGTAAAAGAGTTGAAAGAAAGTTAGAAAAACCATCTTTCAATCCTTTTCATTGTGAATATGTTTAGATCTATGAAAGATCTTTGTTTGTTTATGTGGAAATCGGTTAGATCTAAGTTGTTCTTGGTGGATTGAGGCCAAAACATGAAGTTCTTCAAGAACACATGATGACGTCATCCTAGAACACCTTGAATCTTGGTGATTTCACGGTTAAAAGTTAAGATTCAAAAGATAGAAAGGTGTAGGAGTGCGTGTAGAATAAGGAAGTACAAGATTTAGGACGAGATCTTACCGGAATCGAGAGAAATCTGAAGAAAAGTGAGGAGAGCGAGCTGGTCGGACGTCAGTTGCCAAAAGTAGAAAGTATGAAAGTGACAAGGGGTATTTATAGGGTTACCCAAAGTGGAAAGGGGCTGGTCGATCGGTTGGCAGGCCGGCCGCAGTTCGATCGGACAGCTGGTCGATCGGTCAGCTGCCTGATCGATCAGTCAATTGTTTTGACGAGTTTTGCCGTTTTGATTGCGATTGCGAGCGATGCGAATGCGATAGAGTTTCCTATTCAAATTACTTTTAATCCCAACTACTCATATCTCGCACTATCTCTTTTCCACCAATTATCATACCGTTTCGATTGCGATTGAGTTCGATTGTGTTTCGATTGATTTCCATACATACATAAATTAAACATGCACAAGTAACAGATAAAGCACACACACGTATAACAATAACCAAAATGCGTAAGTTCGAGTTGCGAGTGCGAGTGCGATTGCGATAGCGATAACATATGCGATAAATAGCGATTACCATGCGATTATTAATAGATACTCCACATAATACAACTAAAGCGAAAATAAAATAGACTAATCTACGAGTCAAAGAAGTCAAAACAGGAATTGAGCAAGGAGAGACAGATCGCAATTAGCAATCTTTTCTTCCTTTGACTTAAATCTTGACTTTGACTTCCGAAACACGGGGTGTTACAGCCTCCCCTAGTTGAGGGAATTTCGTCCCGAAATTAGGCCGAAGCCGTAACAAACCACTGTGGGTACTTCGCCCTCATGTCGCTTTCGAGTTCCCAAGTGAACTCTGCGACTCGTTTGCCTTCCCATCGGACTTTCACAATAGGAATGCGCGAGCGTCTGAGCTGCTTGGTTTGACGGTCCATGATTTCGACAGGCTTCTCCACGAAGTGTAGTGTTTTGTTTATTTGGAGGTCATCGAGATGTACAATTAAATCATGCTCAGCCAGGCACTTTCGGAGGCTTGACACATGGAAAGTCGGGTGGACGTTACTAAGTTCCTCCTGTAGTTCGAGTCTGTAGGTTACTTTTCCGATCCTTTCCAGAATCTTTAAAGGTCCAACATATCGAGGCGCTAGTTTCCCTTTCTTGCCAAATCTGACCACACCCTTCCAAGGTGATACCTTTAGGAGTACGTAGTCGCCAACGTCAAATTCAAGGGGCTAGCATCGTCTATCGGCGTAACTTTTCTGTCGACTTCGAGCTTTCAACAAGTTGTCTCGAATTTGGAGGATTTTGTCAGTCGTTTCTTGCAATAGCTCAGGACCGGTTAATTGCGAGTGATCGATCTCGTGCCACACAATAGGCGATCGACATCTTCTTCCGTATAAGGCCTCGAATGGTGCCATTTGAATGCTGGAATGATAATTGTTGTTATACGAGAATTCGACTAACGGCAGGTAAGTGTCCCAATTACCACCGAAGTCTATGACACACGAACGGAGCATGTCTTCAAGAGTACGGATCGTTCTTTCAGTCTGACCGTCGGTTTGAGGATGGAATGCGATACTTAGATTAAGCGTAGTACCGAGAGCTGCTTGAAACGTTTTCCACAGTCGCGAGGTAAACCGAGCATCACGGTCAGAGATGATGTTGCGAGGCGTCCCATGATTACAAATGATCTCATCGGTGTAGATTCGGGCTAATCGTTCTACCTTGTAGTCTTCTCGTATTGGCAAAAAGTGAGCAGATTTGGTCAGACGGTCAACAACAACCCAGATGCTGTTGTGACCTGTTGACTTGTGCGGAAGCTTTGTTATGAAGTCCATAGCTATACTCTCCCACTTCCACATAGGGATCGGCGGTTGTTCGAGTAAGCCAGAGGGTCTTTGGTGTTCAGCATTGACCTTTGCACAAGTCAGGCACTTCCCAACGTAGAGAGCAATATCCCTTTTTATGCCCGACCACCAGTACTTGCAGCGAAGGTCCTGGTACATTTTGTCGGCACCGGGATGAATAGAATACCAAGATTTGTGGGCTTCGTCCATCAATATCTGTCGCAAATTGGTCCGTTTAGGGATCCAAATTCGGTCCAGAAAGTGAAATATCCCATTCGACTTATTCACAAGCTGAGCTCCATCGTGATAGATTCTTTCCTTCTTCAGAGTGCGTTCATTAAAACAGGCGTGCTGGGCTTCACGGATGAGGGTTTCGAGATCGTATTGGGCTTGGACGTTACGAATGCTGAGCAGATAGCTCCGTCTGCTGAGAGCGTCAGCAACGACATTTGCTTTGCCTAGGTGATAACGAATCTCACAGTCGTAATCGTTGAGAAGTTCCACCCATCGGCGTTGACGCATATTAAGTTCTTTCTGATCAAAGATGTGTTGTAGGCTCCTATGATCGGTGAAGATCGTACACTTGGTACCATATAGGTAGTGTCGCCAAATCTTTAACGCAAAAACAACCGCGCCTAGCTCGAGATCATGGGTTGTATAGTTCTTCTCATGGATTTTGAGCTGACGAGATGCGTAAGCTACAACCTTGTCTCGCTGCATAAGAACACAACCAAGACCAAGGTTGGAAGCATCACAATAGACAATGAAATCGTTGTTTCCATCGGGCAATGTGAGAACAGGAGCATTGCAAAGCATGTGCTTGAGGGTTTGGAAGGCAAACTCTTGTTCGGTTCCCCAAACAAAAGGCTTGTCTTTATGCGTGAGAGCGGTAAGCGGCACAACGATCTTTGAGAATCCTTCGATGAATCGTTGGTAATAGCCCGCTAGTCCGAGAAAAGAACGGACTTCGGACGGGTTCTTAGGTGTAATCCAATTCTTAACTGCTTCAATCTTCGCTGGATCGACATGAATACCTTGGCTATTGACGATGTGACCCAGAAACTGAACCTCCTCCAGCCAAAATTCACACTTGGAGAATTTGGCATAGGGTCGATTCCCCTGGAGTAGCTCAAGAACCAAACGTAGATGTTGCGCGTGTTCGGCCTTCGACTTGGAATAGATCAAGACATCGTCGATGAACACGATGACGAAACGGTCGAGATATGGTTTACACACGCGATTCATCAGATCCATGAACACCGCGGGTGCGTTGGTTAAACCAAAAGGCATAACCACGAATTCATAATGGCCATAGCGGGTACGAAACACGGTTTTGGGTATATCCTCCTCCTGGATGCGTAGTTGGTGATAGCCTGAACGTAGATCGATCTTCGAGAAACACGTAGCACCTTGCAGCTGATCAAACAAATCATCAATGCGGGGTAGGGGATAACGGTTCTTGATGGTTAGCTTATTCAATTCCCGATAGTCGATGCACATCCTGAACGACCCATCCTTCTTTTTGACGAAAAGGACTGGCGCACCCCAAGGAGAGGTGCTCGGGCGAATGAAGCATTTCTCAAGTAATTCCTGGAGCTGATTCGAGAGTTCACGCATTTCGGACGGTGCGAGTCGGTAAGGAGCTTTGGCTACAGGGTTGGTTCCAGGAATGAGGTCGATACGAAAATCGATATCACGACTTGGCGGAAGTCCAGGAAGATCATCAGGGAACACATTAGGAAATTCACAAACCACAGGAACGTCTTTCACCTCTGTCTTTCCTTTCTTTTCCTTCTCCGCTACTACAATGTTAGCCAAGAAAGCTCTGTATTCCTTGCAGAGATATTTGCTAGCTTGGACACATGACATGAGTTTGAGACCTTTCGAAGCAGTTTCACCATAGACACACAATAAATCACCATTCGCGAGCGAGAATCGAATCATTTTATCGAAGCACACAACTTCAGCATGGTTTTCGCGAAGAAAGTCCATGCCTACTATGACGTCAAAACTTCTGAGTTACATCGGAATAAGGTCGATTGGGAAGATGTGATTGTTGATCTCAAGAGTACAATCATGAAGAACATAATTAACGGCGACAGTTCTTCCGGTGGCGACTTCTACATCGAACGTCGAGGGGAGATGGGAGCGCTTACGACTAAGGAGCTTCTCGAATTCAAACGACACAAAGCACTTATCGGCTCCGGTATCAAACAAACATGAAGCATAAATACCATTCACAAGGAACGTACCATTGACCACGTTGTTGTCAGCCTGGGCTTGGCGCACATTGATGTTGAAAGTTCTAGCGCGTGTGGCTTGCTGCTGCTGCTGCTGCGGCTGTTACTGCTGATGAGGCTGCTGCTGCTGGGGCTCTTGTTTCACAACCCTGTTCGGGCACATGTTCGTAAAGTGGTTGGGATCACCACATGCGAAGCAGACTCGGGCGTTGACCGCGGGTGCCTGAGCCGCTTGTTGGCCTTGTGGGGCTGGGAGCAGAGCTTGATGAGCAGTGGCTTGAGCTGGCGCTTGACGGGGACCAGTACGGCAGTTAGCAGTAAAGTGGTTGTACATATTACAGTGGGTGCAGAAACGACAGGCGAGACCCACCGGATGATGATAAGTGCATGTTGGGCAAGCAGGGTGGGGGCATGTGTATGCACACTTTGCAGGCGGTGCATAGGTAACTGGTGCTGGTCGGTGATGGGACTGCTGCTGAGCCGGTACGGCTTGTAGTGGAGCAGCAGTGGTAGTGACAGCACAGTTCTTGTTGCTGGAGCTGCTGTTGTTCTTCTTCTTCCTGCGGCGTGAGGACTTTGACGATTGAGCGGTGGCGGTTTCAGCGGTTGGTGCGGTGGTAACTTGATGCAGAGACTTTGAAGGCTTATCCCAAAAACCAGCTTTTACTCGCTTGTCGTTGATTTCAGCGGCAAGCAAGTAAGTTTCTTCGATCGTTGCGGTTTTCGCGGCATGCACAAAATCCGCAACACAGTCGGGTAGAGCTCGGATGTACTTCTTGATTGCCATGTCGGGCGTCTTCACTTAATCGGGACAGATGATACTGAGCTGCTTAAAGCGAGTAGTCAGGGCAGCGTTGTCACCTTCCTTCTGCTTAATATTCCAGAACTCGTCCTCCAGCTTTTGGCGTTCATGGGGAGGGCCAAATTCATCCATCATGATGGCCTTCAACTCTTCCCAGGTCAGCTCATAAGCTGCATCATTCTCGCGTTTGTTTCTCTCGGCCGTCCACCAGTCTAATGCGCGGGACTGGAAGACGCCGGTAGCGTTTAGGGTACGGAGATTTTCAGGACATCCGCTCTGGCGCATAGTGACTTCGATGGAATCGAACCATTGAAACATAGCCGTTGGGCAATCTTCTCCAGTGAATTCCTTTGGACCGCAAGCCTTGAACTGCTTGAAGCTGAAAGCAGTCTTAGGAGTAGCTTTAGGAGCGTCAGTTCTGGACTCCTCTGATGATTTGCTAACATTCACGTAAATCTCACTCACGATCTGAGGCACAACCTTGGCCACTTGTTTAGCGAGGATGGCAGCAAGGCGTTTGTCCCTCTGTTCTTGGCGAGTGAGTCATGGGTGACGAGGTCCAGATGATGGTCCAGTTGACATTGTCTGCAACAGACATCGTCATGGGTCTCAGACACGTCATAATTGAATCTCACCTCACACGTCTAATACTTACTAAAGCTCAGGAACACAGTGAAACATGCATCACATAAACACATAGGCACATAGTCACATATTCACGTAGCGACACATAAGCACATAAACACATAAGCACGTAGGGCACAGAAGCACGTATAACACATAGTTCTCCTAGAAGCACACATACATGTAATCACAAGATGCATATAGAGACACTTAGAGCATTCCGACTGCATCTATCATTTAAAGTCCGCGTTTGTTCGAGTATAGCGATCGCGTTTAGCATAGCGATTAGTATAGTATAAGCGTATCATAGGGTCGTCCATAATTTAGCGATTTGTCAGCGTTTTGAGACTGAAGGGCAGTGCGAGTCGTGCGTGTCGATCGAAGTGACAGCAAAAATCGAATAATTCTTCCAAAATTTAAACACATAAACAGGTAAATACATATAAACACATAAAATCGACGAATCATCAGAGTCAGCGGTTGCGGGCTCAGAATCGAAACACATAAAATTCAAGAAATAGATTGTCTGCGGCTATTAGACATTGACTATCCAAAGTGATTCGACTATTCTCAAGGACTTGTCGTACACGTTTTGACCTTCAGGATCGTGCCTCTGCCTCGATTCTTGGGTGTTCGGCACGCATCCCTTTAGTCACACCGTGTTTTCAGGTCGTTGGAGTCCGTCGAGACTTTTATGAGAGTTTTGGAAAACCAAGTAAAAGTCGAAACAAGTCGTCAAGGTTAGGGTTTCACCCCTAGCTTAACCACTTCTTTCCTATTTTGAAAAAATAGAGACGAAAATCCACGCTAAAGTATGGATTTCACTCCTGGTTCAACGCGAATTCTCGCGTTTTATAGATAAATACAGATCAATTAAGCAATTTAATCGAGAGTTTGCGGTTTTCACACCTGATCTCGACTTAATCGCTTATTCACAATTGAAAATTCGAGTGCAGTGATGGTGTAGCGTAGGCGAGAATAGTGAGAAATAGTAAGTAAGCTCATACATAATCCCTACTGGACATGCACGAGTCGGTCTATTGGGTCCTAACTATAGACTAGGTTTCTAAGACATCGACCCGGACTAGGTCGAGTCTTGCCTAATTCCCTATAGTTATGGCTCTGATACCAATCTGTCACACCCCAACCGATGGCGGAAACATCGGGGCGCGGCACTGAGCGAAACAGATTGTCCAGAAGTTTCCATAACAACTATATTTACCAAATATTTTAAACGACACGTCCCATACCATGTCATATAAGATAATACAATTATTACAGAAAAGATCTAGGCAAATTGTTCTGTTTCGACAACTCAGATTTTTTTATTACAGACAATTGTTTATTGTTTCTAGACCTTCCCTAGCCTCGATTTCATCACCACGCACCTAAGCATCCTAGCAACTTAAGCACCTGTCACATACGTTAAAGTAAAAGTCAATACACATAGTGTAAAGGCGAGCATACAAGTTTGATAATAGCATATAGAGTTCGAAAGCGTTACGCATAACCAACATGTACACAGAGTGAAATGAGGCATGTTAGTTATCGACATGAACCTATCGATACCAATGACTGCGGGTTGATTGCCCAAGGCAGTTCGTGATACATACTCACCACTATGAGCCATGTAGGTAATTGTCCTTAACAACCCCCGAGTGAACGGGTGCTGAGTCCAAACTAATAGTACTACCGTTGCTAAGGCAGGTAGACAGCATTCCATTTTTTAACATAACAAACAAGCATTCATTTAGTCACGTATACCTGCGATAGTGGTTAGCGTTTAAAGTATTGCGTAGTGTGTTCGATGTGATTTTGTTTAAGTTATGTATGTAACACCTAAAAGTGCGTAAAGCAAAAAGGGATCGAGTATACTCACAGCGGTTGATGGATTGAAGGGAGCGCTAGAGAGTAGGGTTAGCCTGAATAGTTCGATAGCATAACGATAAGTGACGCGTAAAACGAAACAAGTGTTGGTGGGTCGAACAACTGGTCGATCGGATGGTAGTCCGATCGGACAGCTGATCGTGCGAGTGACAGTCCGTTCGGACGGCTGTCCGGACGGATGGCCGTTCGAGTGGATTATTACTTCCTTTGGGAAAGATGTGTTTGTGTATGATGGCTTGACTTTTGAAGTTTTTGTTGTAGTATTTTGAAAACATTGAAGTATCTATGCCTTTCAGGTCGGTCGATCGGACGGTCGGTCGGTCGATCGGACGATCGTTCGATCGGTCGGCAACCCGATTGGTTGGGCACTTCAGCAAGAACAAGTTCACAGCAGGTTGTCACTCGATCGGACAGCAGTTCGATCGGGTGGTATCCCTAGTGCATTGAACATGTTGAAAATTGTTTAAGTGTTGAAGTTTAATTGTCACATGTTCGAGTGGTTAACCCGGTCGAATGGTAGTCCGATCGGACAACAACTCGTTCAACGATCAGACTTCAAGTGTTGGTGAATAGTCTAAGTGTGGGACCCAAGGTGCAAGTCGTTCGGATTGGCCAGTTGTTCGGATTGGCTGTTCGATCGGACGGCATCCCGATCGGACGACACTCCGTGCTGGTCGACCTGTTCATCTTACACTTGGTTGTTTTGATTGTTTTTCGTTTTTATCGAGGTGTTGTGACAACGTGCCAAACAACAGAAACCTCATCAATACTTGGTACTCCTGATCGGACAGGAATCACCCAAATCCGATTAGTTAACTGTTCGAGACGGTGTTCCATGTTTAACCCGAAATCGGTGAACCTCGTGGATAGAATCCAGATCTTGGGCCACACAACCACAAGAATGAGTAGTAGGTCGGCACAAGCTCCGTTTCTAATGGTTTTGAAGGCATTGAGTGTAAAAGAGTTGAAAGAAAGTTAGAAAAATCATCTTTCAATCCTTTTCATTGTGAATATGTTTAGATCTATGAAAGATCTTTGTTTGTTTATGTGGAAATCGGTTAGATCTAAGTTGTTCTTGGTGGATTGAGGCCAAAACATGAAGTTCTTCAAGAACACATGATGACGTCATCCTAGAACACCTTGAATCTTGGTGATTTCACGGTTAAAAGTTAAGATTCAAAAGATAGAAAGGTGTAGGAGTGCGTGTAGATTAAGGAAGTACAAGATTTAGGACGAGATCTTACCGGAATCGAGAGAAATCTGAAGAAAAGTGAGGAGAGCGAGCTGGTCGGACGTCAGTTGCCAATAGTAGAAAGTATGAAAGTGACAAGGAGTATTTGTAGGGTTACCCAAAGTGGAAAGGGGCTGGTCGATCAAACTGTAGTTCGATCGGACAGCTGGTTGATCGGTCAGCTGCCTGATCGATCAGTCAATTGTTTTGACGAGTTTTGCCGTTTCGATTGCGATTGCGAGCGATGCGAATGCGATAGAGTTTCCTATTCAAATTACTTTTAATCCCAACTACTCATATCTCGTACTATCTCTTTTCCACCAATTATCATATCGTTTCGATTGCGATTGAGTTCGATTGCGTTTCGATTGATTTCCACACATACATAAATTAAACATGCACAAGTAACACATAAAGCACACACACACGTATAACAATAACCAAAATGCGTAAGTTCGAGTTGCGAGTGCGATTGCGATAGCGATAACATATGCGATAAATAGCGATTACCATGCGATTATTAATAGATACTCCACATAATACAACTAAAGCGAAAATAAAATAGACTAATCTACGAGTCAAAGAAGTCAAAACAGGAATTGAGCAAGGAGAGACAGATCGCAATTAGCAATCTTTTCTTCCTTTGACTTAAATCTTGACTTTGACTTTGACTTCCGAAACACGGGGTGTTACAGAGAGAATACGGATTTATAAGTAACTAGTATTTTCATCCGACGCGCGTTGCGACGGCGTCAAAACTTAAAGTAACTTGAATTTTTACTGTCAGATATCTGACCCGACTCGTTTTCGAACAAAACTTACTTCTAAACGTAGGCCAACCCAAAACTTACGCAAGTTGGTGGTGGACAACGGTCATGTCTGGGTTTGGAATTCCCAAGGCTCGAAATTAGTATATTTCTTCATCATCTCGTAATGACATACACTTGGGTTTCCGAAGAAGACCAAATCGTGTCAAGACGAGTCGGAAATTACCGATCATTGTGACACCAAGATGAAACCATTGAATAACTGTGAAAAATATATATTTGACAAATGGTCTCGTCATTTGTTTGGAGATATAATGTGTACAAATGTTTTTGAGTTTTTGGTTCTCATAAATTTCAGTTTTATTTTACCTCTTTACAGTAAGATCATGCGTAATGGGCATTATATGAGGGAATGATAATGCACTTAATACCGCCCTCTGGATGTTACAGGGGCATGAAGAGGGGGGGGGGGGGGGGGAGGGTTTCTAGTATAACGCCAAATAAGGAGAAAAAAATTGGAAGGTAATGATTGAAAGGGCATTAATAGTCGTTAACCATTACATATTTTTTGAAGAGGCGTTATGATACTGATTTGGTGAATAATGCCCCTTAAAAAACATTAACCATTGTAGATGGTCTAATGTTAACTATATTTAACCTCCATCCAGTAAAAGAATCACCTCTTAGTCTCTTACGATTTGAGTGCACAATAAAAAACATGTGTAATTTAAAAAATGTGAGAACCAAACCACATACAGTATCGATGTGAGTAACTCCTAGTAAAAATGATGTATGCTTCTAGCATCATTCAAACTAAAATGTCATAAAAGATTGTAGGCTTTTGAATACAAATTTGAAACCTTTTCTTTTCTCATTTTGTTAAAAAGTATATTTTATATTTTCAGTTTTATATTTTTATAACCTAAGTTTATTTTTATGTTTTTGTTTTTGTTTTGTTACATGTATTTGGAGTTGGGCTTGGCTTGAACCAGACAACAACTTTGGAGTGGGCTTGGACTTGACTGGACTTGACAATTGCTGCTAATGGGCTGGATGGCTGGATACCTGGATACCCGGAGCGCATAGGAAATAAGTCTCGTCTTCATATCGGATTGTTCATTCATAACACCAAGATTTTCTCTCAGTTTATTGATCTCTCTGTTGTGTTTCTTCTCTCTTACGCTTAGTTCCAGAGATCCACTTAACAGGGGGAGGGGAGGGAAAATGGTGTTCCAGAGATCCACTTAACAGGGGGAGGGGAGGGAAAATGGGGTTTTTTTTGCCTGAAAATAGTCTTTCCAATTTGGAAAGACATGGAGGGGAGGGGAGGGAAGGGGAGGGATTTTTAACTCGGGAACACACCGTTAGGGTTTGGTGTAGACCTTGTGTTGAGATCGAGTGTTCATAACTTAGATCCGTTTTAGAGAGTGCAGATCATTGTATTGGTGATTTGCTGGTTAGGTTGTGAGAGATTATTGTGTTTGTTTCATCTTCAATTGGTTCTATATTGACTGGATTCAATTGTGTTAAGAATAATAATCAGTTTCTTCTTTCGATCCATGTATTTGTGACACATTTGAGTCGTCATTTGTAAAAAAATTGTAAAATGTTGTTTTACATGTTGTTCAAGAGCAATGTTGTGTATGTCATCGATCCATCTCTCTCTAGGCGATTAGGGTTTTGATGATCTTAGATTTGTCTTGAATCAAAGACTCTCTAGGCGATTAGGATTTTGATGATCTTAGATTCGTCTTGAATCAAAGATCTGTGTGTAATACTTGTTGTTGTAATCATGGTTGAATACTTTGAATTAGGGTTAATACAATCGGTTGGGTATTCTGGTGTCGTGATCTGTTGAGTGTTTGATATCATGATTTTAAACAATGTTCATATAAATTGATTATACTTTACTCGGCAAATTTCGTCTAAGCTTGCAGGGCCTGGCCGTAAGGCTTATCAACCTAGGCTAAGGCCTAGAGCCACCAAAAAACAAAGGCCTCCAATTTTATTTCTTTTCATATATTAGACTTGTGTTTTTTTTTTTTTTTTTGTCATTTAAACAACGTTTCTAGGCCCAATATTTAGAATTTTACACTAGGAGTCCGCACTGTCCACGCACGCAACACATCAACCCTAGTTGGCGTCTTTTGAGTAAGCAATGTGAAATTGATTGCGGATTGAGCAAAATTAGGGCCGATATTAGGAAAAATCATAGCTCTAGTTATTCGATGTCTCAGATCTCAATCTCAATTCATTTATACCAATAATAAGGCCCTAACTTTGTAGTTCGTTTAGGGCCTCCAGAAACGTTGGAACGACTCTGTAAGCTTGATACCCAAGAAAGTGATAAAGTCTTAGATGTTAAAGCTGATTTATTATTTATTTTTATGTATCCAGATTCTTTTGCACCAAGGATATGATCACAACTTGCACTAAGGTTTTGAAAGTGTTCTATAACGGTTCTATAACAAAACGCATGTTTTTTTAATAAATACTCCGGTAAATTATTGTTTTGACAATCTAAGACCATATTTTATTATAATTTAAAAAAAAATATTCCTGTAAATCGTTATATTGACAATTTAGGACCACATTTTATTAAAATTACGGTAATTATAAAGGACCACATTTTATTAAAATTATGGTATTTATAAAGCGTCATGCTACAAAGTCTTTTATAAAGCTCTTGTAATACCAAAACATTCTTTTTTCAAGAGATATAGTGCAGAAAAAATCGTGAAAACCTTTGTGATATCTTTTTACGGTTATAAAGGTTTATTCATATTTTTTTTATAGTTGTACACCAATGATATATTTATTTTTAGAACTGGCTTTTTTTTTTTAATTTCATATTTAACATAAATGATATTGTGCGTCGTGGATCATAGGATCCGATTCACCGGATTCCCTTTCTAACAAAAGCAACACTTTATTGATTTTTTTTGGATGCAGAGGATAATAACAGCATCTCTTTTCCCTTTTAAATTAAATTAATCTAAAAATATTAACTTTTAAGTCCAAAAGGTTAACAAGTTATAAAATCTCTGAATAGTTTCAATCTTGAACTCAATTAATGCTCTATTAGTCGAACAAATATCGAGCACTTGAATTGATCATGGTTTGTTATTGATAATTTTGAGTTACTCAAGCCTTTGAGTCGATGTGCTAAGCTCGGGCTTGCATTATGAAAGCTCATCTAGCTATTAAGTCGAGTTCAAGGGTAAGATGATAGCTAGAGCTGCATATCTAACGGCGTTTAATATTAGGCTCCAAACCGATTAACTGAAATTGCCCAAATTCGGTACATACCAATTAACAAATAATTGTTATATTCGGTACATACCGAATAATAAATAATGGTGTCTTAGTTTTTGTCGTTTAGCACAATCCAATTGCAATTGTAGCCCAATCTTATTTCGACCAAGCTAATCAAATAACAAATACTTGTTATTCGGTTTATTTGGTTAAAACCATAACCCAAAGCGATTTGAATTTGGTTTTAGTTCGGTTTTGAACCACCTGAATTTGATTCAGTTTGGTTTTCAAAACCATTTTTAATTAGAAACATTGTGCTCATCATTTTATTCATACATCAAATATTTTAATGTTGAAACAAAAGCTCTTTTGTTTTGATTATGAGCTAAAATCATTATTCATACAATGATGTAGAACGAAAATGATACTTTGAATATTCATACAATGTTGTAGAACGAAAAAAGGTTCAAACACATAGGAACTTATTAGAAAATCGTAGAAAAAATATCAAACAGACTTTGATTCGATTGAACTCATTCTAGCGTTATTCCATAGTAAAATTAAATTAGACACTTATGTAAACATATAATTGTTTTTCTTTTTCACCATATCGGAGCATACGAACATATATTATTAGGTTTTACATTTTGTATTTAAAACTTTAATTAATAGAACTAAAATTATTTTGAACGATCTAAGATATACGCACGCAAATTGTGAAAGGACTAAAATTGTAGAATATGTGTTTGACGTACCCTACGGAAATGCACATTACTAACGGTAATAAGTTCCACCAACAATTGAAAACGGTACCAAATTATATGATGATACAACGGCTTCTAATGTTTGAGGTCAAATTTTATTATTACATGACAATCATTATTTATGAAAAGTATATTCTACAATATATAAATAAAACTTAATTTTCAAAAGCTTGTTTACTGTATGACAACTTGATGTTTACTTCACGTGGATTACGACGACTCCGAATTGTATACTATTAAATTGTATTGTATATTGTATACTTACTATTAAATTACAAACTAAATGAACAGTAATAGTAATTATTTGTTTTAAACTAGGTTTTGCCCGCCCGCGTTGCGGGGCATTAAGCCGAATATTTCTTTCTCATAGCATGTACGTCTGTGTTTTAGTTACTTGTACATACTACTCATAACACGATCTCAAAAAAATTACATTGAGTAAACAAAGTAAAACAAAATACTACCATACTTTTGCTAAAAAACTAAAACGATGGAAAAACTACCGCTTGGCATGACGAATAAAAATTAAATCGAGCCAACCATTTAAATCAAAACACTACCATAGTCTTCTAAAAGAAATATTAAAACGAATTTTATACTGGGGGCAAAATCGTAAATAAACACAAAAAAAATCATGGCGAAATGTAAATCAACTTAAGTTTATATCGACACGTAAATAAAAATAAATACGTAAAACTCGATTAAAAAGTATTTAGAAAGTTAAGGGGTTGTAAGAGTTAATACTGAAAATTAAAGGGTAAAATTAAAAAAGAAAAAAAAAATCACAAAAAGAAAAGAAAGAAAGAAAGAAAAAGAAAAAAAAAAGAAAAAAACGACAACACTAAGTTTATATCTACACGTAAATAAAAATAAAGACGTAAAACTCGATTAAAAAGTATTTAGAAAGTTAAGGGGTTGTAAGAGTTAATACTGAAAATTAAAGGGTAAAATTAAAAAAGAAAAAAAAGACCACATAAAGAAAAGAAAGAAAGAAAAAGAAAAAAAAATGACAACACCACTGTAGCAAAGTGGTGTTGTCATTTGATATATATAATAACTAGGTTAATGCCCGCGTAATACGCGGGCTTCCACCAAAACCATATTATTTACTTTGAATACAAATGTTGTGTACAAATACATACATTGGAAGAAAAAGGCAGAAAAATATTCAAATGCCGGAAAAAACTTCCTTGTAGACTACATTTGTTGTTTTACTCGTTACATTCCCATCTTTGTCTAGTATAAGCAACTTCACACCGGCTCTGCTTTTAACTCTTGATAACGCAACATAAAGTTGATCATGTGAGAAAACTGGATATTTCAAATACAATCCAACCCTTGATAGAGATTGTCCTTGACTTTTATTTATAGTCATTGCAAAACATACATTTATCGGGAATTGTCGTCGTTGAAACTTGATAGGAATTCTTTTATCCGACGGTGTTAAACTGATTCGTGGAATAAACGTTCTGGTCCCTATGTTTCCACCAGATATAATCTCAGCCTCTATAACACGTTTATAAAGTTTAGTAATCCGTAGTCTCGTACCGTTGCATAAACCATTTTGTTGATCAATATTACGAAGTAACATTACAGGTACACCAACTTTAAGGACTAATCGATGATTAGGCAGACCAGAAATTTTAAGACCATTCAGAACATCGGGAGAATATAGTCTCGCATGTGCTTCGTTCTTTCCTTTATCAGTTTGACAAATACTATCGGAACTCAGATACTCCACTTCATCTCCAGGAAACGAAGCAAGCAATCTTTCATTAATTTCTTGAACAACCTCGTTTGTTGGTGCCAATATAGCTCTTTCAGCAAAAAAATCTTTATCTTTGTACAGTTGAAGAAGTGAAGGATATACAAAGTCGATCAGATCTGACATAGGATCCTCAGAGCACTTGATTAACAAATCTTCAGGAATATCTATAACCACCTGAGAATCGTCATTGTCACCAATCTTTCCCTCGCCCAACTCGAGCAACCAATTGGCAAAAGCTTTAATCTCTTCGATATCAGATGCCTTGGCACCTACGGTTAACCGCATGTTTTTGGTTAACGCGAGGACCTTGCAACTACTCCAAATATACGACGAAGTGATTGAAGCATTAACAATTTCTCGCCTACTGCCATTTGGTACAACCGGAAGTATCTGTCTAAAGTCACCACCGAACACCATAACTTTACCACCAAAAGTCATCTCACATTTGAAAATATCTTTCATTGTCCGGTCAAGTGCTTCAAATGCATGTTTATGATTCATCGGTGCTTCATCCCAAATTATCAATTTTGTTTTCCTTAATAAATCAGCAACGTCATCGTCCGGTTTAATAAAACACATCGAGCTTTCTGTTAAATTCAAAGGTATATGAAATCTTGAATGTGCAGTACGGCCACCAGGTAACAATAGAGATGCGATTCCACTTGATGCAACATTTAGTACAATATCTCCTTTACATCTAATGGATGCAGATAATGTCTTCCACAGAAACGTCTTACCAGTACCTCCGTAGCCATATACGAAAAACACACCACCCACATTACTATTAACTGCTTCAATTATCTCATCAAACACTAAACGCTGCTCATCGGTTAGGCTACTTAAATGATTATGAAATTCAACGGCAGTAACGCTTACATCATACCGAAGCTCATCAGCAATTAAACGGTTCTCTGCTGAATATATTGACTCACTATCTGGTTGAGGCATAGATGGAAACCTACTTAAACTTGAGTTGTTACGTAGTAAGTAACGCTCAATTTCCAGCAACGTTAGGTTCCTTATTTGTTCTTCTGGAAGAGACAAACCTATTACGATTATATAAAAATTTATAAATTATAAAAAATCTTATAAATAACAAAAAACAACTTCATAAAAACTTATATATAAGACATAACTATGAAAATATTAAATAACAATTTGCGTACCTTCAATCCTCAAAAGCTTTTGCCGATTGTATAAAATACCATCCGAAAGGTACTCCCATGTGGTTTCCCAAACATGTTCCGGCCTAGACAATGTATTAGACGCCAACATTGTAGCAAACAGATTACGAAGATAGTATCCTGAACCTGTGAAATAAGCCTCTTTGATAGCTTCTATATACTCCTTGTCGTCGTCTAAAAGGCCTCTAGCGTAGCACGCATCTCTAAATGTTGGGAAGACTTGTCCATCCACAGTACGAATCTCTTCAAAAGACTTAGGACCTACTACCTTATTAAGAAGGATTCTTAAAAAGTATGCCTCGCCCATAGAAGGATTAACACAGTGAATTCGACCAATGGTATTACCTATTATCCGTTTATCCCATATCCTTTCTTCCTTCTTCCAAACAAATTTATTTGGGAACTCAACGTAAGTAAGGGTGCGCGCCAACGGATCTTTCTCATTCTTTTCCATCCACCCCAAAAACATCGTAGAAGCAACAGATGATTTACGAAGAACACTATCAAGATCGTCATCAGGGCCGTATATAACGTTTTGTTTATCTGGTAGATGAAACGGAAGCCTCATTACGGATGGATAGCGATAATGAACGTCAAATGCAAATATACGCCATGAAGCTTCGCATGCAGAGAGATATCTACAATCATAATACTCTTTGATTTCATCTTTTCCATCTTCACGCTGACCTTCATCGGCATTTTGTACAAAACCAAATTCTGCCCTATCTGGTCCTTTGTTAATGTATTTAAACAAATACTTTATGGACGCAGCCTGATTACACCATTCGACGTTAATGTGTGCCTGATAACGTCTCAATAGGGTTTTGCTATACGGAACCACGCTTCTGTTATCAAGCTGAATACCAGATTTCTCAACAAAAAAACCTGAATCCGCACGTCTATACACCGGATAACCATTCGAATCTAGAGTAGTTTGATCACAGAACTTCTTAGGAAAATTCTTCGAACAGTTACCGTCAACCATACATGGACAATTTGGTTTTGCAACACCACAAGGTCCGTGAATCATATAATCGCTCACAAGAGTATATAGATCTGGATCTAGGTTTTTGTCAGGTATCTCGGCAGAAATAAAGTTGTCAACATGCTCAACTGAAGGAAGCTTGCTTTCGTCATTTAAGAACAGACAGATATGGGCATGCGGTAGGCCTCGTTTCTGAAACTCTATGGTATACACAACTGCAAAGGGATAATTAAAATTCAGAACAAATTTTTTAAGTTATGGTTATCAAAGAAGCAGACAACAAAAACTATAATAAACTAATTCAATTAAATGGATGCGTACCTGCCGATGCGTTGCCAAATAAAGATTTCTCTCGCAAGTCTTTCATGATCACGTCAAGCTTAATTTTGAACAATCGGCATAAAATATCCGGTCTATCTTCCGGATTAATCTTCGTGTTCTTCAGAAATCTTTTAATCTCCGGCCATTTCGGATTACACGTTATCATAATGAAAAAATCAGGGTAGCCATACCATTTACAAATGGCCATCGCATCATAATAATTCTCCCTCATATAACGCGATCCACCGGTAAACGAAGACGGAAGTAGTACGCGTGTTCCAACGTTTGACATATCAGGATTACCATTTTGTCCAACCTTTCTAAGGTTCTCATATGTCTCAGATTATTTTGCTGCAGACGTATGAATAGTAATCGTTCACTTTCAATCATCGTATACACGTCAACCAAGAACTGTTGCAAAAGTCTTCGAGCATTGAGAATCAAAGAGAAATGATTGACTCTATCTTGAACATGGTAAGCAAAATACTCTCTCATCGTACGTTTTGACTCTTTCTTCTTCGTTGATGCCCTTCCTTCTCTATGAAGAATATCAACCCGATAACCATCTTCACCAAAAGGGAAAAGCAATGGATACTGAAGCGCAAGATAAGATGGATGAAGCTCGCTAATACGTTGTAGACCATCTTTCTTTGACTCAACAACTACGTCACGATTATCAAGAGCATCCTCAATGTCTCCAACAATAAGCGCAGCAACTTCGGATGACGTCGGTAGGTTGTATGTACGACCATCTTTAGACCTATTTGCCTTAAGTCGTAATTTTAAATCAACGTGAGGATTATCAACAAACCGATCTCGTACACGCCTATAGGTTTTCACAAGCTGATTATTTGAATCTAAAATCAGCTTAAGGTACTCTATTAATTCAGTGTCAAGCAAATCTGAAGTTGCAGAACCTGGTTGATTTGAGTTACTGTAATGCAATTGTAAGAAAACAATGAAAGTATCAGTAACTGTTCATATAAACATAAAACAAAATAAAAAAAATAACAAAATGGTTTTCAGGGATACCTAAAAACGGTTTTGCGATTACACACTTCATTATCTGTGTCGTATATGTAAAGCTGCGCAAACTTTGGTTCACCACCTTCTTTAGGAAGAAGACTTCCAAGTGTATGATAATTCTCGCCACTAATTCGGTATACATATGGAGCATTTCCTCTATTGATTTTCGAATCAACTTTACCACCCATAGAAGTGAAGGAAAACATAGAATTAAAACGACGAATATTTAGTAAGAAATGCTTGCTCTTGTCGTCTAAACTCTTGAAAAGGTTTTGATATTCCTGACACGTCTCTTTAAAATTCGGAAGATGTACTTTTCCATAACCACAACAAAGCATATAAGATTTTCTTCCTAAGTAAACCCTTCCTTTTCCGGCTTCAACTTTCCACAACTTAGCGTTACATACGGCACATACAACTACTTGATCACCATGATCCAAATAATCTATTATACAAAATAAAAAACATATCATTTTCTGCTATTTATTATGAAATTAATATAATGACGTTCTTAAATGGAATTTAAGTAGTGAGTGTATAAGATACTTACTGTTAGAAACGCCTTTATATGGATCGTTAGCAATTTTTTGAGGAATAATATGATCGTCGGAAGATAAATCAACCATTGGAACAGGATATACGCAGCGACCTTTAGTAGACAACCTTTGTTTTACTCTTTGTATCCTCTTGACACCTATATGTTCATAGCAACGAAAATTAATAAGAATGTCAGATTAAAAATAAACAAATATGAAATACATAAATAAATACCACCAACCTGAAGTAGATGCTTCAGACGGACTTGTTATGGGTGTGGTTGGGAAACAACGTGGATCGATGGTATGAATAAAAGAGGATGAACTAATAGGTGTTACGATACGGCCTTCTTTTGTATTAGATGCTGAAACACTTAATGATCGAGTAACGATTTTTGAAGTGGAAGATTTGTTACTGACATTATGTCTCTTATTTTCCAAATGTAATTTCCTATATTTTCTTCGTTCAACTGATTGTTGATGATCATGATCATTAGAAGCAACTGGAAAAAAAAATATAGTATAGCATAAATTATCAAAATGGAAAACTTTATTCATGTGTAAAAAATTATAGAATTTACCGTTGTTAATATTAGTCAATGGACTTCTTCCATTTTCAACTGCAACAAAAAAAAAGTCCAAATTAAAGTATGAAACATGTTTATATATTACATAATTTTTTATTTAAAAAAACAAACTCATAATGATAATAAACAAAAATTAAACATGTAAGTAAGTAACACCAACCGGATGTATACGCCTCGTACGGATTTGTTAAAGGTGTGTTTGGCAAGATATGTCGATCAATGGTATTGATATAACAGGATGAACGAATTGGTGTTGCAACACACCAATCATTTGTAGAGGATACTAAAACGTTGGATGACCGAATTACATTTTGTGAACTTGAAGATTTGTTACTCACATTAGCTCTCTTATTATCCAAATGTACTTTCTTTAATTCTTTTCGTTCAGCTGATTTGTTATGCTCAATATCATTAGAAGCAACTGAAAAAAATATGAAAATTCATAAATTATCAAATTATACATTAAGTAAAGAATTCGTGTGTAAAAAAGCAAATAATTTACCATTTGTAATGTTAAAATAAATTATAAATGAAACATGGTATTCATGTGTACAAAAATAAAAAATTCACCATTTGTAATATTAGCCAATGGACTCCTTGCAGCTTCAACTGCAACAAATAAAGTTCAAATTACCGAATGAAATGATATAGATAATGTTAGTAATAAAAATTTATATATGTAAGTAAAACACACCAACCTGATGTATATGTCTGGTAGGGATTTGTTAAAGGTGTGGTAGACAAAATAGGTCGATCCAAGGTATTAAAATTTGAGGATGAAGGAATTGGTGTTGCAACACGACAAGCATTTGTAACGGATTGTGAAACATTGGAAGAACGAATGACGTCTCGTGAACTGGAAGATTTATTATTTGCCTTTCCTCTTTTATTATCCAAAAATAGTTTCCTTAAATTTCTGCGTTTAGCTGATTCTTGATGCTCAACATCATTAGAAACAACTAAAAAAAATAGAAAAAAAAAAACAATCATATTATACATAAAAAGTTGTATTGCAAAAACCAAAATTTTGGGCATTTGTGATGTTAAACAATTTATAAATGAAAACTTGCATTCATGTGTAAAAAAATATAAAATTTACCATTTGTAATATTACCCAATGGACTTCTTCCAGTTTCAACTGAAAAAAAATAATAATCCAATTTACCGTATCATATATGTTTAAGTATTGCAGAATTTCTTATTAAAAAAAAACTCATAATCATAGTAAACAAATTTTAAATACGTAACTAATTAAAACCAACCTGACGTACACGTCTCGTAGGGATTTGTTAAAGGTGTGGTTGGCAAAATCCGTCCATCCATTGTGGAAGATTTATTATTTGCATTTTGTCTTTTATTATCCAATAACAGTTTCCTTAGTTTTCTACGTTCAACATAGTCTTCAGGCTCAACTTGATTAGTATGAACTAAAGAATAAAATGCATAAAAAAAAGTAAATATTTACAAAAACAAACTTCGATTATTGTCCAAATAATTGCAAACATTACCATTCGTAATGTTACGCAAAGGACTTCTACCAATACCACCTGCAACAATTTAATTAAAAATAACATTACTTACCATCATTAGATATTATATCAAAATTTATTATATTTGTAAACAACAATAAGAACCAACTAAACGTACTATTAGAAAGGTGAACACCAGTAGGAACTAGAAATGAAGGTAAAGTTTGAGGCTTTGCGCGTTTAGGCATATCCTAATATTGTACCATGTGAAATATACAAATGCATTAAAGTAGGTATTACAAAAAGTCAAATGTATAAGTATATTACAAATAGATAACACTTACGCGTATGAGAAATAACCAAACGTCAAAAGTTCAAAAATGATGAAGGTCGTCAGAGAGTTTTCTGATTTAGAGTTGTAGAAACTTTTTTTGTTTCTTTGAGTGTGTATTATGAATAATAAGAGGGATTTTATAATGGTGAGTATATTGTAAAAAAAGGTAAGTTTATAATTTTAAAACAAAAATCGGTTATAACTATAAAAAAGGAAATAATTTAAATTCAAATTATTTGAAAAATATTTCTATAATTGCCGAATTTTTATAAAAAAACATTAAAAATTTCGGTTATAAAACTTAAAAAAGGAAACAAAATCATACCAATTTAAGTGTTTCCTAAATTTTAAAATAATTGGGGGTTTCCAAAAATAAATAAATTATAACTTTTAAATAAATGGATTTACGAAAATATACTTATAATTCGTATATAATAATGATACAAAACCTATATGGCCTTGTGATAAAGGTTTAAAAATTTCTAATTTCAAAATCATAAACAAATGTTATTAGGAACATTTTATACATGCAACAAAATAAAACAAAGATAAAGTAAGAAAATATAAATGTTAAAGGAGTATAGGTAAGCCTAATAAAACCATTAAAACAAACAAACCATAAATTTCAAATAAAAAAACAAACAACCATATGTTTAAAAAAAACAAAGCAACCAACCATCACAAATCAATCCAAACCAATGTATGAAACAAACCAAAACAAAACCAGCAATATTACGAAAGAAAGAAATTGTTTTTGGTAAAAATACTTCAACCATGAACTACTTCTCGATCTTCGGAACCAACAGAATTGTTTCCTCATCAGTTTCGACATTCGACACACCAGCCTTTTTAACCTTTGTTGATGACAGAGAGGTGGTTTCTTCAACTTCATACACGTCAGCAAGATTGCGCTTCAGTTCCGCGGACGAAGTCTTGGAACAATCTTTGGATGTGCAATCGGGTGTGAAGCTATCACCAATAGAATCCACAGCATCCTGTATGATATATATTCAAATTTAGAAACTATATAACATGTTTAAAGCATTTGGTATTGCGTAACATTAACTTAAAATACATACCTTTAGAGCAAAAGGGTTTTGATTCGATATATCACTAAGTGAAACATCAGCAGCAGCCTCGTCCACACCCTGCAATTCAAAAAATAATCAGGCTAGACACAACAAAAATGTTTAAATTTCTAACATATATTTAATTAAAAGGTTTGTATTTAACTAACCTGATCAACTGGAATTCGGCTCTCCAACGATTCAATTATTGCTGGATCATTCACCAACTTATGAACCGCATAACCATCAATATGGTTGTCAATATTAAATTGACTAAATTGAATCTTGAAAGCATACTTTTTATCATTGAATGCTCTAAACTGATAGGGAATGGTTTTCTCTACCAAAGATGCCTAATAAAAGTGAATAAAAAATTATTTAAAAAAACATAATAATCAGATTTAGACATTACTAATATGCACCTTAAATAACAACTTAAGTAAATAATGATAAGAAACAATCTACCTGATCCACTCTTGACTTCTCAAGCAATTGAATTGCAGTCATACCCAACATTTTTCTAGATTCACGGTCAAACAAAGTCAAGGAGGCAATAGCTGCATGATCTTGTACTCTAATCGGAATCCTAAAACTAAATGCACAAAAAGTATTTTAGAAAATAAATACAACTTAGTATTGTAAAGTAGAATAACATAAGCATAAATATTATAAAAATACAAAAAAAATATAAATAACTTACATCGGTGTGGCATTCACAACCTCCTTAGGACATTCAGGATTTGAGCAAATTAAAACTTGTTTAAACTTCGGTTCCTCAGAACCGTCTTCAGCTTCCTCGATGACCATAGTTGTCTCCACCTTCCGATTGCACTCTTCACAACCAAGGTAGTACCAATCATCTTTATCATCCACACCCATGATCGTACCAAGGACTATCACCTCACAAGGCTGAAATAAAATGAAACAAAATAGAGTTATACATATAAGTTTGTTTCAAAAATTTTGTTTAATGTATTTACTTAAAATATTAAAAAGTTGACACAAACCTGATCAAATAGCGTAATATCACGGAAGTTGGTAAACTGATGCTTCACTAAAAAGTCATCCGCAAGACTTGTGCTTCCAGATGAACCAATTGACTTCTGACCATTAGAAGATGTTTTACATATCTTCTCAACTAACCTGTTTACAATAAAAAATAAAAAATAAATTAAAAACATCAATAAGTATTTCATAATATTTTATAAACTGTTTACTTGGTTCTGAATGAACGAATCTCCTCTATGTCAGAATTGATAAACAGCCTTGTTATATGGAAAGCATTAGATAGCGTTGTTTTCCCTGGGCAAAAAAATTAATATCATAGATTATGATATTCAATTTCGTTAATAATATAAAAATATAAATAATATTAACAAAGTTTATAAACAGTAAAAACCTTTATACTTGTTGAAACTACCAAACTGCACAAGCAAAACAACATGAACTTCTTCTTTATGCATCTGAATATAACCAAACATCTCATCGCAGTACTCATCCCATAAAGTGCAGTTTAACTTAATACCCCTACATAAATATAAATTAAACACATCAAAGGAAATCATGTAAAAAATATATAATACAAAAGATGCAATCAAATTAAATTAGAATTTAATAAACATACTCTTCATCCAGCAATTGCAAATTCATGAATTTGCTATCTTTTCTCATCTTCGTTTTGGTCATTTCTGGTTCAGACCACTCATCTACATATCCAATAAAATCTGAAAAAATAGATTAGTAAGAAATGTAATCAGAAAAAAACATAAAATTAAATAAAAATTCAATATTTATATAATTTTTTAATTTAGCATGTTGTTGTGTTAGATATGATGAAATACAAACCAACTCGATACTTGACATCGACTTCACCGGCTTTAATGGATTCAAATGATGATAACCGAATACCATATACACTTCCATCAAAGTTCTCACACTTTTTAACAGATGTATCAAAGTTTAAACTAATAGCATGTTCTTTGTCAAAGTGTCTGAAAGTTGACTTAATGACAGAAAGTTGAGATTTATAAATGTAATAAATTTCATTTTCATTAAGCATAATTTCTTGTTTTTTCATAAACTTGCTCCAAACAGTTGCCTGCATCCTAGTCCCCTAATAAAAAAAAAAAAAAATAAAGTTGGTTAGTATAAAGAACAATATAAAAATTAAACTAAAATTTAAACAAAATATGACATTAAAACAAACCTGCTCATCCATAACCACCATTTCAATACCAAGGGTTTCTCCTTCTCTCTTTGGATTCATGCGAATCCAAAGTCTTAACACTTTCACCTTTATGGTAAACAACTTGGATCTCCAATCAAGATTGTTTAGAAAAGTAATACTGTTTTCATCCATTTCGATGAAATATGATCTGAGAATAGATGATTGAGATTAGAAAATGGTTAGTAATTGAATTAAAATGAATCTACTAAGTAAATATATATACAGATTTCGGGGAATTATTTTTGTAAAGTCTAAAAATCAGTTTATTATTAGAAAAAATTATTACCGAAATTATGTGATGTATTTTAAGAAATGGAATAAAATCTAAAAAAACTTACAAATCTAAAAAAATCAAAGAAAGAATATGAATTTATTACCTAAAAAAAAGTAACCAATAGTGATTCATTTTAAAACAACCGAAAATAATTAAGGTCAACAACGGTTTTAAAAACACTTCCATAATAAATTTGATTTTTTATTTAAATTATATCAAAAGGCCTATTTATCTATTATAAAACTGAAACTTTCAATTTAAGAAACCCGTTTAATACACATATTTAAAGAAAATTCAATTACTTAAAAAAAAAAAACAAATATAAACACCAACATTTGATTCTTTTAGACATTTAACAAATTCCAAAAAAGCATAAAATATTTAGGCACGTATACCAACTTAAAAAAATAATCATTATATTCAAAAATTTTTAAAACAACATCCGAAATTCCGTAAACAACATCAAAAAAATTAAAAACTCACCAACGATTTTTTGTCATTCTTCCATACACGGGCAGCGAATCCATCAACCATATCGCCTCTCAACGCATGAAAAGTAAATAACAAATCACAGACTTATAAAATAGAATGTGAACTATAATAATCAAATCACAGATTTAACAATCAGATTAGAAAAATCATATCATAATGAAGATGCTACAGTCAGGCACAGGTATTAAAAAAAATTTAAAGCACCATGGCTGCAAGGGAGGTTGCATATGAATGTCTACCATCCTTCAACCCTGCCAAGCCAAGGGTCCATATTCAAAAATATTTAATCAGAACTTCAAACTCATCATAGCCTTGAAGAAAACTATAAAATAGAAAAGGAGGAACAGAAGAAACAAAAAAGGAATGACACAAGGGTAATGAAACCACAGTAATCTTGTCCGTATCATCTCAGTTGCAAACCATACCCTTTTCTATTCATCGTCTAAAAGTGAAACTGAAAATCATATAAACAAACAACATGATATCAGGTTTTATATAAACAGAGAATCGAAAAGCGATATTCACATAACATTCAATCAGTAAATCAATACATAACAAAACCATCGAGGATTTGATTTCCTGCAAAATTAGATCCAATCCAGTTAATGCATCGAATAAAACTTCAAATATGAAACACGGTTACTATTTAACAGAATATAAACTCTTCTTAATCTAACGAACAGAATTTTAAAACCAATATATTCGATTGAAAAACCCCAATAGACAAAACATATATACACCAACTGTTCAATAAATAAAATGATGAAGAAGATATCGGAATAATTACATTTCAAAGAAACCCTAACAGACCAGCAAATCCGTAAAAGAAATCGATATTTATAAATTCACATAAACAAAATCATGATATCGTGTGTTAAAACCCTAACAAAAAAGGAATAAGCTAATCGATCTTCAAATCATGTACAATAAATTCATACATCATCACATAACAGACAATACATCACAAATCAAAGTACAACAAACCATTCAAACAGATTCGATCAATAAGATGATGAAGAAGATATCGGAATCATTACCGCCGATGACCATGACTGTTGAATATTTGAAGATTGAATAAACATCGGTTCACAGGATGGATTGAGAACGCAGGAACCAAATCGCCGATTAGGGTTTCTTTGAGACGGTTTGAGTTAATGAGAGAGAGAGATGATAGTGCGTATGTGAGAAGCCAATGGAATAATTGTGATACTTCCTTTTATATAGATCCGAATTCACGGTATTGGATGACCCGAACTCAACCGGATCCCGCGTCAAAATGAATCCCCATCCGAGAGATATGCCACTTGTCAACTTATTAGACATTTTGCCACATCATAGCTTATGTGGATGCTTAGGTGGCTTGCTCCATTAGGTGACATGTGTCCCCCAATGGTTTGCTTTATTAGAGATATAGATGTTTTTTTATATGTGTTGTTTACTGGTTTTTATATGTATTATGTGGGTTTTTTATATATCTTACATAATTTGCGTTTATTTTTTATCCATGTAAATCACGTGTCGGTATTTTTTTGTCATCTCAATATTTTTTCTCTATGGGTTGTTGTAACGAGCGTAGGTGGCGTAACAAAACAAACCAATATCGATCAAATTCCCGCTTTAATAGTAATTATTTGTTTTAAATGTTTTTTTATATGTGTTGTTTACTGGTTTTTATATGTATTATGTGGGTTTTTTATATATCTTACATAACTTGCGTTTGTTTTTTATCCATATAAATCACGTGTCGGTATTTTTTTGTCATCTCAAGATTTTTTCTCTATGGGTTGTTGTAACGAGCGTAGGTGGCGTAACAAAACAAACCAATATCGATCAAATTCCCTCTGTGTTGGTATATTTTTAGTCATATCATGATTTTTTTTTTCTCTATTGGTTGCTATAACAAGTGTCAGTACTAAAGTTAAACGAACTAATACCCACCCATGGCGCAAAGCGATGATTTAATAGCACTAGTTTCGTTTATATTATAAATTTTTTTTTCTACTAGCCGCATATTATATTAATTTTAAATTAGTATTATTTATATATTTATTAGGTTATAACCCTGTTGTATTACACTAGTTGAATAAATGAATTTTATATACTAAATAATAAAATAATATATATCTTTAAAAACCTTCTTTATTGCACGGGTTGAATAAATGTAGTTTTATATATTAAATAATAAAAAAGTTATATATATATATAAGAACCATATTGTACGGGTTGAATAAATGTAATTTTATATACCAAATAATAAAAAAAAGTTATAACTTTAAAACCACGTATATTAAACTGGTTGAATAAATGTAATATTGTTTACCAAATAATTAAAAAAGGTATATCTTTAAAATTCTTCGTGTATTACACGGCTTGAATAAATATGATTTTGAGTAAATTGCGATTTTAGTCCCTGAGTTTTGTCTCAAATTGCCATTTTAGTCCAAATAGCTTTTTTTTTCTCCTCTGGGTCCCTGAGTTTTCCATTTTGTTGCCATTTTAATCACATAGCCTAACTCTGTTTAAAAACTCAGTTTTAATCAGGGGTATTTTTGGCATTTCTGTTATAAACTTTCAACTTGCCATTTTAGTCCAAAACTTGTTTTACATTAAAAAAATAAAAGAAAAAAATAATGTTACTTCTTTTTTTAATTAAACTTATAGAATTCTATTTTTATATATATAAAACCTTGTACTTAATTACTTGTTTATTTTGATTTTTT
The DNA here is from genome assembly GCA_030545235.1 of Helianthus tuberosus. Taxonomy (NCBI): domain Eukaryota; kingdom Viridiplantae; phylum Streptophyta; class Magnoliopsida; order Asterales; family Asteraceae; genus Helianthus; species Helianthus tuberosus. The sequence goes on along the minus strand of CM060420.1, from coordinate 28,400,743 downwards.
AATATATTTTCACTTTATTTTTAATTTTAATCAAGACAATTCAAATAGGCTCATTCTATACACACACCCCCCCTTTCCTGATTATACCCCCTTGTGAGAGGAAAACTGTCGGTCTCACGCAGGCCCCACCTGTAAGTATGTGGGAGGAGAGGGGTGAAAAAAGTAAATAGGGGGGGTGTAGAAAGTAGCACCCTTCAAATATCCTATCTATTTCTTCCTCTCACTCTCTCTCTCTCCTTTCTCTGTGTTTTTTGTTTCATTTTATCCCAACTAAACGAAGATTCCCCAAATCTACATCAAAAATTCAAAACCAAATACAATCAAAATCTCAAATAAATAGATATTTCAATCTGAGCTCAAGTGAATGGTTCTGAACCCGCTATTGCAACCGATTTATGTGGGTTCTGAACCCACTATTTCTACCGATTAGGGTGGTGTTTAATCCCACAATTGTGAACTCACCTGTGAATCCATTTTCCGGCGAGTGATAGTGATCATGGTCGCTGTTGTGTTCGATTTAGGTTTTAAGGTCCGGGTCATCGTCTTTTGGGTAGAGGAGTGAAAGGGTTTCAGTAGATCTCCATAGACACTAGCAGAGTTAAAGGTCGATTTTAGGGTTTCATGTGAAGAGAGTGAAAAGGGTGGGGTTATGGTGGTGAGTGGCTGTGGTTGTAGTGGTGAATGGCGCTGGTTGTGGTGGTGCACGGTGGTGGTCGTGGTGGTGCATGGTGGTCGGGAATGGTGGGGCGGTGGTGGTGACTGAGAGAGATACGAGATAAGAGAGAGATATATAGAATTGGGTTTTGATTAGTTTTTTCTTAAAAAGAAATGATATGTATTTATATGTGTGTATTTTTTTATATATATTTAAATTTAAAATATAAAATAATTTTTTAATATATTTTAATGACATTTATATTTTTTATTTTATGTATTTATATATAAAATTAGTTTTGGATCAAAATGACAACAAAATAAAGCATATATGTAATCTGACCAAAATACCCTTGAGACAACTGACATTTTTTTTAACAAAGTTAGAGGGTGTGATCAAAATGGCAACAAAATGGAAAACTCAGGGACCCAGAGGAGAAAAAAAAACTATTTGGACTAAAATGGCAAATTGAGACAAAACTCAAGGACTAAAATGGCAATTTACTCTATGATTTTATATACGAAATAATAAGAAACTTATATTTAAAAAAAAACTAATGGATATACTCGGTACGCAATAGATATGGTGATTGCGGAGATGATTATTGAAAAGAAGATACAGTGGTCAAACATGTTATTCAAGAAGCAAATAAGCAATCATTTGAGTGATATGTTAGAAATTAAACTAAAATAATAATTATCTATAAGACATGACCTAATATGATGACAAGTGTCCCACAAATTTTATTATATAGTAAGATCAGATTCCAATCCTTGAACATTATACATAGGGTAAATTACACTTTTCGTCCTTTATGTTTGTAGCGGGTTGCAATAGATGACCTTTAACTTCAACAATTACATTCATAATCCTTTATTTAGAAAACTCATTACACCTTTCGTCCTTTAACACTAACCAGGTTAAAAATTTAAGTTAAATCCATTCATTTAAGGGTATCATAGTCATTTTATGCTTTTATTTAAATTTTTCTTAATAAATAAAACAAAAATTATATATATAACATATCTCCCCAATTCCTAACCCACTCACCATCTCTTTGCTTCTTTCTCCCCCAATTCCTAACCCTAATCACCAACCTCCACCACCACTAATAGATTCAGCCACCACCACAGCATTCCACCTTTCAACTATATCTCACAACTATATCCCTGCCCTTGTTTATGAAGCCCGACCCGTAATTGATACTAGAAATAATGCCACAGTTCAAAGAAGGGTATGGAGAGATAGACCGGTTAATGTCGAAGCACAACCCGGGACCCAAACTGGCACACAAACCGTTTAATCTCGAAATGCTGAAGAGGGTCGCGATCATGAGCTATCGGTTCCACTGATTGAGCGGCTTAGGGAGTGTGGCGTTGAGCCTGAAAGCTTGGGTCTTGAGGGGATTGGGTTGGCTTCAACGAGTGCAATAAAGCTCGGTTTGGGGGACTTTATTTTCTACAGTGTGTTGGTGGGAAGGGCAAAGATTCATGGACCAAACCCACAACCACCATAGCCCTGTTTCAATTTGCATGCTTTCAGTGGTCATTTTTAGTCTCTATATTGGACAAAGATTCATCACTCTCTTCTTTAGTCTCCACCATAGCCACCATAACTTACACTAAAAACACATCTGATTCAGAATAGGACAAGTTCAAAGGAGCACTCTTGAACTCACTTGTGTTTGTTGCTGTTGTGACAGTAGTCACTTTCCTATTGCTGTTGAATTTGCTATTGTGAAGCTAAGGCGGTGATGGAGGTTGTTTTATTGGGAGACAAATGCATGAAATGACCAGATACTCTTAATTGAAATAATTTAACTTAAATTTTTAACCTGGTTAGTATTAAAGGACGAAAGGTGTAATGAGTTTTTCAAATAAAGGATTGTGACTGTAATTATTGAAGTTAAAGGTCATCCATTGCAACCCGCTACAAACATAAAGGACGAAAAGTGTAATTTACCCTTATAAATATGATTTATAACTCATCATGAATAGTAAAACTCAAAATTTTACTTATTATATTATATAAATTGTTATGATATTGTATTATGTAAATATTTTTATTATATTTTGTTTTCCTATGTCGTTACGATGTGGTTATTTTAATCTACATCTAGATTTAAATTTTGCTTAATACCGATGAACTACTTTTTCGGTATCGTAAGTTGTAGCAAGTGTTGGTGTCGTACAGGTATTGTAACGAACCAAACCAATTGCAACCGAACAATATCGGCACCAGCATCGAATATCGAAGCTGTACCGGTATTTGTTTTTATGGTCTTTACCGATGTTAAAAGTGTGTCGATATCTTTTACTGTCGTACCAGTATTGTGACTAACCGAACCAATTCTAACCAAACAACATCGGCACCAACATCAAATATCGAAGCTTGTACCGATATTTGCTTTTATGGTTTTTGTCGATGTAAAAACATGTTGATATCTTTTAGGGTATATAAAAACTTTTTTTTTGTTCTCTTTTGGTCGCTATAGTGAGTGTTAGTACAATATGGTATGATACGATATTAGTTTATCGAAAGCAAAAACAATAAAAACAACATACCGGAACCGATACAAATGGTGTTTAGTCTATTTCGGTTCGGTACGGTACGATAGCGACACAATAGCCGTTTTCAATAAAGTTTGTATGGCAATGTTGAAAAAAATAACCATAGAATGCAAATCAATCGAACCGATATCAACTGAACAACATTGGTACTAGTATTGATATTTGTCTTTATTGTTTTCGATCAATGTAAGGTTTTCTCTTTCGATTACTATAACGAGTGCCAGTACCATAATGCACCGAACATATACCAACCGAATTTCCGTCGCGAAGCACGAGGAAAATCACTAGTTAACTTTCAAGATTAATTTAGGTTTGTATTATTTCCACACCACATCCTTTTTATTCTATCCCTTTCTAAATCTATCTATGTATATATAGATAAACATAGAGTGGAGGGATGTGTGAATATTAACACACTTAATTTAACATGCTGTGTAGAATGTTTAAGAGTGTCAACGAGGGCCTTTGGATTGGGGCTCCTCGTCTTGGGCCGTTTTAATTGGGCTCTTGAATAAGCCCAGATAACATTGTTACTTCATACAAACGGAACAAGAGAAAAAGGCGGGAACCTGGCACGTCAGTTCTCTTGCAGAAGGCATTTAATGCCTGTAGCTGGAAAGAGAAAGACTGTCGGAAAGAGTACGAGGATGAAGAAGACCGCCGGAAAGAGGACGAGCACAATATCACTCAATGTATGCATTCAATTCTCCTTACACTCGACCTACACTCACACTTCATTTACTCCGGACATTCTCTGGATCACATTTAATGTTGGAAATTTTGTGAAAATAGCATTTTTCACAAATATAGGAAAATGATTTTTTCCTATTTTGGACTAGAAATAAATATAAGACAATGAGCGGGTTTTATATATTTATTTGTGGGTTTGTGTTCTATGTTGGAAGAGCTTCGCAACGAACTAGCCACGTCCAAAACGGAGCTAAGATGAATGAGATACTGATGCTCAAAGTTTGGTGTTTGAAACTTGAATGCTGAAAAAAGTGGGAAAGTAGCACCTTGTCCCACATAGGAGGAGAGTTGAAACTTAAAGGGGTATTTAAGTGGGAACTCTCCATCCTTATTGTTTCATGGAAGCACACACTAAGTGTACTCGCGAAAGGGGAGCACCCTAACTCGCACACGCGCGCGTGGCGTGGGCGATGAGGCGCAATGTGGCGCTTTGATGGTAAAACCTGCCGTCATCGATTCCAACGGCTATAATGCCGTTAGAAATCGATTTATTGCCATTAAAATCGGTTTCAAGTATTTATATGCATATCACCGTCAAACAAAATTTATTCCCACTCAAACCGGTTTCAACTTTCAAGTTACACCTCAAATCGGTTATGGCATGCAACGATGAAGTGGTCATTGTCTTGGAAACCAAAAGAAACCCCAAAGTTTGGAAGCACTTTGACATGTGCTTAATGACCGATAGCCATGAGATGGAACGGTCCAAAGGTTGCGGCAAGTTCATGAAGGCTACGAGAAACTCGACGCTTAAAAAACACACCGACCGTCATTGTCCGGTTACAAAGGCTACGAAGAAGAAAGTGAAGGCAGTGAATCATCCAGAACCGGTTCTTCGAAGGTTTAGTGTGTTTATGTGATGTTGGTTTGAGTGTGTTTTATGTTAGTGTTATGTTTAGTTGTGATGTTTGGTTTTATGTTAATGTAATGTTTTAATGTAATATAATGTTTGGTTGTAATGTAATCGGTTTTATTTTAATGCAGCGGATTATTTTGTTTACGAATGAACCGGTTCCGGGTAGGAACCTATTTTTTTTTTATAAAATGTGGAATCGGGTAAGAACCTACGGGTTTTTTGAACCCGAAACCGGTTCTTCTATACAATGGGTAGGAACTGGAACCGGTTTCAGGTCGAGTCTACCGGGTCGGGTTTGGAACCGGTTATTATGCCCATCTCTAATACAAGTTGATGATTTTTAAGCGAGTTGTTGTGTTTAAGCGGGTTATCGATAACATGTTTAATGATGAATATGAGTGTGACAAATAAATAATATGATGTGTCAAAACTAACAATTATTATAACTAACCATGTAAAATAAAAACGGAAAAAACAAAAACATAATTTTTTTTCTAAGTACTTAAACGGGTTAATGGGTCAACCCGTCTTTATACAGGTCAACCTGAACCCGACCCATTTTTAATACGGGTCAACCCTAACCCGATCTATTTTTTAAACATGCCATATTAGTCAACTTAAACTTATTTTTTTTCATATCAAATTTGGATCGGATTAACAGGTCGTGTCAAGAATTACCGCCTCTTGTGCTAGACAAGTTTGTGCTAGACAAGTTATTAACATGTTTCCCAACAGAATATTACGTTTGCTAAATAAAGCCACCCACGTTGATGTGACACCGTCAAGACTCACTCCACCTCTGTAAAGTAAAAACCCTGTATGAATGTACGTATATGTCGCCACTATATGTATCTCACACCACTTCTATACACATACAGTACACTTACACACTGTACTACACTATCTCTATATATACACCCTTTAGATCTCGGTGTCAATGGTGTCCAGTCCAGTAAAACCCCAATGGAACCCAAATCAAATTTCAAATGGGTTTTGTTGTTCTTGCTTGCAACTCAACTGGGTTGTCAATTAATCAGTTGCAGTGTCACTTACGACAGTAAATCCATTGTTATCAATGGTGAAAGAAGAATCTTGATCTCTGGTTCCATACATTATACAAGAAGCATCCCTGAGGTACCCTAAAAAGCAAAATGGGGAGTTTTGAAGTTGAAGTTGAATTTGGGGGGGTCTTGTTTATGAAAGTTGTGATTTTGCAGATGTGGGAAGATCTGGTTATGAAGGCTAAAGATGGAGGGCTTGATGTGATTGATACTTATGTGTTTTGGAATGTTCATGAGCCTTCTCAAGGCAATGTAGGTTGATTTTTGGTTATTTAATTTTTTTTTTTTTGATGATGATTTTTATGATATTTGCAGTATAATTTTGAAGGGAGGTATGATTTGGTGAGGTTCTTGAAGATAGTGCAAAAAGCAGGGATGTATGTTCATCTGAGAATTGGACCTTATGTTTGTGCAGAATGGAATTTTGGGTAATTTTTTTTTCTTTTTTTTTTTTGGGTAAAGGATATACAAGGGTTTAGAAGCTAAAATGTCCAATTTTGACTTTTGGAAGTCAAATGAGTTGGTCCTTTTGATGTCAAAACTCATGGAACTTGTTTGATTTTAACAAAAAGAGGACTTTTGCATTTGTGTTTTTATATTTTGGTGAAAATTAAACTGTTTTAGAGCTTCATTGGTCTAGACATTTGGGTCAATTTTGAATTTGGAAACCAACATGGTTGACTTTCAAATAACTAAAGTTACTGAAATTGTCAAATTTGTGATGATTTACACAGAGGGTTTCCAGTTTGGTTGAAGTATGTTCCCAACATTAGTTTCAGAACTGATAATGAGCCATTTAAGGTCACAATTTCCCACTTTTATTTAAAATATTTTCTATATGAACAAGCAATTTAATTTACTAAAAAAAAAGCTACACACAAATGCAGAGAGCAATGAAAGGATTCACCGAGAAAATTGTCAACTTAATGAAGAGCGAAAAGATGTTCGAGTCACAAGGAGGCCCGATTATTCTATCTCAGGTATAACCATTTTTATACACTATTTCATTACTGGTTGGTGGTCATTAAATTAGAATTTATAACATGTTAATATGTTATGATAAAGTTCATTAATTTATTTTGTTTTGAAGTTGATTACATAATTGTTTGAAAATTGAAACTTTGAATGATGTTGGGTTCCAGGTGGAGAATGAGTACGGATCTGTGGGAAAGGTGTATGGAGGTGCAGGCTATAACTACATGACTTGGGCCGCAAACATGGCGGTTAAATTGGACACTGGTGTCCCATGGGTTATGTGCAAGCAAGATGATGCTCCCGATCCTATTGTAAGCCCGATCTGACCCGTTCTCATAGTAGCCTATATGGGCTTGGGCTGAAATAGGGGTGTTTATCGAATCGAATAACGAATTTTCGAATTGAATCGAATTATTCGAATAAATTACTTTTTTGCTTGAATTCGAATTGGATTAAAAACTAATCAATTCGATTCGAATTCGTATTCGAATTAAAATACCAATTCGAATCGAATTCGGATAAATTCATTTTGATTCTAATTCATATAAAGTATGTAAATTCGTTATGGGCTATTTGGGCTTGGTAATGGGCTATTTTAGGATTCAGATTAAATTTATTAAGTAATTTACAATTTTACACTATAGCTCAAATTAAAGTTATATGTGTGTAGTATATAAATATAATAAATAATTATGTATGCTCTGAATTCGAATTTTGAATCCAATCGAATTTTGAATTATAAAGTCGTATTCGATTTACTGAACTCGAATTGAATTGAATTTGAATTTTTGATAATCGAATGAAATAAAGTCGAATTTCGAATTTTTCGAATCCGAATCGAAATCTGAACACCCCTAGGCTGAAATCCTGCTTAGTATCTAATACTTTTTTCGGGCCTTGTCAGATAAACACATGCAATGGTTTTTACTGTGATGACTTTTCGCCCAACAAGCCTTACAAGCCCACACTTTGGACCGAGACTTGGAGTGGCTGGTACGTAATTTAGTTAATTTTTTTTCTCAACTCCATTGAGATCATATGGTCGTTTAAAAAAGTAAAAAAAAAACCCCGCCATTTCATTATACTCCTACAGGTTTACAGAATTTGGCGGGCCCATTTACGAGAGGCCCGTTCAAGATCTGGCATTTGGTGTTGCCCGATTCATTCAAAAGGGCGGATCGTTCTTCAACTACTACATGGTTGGTTTACTTATGCTTTTATTTTTGTAACGGTTAAAAAGTTCTTACTGTAACATGACAATATCACTTTTAAAGTAACATTTGAAATGATCTTGTTTTGAAACCCGAACAGTTCCATGGAGGCACGAATTTTGGTCGTTCCGCTGGTGGCCCGTTTATCACTACTAGTTACGACTATGATGCTCCAATTGATGAATATGGTGAGGCCAACTATCTATCTGTAGTTTGACTTTTTAGGTCAAACCTATTAGTTTCCAAAATCGAGGTTGTAAGCATTTTGGACACACATACACTTTGGGCATCTTTTAAAATGTAGGAAACTGACTATAGCCTAAATCGACCCGTTTAGGTAAACGGGTCGAAAATGCCATCTCTACCTCAAGCGTCGAAAAACGTTGACATTTATTATGAACTCATACAGGCTTGATCAGACAACCAAAATACGGTCACTTAACGAACCTTCACAAGTCTATTAAACAATGTGAGCCCGCTTTGCTTTCAGCAGAGCCCGATATCACCTCTTTGGGAAACCTTCAACAGGTTGTATCTTTTTTTATATATATATATAACTTCATTTTCCCCAATACAAAAATCTGAAAAAAAACCATCTTACTAAACAGTTATTCTTTTTCAGGCCCATGTCTTCTCTCCCAAATCGGGACCCTGTGCGACTTTTCTCTCAAATTACGACCCGAATAATGCGGCAAAAGTGACGTTTAATAACAAACACTACACTTTACCTCCTTGGTCCATAAGTATCCTTCCCGATTGCAACAATGTTGCTTTCAATACAGCGAATGTATGTATGACCAAAGGTTATGCAAGCTAATATCATTTGTACATGTATTTTTTTTTCGTTTTTTGTAATTCTTGTAAAAATGGCACAGGTTGAAGTTGAATCCACAAAAATGGAAATGAAACCGAGTGATTCCGATATGTTTTCTTGGGAGATGTTTACTGAAGATTTAACTGTAAGCGATGAAAGCTCGACGTTCACTGCAACGGGCTTATTGGAGCAAATTAATATCACAAGGGATACTAGTGACTATCTTTGGTATACAACTAGGTAAGACTTTTATAAGTTGTCATACTATCATTAATTACATATTACATAAGCAGGCCGGCCCTGAGAATTCAGGTGCCCTGTCCGAGCTCGAAAAAATGTGCCTCTTAAAGAATTCAGGTGTCTTGTCCGAGCTCGAAAAAATGTGTCTCTTAGGCCTTAACGAAATTAACGCCTAAATAATCGACAAACAACACCAAATAACACCCAAATAATCAACACTTAACGCCAAATAATACCTAACTAAATAATTAATCAACAATTGACACCAAATAAAACACAAATAATTATAACACATATTTTTCGTATTCATTTATTTTATTTGTAACACGTCATTCTTCAATAAACGTTTCGAGATACAAATTTTAAAATTAGTTGTAGATACGAATTTTAAAATTAGTTGTAGATATTATATTACTCCTCCATTTTAATTCTCTATAATAAAAAGAGTTACCACCTAACGTTGATGTAAAACCAATTACATCATCGAAAAACAAGTAGGTACAATATAACAATTTAGAAAGAAAAAAAAGGAAAAGTAAAAAGGAAATCATTTAAAAATAAAAGATAAACAAACACAAAAAAAAAAAAACAAAGTAAATATACAAAGTGGCCCACCCCATTCCTTTTATTTTCATCTCCTCCTAGATTTCGTTACCCTTACCTGCAACTCCTTCACCTTCAACTTTGTCGACCTTCAACATCAAATTCAAGTAAAATCAGTTATTAATTATTAATTATTTATTATTTATTATTTATTATTTGCAGTGTTGATATTGGATCGTCTGAATCATTTTTACGCGGAGGGGAGCCCCCAAAGCTTCTGGTGCAGTCAATGGGTCATGCTCTTCATGTGTTTGTAAATGGAGAACACTCGGGTAAGTTTATATGGATGTTGTTTTCGTTGCTAAACATATGTTTACCTTGGAAAATGGTGTATATTTGATGCATTTGTAGGTTCTAGTTTTGGTACAAGAAAACATAGGAGATTTACATACAAAGAAACGATAAACTTACGCGCTGGAAGCAACAAAATCGCACTACTTAGCGTGGCCATGGGTTTGCCGGTTAGTTTCTGATTTCATGTATTTATGTAAGTTTGCAATATAATTTTTAATGTTTTGTTTTCGTGAAGAACATGGGAGGACATTATGAAACATGGGAGACCGGAGTCTTAGGTCCGGTGGCTCTTTATGGTCTTGACCGAGGAAAAATGGATTTGGCATGGGTCAACTGGACTTACCTGGTGCGTAATACTTTTTTACGGTCGGTTAATGGGTCAAACTTTAGTACGGGTCAAAACGGGTCAGTTTGGAATACAATGGTTCAAGAGGTTTTATGAAATAAAACCCAACCCGAATGCGTTTGCTATTTACATTAACAGGCTGGTCTAAAGGGAGAGGCTATGAATGTTATCTCCGCAAATACTAATTCCTACATGAAATGGACTCAAGATTCTTTAATCAGTCCGAAACAGAAACCGTTAACATGGCACAAGGTATGGCTAAAGTATAGAAATCAAGATCGTTAAAAAAACGTTATTTTTGATAAAGATTTCATAAGCATATTGAACTTTAGAATAGGGATGAGCTTTTCTTCCCAAATACCCGTACCCGTACCGATTTTAGGTATTCGGTGGTACGGGTACGGACAAAAAAATGGTACTATTACTGAATTTTATATATAACTTTAAGAGTTTTTTATATCGTGTTTTATTTCGTATTATGGTATTTATGGTACTCATATCGATTTTACCTATTTGGTACCCGTATCGTATAGGTACTCGTACCAATTTTACCTATTTGGTACATATCATATTGGTACTCGTACCAATTTTACCTATTTGGTACTTGTACTGTATTGGTACGAGTACCGAATTCACCTATTTCGTACCCGTACAAGTGCTAAATAAGGGATACCAAAGTGGGTACCGTAAAGAAATACCCGTATCTGTACTAATATATTCGGTACCTAGTTTTGTTTAAATTCGCTACTGGGATTTTCGGTATGGGTACATGTACTGTACCGATCCCATCCCTACTTTGGAAAGGGTAGCAGAAAGAGAAATCTTGAAGTCAAAATCATAACATTATAAACCATAAGGTTCTTAAAATCTTTGTAGGCATACTTTAACGAACCTGATGGTGACGAGCCATTGGCTCTAGACATGAATAGTATGGGAAAAGGTGAAGCATGGATCAATGGTCAAAGCATAGGGAGATATTGGTCAACGTATGCTAATGGAGATTGCCAAGGGTGCCACTACGCTGGAGTCTATCGGCCATTGACTTGTCAACTCGGGTGTGGTCAACCAACCCAAAGATGGTACCATGTTCCTAGATCTTGGTTAAAGTCAAGTAAAAACTTGTTAGTGCTTTTTGAAGAACTTGGAGGTGACCCCACTAAGATTTCGCTAGTTAAGAGATCAACGGTCCAGTGACCATAGCAAACCGCAACTTTGGTCAAACAGACTTGAAGGATGGGGAAGGTACATGAAGTAAAACAACGGAGTGTGATTGAGAATTTAGCCTAGTTCTTTAGCGCGGTTTTGTTTAATTCAAGTTTTAGCTTATAAGTGTGCATGCTCATGTAGATTAGTGAAAAGATTATGTTTTTATAGGTTTGGGGGGGGGGGGGGGGGGGGGGGGGGTCAAGTGAACCCCCATAATATTATTATGATGGAATAAATTGGTTCAACTGTCATACTACCAAAATGCTATCCAAAATCATAAAAGGAAACACAACAACAAAGAAAAAGTCAAAAAATATGTTATTTAATTAATTTTCAAATCAAGAAAACAAAACTTGTAAAAAAAATATACAGGAAACATCATATGATTAGAGGGTAGTCCAAGTGTTTATCTTTTATTTTATTTTTTTTAACAACGAAGGTGGAGATTTTATTAACTTTCACAACCAATAAAACGAGGTGCTAGCGAACACAACTTATTACAATCAATCAACATGAAAAAACCGATACATTGAAATTAACCCGATCCTCCCAAGTGTATGCTTTCATCCACTTATGCTTGTGTTACCTGAATGTTTAATGATTGTCTGTTGAAGTTCATCCTTTTTTGCCCCTACAACCTTTGCAACAGTCTTCTCATTTTTCAGCAACAAGAATGTTGGCATTGCTTCCACCTCCCAGTCTGATGCAATATCCTGTAATGGGTTTGACTTTTTAGGGTCAAATGACTAATATAATATAATGTAAAGCAAAGAAACATGTTTTTTTTTACCTTTAACTCATCTACATCAACTTTGAGGAAGGTGACATGGGGCATTGATTTAGCTAGTTCTGCTACAAATGGAGCAATGACCTTGCAAGGTCCACACCAAGATGCAGCAAAGTCCACCACTATCTGTATAAATTTAATTTCAATTTATGGGTAAACATCATAATTTGTATCATACTTCATCTTAGTTTAAACATGAATCGACCTTCGATTTCGGAAGAAAAATGTATGAACACACTGTTTAATAGTTAAGACCCCTAATTGGAACAAATGGTGATTAAAAAAAAGGTAGCTGATATTGGTACACCACCACATGTTAACTAGACATCATACCTCATACGGGCCGTATAACAAGGCGAATATGGTCCATACTGTTGATATGAGAGGGGTAAGATAGCCATATGACCCGTATGAGAGGGTGTTTCGACCAAATCATATGACCCGTATTAAAAATTCAACCTGACAAAGAAATGACAATGATATCACCCATATGGCCCGTAGCCCTTTTTCGAGCACCAATATGGCCCATATGGACCCGTACTACCCATACGATGTGAAAGGTGGCTTGGTGTCCACTAATGGGGGTGGTGTACCGATAACAATAGCCTAAAAACCTATTTAATCAAGTTCGTCTTCACTCTTCACCACCATAGATTGTAGAAAACCAATACACACGACGAAACTTAAATAAATGAAAAATGGAAGGAGAATTCGAATAAAAACGACGAAGGAATAAAATCTCAATTATGATTGTTAGAATGAACATACCAATTTGTTCTTGTCCTTTTTGATATGGTGATTCCAGGCATCAACAGTGTGGCAACTAATCACCTGTCCTTCTTCCCCCATTTTCTTGTTCTCAATAAAAAAATGGCTTCCAGGAAATGATTTTTGAGTTTTGGTTTGTTTCCACCCAATTCTAACCGTAAATTACTATGTTTTGTTAATGATTTTGTACATGACATTTAATAAAACGTTATTATCCTATGTTTGCGATAAATGATAAAATTAAATTACTATATTATTTACTTATATTTATCATAGTTTTACATATATAATTAAATGTCATTTTAGTCCCTGTGGTTTGAGCCATTTTGACAGTTTAGTCCAAATGTTTCATTTTTAACCTGTGGGTCCAAAAAGGTTTCACAGTTGCCATTTTAGTCCAATTGGTTAACTTTATCCAATTTTTCTGTTAACCAGAAGGCCAATTTGGTCATTTTGTATGTAATTCTGTTAACTAAAAGGGCAATTCAGCCATATAAAATAATCGAATTGGCCTTCTCGTTAACAGAAAAAATAGATGAAGTTAACCCAGTGGACTAAAATGGCAATTGTGAAACCTTTTTGGACCCATAGGTTAAAAATGAAACATTTGGACTAAACTGGCAAAATGGCCTAAATCACAGGGACTAAAATGGCATTTAACTCTATATAATATTAACATATCCAATAAAGAAAATATAAATAATAGGTTTGCTTAGATCCGTGAGCCTAGTCAAACTCAATATGTGAAGCTCGAGCTTGTTTATTGAAAGTGCTCCAATTTAATCACAGACTCATTAAGCTTGACTCGATATTTTTACACGAAAAGCAAACATGAGATATCAGATCCAGTGTTTCACTAAGATTTTGAATAATGGTCTCGAATTCTAGTCGATTCCATTTTGCCTCTGCTTAGAGAAAGACGATCAATCCATTGATTTTTGGTTTTTTTTTAATTATACAGTTTTACAAATGGTTATGCTTGATCATTATTTATTCTATAGGGATATTTGAGCATTTAGCTAGCCGATTTCAAATAGCTTACGAGCGGTTTGAATCGTTTACAACCTTACTCCGAGCTACAAACTTGTTCGTTTACAAGAAAATAAGTAGTTTTGTTCCATTTAATGAGTTTATTAATTAATTAACTATATATGAATTTAGAAGGCTGATTAATAGCAAATGCATGTGATTGGTCGGTTGCAGGGGCGCAGGATAGGCTATGTCCGGGGGGGCGCCCGACCCCCCGAACTTTTCGATTCGTAGTATTATGAATAGTACTTCCGTATAGGTATATACATTGCCGCCCCCCGGTTTCGCGAAAATTGGGGGGGGGGGGGGGGGGGGGGGGCGTGGCTTCGCCAATGGTCGGTTGGATTCGGTAGGCCACATGGCAATAAGCAGTTAGACCACTACAAAATTATATTTTTTTTCCAGAGATATTAAAATGTGTATTTGGGATTTGATTCAAAAAAATGGTTGGTCGAGTGGTTGAAGAGCTCGCCTACTCGCTCACCTACCCACGTATAATTCTTGGGATGTTTTCTTGTTCCGGAATTATTTTTTAGTATTTTCTCTCGAAAATACAACGAATTGTAAAACTTCAAATGTGTTTTCTCCAGCCACAAAGTGTAGGTAATAAACCTAGTTTTACATCAAATCTTAAAAGAATAAAGTTCATCTAAATTACACGCATGTATTTATACTTGTAAAGTTATTATAAACCACTAGATTATTATAAGAACAAAAAGAGTAAATCTAAGTCAGTTTATTTCATTTTTTATTAATAGTTTATATTTTTCTTTTATATTTTGTGTTTCTTCCATACAAATACGTTAATTAGGTACATACAAAACTATCAAACTAATTTGTTCATATATGTTTTAGTTTTATACCATTTATCATACGTAGGTTATTTATACTAGAGTAAACTGCCATTTTGGTCCCTGTGGTTTGGGCAGTTTTACCATTTTAGTCCAAATCTCAAACTTTTTAAATTTGGGTCCTTATGGTTTGCATTTTGTTGCCATTTTAGTCCAAAACTCAAAAACTCTCATTTTTGACTGTTCCAACATCCCTTTTTTGTCTTTATCTGCATGGGTAGTTTTGTCCATTTAATTTTCATTAAACAAATTTCTTAATTAAAAAACCCCTCAAATATGAATACCCCTATCAGTTCCCAAATTACATCATCATCTTCAACCTCCAAAGCAAACATCAGCAACCCAATTTTATGTTCCTAGTGTCACACCCCAACCGATGGCGGAAACATCGGGGCATGGCACTGAGCGAAACAGATTGTCCAGAAGTTTCCATAACAATGTTCATTATCAATTAATTTAAAGTAACATGTCCCAAACCATGCCTCAAAAGATAATACAATTATTACAGACAAAATCTAGGCAAATAGTTCTGTTCCGACAACTCAGATTTCATTTGTACAGACAACTATTTGTTGGCCTCTAAGACCTTATTCTAGCCTCGATTTCCTAGCAGATAAGCATCCTAAGCACCTGTCACATACGTTAAAGTAAAAGTCAATACACATAGTGTAAAGGTGAGCATACAAGTTCGATAATAGCATATAGAGTTCGAAAGCGTTACGCATAACCAACACGTACACAGAGTGAAATGAGGCATGTTAGTTATCGACATGAACCTATCGATACCAATGACTGCGGGTTGACTGCCCAAGGCAGTTCGTAATACATGATCACCACTGTAATCCATGCAAATATTTGTCCTTAACAACCCCCGAGTGAACGGGTAATGAGTCCAAACTAATAGTACTATCGTTGCTAAGGCAGGTAGACAGCATTCCATGTGTAAACATAACAAACAAGCATTCATTAAGTCACGTATAACATGCGGTAACAGTTAGCGTTAAAAGTATTGCGTAGTGTGTTCGATGTGATTTGGTATAAGTAACGTATGTAACACCCAAAAGTGCATAAAGCAAAAAGGGATCGAGTATACTCACAGCGATGATGGATTGAAGGGAGCGCTTAGAGAGTAGGGTTAGCCTGATCAGAATGAGAGCATAACGATAAGTGACGCGTAAAACAGTGCAAGGTGTAAGTGGCTCGGACAGCAGTTCGGTCGGATGGTAACCCGATCGGACGGCTAGTCGTGCGGATGACAATCCGTTCGGATGGTCATCCGGTCGGACGGTAGTCCGGTCGGATGACTACTCGAGTGGATTGTTTCTTCCTATGAGAAGGATGTGTTTGTGTACGATGGCTTGACCTTTGAAGTTTTCGTTGTAGCATTTTGAAAACATTGAAGTATCTCTACCTTTCAGGTCGGTCGGTCGGACGGTCGTCCGATCGGACGGTAATCCGATAGGTTGACACTTCAGCGAGAACAAGTTCACAACAGGTTGTCACTCGATCGGACAGTAGTCCGGTCGGATGGCATCCTTAGTGTATTGAACATGTTTGAAAATCGATTGAGTGTTAAAGTCCAAGTATCTCATGATCCGAAGGGTAATTTGGTCGGATGGTAGTTCGATCGGATAGTAACTCGTTCAACACTCAGACTTCCGATAAAATTGGTTAAGTATGGGACCCAAGATGTAGGCCGTTCGGACAGCCGGCCGCTCGGATGGCTATTCGTTCGGACAATAGTCCGGTCGGATAGCACTCCGTCCAGGTTGTTCCGTTCGTCTTTCACTTGTCCGTTTTGATTTTTTGTCATTTTATCGGGACGTTTTGACAACGTGTTAACCAACAGAACCCCATCTTGACCCAAGTGGCCCGATCAAACAAGAATTACCCTAGTTCAACCAGTTAACCGGTTCAAGACGGTTGTTCTTGGTTAACCCAAAGTCGGTGGCCTCGTGAGTAGAATCCAGATCTTGAGCTAGCACAACACTGAGAAATAGTAGGAGACTAGATCAAGGTCCGATCCTATCGTTTTGAGTGCATTGAGTGTAAAAGAGTTGAAAGAAAGTTAGAAACCATCTTTCAATCCTTTTTCACCATGAATGTGTTTAGATCTATGCAAGATCTTTGTTTACTTGTGTGGAAATCCATTAGATCTAAGTTGTTCTTGGTGGATCGAAGCCAAAACATGAAGTTCATAAGAACACCATGATGACGTCATCCTAGAATACCTCAAATCGAGTGATTTCACGGTTAAAAGTTAAGATTCAAAAGATAGAAAGGTGTAGGAGTGCGTGTAGATTAAGGAAGTACAAGATTTAGGACGAGATCTTACCGAGATTGCGAGAAATCAGAGAAAAAGCGGGGAACACGAGCTGGTCGGACGTCACTTTCCAAAAGTGGAAAGAATGAAAGTGACAAGGGGTATTTATAGGATACCCAAAGTGGAAAGGGGCGGGTCGGTCGGATGGCATCTCGCCCGGATGACAGTTGGTTCGAGTGTTCGGTGCGACGATTTTTGCTGTTTCGATTTCGATTGCGAGCGTTGCGATGCGATAGAGTTTCCTAGTCAAATTACTTTTAATCCCAACTACTCATATCTCGCGCTATCTCTTCTCCACTAATTATCATAGTTCGATTTCGATTGAGTTCGAGTTTCGATTGCGATTCGATTGATTACCGCACATAACATAATTTAAAACATGCACAAGTAACACATAAGGCACACACACACACGTATAACAATAACCAAAATGCGTAATTCGAGTTACGAGTGCGGCTGTGACAACGATTAAGCGATTAAACATGCGATAAATATCGATTAATATGCGATTATTAATAGATACTCCACATAATACAACTAAAGCGAAAATAAAATAGACTAATTACAAGTCAAAGAAGTCAAAACAGGAATTGAGCAAGGAGAGACAGATCGCAATTAGCAATCTTTTCTTCCTTTGACTTCAATCTTGACTTTGACTTTGACTTTCGAAAACACGGGGTGTTACAACCTCCCCTAGTTGAGGGAATTTCATCCCGAAATTAGGCTGAAGCCGTAACAAACAACTGCTTTCATGTCGCTTTCGAGTTCCCAAGTGAACTCTGCACCTCGTTTGCCTTCCCATCGGACTTTCACAATAGGAATGCACGAGCGTCTGAGCTGCTTGGTTTGGCGATCCATGATTTCGACAGGCTTTTCCACGAAGTGTAGTGTTTCGTTTATTTGCAGCTCGTCGAGAGGTACAATTAAATCATGCTCAGCCAGGCACTTTCGGAGGTTCGACACATGGAAAGTCGGGTGGACGTTACTAAGTTCCTCTGGTAGTTCGAGTCTGTAGGCGACTTTTCCGATCCTTTCCAGAATCTTAAAAGGTCCAACATATCGAGGCGCTAGTTTCCCTTTCTTGCCGAATCTGACCACACCCTTCCAAGGTGATACCTTTAGGAGTACGTTGTCGCCAACGTCAAATTCAAGGGGCTTGCGTCGTCTATCGGCGTAACTTTTCTGTCGACTTCGAGCTTTCATCAAGTTGTCTCGAATTTGGAGGACTTTGTCAGTCGTTTCTTGCAATAGCTCAGGACAGGTTAATTGCGAGTGACCGATCTCGTGCCACACAATAGGCGATCGACATTTTCTTCCGTATAAAGCCTCGAATGGTGCCATCTGAATGTTGGAATGATAAGTGTTGTTATACGAGAATTCGACCAATGGCAGGTATTTATCCCAATTACCACCGAAATCTATAACACACGAACGGAGCATGTCTTCAAGAGTACGGATCGTTCTCTCAGTCTGACCGTCGGTTTGAGGGTGGAATGCGGTACTTAAGTTAAGCGTAGTACCGAGAGCCGCTTGGAACGTTTCCCACAGTCACGAGGTAAACCGAGCATCACGGTCAGAGATGATGTCGCGAGGCGTCCCATGATTACAAATGATCTCATCGGTGTAGATTCGGGCTAATCGTTCTACCTTGTAGTCTTCCCGTATTGGCAAAAAGTGAGCAGATTTGGTCAAACGGTCAACAACAACCCAGATGCTGTCGTGACCTGATGACGTGTGCAGAAGCTTTGTTATAAAGTCCATAGCTATACTCTTTCACTTCCACATAGGGATAGGCGGTTGTTCGAGTAAGCCAGAGGGTCTTTGGTGTTCAGCCTTGACTCTTGCACAAGTTAGGCATTTTCCAACGTAGAGAGCAATATCCCTTTTCATGCCAGGCCACCAGTACTTGTAGCGAAGGTCCTGGTACATTTTGTCGGCACCGGGATGAATAGAATACCGGGATTTGTGGGCTTCGTCCATCAAAATCTGTCGCAAATCGGTCCGTTTAGGGATCCAAATTCGGTCCAGAAAGTGGAATATCCCATTCGACTTATTCACAAGCTGGGCTCCATCGTGGTAGATTCTTTCCTTCTTCAGAGTGCGTTCATTAAAACATGCATGCTGAGCTTCTCGGATGAGAGTTTCGAGATCGTATTGGGCTTGGCCATTACGAGTGCTGAGCAAATAACTCCGTCTGCTGAGAGCGTCGGCAACAACATTTGCTTTGCCTGGGTGATAACGAATCTCACAGTCATAATAGTTGAGAAGTTCTACCCATCGGCGTTGACGCATATTAAGTTCTTTCTGATCAAAGATATGTTGTAGGCTCCTATGATCGGTGAAGATCGTACACTTGGTACCATATAGGTAGTGTCGCCAAATCTTTAATGCAAAAACAACTGCGGCTAGCTCGAGGTCATGGGTTGTATAGTTCTTCTCGTGGATCTTGAGCTGACGAGATGCGTAATAACCTTGTCTCGTTGCATGAGGACACAACCAAGACCAAGGTTGGAAGCATCACAATAGACAATGAAATCGTCGTTTCCATCGGGCAATGTGAGAATAGGAGCATTGAAAAGCATGTGCTTGAGAGTTTGAAAAGCAGACTCTTGTTCGGTTCCCCAAACAAAAGGCTTGTCTTTATGCATGTGAGTTGTAAGCGACACAGCGATCTTTGAGAATCCTTCGATAAATCGTCGATAATTGCCCGCTAGTCCGAGAAAAGAACGGACTTCAGACGGGTTCTTAGGTGTAATCCAACTCTTAACGGCTTCAATCATCACAGGATCGACGTGAATACCCTGACTATTGACAATGTGACCCAGAAACTGAACCTCTTCTAACTAGAATTCACACTTGGAGAACTTGGCATAGAGTCGATTCCCATGGAGTAGCTCGAGAACCAAACGTAGATGTTGCACGTGTTCGGCTTTCGATTTGGAATAGATCAAGACATCGTCGATGAACACGATGACGAAACGGTCGAGATATGGTTTACACACGCGATTCATCAGATCCATGAAAACCGCAGGTGCGTTGGTTAAACCAAAAGGCATAACAACGAATTCGTAGTGGCCATATCGAGTGCGAAACGCGGTTTTGGGTATATCTTCCTCTTGAATGCGTAGTTGGTGATAGCCTGAGCGTAGATTGATCTTCGAGAAACACGTAGCACCTTGTAGTTGATCAAACAAATCATCAATGTGAGGCAGAGGGTAGCGGTTCTTGATGGTTAACTTATTCAATTCCCGATAGTCGATGCACATCCGGAACGACCCGTCCTTCTTTTTGACGAAAAGGACTGGCGCGCCCCAAGGAGAGGTGCTCGGGCGAATGAAGCCTTTCTCGAGTAATTCCTGGAGTTGGTTCGAGAGTTCACGCATTTCGGACGGTGCAAGTCGGTAAGGAGCTTTGGCAATAGGGTTGGCTCCAGGAATGAGGTCGATACAAAAGTCGATATCACGACTTGGTGGAAGTCCTGGAAGATCATTAGGAAACACATTGGGAAATTCACGAACCCCAGGAATGTCTTTCTCTTCTGCCTTTCCTTTCTTTTCCTTCTCCGCTACTACAATGTTAGCCAAGAAAGCTCTGTATTCCTTGCGGAGATACTTGCTAGCTTGGACACATGACATAAGCTTGAGACCTTTCGAAGCAGTTTCGCCATATACACACAATAAATCACCATTCGAGAGCAAGAATCGAATCATTTTATCGAAGCTCACAACTTCAGCATGGTTTTCGCGAAGAAAGTCCATGCCTACTATGACGTCAAAACTTCCGAGTTGCATCGGAATAAGGTCGATTGGAAAGATGTGACTGTTGAGCTCAAGAGTACAATCACGAAGAACAGAATTAACGACGACAGTTATTCCAGTGGCGACTTCAACATCGAACGTCGAGGGGAGATGGGAGCGTTTACGACTAAGAAGTTTCTCGAATTCGAACGACACAAAGCAATTATCGGCTCCAGTATCAAACAAACATGAAGCATAAATACCATTCACAAGGAGCGTACCATTGACCACGTTGTTGTCAGCCTGGGCTTGGCGCACGTTGATGTTGAAAGTTCTGGCGCGTGCGGCTTGTTGCTGTTGCTGAGACTGCTGCTGCTGGTGTTGCTGAGACTG
Organism: Helianthus tuberosus; assembly: GCA_030545235.1. Taxonomy (NCBI): domain Eukaryota; kingdom Viridiplantae; phylum Streptophyta; class Magnoliopsida; order Asterales; family Asteraceae; genus Helianthus; species Helianthus tuberosus. The sequence continues at coordinate 28,379,274 of CM060420.1, read as the reverse complement.
CTGCTGCTGGTGTTGCTGCTGCTGGGGCTCTTGTTTCACCACCCTGTTCGGGCACATGTTCGCAAAATGGTTGGGATCACCACATGCGAAGCAGACTCTGGCGTTGATCGCAGGTGCCTGAGCCGCTTGTTGGCCTTGTGGGGCTGGGAGCAGAGCTTGATGAGCAGTGGCTTGACGATGACCAGTACGGCAGTTAGCGGTGAAGTGGCCGTACATGTTGCAGTGAGCGCAGAAACAACAGGCGAGACCCACCGGGTGATGATAAGAGCATGTCGGGCAAGCCGGGTGGGGGCCTGTGTATGCACGCTTTGCTGGTGATGCATAAGTAACTGGTGCTAGTCGGTGATGATGCTGCTGCTGGGCCGGTACGGCCTGGAGAGGAGCAACAGTGGTGGTGACATCACAGTTCTTGTTGCTGGAGTTGCTGTTATTGTTCTTCTTCTTGCGGCGTGAGGACTTGGACGATTGAGCGGTGGCGGTGTCGGCAGTTGGTGCGGCGGTGACTTGGTGCAGACTTTTTAAAGTTTTATCCCAAACACCAGCTTTTACCCGCTTGTCATTGATTTCAGCGGCAAGCAAGTAAGTTTCTTCGATCGTTGTGGTCTTTGCGGCATGCACAAAATCCGCAACACAGTCAGGTAGAGCTCGAATGTACTTCTTGATCGCCATATCAGACGTCTTAACCTGATCGGGGCAGATGATGCTGAGATGCTTAAAGCGAGTAGTCAGGGCAGCGTTGTCTCCATCCTTCTACTTTATGTTCCAAAACTCGTCCTCCAGCTTTTGGCGTTTATGGGGAGGACAGAACTCATCCATCATGATGGCCTTTAACTCTTCCCAAGTTAGCTCATAAGCTGCATCATTCCTGCGTTTGTTTCTCTCGGCCGTCCACCAGTCTAATGCGCGGGACTGGAAGACGCCGGTAGCGTTTAGGGTACGAAGATTTTCAGGACAGCCGCTTTGGCGCAGAGTGACTTCGATGGAATCGAACCATTGAAACATAGTCTAATACTTACTAAAGCTTAGGAGCACAGCAAAACATGTATCACATAAACACATAAGCACATAATCACTTAAACAAAGAAACACATAACCACGTAAGCACATAGAGCACAGAAGCACAGAATCACGGAAGCACATAAGCACGTAGGAGACATCACCAGGAAACATATAGGCATGTAACTTGTCTAGATGCTCACAGAGGCGGTCAGAATACAGAAACCTATCATTCAAAGTCCGTGCGTATTCGAATATAGCGATCGCGTTTAGTATATCGAGTAGTGTAGTATAAGCGTGTAACATAGCATAAGGTTGTCCATAATTTTAGCGATTTGTCAGCGTATTGAGATAGAAATGTAGTGCGAGTCGTGCGTGTCGATCGAAGTGAAAGCAAAATCGAATAAATCTCCAAAATTAAACACATAAGCAGATAAACTCACATATAAGCATATAAAATCGACGAATCATCAGAGTCAGCAGTTGCGGGCTCAGAATCGAAACACATAAAAATCGAGAAATAGATCGTCTGCGGCTATTTGACATTGACTACCCAAAGTGATTCGACTATTCTCAAGGACCGTCTGAGCACTCATCTGACCTTCGGGACTCGTGCTTCCGCCTCGAATCTGGGCGTACAACACGTATTCTTTCAGTCTCTGCGTGGTCTCCAGCCGTTGGAGTCCGTCAAAACTTTGGTGAGAGTTTTGTAAAACAAAATAAAGATTGGAACAAATTGTCAAGGTTAGGGTTTCACCCCTAGCTTAACAACTTCGTTCCTGTTTTCGATAAAATAAGAGAATTATACGTCAAAGTATGGATTTCACTCATGATTTAACGTAAATTCTTGCGTTTATAGACAAAAATGTGGATTGAACAAGCGATGTAGTCGAGAGTTTGCGGTTTTCACACCTAATCTTGACTTAATCACTCCTTCATATTGGAAAATTTCGAGTGCAGTGATAGTGTAGCGTAGGCGAGAATAGCGAGAAAATAGTAGTAAGCTCATACATAATCCCTAACGGATAGGCACAAGTTGGTCTGTGGTTCCTAACTATAGACTAGGTCTCTAAGACATCGACCCGGACTAGGTCGAGTCTTGCCTAATTCCCTATAGTTATGGCTCTGATACCAATCTGTCACACCCCAACCGATGGTGGAAACATCAGGGCATGGCACTGAGCGAAACAGATTGTCCAGAAGTTTCCATAACAATGTTCATTATCAATTAATTTAATGTAACATGTCCCATACCATGTCTCAAAAGATAATACAATTATTACAGACAAAATCTAGGCAAATAGTTCTGTTCCGACAACTCAGATTTCATTTGTACAGACAACTATTTGTTGGCCTCTAAGACCTTATTCTAGCCTCGATTTCCTAGCAGATAAGCATCCTAAGCACCTGTCACATACGTTAAAGTAAAAGTCAATACACATAGTGTAAAGGTGAGCATACAAGTTTGATAATAACATATAGAGTTCGAAAGCGTTACGCATAACCAGCACGTACACAGAGTGAAATGAGGCATGTTAGTTATCGACATGAACCTATCGATACCAATGACTGCGGGTTGACTGCCCAAGGCAGTTCGTAATACATGATCATCACTGTAATCCATGCAAATATTTGTCCTTAACTACCCCCGAGTAAACGGGTGCTGAGTCCAAACTAATAGTACTATCGTTGCTAAGGCAGGTAGACAGCATTCCATGTGTAAACATAACAAACAAGCATTCATTAAGTCACGTATAACATGCGGTAACGGTTAGCGTTAAAAGGATTGCGTAGTGTGTTAGATGTGATTTGGTATAAGTAACGTATGTAACACCCAAAAGTGCATAAAGCAAAAAGGGATCGAGTATACTCACAGCGATGATGGATTGAAGGGAGCGCTTAGAGAGTAGGGTTAGCCTGATCAGAATGAGAGCATAACGATAAGTGACGCGTAAAACGGTGCAAGGTGTAAGTGGCTCGGACAGCAGTTCGGTCGGATGGTAACCCGATCGGACGGCTAGTCGTGCGGATGACAATCCGTTCGGATGACTACTCGAGTGGATTGTTTCTTCCTATGAGAAGGATGTGTTTGTGTACGATGGCTTGACCTTTGAAGTTTTCGTTGTAGCATTTTGAAAACATTGAAGTATCTCTACCTTTCAGGTCGGTCGGTCGGACGGTCGTCCGATCGGACGGTAATCCGATAGGTTGACACTTCAGCGAGAACAAGTTCACAACAGGTTGTCACTCGATCGGACAGTAGTCCGGTCGGGTGGCATCCTTAGTGTATTGAACATGTTTGAAAATCGATTGAGTGTTAAAGTCCAAGTATCTCATGATCCGAAGGGTAATTCGGTAGGATGGTAGTCCGATCGGATAGTAACTCGTTCAACACTCAGATTTCAGATAAAATTGGTTAAGTATGGGACCCAAGATGTAGGTCGTTCGGACAGCCGGCCGCTCGGATGGCTATTCGTTCGGACAGTAGTCCGGTCGGATATCCGTCCAGGTTGTTCCGTTCGTCTTTCACTTGGCCGTTTTGATTGTTTGTCGTTTTATCGGGATGTTTTGACAACGTGTTAACCAACAGAACCCCGTCTTGACCCAAGTGACCCGATCAAACAGGAATCACCCTAGTTCGACCAGTTAACCGGTTCAAGACGGTTGTTCTTGGTTAACCCAAAGTCGCTGGCCTCGTGAGTAGAATCCAGATCTTGAGCTAGGACAACACTGAGAATGAGTAGGAGACTAGATCAAGGTCCGATCCTATCGGTTTTGAGTGCATTGAGTGTAAAAGAGTTGAAAGAAACTTAGAAACCATCTTTCAATCCTTTTTCACCATGAATGTGTTTAGATCTTTGCAAGATCTTTGTTTACTTGTGTGGAAATCGATAAGATCTAAGTTGTTCTTGGTGGATTGAAGCCAAAACATGAAGTTCATAAGAACACCATGATGACGTCATCCTAGAATACCTCAAATCGAATGATTTCACGGTTAAAAGTTAAGATTCAAAAGATAGAAAGGTGTAGGAGTGCGTGTAGATTAAGGAAGTACAAGATTTAGGACGAGATCTTACCGAGATTGCGAGAAATCAGAGAAAAAGCGGGGAACACGAACTGGTTGGACGTCACTTGCCAAAAGTGGAAAGAATGAAAGTGACATGGGGTCTTTATAGGATACCCAAAGTGGAAAGGGGCGGTTCGGTCGGATGGCATCTCGCCCGGATGACAGTTCGGTTGGATGTCACCTTGTTCGGATGGCAACCCGGTCGGATGGCAATCCGGCCGGATGGCACTTGGTTCGAGTGTTCGGTGCGTCGATTTTTGCTGTTTCGATTTCGATTGCGAGCGTTGCGATGCGATAGAGTTTCCTAGTCAAATTACTTTTAATCCCAACTACTCATATCTCGCGCTATCTCTTCTCCACTAATTATCATAGTTCGATTTCGATTGCGATTGAGTTCGATTGCGTTCGAGTTTCGATTGCGATTCGATTGATTACCGCACATAACATAATTTAAAACATGCACAAGTAACACATAAGGCACACACATACGTATAACAATAACCAAAATGCGTAATTCGAGTTGCGAGTGCGGTTGTGACAGCGATTAAGTGATTAAACATGCGATAAATAGCGATTAATATGCGATTATTAATAGATACTCCACATAATACAACTAAAGCGAAAATAAAATAGACTAATTACAAGTCAAAGAAGTCAAAACAGGAATTGAGCAAGGAGAGACAGATCGCAATTAGCAATCTTTTCTTCCTTTGACTTCAATCTTGACTTTGACTTTCTAAAACACGGGGTGTTACACCGAGCTTCAACATCTTGACTCCTGAAACCACACCCAAAAGTGTCGGAAAAAGAAATCTGGTTCAATCGGATCTAAGAAGAACGGAGGAAAGAAGGGTTTTCCCAAACTCCACTGAAAATCCCACCGCCGCCGTCAGAGAACCACCACCTCTTTCACCTGAAACGTCAACCACAACGGGCCAAAGAAAATAGATAGATCTTCACAGATCTTAAAGAAAAGAGAAGGAGATGACGGGTTGAAATGCTTACCGGACTGACTTGGGTTTAAGCCGCCGGAGTCATCGCTGGACGGCGATTGCCGTCGTCATCATCATCGACATCAACATCGTGAAATCCCATCACCTGTAACTCCACGGTCGTCAGAGACGACACAGGCTCCGCTGGTTCTCTCTCTTCCGTCTCTCTCTCTCTCCCCTCCTCTAATTTCGTTACCGTGCCGCCGCTACCGGTCTGATTTGGGTGTGGGTGTGTGGTTATCGGAGAAGGAGGGGTGTGGGTGTGTATGGAGAGGTGGTTGTGGGTTCCCGTCGGCACAAGAATGGCCGCCGGCCGGCAGGATTTTGCTCAAGTCACCGGGGCTCAGTCGAGAGTCGAGAGAGAATGGCAGAGGGTGTGGTGGATGTGGTTTGCAGAGAAGAACAATGGGGTTAGGGTTTTGTTATGAAATGAGAAAGATGAGAGAGAGTGTATCTGTGGTTTAGTGAGAGAGAGAGAGTTATATATATACATTATATAATATATAATTAATTTTGTTTTAATTTGTTAGAAGAGTAAATCAGAATGACCAAAATGCCCTTACACAAAAGGACAAAACAATCAGTTTTCAACAGTAAAAAATGAGAGTTTTTGAGTTTTGGACTTAAATGGCAATAAAAGTGAAACCACAGGGACCCAGATTTAAAAAGTTTGAGATTTGGACTAAAATGGCAAAAGTGCCTAAACCACAGGGACCAAAATGACAGTTTACTCTTTATACTATATATAATGCATAAAACAAGGGTATTTCAAGATACCCATAAGCTAAGAACTTTTTTTTGTTTAATATATAAGATACCCATAAGTTAAGAACTGTTTTTGTTTAATGCATAAGGTATAAACACTAATTACATTTTAATCTCTCATTTTCATTACACTTTAATGCCCTCATCTTTAACAAAATTATATAGATAATCAGTTAGTAGTTACACTTTATCCCCTTATAAAAATTAACTACCACCACGATTTTTAAACTATCATAATTTCTTGCACGTTAATATTTATCGAGTATAGTATTGCTATAGTTTTTCTAATTAAAAAATGATATGTTACGTGATTCACAATGTCTACGGATGAGCAATAACGGAACTATTAACCAAAACTGAGCCGAAAACAGACGAAACCGAACCGAAATCAACCAAAAACTGAATTAACTGAAGACTGATTAACCGAAACCTGCAGTAACCAAAAGCGGTTATCGATTCTTTTGTACCCTCATTTTACCAAAATTAACCGAACCGAACCGAGTTGAGCGACTCTTAATTAGACGAGCTTGGGCCTAAACAAGACCCGCAAATTAAACAAACCATACAGTTCTTTCATATTGAGCTTAAAGATATGTTTGACTTGAAAAGTCAAGGATATTGTTTATGGGATCAAACAAACAAAAATTATCATATATAACTGGCATATGAAACAATTCTTTTCCCCATTATATTTGAACAAAATCAAGATCAAAACAACCCTGGCAAACCAAATTATCATATAAACAACAATCTTGATTCTTGAATCTTGAATACGGTCAAAGTCAAATTGGGTCAACGTCAAATCGAGGCTTGAATGAAAACGTTACTTACAGCTTTATAAAGTTTTTGAAACAATACGTACCCAAAAGAAACCATCGAACAAGAACAAATGCAAAGAATGCCAAAAAAGTAAGAAAATGAACACCTCCAAAAGTGATTCCCGCAAACAATATGATCACAAACGGGGCATAAGCTTGAATCATGGATGCCGTTCTTACCCATCGTCCTTTCAGCAGAATCAATGCTGCGATATTAACCACGTTCCAACCACCCCCCTCAAACTCCATCTGGTTCAGATTATTAGCCACAAACGAATGACAATTGCAAGTCAAAATGTTATACGTTCGGTGTTGATATTCTTGTGTACTCTTTCTCAATGCAGAATCCCACGTGCTTAAGTTCTGGTTTCTTCCGGATTCTACAAGATTGTATTCTTCTTCATTTTTGTTCATGGAGAACTGTAAACGAACACAATCAAACACATATTGAAGGCATAATGTGAAACGTCTTCAAAACCGTTCAATAACGAAAGAAAGTACCTTTTCTTTGTTTATTTGGATGTAACGAGCCACGGATCCAAAAGTGAAGTTATCAACACACGCGAAATTTGGTCCTGCAAAGTCAAGGATAACTCTGTCCTCTCGGGCTATACCAATATGACCCACAAAAGGAAGGAGCCATGAAACAACAGGAAGTGGGGTCCATACAATGCAGCATGGAAAACGAGCTCTCAACGGGTTAATTTGCACGTTAAGTGGTGGAATGTTTTGTTCAATCATCATTGTGTGGTCAAGTTTTATATCTGATTCCATTGCAGGATCTGCACACAATTAACAATCTGAAAGATGGATAACGCATCAACCATGCAACTTTAATAATTTCTTATTAAATGCTATAACAGTAAGTAAATTAACCTAAATATTAAAGAGATTCAAACAATGATATTTGTTGAAATTCTTGCAGGAAATTCACAAATAAACTTGAACGGGCATGTTTGTGTTCGTTCATTTAACTCTAACCGCACATGAACAATTAAACACACAGATCTTCTTGTTCATGTTTGTTCGTTAAGAAAATGAACATGTTCGTGTTCGTTTATGTTTGTTCGTTAACATTCTAAACGAACAGTTCATGAATACAAATGAACAAATATAAGTTAACTTTTGTATGTATATTGAACTTTTGTATTAGTGTTTAAACGAATGTTCACGAACATAAATGAACAAATGAAGCATGTTTTCATGTTTGTTCGTTCAACTAATTTGCTAATGTTTATTTATCAAATAAATGAACATAAACGAACCTCCAACCGAACAGTTCGCTGAACGTTTGGTTCATTTACACTTCTATCTATCTAATTTGTCGTTCTCAATCTCACTTAAATTGATGAAATAAAGCATTCTAATCACTTATATCAACATTACCAGTTGTATTATCCATAAGACCGTAACAACATCAACAACTGCCGTAATTTTATACTTTACTAATCAATGAAATACGATTTGTTCGATTCCAAATTGCATTCACAACACCGCTTACAAAACATTTGACATACAAACCAAACATTCGATGATTTTACTGAAATTTGCAATTGAACATATATAACATGACGAAACATATTGAATTTGAGATCTGAGGATATGAAACATGAAGAAATGATTTATGTGAGTACCTTTGTTAGGCTCTGCAAACCTTAGAACGGAAGTTATGAAGATGCCCAAATCCAGGAATTGAGGTACGTTAAAAAGTCAAGATCATGCTTTGACCAAGTAATTCCATATATAACATCATTCCTTTTGGTGAGGGTGTAGGAAGTGGTGGTCAAGACAATTTGAAATATGTAAACTATTTAAAAAAAAAGAAAAAAAATGTGTGATTGTTTGAGAAGAATTGGACCTCATCGCACACCCTCTCTCTCCCCCTTTCCTTCACCTTCACCGATTCGGTGAAGGTTCACCGATTTCGCCCCCAACATCGTTAAACTTGATCGGTAAACAATTGCGGTGGTGGTCACCGATCGATGCCGAAGACCTTTATCGAGTCGACACCGTATACCCTAATGTTATTAAATTCCAACCCCACATTTACACTACTGTAAAGTGTACTTTTCATTTTTCATATATAGTGGATAATGTGATTGGACGTGAAGTGGCAAAGATCATGTCTTATAATGCTTCGTACATCGCCTCTTGGGTGTGATCTTTAGAAAATTGTTGTTGACGTGATTGTGAAAACGCCAGTGAAGAAAATTGAAGGGCTTGATCTTAAAGGGAATGCCTTTACGCCATATGTCACATAACCCCATAAAAAGTGGCATTATACAGATGGTCTTAATTTCAAATCATCATGTTTAATCCACCTTTAATATTTTTGGTGCTTAACATTCCAAGATTTAACATATTGGGTAAATTACATTTTCCGTCCTTTATGTTTGTAGCGGGTTGCAATGGATGTCCTTTAACTTCAATAATTACAGCTACAGTCCTTTATTTGGAAATCTCATTACACTTTAGGTCCTTTAACACCAACCCAATTAAATTTTTCAGTTAACTTTGATCACATAAGGGCAGATTAGTCTTTTAACTAAATATTTTAATAAATAAAACAAAAAAAGAAGTTAGCCACCACCAACCACTATTGTATTTCCCCACTGCAGGAGCTATCATCGCTTAAAACCCCAACCTCCGGCGACCACCACCACAATCACCAACTCTACAACCACCACCTCACCCATCTTCACAACCACCACACTAGAAATCGTCACTACCGTCGTGTGCACCCAATGTAAGGGCATTAAAGACTTTTTTACCGTGTCTTCTTCCCATTATAAATGCACACACACCACATTCAATAACTCATTATATTCTTCTTCACCATAAAACCCCAAACCACCATAACCACCAACTGCAAATGAAACTCCTCAAATCCCCATCCCTAATCTCCACTCCAAACCCCAACAATCTCACCACAATCAGACCCACCAGACACAATATTCGAACCAGAGTTTCAAATGCCACACCTCAACCGATCGCGGAATCATCGGGGCGCGGCTCTAGCCGAATCAGATTGCTCAAGAGAATCCATAACAACTATTTAGCGACAATATTTAAACAGTTCATTATCCCATACTAACAAACAAATATTTCACAAACGGTGATCACAGATTTCATGTCTCTCAAACAATACAAATCCGACAACCTAGATTTTAGGTGAGTTTCTAAAGTCGCCTAGTCTTGATTCGAGATAACCTGCGTTTAACCTGCAACATACGTTTAAATAATGTCAATACAAAATGTATTGGTGAGTATACAAGTTTGAATAGATATAGTATAAAAAGCGTTTACGCATAACCATCATGTAACACGTAACAGGCGAAACAAGTGAACTACCAACAATGATGCTTCCTAACTGCGTGACTGCGAGTAGAGTATGCATGACACATGTTCACCACTGTGAACACGTCAAGTAAAGTAGAGTATGTGATCCCTAGCAACCCCTGATCAACAGGTGCTGAGTCCAAACTATAGTACTATCGTTGCTAGAGGCGGTGTGCCAAGTAATCATCGTATAAGCATAGTAACAAGCATTCAACTAATCACGTATAGCATGCAGAGACGGTTAGCGTGTGTAAAGCGTTTAAGTGTTGTGTTTTTGATAGAGAACGTATGTAACACCCAAAAGTGCGTTAAGCGAAAAAGGGTTCGAGTATACTCACAGTGCGTGTCCAACAAATAAACACAATCTGGTTGGATGGTTGAGAGCGCCGTATCAGCGTCTGTATGGGAACAAATACATAAGTATTCCTCAGGGCTGAACGGTCGGAATCAGCCTGTCGAATGGGGTAAAAGTGGGTTAAGTGTTGTAACAGTGCATCCGAGCGGATGGGTCCCATCCGGATGGATGGTCATCCTGACGGATGGCTATTCGGACGGTCTGTGGTTCGAAGTTTTTGTAAAAATTTTCTAAGTAAAAGTTTGAGTTAACGAAGACGGCGTGATGACGTGTCAAACAACGGAACATACCAATTCTAGTTCATTCGGTCGGATGGGTCCCGCCCATTCGGCCAAACGAAATGTTCTTGATGAATATTCATGTTCGACCCGTTAATCGGTCCATCTCTCCGGTGGGAATCCGTTTTCAAAACGACTTTCGACTAAGGAACGAGTCGAGAGTTTGTTTGAGTCCAGATTCCATCGAAATTTGTGTAATAACCGAAGAAAAGTTCAAAACAGATGAAAAGTGTCGAAATCTTTTATAACTAAGTTAAAAAGCGTGAAGATCCTTTAGATCTGGAACCAATCTCAGTTAAATAGTGCTCCACCATAGTTTACCTAAGCAAAATGGGTGGAAACCACCTTTAAGAGGTCCAAATCAGATGGTTTCGAGGAAAGTTTAAGTGTGTGCGTGATTTTGAAGAAGAAGATGGTGTAGAAGCGATTAGAGATGAAGATTTGAGAGAAAAAGCTTACAAAATGGCTTGATAGCGATCTGGAACCTTGAGAGCTTTTGGAGAAGCAAAGGTGTGGAAATGAGACACAAGGCCCTTATTTATAGTGGAGGGCATGGCCTGCGACGTTTGGATGGCGTTGTCTGGATGGTGGGGTTCGAATGGCTTGTGTTCGGATGGGTGTGTCGGGATGGCAGTGTTCGGATGGACTATGTTCGAATGGACTATGTTCGGATGGACTATGTTCGGATGGACTATGTTCAGATGGGCTCCATCCTGGCGGATGGTCATCCTGACGGATGAGCTCCATCCTAACGGATGAGCTCCATCCTGATGGATGGCTCATTCGGACTTCTAAGTTAGTTTCCCAACTTTCGATTCGTTTGATGGGTTATGTTGCATTAATTATTGTGGGTACTTTAAGCGTTTTAGCGAGATATGTAATATCGTGTTATGTTGTGTTTTAGTGCGATAAGTTGAATTGCGTGTGCCCGCGAGTGCGCGTTCAACAAGTTTTAACACTTAGATATTTATACATATACCTAATGATATAATAGGTCATAGCATAACTAACTACGTTTCGAGTTTGCGTTTGCGTTGATCGATTGCGAATAGCGTAATAGTATATGCGATAGAGTCATAAGCGTATGCGTTGTGATATAGCGTGTGCGAAAATATACAAAATAGTGTTGTAAGCGTTGTAGTTTTCATTATGATCCGAATCTCGGGTGCTAGGCGTAACAATAGTAACGAGAGCGAATAGCGGGTTGTTACATCAAAGTAGTGAAAATGTTGTGGTTTCAAAGACGGAGGTCTAATGATCAGATCCGTTGCAAGCGGCGGAGGTTTGATGACCCGTTTCTACCTATTCTCATGTGATTCAATGTCGCAACTCCCGGTCCCTATCACCTGGGAACGGGCGGCCGCGAGCACTAGATCAATCGGGCAGCGTATCTAATACGTATCCGAGGGTTATAATACTTACAACGAGGTAGAGCTTCGCTAATTAGGGGCGTATTATGCCCGAATATTATGCCTACTATTCAGAAATTAGAGAGAGAGTTCGAGATTTGAGCGACGGAAAAGTGAAACTGATCGATCTCATTTATAGGCTGGAAATCGGATTTGTCGCGCCCCGCATAAGAGACCTTAAGGGTCTTCGCGGCCCGCGAGGCCAACTAGGGTAGGCCCTAGCTTGGCTGACACAAACCTTAGACCCAACACGTTTGTGCCACGTGGCGGCACCGGGTGCGCCCTGATCTTGAGCTGTCGCGGCCCGCGACCAGGTAGGCTAAGGGCTTCGCGCCCCGCCAGAAACCATTAAAAATTGTTTTTATTTTAATTTTATAAAATTAAAGGTATTTAGGGCCTATTTACGAATACTGGGTGTATTTTTAGGACGTATAAGGGTGTTATAAATATTTTCGGAGTGTCGGTAATAATTTAGGAGGGTTGTTATATCCTCCCCACCTTGTTTTAGAATTCGTCCTCGAGGTCTACTGGAACAGGTGTGGGTATTTCCTATGCATCTCGGATTCAAGCTCCCATGTGTACTCTGGTCCTCTCTTGGAATCCCATTTCACTTTGACCAGAACTAATCTCTTGTGTTTGAGATTCTTGACTTTCCTGTCTTCAATCTGTAGTGGCTTCTCTACGAACTTAAGTTTTTCATTTACCTCTATGTCCTTAAGAGGTACTACTAGTGATTCATCAGCTAAGCACTTTTTGAGATTACATACATGAAATACATCATGTATTTCTGCCATTTCCTCTGGCAGTTGTAGCTGGTAAGCTACAGGTCCTATTCTTCTAATAATCTCAAAAGGTCCAACATACTTGGGACTTAGCTTTCCCCTCTTGATGAATCTTACCACTCCTTTCCAAGGAGAAAATTTTAACAACACCTTGTATCCTACTTGAAACTCCAATGGCTTTCGCCTGTTATCAGCATAACTCTTTTGTCGATCGCGTGCTGTTTTTAGTCGTTCCTTGACTTGAATAATCTTGTCCGTAGTTTCTTATACGATCTCTGGTCCAGACAATTGTTTTTCTCCAATCTCTGCCCAACAGACTGGAGTTCGGCACTTTCGTCCATAAAATGCTTCGAAAGGTGCAACATTAATACTGGTATGATAGCTGTTATTGTAAGAAAATTCTATTAATGGTAGATGATCGTCCCAATTTCCTCCAAAATCAATTACACAAGCTCTAAGCATATCTTCCATCGTTTGAATTGTCCTTTCGCTTTGTCCGTCCGTTTGTGGATGATAAGCGGTGCTTAGATTTAGCTTAGTTCCCATTGCTTTTTGGAAACTCGTCCAAAAATGAGAAGTAAAACGGCTATCTCTATCAGAAACAATTGATAAAGGAATACCATGTAATGACACTATTACATTTACATACAATTTGGCTAATTGTTCCATACTGAATGTTTCCTTCATTGGTAGGAAATGAGCAGACTTGGTTAACCTACCTACAATCACCCAGATTGTATCATTACATTTTCGTGTCTTGGGTAATTTGGTAACAAAGTCCATTGTTATCAATTCCCATTTCCATATAGGCATTTCCAATGGCTGTAATAAACCCGAGGGTTTCTGATGCTCAGCTTTAACCTATGAACAGGTTAGACACATGGCAACACAAGCTGCTATATCCTTTTTCATTCCTATCCACCAAAAATTCTTTCTTAAATCTTGATACATCTTATCACTTCCAGGATGTATCGTATACTTAGACTTATGGGCTTCGTCTAATATTCGGTGGCGTAGGTTTCCTAGTTTAGGTATCCACATCCTTTTCTTATGGAATCTCCAAATTCCATCTGTTCCTTGTTCTAATTCCTTAATCATTCCTTTCAATTTTTCAGTATTATCCTTGATTACTGATTCTTGTACGGCTCTAATTTGCTCATTTAAATCTATCAGCAGATTTAATTTAAGAGAACGTACTCTTTTCGGCTTTTCATGATACTTTCGACATAAAGCATCAGCTATTACATTAGCCTTTCCTGCATGATACTGGATATTGCAATCATAATCACTAAGAAATTCCATCTAGCGTCTCTATCTCATATTTAATTCTTTTTGCCCAAAATTGTACCTTAAACTCTTATGATCAGTGAAGACAACAAATTTATTTCCATATAAATAGTGTCTCCAAATCTTAAGGGCAAAAATTATGGCTCCTAACTCTAAATCATGGGTTGAATAATTTTCTTCATGATTCTTAAGTTGTCTAGACGCATAGGCTATCACCTTTTGACGTTGCATCAACACACATCCATAACCTAACTTAGAAGCGTCACAATAGACTTCAAAGTCTTTGGTTCCTTCTGGTAACGCTAGTGTGGGTGCGTTGGTTAATCTTTGCTTAAGAATTCTAAAGGCTTCTTCTTGTTTGGGTCCCCATTCAAATTTAACAGACTTACATGTTAACTTGGTTAAAGGAATGACTATTCTTGAAAAATATCGAATAAATCGTCTATAATAACCGGCTAGTCCTAGAAAACTTCTAACTTCCGTTGGTGACTCAGGGACTTTCCATTTAGTAATTGCCTCAATCTTTGTGGAATCCACATGAATCCCTTCATGATTAACTAAATGTCCAAGAAATTGCACTTCTTCTAACCAAAATTCACATTTCGAAAATTTAGCGTAAAACTTTTCTTTTCTCAGCAAATTTAGAAGTGTATGCAGATGCACTGCATGTTCCTCTTTACTTTTAGAGTAAATTAGAATATCATCTATAAAGATAATTATGAATTTATCCAAATATGGCTTACATATTCGGTTCATCATGCCCATAAATGCGGCTGGGGCATTGATTAGACCAAATGGCATGACAGTAAATTCATAATGACCATACCTTGTTCGGAAGGCGGTCTTAGGAATGTCCTCTTCATGTACCTTTAATTGATGATATCCTGAGCGTAAGTCGATCTTAGAAAAGAATCGAGCTCCTTGTAGCTTATCAAACAGATCATTGATTCTTGGTAATGGGTACCGATTTTTAGTCGTGACCTTATTCAACTCGCGGTATTCAATGCACATACGCATTGATCCGTCTTTCTTCTTGACGAACAAAATTGGTGCTCCCCATGGTGATGAACTTGGCTGTACGAATCCTTTCTCCAAAAGTTCGTCTAGCTGTTTCTTCAACTCTTGCATTTCTGCTGGCGCCAAACGGTAAGGTGCTTTGGCAATTGGTGCAGTTCCTGGTAGTAGATGAATTCTGAATTCAACTTCACTTTTCTGGCGGTAATCCTTGTAATTCTTCTAGAAATAAATCCGAGAATTGAGATACTACAGGAATATCTTTCAATTCTTTTACTTTAGTGTTAATGATTATGGAAATCATATACACTATTGATCCCTTCCTTGCACAACTTGCAGTTTTCATCACAGAGATGAATTTCACAGATCTAGTTGGCTTATTTCCTTTAATTGTGATCTTTTCACCCTTTGGTGAACTTATTTGAATTGACTTTTGATCACATAGAATACTGGCTTTGTTGGCTACTAACCAATACAATCCTAACACAATAT
The DNA here is from genome assembly GCA_030545235.1 of Helianthus tuberosus. Taxonomy (NCBI): domain Eukaryota; kingdom Viridiplantae; phylum Streptophyta; class Magnoliopsida; order Asterales; family Asteraceae; genus Helianthus; species Helianthus tuberosus. The sequence goes on along the minus strand of CM060420.1, from coordinate 28,363,680 downwards.
CAAATCCAACCAGATTCATTTGGTAAAGATTTGCAATAAACTTATGGTTTAAAATTTCTATTCTTGCTCCCTGCAAGATTTCAGAAATTTTAATGGTTTCTCCATTTGTTGTCTCTACTAAACATTCTTGTTGGAGAGTAGTTAATGGTTGGTTGAGAATTTTGCAAAATGAAGTATTAATAAAACTTTGGTTCGCACCAGAGTCAAATAATACTTTAGCAAAAACATCATTAACTAAAAGCGTACCGACAATCACATCCGGAATCATCTTCGCTTCTTCGGCTGTCAGAACAAATGCCCTAGCATTCTTGGTAGTCTTGTTGTTCATGGCTAGAGCTAGTTTCGGACAGTTCGGCTTGATATGTCCTTTTTCTCCACAGTTGAGGCACACTCCATTACTGGGTTTCTTCCTGCAATCTTCCTCCGTATGTCCTGGTATTTTGCAGAAATTGCAGTACGTAGAGCATCTTCCTGAATGCTTCTTCTTGCAAGCCTTACAATAAGGTGCATAAGTAGAACCTACATTTTTCCCACGGTTGGAATTTCCATAGCGGAATTCCTGGGTAAGCTTTTGAGCTAGGTTCCTTCTCTGGTTTTCTTCTTGTGTACGTACCAATTCATCGGTCAAGGTATTTGCTAGTTCTACAACTTCTTCTATGGTTGGTGATCTAGCTGCCTTGACTACATGTCTAATCTCACTGATTAATCCCCAGATGTAACGGGAGATTATTATTGGTTCCGGTGAAGCGAGGGTTGGCACTATTCTAGCATATTCGAATAATATAGTAGTGTAACCCTTACAGTCTACTCCAGTCATTCTAATGTTTAAGAATTTATTGGCTATTTGTTCCTTTTCATTAGGAGAACAAAATTTCCTTTCAACCATATTCTTAAACTCAGTCCATTCCATATTATAGGTTCTGTCACTTCCCTTAGACTGGAGAATAGTATTCCACCATTCTAAAGCAGCATTCTTAAACAGATTGGAAGCAAACATGATTTTGTCTTCCTCTGCACACTTGCTTATTTTTAAGACTTCTTCAGTCTTTTCTAACCGGCGTAAAGCTGCAATGGCTCCTTCATTGCCCGAGAATTCTATTGGTTTACAAGACCCGAATTCTTTGTAAGAACAACCATAAGACATGGTTCTTCTTCTTTTTGGAATAGGCAGTTGAAATAGTGGTCCATTGTTCACGCTGTGACTGGGTTCAGTATGTGATCGCTTACTTCCATTATCGCTTTTATTATTATTTTCCGCTTCCCTAACATTTTGGATGATAGCTGGCATAGCATCTCTAATTCATTGGGTTACTGTGTGTCGAATGGCACTATTATTTATCTGGTTATCATTATTCTGGTTTTCCCGATTTGCATCCTTGGCCATCTGAATTGTAAACAATTACCAAATATTAATATCGCAAAACAATATTAAATGCAAAAAAATCTCACAACATAACCAGATTGGTCAAAATCGTCGTACATTGCGACATTTACTCTATTATATATTATGCATCTATTACAAACCACAACTGAAATTTAAAATACAATACTAGTATGCATCAGTAGTTATTAGGTTATCTATTTTAGTGGATATATATATATATATATATATTCAAGTTACACACACACACACACACACACACACATATATATATATATATATATATATATATTACTACTACTTAGTGGGGATCCATCCAATATTGCATATTACGCTCGTCATACTTCCAGACGAGTCTCTCCCCTATTTGCCTTATCCGTTCACTTTCATCTAACAACTCCTCACCAAAGGTGCGAAGTTCTTGCACATTCTCAGTGCTCATGGGTGGTGCGGGTGCTGGTATCGGGTCAGGGTACTGTGGCAACGGTTCCTCTTGTGGGTATGGGTTCTCTAGGACTTCTCGTATGTATTGATCATTATCAAAATATGGGTCTAGAGGGTCGAGGTTTGGATAGGGTGCTACTGGGTTTTGTGTGGGCTCCTCTAGTGGGTAGCGTTGTTGGTAATCCCTATGGTTGTCAAACCATGGGTCATAGTCTGGGGGATGGGGTGCTGGGATTCTAGGGATTTCAGCCAGGTCGAAAGCATGTAATGGGATCTGGTCAGTTGGGTCAATTTCTACTTCCATGGATTGTGTTGGGAACAACGGCAGTGGCTGTGGTGCTGTGAGTTGTTCTAGGTTCGGGTCTGCAGCAGTGGTAGCTAAGATATGAAAGTTGGCTAGTCTCCTATTGAGTATATCTTGAGTTTGGGTGTTCATCTCCCAATTCGCGGCTGCTAAAGCTCGCTGTTGCTGTAGTTTTCTCATTCTTTTTCTACGCTCGTGAGCTCCCCGACTGAACCATCCTCTCTTTTTGGTAGGGAATGGTTCCTCGGATTGCGTCTTGAATACGAAAATCCCTTCTTCGGTATCAGCTGAATACCCCGAGGGGTTAGGCTGGGAAGAAGTTCCTTCGTCTCTAGGGGAACTGGACAATTGACGGTAAGCGTCCGACGGTCCTTGATCACTCATACTGTAAACTAACAAATTGTCAAATAATAAAACAATAATATACACGTATGCACATAATTGCATAGATTATTTCCTAATAGAAATGGACAATTTCATTATCAGTAGAACACTTCTGTGGCTAAATCAGTGGCTAAGCTCTGATACCACTCTCTGTCGCAACCCTTGGCCCCTATCACCTGGGAACGGGCGGCCGCGAGCACAGATTCAGTGGTATCAGTGGTTTATCGTTTTGGCAGCGGAATTTACATCAGGACCGTAGTTAGGAAATATTGTATCAGAGTAAAATACCACATTTCTATAATAATAAATGCATGGGTAAAACCCAAGTTTCTATTACAAACATGTTTATAGGGATAAACCCTATTTTATTTAAATAAATCATCTTCTTTATTTAGGTAACTTTTATAGCCACAAGCTATCAGTGCTGTCCAGCTGGCTTCTATTTGGCTTTCACATTTTGTTACCTGAAACGCGTTTAAAAACATTTTGTCAGTGGGAAATACTGGTGAGTGAATCCCAGTTTAATCAAAACAGGTTTTATCATTGTACAGTATTGAGGGCGATCTCACAATTATATTTGTTTCCAATTCTTACTTTAATTACCACCCACGGTACTGTCAACCCGACTTATGGTCATGTTACTACTCACAGTGTAGTAAGAAATTTTGTATACAAAACCCCAACATACCGACGATAATTATAGAATTTACAAATACTCAATCATTGTTTAATTATAATGTAAAGCATTGAAGTTTTGTAAAAACAGTTTGCAAAAAGGTTTACACAAAAAGGGGATTACTCACATTGCTACTTTAGGTATTTTTCCTGTGATTTCCTGGTTATAATCTATCAATTTAAACAATGCACACGCGTTAGTATAATAACCCAATTTACATTAGTTATACCCTCCCCGAGACAGAACTCCAACGACTACATCGGGTAGAGCCACGACAGCCGTTACGGAGCACTAGATCAATCGGGCAACGTATCTAATACGTATCCGGGGGTTATAATACTTACAACGAGGCAGAGCTTCGCTAATTAGGGGGTTATTATGCCCGAATATTATGCCTACTATTCATAAATTAGAGAGAGAGTTCGAGATTTGAGCGACGGAAAAGTGAAACTGGTCGATCTCATTTATAGACTGGAAATCGGGTTTGTCGCGCCCCGCGTAAGAGACCTTAAGGGTCTTTGCGGCCCGCGAGGCCAGCTAGGGTAGGCCCTAGCTTGGCTGACTCAAACCCTAGACCCAACACGTTTATGCCACGTGGCGGCACCGGGTGCGCCCAGATCTTGAGCTGTCGCGGCCCGCGGCCAGGTTGGCTTAGGGCTTCGCGCCCCGCCAGAAACCATTAAAATTTGTTTTTATTTTAATTTTATAAAATTAAAGGTATTTAGGGGCTATTGACGTATACTTGGTGTATTTTTAGGACGTATAAGGGTGTTATAAATATTTTAGGAGTGTCGGTAATAATTTAGGAGGGTTGTTATATTCAATCGAAAGAAAAACCAGGTGAATCTGGGATTTACCAAAAATATTCCAAATCACCTCTCAAAACTAAATTATCGAACTGCCATACTTACCAAATCAAGCATATTCCAATCAAAGTTCATTGGAGTTGTAGAACTCCAGCCAAGTCCTTCCTGCTCTGTTTCAAGGCTTTAGATGGTAATTTCTATTCAGCCTTTTACTCATTTACACTCCATGATCAAAAGCCGTATGGTAATTTTTACAAACATTGATTGAATCATGTTAAATTATGTGGATCCAGGGGTTAGAGTTACTTAGAGATGTGTGTTTGTAGATTCGGTTCTGGTGGTGGACTTAGGAGGTGGTGGTGTTATGAGTTTAGAGAGAAGGAGAGAGAGAGAGGGAGAAAGAGCGGCGGTGGTGTAGCTCTGATGACTGTGGTGGTGATATCACAAGCGGGGGTGATGGTGGACTTAGGCGGTTGTTTTATTTAGATATATATATATAGAAACGGGATCAGGAGAAAACGGTAGAAAGTGTGAGAACGGTGAGAACGCATCCTGGCCCAACACGTGTCACGCGACATAGAGAAGGGCGGAGGGGCTTTTTTTAAACGCGTGTTACATCACCTTTCCATTTTTTGGCGTTTAATAAATACGCGACGTTTTTATTGTTTTTATATTAGGATCATAGTAAACATTTTGGTGTTTTAAGCAAATTTTGGCATTTTTATTGTTTTTAGATCAGGATGCAGGCCTATAATGTAAAAAACATCAGTTATTTTTTATGTTTTTTTATTTTTCATTTTTTTTCTATCAAGTGTTGTGTCATTTAGGATACAGGCCTATAGTGCTGATTTTTCCAGTAATCTTTGTTTGGCGTTTTTGGCATTTTATATGACAACATCATGCTTTGCACTACGTCAAAAAAGGCTTACGACCACACAAAAAATGTGTGACCATACGCCTTTTGCAACACTTTTTTTTCCAGCTCAAGTGTGACCAAATGTCAAGTCATTGTAGGTATCATACAGCCACATTCACGTTTAGTGGCCGTAGCAACCTAAAAGTGTGGCTATAGGGTACCACATATCTTGCTGCAGTTAGACATTCTGTACAATAAGTGTGGCTATAGGGTAGCAACAACCACATGAATTTATTGTAAGTGTGTCCGTTTCTATTATATAGTCACTTAAAAGTTTGATTTAGCCACATCAATTAAAAAATGTGGCAAAAAAAGTTGTTGTAATCAAGCATTCCGTCCATTAAGTGTGACTAAATGGTAGCAACGGCCACATGAAGTTACTGTAGGTGTGGCTATTTTATTATTTAGTCACATGAGTTTACTATAAGTGTGGCAAAAAACTATTTCTAGACACACAAAACAACTTTGTAATTTTAAACAATTCTAACCTTTAGTTACATATAAAGTTTTGTAATTTTAAATGTGGCTATTGTTTAACCTTTGGTCACACATTCTTTTTTTCACATGACGTTTGTTATCATTCCGTCACACAAGAAAAAAAAAGTGACGATAGTGTGGCTAATGTTTATGTAAAGCCACATAAAGTTGTGTTTTTAAGTGTGGCTAATGGCTACCCTTTGGTCACATATAATTTACTTTTCTCATGGCGTTTGCTATCATTCCGTCACATAGAAAAATAATGTAACGCTAATGATTATGTAAAGCCACATGAAACTTTATAATTTAAGTGTGGCTACCATCTAACATTTGGTTACACATATTCATTTTGTCTATTACGTATGCTAATATTCCGTCACATAAAAAAACAAAATAAGGATGGCGTGGCTAAAAGATATGTAAAGCCACATGAATTTTTTTTTATGTGTGGCTATTGTGTAACCTTTGGTCACACAGTATTTTTTTACCTATGACGTTTGTTAATATTTCGTCATACCAAAATAAACAAAATGATAATGGTGTGACTAATGACTATGTAAAGCCAGATGAAGTTTTGTAATTTTAAGTGTGGATGTTGTCTAATCTTTAGCCACACGTAATATTATTTTCCCGTGACGTTTGGTATCATTGCATCACACAAACAAAAAACAAAATGACCATGGTGTGACTAATGGTTATATATAGCCACATGACCATTAGTAATTTGAAGTGTGACTATTGTTTAAGCTTTGGTTACACATTTATTGTGGTTCTATGTGGCCATTTTCGTGTAATTAGCCATTTTTTGTTAAATAAAAACAGTTGTAAACATGAGAAAAACCTAAAACCAAATGATATTAACAATAATAAACCAAAATTCATACATAAGTTTTCAACTTAAGACTAATAACAAACATATTATAAAATCTATCTACAAAAGTTGAAAAGAGAAATGACAACACACATAAACTAAAACTATTTATAGGTTGTTTTCTTCATGTCTATGAACTCACTGCTTTTTGACTTGAAAGTGCTGCAAAAACTATGATCAAATAATAGAGCATGGCATGCCTTCAACACTTTTTTATCAACTTCCTATTGCGTTAAAGTTCTTTGTGATTGGTAAATTTTCATCGTAAGTGCATCTTGGAAAATCCAGATTTCTCACCACGCGTGGTCCTACCGGCAACTTGTTCGCCTTTGGACGAATATCCTGCAACAACTGATTTGTTTTAGTTTTTGATCTAATGATAGGTTCGGTTAAAGATAAGACGTGAGTCAAGTACCTAATCAAGGATAACATGTGAAATATTTTATTAGCTCATTTCTAGATTGTTTTTAGGCGGTTTTTAGGAAGCCTGGACTTTAGTCGAAACAGGTTCTGTTAATATGCTATCTAACCAAATCAAATCCACAACTAAAACAAGTTTTTATTTTCTCTTTCTTATTAAAAAAGAAGTTAAAGATTAACATGAAAAATTAACCAACATTCTTGCAAAAAGATGTGTCTGATGCATCTCCTTTGTTTTCATCATTTGTACTAGAGTTTGTTAAGAAAGATGAAGCATTATAGTTATAAGTGTGACACCTGTGTCACTTCAACCCTCACAAACAAATACCAAGCCAATGAAATATTGTATTTCATACTTGGGATTTGTAAAAATATGTGTATCTTTTGCACATATCAATTCTTGTTCGATTTCAAGCTCCAAATCGCTTTCTGGAAGGTTATACGCACACTGATGCGTAAATATAACCAGTTTAATGCAACGAACACTCCAGAATAGTGAAATAGGCTTAACATACCTTAAATAACCTTTACATAACTTAGAAATAAGTTTTGGATGGTTTGGTATGCCGAAATCAAGTTAATTCGCTTACAGGGACTAAATTTGACAAACTGCGAAAGTATGCCAATTTGAACTGTAATAGACATTCCGGAACATGCCCATAAGTTAAACACACCTTAAATATCCTTTACATAGCTTAGAAATATGCTTTGAGGGGTTCGGTGTGCTAAAATAAACTTTTGGGTCATTCAGGGACTAAAAGCGTCAAAAAGTGCACAAGTTTGCACTTTCGCGCATAACTTACGTTCTGAATACACCCGGACATCCAAAAATTTATGTAAGCACTAAAATATTTTATTTTAGTGTTTGGCATAATAAAAATCCATTCGTCGCGTCATTTGGATCGTTTTTTCGCGCTTATGCGCATTCCATCGTAATTAAGCGAACATCGCGATCGTACGGCCAAACGAACCGACATCCGAGATATTTTTGAGCACATTTTAAGTTCCCTATACTTTAACTTCATTTTAGAGCTTTGAAATGGGGTTAACGGGCCTTAAACGTGTCGGAAATGGCTTAAATGCATGACAGGGACCAAAACTGTCATTTTGCCAAACTTGCTGGCTTACGGACCGTAAGCCATGACCCTTACGGTCCGTAAGCCATGACCCTTACGGTCCGTAAGGGGTCCCCAGCACATCAGAAGCTTCCGTACAGCCTGTTTCCAGTTGTCGTGCACTCCCAACCCAAATTCCAAGTGTTGTTCTCTGATGGTGGGGGGCAAATTGAGGTACCATAACATTCCAACAAGTGTACGCATGAGATTCGATCACAGTTTTCAAGAAACGATCCTAACGGTGGTCCTAATCCTATAAATACCCACCTCAACTTCACTCATTCCTCACAAATCTGATCTAAGAGTGCTCTAAGTTGGAACCATTGTTTCATACCTGAGCTACTTGGATCAAGATTAGCTTGCGGGGACCCTGGGTAAGTGTTCCTTCGTTCTTTTAATGCTTTTCGAGTCCGAAAGTCAAACTTTGTTTGACTTTCTGCGTTGACCAGTTTATGGTCAATGCGAAGTTCGTTTGGACTTCACAACGTGATCGTAATCACGATGGTTATAGTCCCTTGTGACTATGCCTACTGATTACCACGTTGTCTAGGGTCGTAAGGGTAAGCGATCTAATAAATCGCTTATACCTTCGAACCCGACCCGTTTGGTCGATCATTAGGATCCGACCAAACACATTAGGTGACCATAGCATATAGGGAATAAGCTTCCGAGGTTATACCTTATGGTCACGATGTTTAGATAGTTGTATGATAGGTAGTTTATATGCCTTAGGTAAATTACCAAAATGCCCTTTTTACGCCAAAATTCATATTAAGCATATGCAACATAACTTTTGACATCTAAACTGATTTGGAAACAATATTAGACATGTTAAGGCATATTTTACTTATCATAGGACTAGTTAGGCGGTCCGAACGCGTTTCACACGAACGACGCGTTAAAGTAGCATAAGCTACCTAAACGGGTCGTAATGGGTCGTAAGCACTTATGTTAGGTTTCATTTTAGTATGTGGGCTTTGTTAAACCATATTACACGAGTTCCCATACTCGGTTGGTTTACGAACCCCCATTCTATCCGATCCTCCGAGTTAGGTCCGGTTTATTAACATAGTTACCTATATTAGGTGCCGTTGATTTCCGTGATCTCTAGCATTGTTTGGTTGTTACTCAAGGACTTCTAAGCAATCTCAAGTGAGTACATAGACCCCTCTTTTACTGTTTTCCAAATGTTTTGGGGTGAAACACATGTGCGTACTTGTTACTTTCATGCTTTCCATGTTTTCATATCATATACTTGCTATGTTCATTAGTACATTTATAGTACATGATTTCAATACATTTTATGCTATGTATGTCCATTGTGTGTATACTTAGTACATTGTTTTACATTACATCTTGTTGCATATGCTCATCCAGCATATGAACACATTATATTACATTATGAACCGTTGTAACCATTTGACTATGTGAACCGTTGTAACCGTTTGATTGTTTGAACCGTTTGTAGCTATTGAACCGTGTGAACCGTATTTGACTATACATAAACATTTCTACAATTGTTAAACATTACATCTTGGTGGTTTGGTTGGAGTAAGTGATTTAAGTAACGAGGCGTGTGTAATATGATACAAACATGGTGGATACGCCGCTGGTACTTCCTATATATAAGTGTTTGTATGGTATTACATATCGTAGCGTTATTTGAATCATTTCAATTTGAGACATATAACATTTTATACAAGTAACATACTTTTCACAAGACATTGTTTTACAAACAACTTATCTTATACAAACTCATTTTACATGGTTAATTCATTTAACCATACATTATTCTCTTATTTATACATATCATCTGAACCTATTGTTTTTCAAATGATTTACAAAACAAATCAATTTACAAGGTTCATGACTAAACTTTACTAAACAACTCTTTCTAAACTTACAAGTCATGAAACCTATTTTCACAAAACCTATGTATCTCACAGGCATTTTTATGCTGACGTACCTATTTTCACATGTGTTTTTCAGGAGCTGTCGCATAAGATGATCGAGATACACGTAGGCAGACTTGGACTTTAGTGACATTAAAAGATGCAAGACTAGTTAATTATGTTGTACTTCTTTGTTTATTGAGACATTGTAACACTTTTAATCAATAAAACAAATTTTCAATTTCCATGTGTTATGAAACAATGATTCTGTTACAACACTCCCCGACGTTTCCGCCACGTTTTGTTGTTCTACATGGTCGGGGTGTGACAGAAAAGTTGGTATCAGAGCCCATGGTTATAGGGAATTAGGTTATTAGTAATGCTTTGACCTAGTCTATAACCTTCCTAGGACCCTAACACAAGTTATCTTGTGTTTAGTTTTAAAACAATACTGTCACTTGTCCTTAAGTGACAACCACAATAAGAACATAAATTTCAATCCTGCTTTGAAAACTAATCATCTGTTCTAGGATGATTGATTGTAAGGTTTTGAACCTTCAAAGTTTTCAAAATCTCGTCAAAGTTTGGGTCTGAATAATGTGAACACGTGCAAACTGGAAGGGTGGGTGCCTGTACCCTGGGTCTTCTGTCTAAGGCTAGAGTGTTCGTACAAATCCGCAGTATCGGACCAGTCACTCTTACCTGGGAACTCTTGGGGTGAGTGTCCACTTATAGGCGAGCATGTCTTCGCGATACATTATATTGGCCCACTTACTTTGATTAGTCACTGTCTCATTTGTTTGCCTTTGGTAACAAACAAATGGTTACAATCTTCGTGCGTTGTTATTCTCTTTTGACTATCTTTCCCTTGTTTCCTCCCATGTCTTCCATTTTATTCATGGTGCCTCTTCATTGCAACAACGATGTCCGAACTAGGTGCTGCAATTGTCCATCAATTAGACGTCGTACTACCAGAAGGCCGTTGATTTAGCTATCACCATGACTCTCCTCAGGGATGAAGCCGTATAAGGGAACTGCTCCTTGGTGCAATCAATGCCACTGTCATCATCCGAATCAAAGACCCTATTTCAAATATACCCATGGTGGACGATGTAGACATTTGGTTAACATGTGCTGCTTTGCAATCCAAAGCAAAGCTGTTACAACTCCAGCTGCTGCTCAACCTTCAAATTCTGCTTCATATGACGCCTTGGCATATCTAGCGCCTCAACCTCATGAACTTTCTACCTTGTGTATCGACTTAAGCACGCCTAGTGCAAGGTGTCGGAACACCTCTCGTTACACAAATTCCAAAATCCATATAGGATCTTTCTATCCTCTTAATTAGATCCTTGTGGATGGGTATCGTTCATCGGAGTCTTTAATTGAATTCTTTGTATGATTCAATACGTACATCACGATTCAATAAGGACAAAGCCGAATTCCTATTAAGATTTTCCTATCTTCATAGATAGATTCTTGAAAATGATTAAAGTGCCAAATGAAATCCACGGACTGGATTCCTGGTGTGCTTTAAATATCCGTGTCCAAAGATAACAAGTTAAAGGTCAAATTAAACAATTATGTGATTATGTGCTTATGTGTTTCCTTTTATGTTTTTTTTTGTGTGATCCAATTTTTTGTTATCCAAATCCTCGTAGAATCTTCCATATCTTCGTATAAGGGATTCATAGTAGGATATCCAAAGGTACTATCTTAAATCCTCAATGGACTTCTACGTTATAGTTAAGTCCCTTGGGTTATGAAGTACTATTCCATAATTAGACCCCTTGAGTGGTCTAGCTAAACAGATTGATCTAAAAATCTGGTTAGGAATATCATGTGATGAGATAGCTGAAAGGACTCCTTGATGGTCTAATTAAAGAGATAATTTGTCGATCTAATTAAAAGGACCCTATGGTAGTCTAGTCACACTCATCACAGGGTTGATTTTCTTTCCCTACGCATTATGAAATGCACTGTGCGGACTGTGCAAGAAATTACGTAATTATGGACGCGTACATAATTATAGAATTTAGTGCACAGAAACCACAGCAAGTTTTGTCATGTATCTAGAGTTAACCCTGTTCATTTTTGTTTCTGAAGAAATTGTGGAAAATGACTCATTCCGTTCATTTTCGTTTCTGAAGAAGTTGTGAAAAATGACTCATTCCGTTCATTTTCGTTTATGAAGAAGTTGTGGAAAATGACTCATTCCGTTCATTTTCGTTTATGAAGAAGTTGTGGAAAATGACTCATTCCGTTCATTTTCGTTTCTGAAGAAGTTGTGGAAAATGACTCATTCCGTTCATTTTGGTTTCTGAAGAAGTTGTGGAAAATGACTCATTCCGTTCATTTTGGTTTCTAAAGAAGTTGTGGAAAATGACTCATTCCGTTCATTTTCGTTCCTGAAGAAATTGTGGAAAATGACTCGTTCCGTTCATTTTCGTTTCTGAAGAAATTGTGGAAAATGACTCGTTCCGTTCATTTTCGTTCCTGAAGAAATTGTGGAAAATGACTCGTTCCGTTCATTTTCGTTCCTGAAGAAATTGTGGAAAATGACTGGTTCCGTTCATTTTCGTTCCTGAAGAAATTGTGGAAAATGACTTGTTCCGTTCATTTTCGTTCCTGAAGAAATTGTGGAAAATGACTCGTTCTGTTCATTTTCGTTTCTGAAGAAATTATGGAAAATGGCTCATTCCGTTCATTTTCGTTTCTGAAGAATATCCATCGAGGGAAATAAATAACCTTGTTTATTCCTTCATTTTCCATTTTCTAAAGAACGCCTGTTGAAAATAACTCCGTTCATTTTTCATTTCTGAAAAAATGTCCGTTAAAGAGAAATAACAGGATTATGCATTTCTTATCTTTGATTATTATTTTACACAAAGTCACAGTCAGACTCCTACGAATAAATTTCGGGACGAAATTTCCTAAAGTAGGGGAGACTGTGACACCTGTGTCACTTCAACCCTCACAAACAAATACCAAGCCAATGAAATATTGTATTTCATACTTGGTATTTGTAAAAATATGTGTATTTTTTTCACATATCAATTCTTGTTCGATTTCAAGCTCCAAATCGCTTTCTGGAAGGTTATACGCGCACTGATGCGTAAATATAACCAGTTTAATGCAACGAACACTCCGGAATAGTGAAATAGGCTTAACATACCTTAAATAACCTTTACATAACTTAGAAATAAGTTTTGGATGGTTTGGTATGCCGAAATCAAGTTAATTCGCTTACAGGGACTAAATTTGACAAACTGCGAAAGTATGCCAATTAGAACTGTAATAGACATTCCGGAACATGACCATAAGTTAAACACACCTTAAATATCCTTTACATAGCTTAGAAATAGGCTTTGAGGGGTTCGGTGTGCTAAAATAAACTTTTGGATCATTCAGGGACTAAAAGCGTCAAAAAGTGCACAAGTTTGCACTTTCGCGCATAACTTACGTTCTGAATACACCCGGATATCCAAAAATTTATGTAAGCACTAAAATATTTTATTTTAGTGTTTGGCATAAGAAAAATCCATTCGTCGCGTCATTTGGATCGTTTTTCGCGCTTATGCGCATTCCGTCGTAATTAAGCGAACATCGCGATCGTACGGCCAAACGAACCGACATCCGAGATATTTTTGAGCACATTTTAAGTTCCCTATACTTTAACTTCATTTTAGAGCTTTGAAATGGGGTTAACGGGCCTTAAACGTGTCGGAAATGGCTTAAATGCATGACAGGGACCAAAACTGTCATTTTGCCAAACTTGCTGGCTTACGGACCGTAAGCCATGACCCTTGCGGTCCGTAAGGGGTCTCCAACACATCAGAAGCTTCCGTACAGCCTGTTTCCAGCTTTCGTGCACTCCCAACCCAAATTCCAAGTGTTGTTCTCTGATGGTGGGGGCAAATTGAGGTACCATAACATTCCAACAAGTGTACGCATGAGATTCGATCACGGTTTTCAAGAAACGATCCTAACGGTGGTCCTAATCCTATAAATACCCACCTCAACTTCACTCATTCCTCACAAATCTGATCTAAGAGTGCTCTAAGTTGGAACCATTGTTTCATACCTGAGCTACTTGGATCAAGATTAGCTTGCGGGTAAGTGTTCCTTCGTTCTTTTATTGCTTTTCGAGTCCGAAAGTCAAACTTTGTTTGACTTTCTGCGTTGACCAGTTTATGGTCAATGCGAAGTTCGTTTGGACTTTGCAATGTGATCGTAATCACGATGGTTATAGTCCCTTGTGACTATGCCTACTGATTACCACGTTGTCTAGGGTCGTAAGGGTAAGCGATCTAATAAATCGCTTATACCTTCGAACCCGACCCGTTTGGTCGATCATTAGGATCCGACCAAACACATTAGGTGACCATAGCATATAGGGAATAACTTTCCGAGGTTATACCTTATGGTCACGATGTTTAGATAGTTGTATGATAGGTAGTTTATATGCCTTAGGTAAATTACCAAAATGCCATTTTTACGCCAAAATTCATATTAAGCATATGTAACATAACTTTTGACATCTAAACTGATTTGGCAACAATATTAGACATGTTAAGGCATATTTTACTTATCATAGGACTAGTTAGGCGGTCCGAACGCGTTTCACGCGAACGACGCGTTAAAGTAGCATAAGCTACCTAAACGGGTCGTAATGGGTCGTAAGCACTTATGTTAGATTTCATTTTAGTATGTGGGCTTTGTTAAACCATATTACACGAGTTCCCATACTCGGTTGGTTTACGAACCCCCATTCTATCCGATCCTCCGAGTTAGGTCCGGTTTATTAACATAGTTACCTATATTAGGTGCCGTTGATTTTCGTGATCTCTAGCATTGTTTGGTTGTTACTCAAGGACTTCTAAGCAATCTCAAGTGAGTACATAGACCCCTCTTTTACTGTTTTCCAAACGTTTTGGGGTGAAACACATGTGCTTACTTGTTACTTTCATGCTTTCCATGTTTTCATATCATATACTTGCTATGTTCATTAGTACATTTATAGTACATGATTTCAATACATTTTATGCTATGTATGTCCATTGTGTGTATACTTAGTACATTAAACATTACATCTTGTTGCATATGCTCATCCAGCATATGAACACATTATATTACATTATGAACCATTGTAACCATTTGACTATGTGAACCGTTGTAACCGTTTGATTGTTTGAACCGTTTGTAGCTATTGAACCGTGTGAACCGTATTTGACTATACATAAACATTTCTACAATTGTTAAACATTACATATTGGTGGTTTGGTTGGAGTAAGTGATTTAAGTAACGAGGCGTGTGTAATATGATACAAACATGGTGGATACGCCGCTGGTACTTCCTATATATAAGTGTTTGTATGGTATTACATATCGTAGCGTTATTTGAATCATTTCAATTTGAGACGTATAACATTTTATACAAGTAACATACTTTTCACTAGACATTGTTTTACAAACAACTTATCTTATACAAACTCATTTTACATGGTTAATTCATTTAACCATACATTATTCTCTTATTTATACATATCATCTGAACCTATTGTTTTTCAAATGATTTACAAAACAAATCAATTTACAAGGTTCATGACTAAACTTTACTAAACAACTCTTTCTAAACTTACAAGTCATGAAACCTATTTTCACAAAACCTATGTATCTCACAAGCATTTTTATGCTGACGTACCTATTTTCACATGTGTTTTTCAGGAGCTGTCGCATAAGATGATCAAGATACACGTAGGCAGACTTGGACTTTAGTGACATTAAAAGATGCAAGACTAGTTAATTACGCTGTACTTCTTTGTTTATTGAGACATTGTAACACTTTTAATCAATAAAACAATATTTCAATTTCCATGTGTTATGAAACAATGATTCTGTTACAACACTCCCCGACGTTTCCGCCACGTTTTGTTGTTCTACGTGGTCGGGGTGTGACAATAAGTAGCATCTACAACTGCACCTTTGGGGTTTGTCTGATTCGATGTCTCATTGACAACTGATAAAGAGGATGGATTAAGCCTGGTTACCTTTGTTGGAACCGGTGCTGTTGTGGTTTGATTCAGTCCAACAACATAGTGACCATCAAGATACGACATTATCCACTCAATGGCTTTTAAACTTCAGCAGCTCAAAGTGTGCCTGCATTCACTAGTAGAAAATAAATCAAGCTACATTTTATTGATACACTAATATAGGTCTGAATATATTAGATTTAAATTATCTCAAAATAAAAAAATTTCAAAGCATGCAAGTTGTCAAAATACATGGATACCTAGAACTACAAGGCGTCTTGCTTAAATTCACATCAAAGCTTTCAACTTCATTTCAGATTCTATCTTATGCTTGATCTTCTCTTTCACTTTTGATTTCGCGAGCAATGTGGCGTAACCAGCCATGAATCAGGTCATGAAAATTAAGAAGAGTTAATATGGAAAATGTGAAATTTCACGATTCAAGTATTTTTTTTTAATTTCTTGAAAGAAAAATAGAAACTTTTTTAGTTACCGTTAAGACATAACCAACCATGCATCAGCTCATGAGCAAGAATGGATCCAGTTAGCGGCAACCTGCAGCATTTAATCACCAAAAAGGCTTTAAATTAATTTCCCACATGTCATTTGTGCAAGTTAATGAATTTAAGTCAAAACATATCCATAAAGATATCACCTTGGAAGACATATGGAACAAGAATGGCGGTAACTTCACATCTACAGGTAAGCTTGTGATGCCGAGTTCTCATTCCAACAAACCGACTGCCATGGATTCCTGGCCGTTTTAGTACCTACAAGCAATAAAATTATATAAATATAATTTAATTTATACGTAAAAAGCGAAGTAACAAATAACAAGTATCATTCTATCATCTATCAAGTTTTTAAAAGGCGTACACTTGCAATGGTCAGCTCTTCAGAAAGGCATAAGCCCCTTATCTCAGGCGAAGGTGAATCCCTGAAAGATAAAATTATAAATCAGAATTAATTCTGAAAAGTAGCAAAAACATTTTGTTTTTTGGAAAAGAACTGGTTATAATTACATTTTTCTCCTTAACAATTGCATCATTAAACTCCTTACACTCAGTCTGCATACGCTTCTCCATATTTTCTGCCTTTTTGCTTCTTTGTCTCCTTGGTAGGATGCTAAAAACAAGTTTTTTCAATAACTTAATTACATTAGCTGATATCCAATGTGAAATTTCTTAAAATTTTAACTACTAGATGCAGCTGATACCCTAATCACCATGGCTTCTCTAAATGATTAGGGCTAAAACATGTAGTAAAATACCAATCTGCTAGTTCCATTACATGGCAGAAAATAATTAGGGCTCAAATTTGTAGAAAAATAAGAAACAAAACACCTTATAACTTATAAGACTAAACCAATAATTAAAATCAACAAACACCAACTATATAAATATATCCACTCTATCAAGAAGTAGTTCTAACTGAGATTAAAACAAAATAGAATCACTGCATGTGTTCGAGACTAACCGAATGAAATAGTGGAAGTTGACGAAAACCTCCACAGCTCCTACCCACCGTCAACAACCACCTCTCCCGCACACCTTCCTTCATGACACCATCACCTTCGATCTAAACATTAGTCGCTGTAACATTACAACCAGAACCACTGTTATAACCACCATCGTCAACCTTGATTGTTAAGGATTAGGGTTGCGGTTCAAAGGTTGAGTATGTAAAAGGAAGCTTGATTCTTTCATTTGAATTGATTGGGGGAATTGAATCTTGTAGGAGGGAAATGAAAATTCATATTGATTTCGGTAGGAGGGAAATGAATTTTTGGGTAGGGAATTGAAAATTTAGATTGATTTTGGGAGGAGGGAAATGAATTTTCAGGTACATAAATGGGACATGAGCAATGACAAAATAGTTAAGGCATAAGTGACAAATAATAGTTAAGGCATAAGTGTGCAAATGAGTCAAGCTACTCGTAAGTTAGTCAGTCTCGACTAAAAAAAATCAAAATTAGTCATGCTTAAAGGAGCTCGAGCCAAAAAACAAGCACATTTAGGAAACAAGCACGAGCTCGCTGTTTATTTAAATTTTAATTATTTTAAAATGATATTGAATAGCATTTATGATATTATAAAAAAACTATATTATATATAAATATTAATTAATTAATAATATTAAACAAGCCAAGCCCGAGCTGAGCTCCAGCTTGAAAAAACTCTTTATGAGCTGAGCTCGGGCTTTAAAAACTAAGCACAGATCGAGCTGAGCTCGAAACTTCATAAGTTAAATAAGCTTGAGCTCGAGCCTGGTCGAGCTTGACTCAGCTCGTCTGCACCCTTACTAATAGTCATATGTTTTTAGTCTGCTGATATGGTCCATTAAGACATGTATGATCCATTATTGGTCATTTAATCCATTAAAACTCAATATAGTCCATTAAGACTCAATATGGTCCATTAAGACCCAATACGGTCCATTAAGACATGTATGATCTACTATTGGCCATCATGATCCACTAAGGCCCAATATGGTCCATTAGGATATGTATGGTCTACTATTGGCCATCATGATCCATTACGGCCCAATAAGATATGTATGATCTAATATTGTTCATTGTGATCCATTAAGGCCCCATATGCTCCATTAAGACATGTATGATCTACTGTTAGTCACTGTGATTCATTTAGGCCCAATATGGTCCATTAAGACATGTATGATCCACTACTGGTCATTGTGATCAATTAAGGCCCAATATGATCCATGAAGACATGCAGGATGTAATATTGTCCATTGTGATCGATTAAGTTGTGATATAGTCCATCAAGAGATGCATGATCTACTATTGTCCATTGTGATCCACTATGACCCAACATAGTCCATTAAGACATGTAAGATCTATTACTGTCCATTGTGATATATTAAGGCCCAATATGGTCAATAAAGACATGTATAATATGCGCATGATATTATAGCCTAGTGGCATCTTAGGGGTGGGATATGATTTAGGAACCATTAGGTCCTGGGTTCGATTCACACAAGAGGGTTTTTCCCATATTTATGTGGTTTCCTCATGAATTGGTGTTTAAGCATTATTGCCTAGTGGAGATGGATATGATCGGGTAGTTCCGCTGGTGACACGATGATACTCGAGTGGTCCGTCAGTGATCCAAATTTGCCATTCAAAAAAATATAAAAAATAAGACGTGTATGATCTATTATTGGCCATTGTGATCCTTTAAGGCCCAACATGATCCATTAACATATGTATGATCTAATATTGGCCATTGTTATCCATTAAGACTCAATATGCTCCATTGGCTTAGGGCTGTAAACAAGACCAGCCGATCGAACCAAACAAGAGTGGGCTTAGGCTCGACTTATTTAAAAACCGATTCAAGCCGACGTGACTTGTTTATCTTAACGAGCTGAAATTTTGGGCTCAGGCTCGGCTCGTCAAAAGCTCGAGCTAAGCCTTAACAAGCCCAAGCCTAAAATACAAAGCTCGTTTAGGCTTGCGAGCCTAAATGAGCCCAAACAAAATTTTGTTTTTTATATATTATAACGATAAAGATGAATATAACCTAAATCCTAAAAAGCACAAGTCGGTTTCAATATAGGCCCATATGATTTAAACTAATAACACTGGTTCGTTTAACTGTTTAAACAATATCAAAGCAGGCTCGAGCTAAATGTGGCTTTTCGTTGTATCGTTTCGGGCTTGTATTCGCTAGCTTCTCGCTAGTTGGTGTGTTGTTTCAATAATATTGGTTTTGTTGGCCGTTCAAAAAACATACAAAATCCAATATAAAGATGATTATCATCATTAATGGTTGAAAGAGGCAAGTCAAAAGTCAAAACACTAAATAAAGATGATTACCATCATCCACAGTCAAAGGAGGTTAACATGATAGCAAAGAAAGTTTAATAGTTAAGGAAAAGACAAATTATATTGATTCCCAAGACTAGGATTTTGACTTATCAAGTCAACTCGCTACTTCACAAAAACACTACACAAATGACACCTGCCATGCTTCTTTTTTTGAATGGCCAATCAATTTATTATCAAACTAAAAAGCCAGCACGTTGCTAGTTTACACCAAAATAGCACACCAGATGCAATACATGTTACATTCAAGAACTACCACCCAACTCTATGAACATTAAAACTACCCATATCTCCCAATCTAGGTTCCACTGTTTGTAATGCGCTTTAATCCACAAAAATGACAGCCCCTTTACATCTCCCATAATCTTCTGCATAAATAGGTTAAGAGACTTAACTCTTAAGCGGGTCAAAAGTCATGCAGATGGTATTCACATGCATAAACCTCATACATTGCTTAACTCAAAAGGTTCTGATTGTAATTGTAGTAATATAACATCAAACCTTCAAGCAAGTACAACTTTTCGTTAACTTATTATCTAATACAAGTTCTTTTGTTCAGATTTAAAACAACTAAATAATAAGCAGAAACATTTAACTAGACCTAAAATCTAAAAATATCAAAATATTATAACCGAATAAACCATTAAACCTCAGCTTAAAATCTCATTAGCCTTGTTATACAACTCTGCATCAGCTGGCACCTTGAGAGCCTCCTGCCGCATTCAAACCGCCTGTGCATATTTTTTTTTCTGCATTTACCTCCAAAAGAGGTTCAGTTTCTGGTTCAACAAATATTGTTTTCTTTTCATAGTTGTAGTCAGACTGCCGGACTGGATAAGCATGGCGTTTTGGGTTGTTGATGTTTACATGGAGATTATGTATGTAAGGTTGAAGATGTGAATGTTTGAGCAAATCTGCAGTCCGGAATTAAGTGAAAAAGTATAAAAAAATAATTAATTAAAAAATGGAATAATGTTAATGGTGTCAATTTTAATCCATTTACTTATGATTGGGTTAATCCAGGCTATGTTTTATTTTAACCAATGAAATAAAAAACAACAGCTGAAATAAATATTTTTGTAATACAACTTGAGAGTCATGCCAAAACTCTTAAGTCATTTTATTTTTAATATTGAAGTAATATATATTTTGTAATCATAAGTTGACCCAACTGGTCCTATGTTAAAGAATTGCCTGTATATGACCCGGTTCATTTTGACCAGAGTCTAATTTTGACTCATTGACAACCCACCCATTACCCATCTCTAATAATGTAAAGAAAAGGGTAGAAAGAAGAACAAGTTTGCATACACTTGGTCTTGTTTATGGATTTTTCGGAAGCATGCTTTTAACAAGCCCTCGACTATAAGAAAAGAAAAGAATATAAAATTGGCAAAATAAATACATGAAAGATAGACTTTGTTAAGACTATGGGGTATGGTGTGACAACCCTCATAAATCCAGGTATCCGTACAATTAATTAATTATGATTAGTGCTTACTGACTGTGCTGAATTACAATAAACTGCTTTCTGATTACTGCAACATATTTACATGTGCATCACATATTACATAATGCCATCCTATTATCACATGCAAACTTTATTGACATACATGATGCACAAAGCACAGTTAGCACAGTAGCGGATAACTCGGAAAAATGCTGACAATGTTCAGTACATAGACAGACAATGCTTTGAGACCCAATATGGGCCAGGGACAAGGTACTACACTAGTATGGTGTGTAGGGAAGTAAGGACCATAGAACTGCATCACTAGGTGATAGTTTAAGTGCCGGAAAGTGCCTAAAACCCACACAAAGTGCAGAATTCTGCATATTTCAGCAAAATTCAGCTTTTTAACAAGCTAGTTATGTGCAAAAATATGGCAAAATGGTCCTGAATGCTTTCCTAAGTGTCGGGAATTAAAAGTGTCACAAAAAGTAACATAAAGATCATTTAACGGAATAGCTTGACACTTTAACGAACCGGTATCTAACCGAACAACCGGACACTACCCGAAACACCAAAATTATACTAGAAACATTGTTTTATTATTTCCAAGCTAGTCATGATCCCCGAACACCTTAACACCCACTAAAATATCTAGTAACTAACTTAACTAACTATATACTTGGATTTGGATTATAAACTAACTAATTGGCTCAAAGTTACAGTTAGACCCCCCCCCCTATGCTAGTAATCGGCCATACCACCACCACCATACCTCAAGATTTTATTTCTTTTTATATTAGATCTTGCCTTGCTCTTGTTGACAAAATATTTAGAAGTGATGGTTATAAGTATGGCATAAGGATTCAAGAGATCATCACATATCACACACTAACACACACTTCATCTCTCTCCCTCTCCTCCCCAAGCTCTCGGCCGAACACCCCTCTTCACACCACCACCATTTTCACTTCAAGATCATTCAATCCAAGACCATCCAAGGGTGTAAGGAGGTGTCTAACGAAGTGTGAAGCTTTTGGAACTCCAAGGACCCTTCTCATTAGCTTTTATCCACCATCATTGTCACCTTCTGTAACAACCTTGATTTTCAAACATGTACTTGTTTAATACACATATCATATTTTGAGATGCAATTTGTTTGATACATGTTTAGTTTTATCGTTGCTGCATGCTTTGCCGGCCCAAACACGTGAATACTTACAATTTATCTTAGTTTTGTACTTGTAAACGAGGCCGCACTAACTACAAGGGCCAAACGTGTCACTTTGTGAAAGTATAAGTTGAGGGACCAAATTGTCATTTCTTGAAACTTGCTTGAAAACGTTGATTTTAAGTCCGAGGACTAAAACCGTCATTTTGAGAAAGTACAAAAGTTCGGGGACTAAATTGTCATTTTTGAAATTTTATAAGTTCGGGTTAAAAATGTAATTTTTGAAAACTATAAAATTTAGGGTCCTTTATGACATTTTTGAAACTTGTTTTATAAATAAAAATATAAGTTTTTTTTTTTTTTAAACTTTTAAAAATTTAGGGTCTAAAATGCAATTTTGGAAACTTATATTTATATAAAATCAATAAACATATATTTTTGAATTAAAAGTCCAAGGACCATTGGGTCATTTTATCAAATTAGTAGTCTAGGGACTATTCTTGCCATTTTTAAAACTGTTTTCAGTTAAAAACCCTAACCGGGTTAAATAATATAAAAGGAATTCTATTAAAGAAACTAACTCAGTTAGCTTGTTCAGTTAACAAGTCCAGGGACCATTCTTGTCGATTTTCAAAGTTGTTTAACCGGATAAATTAACCCAGTCAGCTTCTATATAAAGGAAACTTGTTTTAAAACTAACCTAGTTAGACTTTTTGGTTAACTATTGAGGGACCATATGTGCATGATTCAGAAACCTCAGGGACCGAATTTAAAACTTTGTTTTAAACCGGTTTAAATCGCGTATGTCACCGGAGACCAGCCAAATCGCAAACGGACAAGCCTCAACGTTCCCTTTTGCACGCCTGCTTGTTCTCATCGACAATTGAATCGTCCAAAGTCCTCAATTTTACCAAACCATGCAATCCTGTTACCGAAATCGAATTTTTATAAAAAAAAAAATTTAAGTGGAATCTGAATTGGAATTTACTGCTTGTTTGAGGATCGATTGAACTCGTTATAACATACCTGCAACCTCTACGAATCTCACAGACCTTTCAAAACACACAAACACTTCGTATATCGCTCCTGGTTCATCTCTGTTACTTCGCCGGAGAAACAACTCGCCGGACATAGCCGGAACCACGTTCTGAACGATACCGGAGACATTTTCTTCGACATTTCGGTACACTTTCACCCGTTCATCGATCCTGCAACTTTAATTTGAGAATGATGCATGTTAGATAGGGTAATTTTACGTGTTGACTTCTGTTGACTATTATTTGGGGAAGATGATGAATATATTATTTTTCTTATTTTAATCAGTTTACAAATGTATTTATATAAATTCGATATTAATGATATAAAATCCGAAATTTTTATATTATATTCCTGACATATTGGTGTATATGTTAAAAATATAAAAGTTTGTGAAATTTTTATAAACCTATTTTATTTTAATTAAAAACTGTTCTGATTTCAAATATTTATATTAATTCGAAATTTTAGAATTAATTAATGAAATTTTTATGTTAAATATTTTGAACAGTATACTTTGTAAAAATAAATTTTTATAAAATATTTGAAACTGTTTTGATATTTGTATAATTAAAACAGTTAAATCTCATGTTTTATTAAGTTTAATTGTATTAATTTAATTATTCTGAGTTGTACATTATATCCAAAATTATTTTTATAATTTTATGCATGTTATATTGAGATTATTAAAAATCAGAAACCATTTTAATTAGTATGCATGTTATTTCTATATAATAAACTTTATAAAAACAATTTTTGTGAAATCATTCTTTTAATTCCAGAATATTTATCAAAGGCCATAATATTTATTTTAAATCTGTATTATTGCATGTCATTATCTAAAAATATTATTTCTAATTTTCTGCTTTAAATAATTATTTAGGTAATTATTTTATCCAGTTATTTCATTTTAATTAAACTGTTTATTTAAAACATATTTATTTTCTGCCATGATAATTATTTTTAATCTGATTTATACTTGTTATATAATTAAAATGTTATTTTTAATTATTCTGCCCTAATTTAATTATTAGATAATTAATTTGTATAATTATCATATTATTCTGAAATTACATATGTTTTGATAATACATAAAATAATTTATAAATTCTGTAATTAAACTTGGACTTTTGAATTATATTGTTAACTTTTAAATTTATACAAACTGTTTACATAATTATATATATATATATATATAGACTTAAAGTATAATTATTTATTTATATATATTAGTTTGTTTAAATATACAAATAATAATATTTTACTTATTATTTGTATAACTTAGTATAATCACATCTCAATATTATCAAATTTCCAAAGTGTTCCCCAAACAGATTGTCAAACAGTACAACACAAAACCTTGTCACCCGTTTATACAAAATCACAAGTGTTGCCCTTGTTAATGTTATGTTCCATATGTGTTTGTTTCATGCATGTTTATAGAGTAGCGTGGAAAGACTTGTTCCTGCAAAACTCTTATCTATATACTTGTTTGGAATTTGATTCACAAGCAAGGCGAGTTCATAGTCCCCACTTTTTGTTTTACAATATTTTCGGGGTGAAACATATGTAATAATGTGATACAAACTCAATTGCACTTGTGTGGTTATCTTGATTGTTTATTTGCTTGATACTTGTTGCTTAACGCATACATTCATTAACTCCGTACAAGCCCAGCGGTACATTATAGCGCTATAGGGGTGACGCCCCACCCTACTTCACACTCATTGTTGTTGTTGTTGTTGTTGTTCACATTTGTTGCAAATTTTGGAAGTTTGGGTGATCAATGCCGTGTTTACGTCTACAAGGTTTGAATGTTACACACAGCATACTTGTATCGTTCTTTTGCTAAGTTACATCAAGTACCACATTGTTGAACTTTTATTATCACATTATTTGTTTATTACCAAACTAACCAAAACCTATGAACTCACTCAACCGTTTGTTGACCCGTTTATTTTTAACATATGTTTCAGGTGATGATGCTTAGAGTCATGTTTTGCAAGGGATCACATAGGATTGCTCAAGACAAGTGCCTTAGTTTAAATAAAATTAAAGACCTTTATGTGAACAACGTGTTGTACCTGTTTTATTTTTGGATGTGAATGCAATCCTTTAAACAACTTAATGATATTTCAACTTAAATTAAATCACCATGTGCTTATTTGCATTCTACCAAGTTTCGTGATGCCCTCGACGTTTCCGCCTCCGGTCAGGGTGTCACAGGTTGGTATCAGAGCCATGGTTATAGGGAATTAGGTTATTAGAAATTTCTTTTGACCTAGACTATAACTTACCTAGGACCCCTATCCACTAGATACTCTGTCCGCTTCTTTGTCTCTATCTCTATTCTTAAAACCTTAGCCTCGTCACGGTGGATTTCTCTCGTTTAACTTTTAGGCTATACAAATTACTCATCATCTGTCCTCAGGTGATTTAAAATTTTTCAAAACCTCCTCTGATTTTTACTCTCGTCAAAGTCTTGGGCTCTAATAACGAACTCGTGCAATCTGGAAGGGTGGGTGCCTGTATTCTGAGTTTTCTGTCTAGGCAAGCACTTCGTATATATCTCATCAGATGCGAGACCAGTTGTGCTTACCTGGGAATTCTCGGGATGAGTGTCCACTTATAGGCTAAAGCATGACTTCACTAAGTTATAAGGACCCAACTGCTTTGATTAGTCACTGATATTGTTTATTCGCCAAATAAACGATGTCCATCTTGTTGTGTGTTTTCCCTCGTCTTCATTGATTTTATGAAACCATTCCACCAAAAACATTTCATTCCGATTCCTATGATATTATGATTTCCCCTACTGCTTGTAGACACGTAGCTAGTCCAATGACTCTCTTGCCCATGATTTTCCTAGCCATTAAAACACAATCGCACTACATCATTTCACTAAAGATATTCACTGTCGAACAGAAACCAAACCAACTTTTATCGTATGTCTACAAGATCTTATAAATAATAGAAGATAGTTTTACCAAAACACTTTTCAAATTCAAATTATTTTCGGGTTTTACACCTAACTTACCAAGACATTAACCACTCCACCACTTGATCCCTATTCCTTTCTCTCTCGCTGAATTATTGTGCCAACAAAATTGCTTGTTTCTTCCCATTTCATTTCTTCCTTTTCGTCATGCCGCCAAAAAAACACGACAAAACATTCACCCTAATTTTCAGGGATTAAACCAACGCACGCGTCTCTTTTTGATAATTGAAACATGCTACGCTCATACTTGCATGCAATTTATCACAAGATTATCCTCAACATTCAAGAGACTCGAACTCTATAAAATCTAGTCATTCATATAGTGTTTTCTCATACCATCATCATTTCTTTCACTCCCGGATTTTCCTCTGTATCGACCTAACCCACCGTCGTCTCCTGAAGTACCCAAAATAACCCATACTCAAACTTTTATTGGTTCAACAAAACCCAACATTCAAATGACATTTTTCCCAGTAGCACATGCTGAATCTTCAAATGCAACAAAAATTCATCCCTTCCTTCAGTTTGCTAATTTACACAATCAAGAGAGGTATCAAAAACTCAAGCAGCATGAAATTCTTACTATTAGCGGTATTGATTGGCAACGAATAGGAATGATTGATTCCAGTGGTTTACTGGCAAGATTACTACTACCTAATACGCCTTGGCGCCGTTTCTTCGACATCCTAGAACCATCATACGATGAACTGGTGTATGAGTTCTTGTCCACTTTCTATTACAAAAATAATGAAAATCTTACCAATAAATCCATTCATTTTCAACTTTGTGGGCAAACCCATATTATGTCATTAACCGAATTCGCAGTTCATCTGGGCATATATACAGATGAAGAAGTTAGACAACCCATTTTTACGAGGGCATCAACCTTCTATATCTATGTGAAAATGAAAGAATATTGGCAACGCCATGCATCAAAAGCATGGTGCGGCAACAATAATTCTATGAACTTCAAAGACCCTCGTTATCGGTATATGCACCTTGTTTTAGCCAACACTATCACGGGGGGGGGGGGGGGGGGCGCCAATTTAATCAACAAAGGGTTAGTTCAACCGGACTCTTCCATCTACATAGTATTTTTGAGCAAGTTCCTTGTAATATTGCCCACGAACTTGCTGTATATTTTTCTAGTCAACAAACAAATCCCCTGAAAAGTCTTATGGGAGGATCTTACATTACTAGAATGGCAAAATCGTTAGGTGTCTTAAGTGACCAGATTATCCAGGGATTATCTCCACCAAAGACACCTGGGATTGTAAGTTATAATCTCATTAGGCTAACACCAACTCAACCATCTCAGTCAGGGGGAGCTCCACTTGTCTTAGACAGTATCTCCACACAAAATCTACAACAACCATTGTTGCAATTTCCTCCATCATCTTTTTATCGACATGATATGCAACCACAGCTGCCATACATACACGAATATATTCCAATTAACCCACCCCAACCACCAACACCAAACGTCTCACAAGGCCTCTCACCGATAGTCTTCGAGGAGGATCCAACGACGCAAGATGAATTGTTTGATGAAAGCATGATGATGCAAGATCAATTAGGATCGGAATCATTTTTGCAATCACCGTTACTGCCACAGTCCTTTCTGTTGAACGAAGTGGAACAACTACCACCAACTGATATAGCAGGCCCAAGTACGGTGCCTCAAATGGATCTACATCCAGATCAAATGGTAGTTGAAATGGCTAGGCTAAACAATCAGAACCAAGATTTGCTACGGCAAGTACAATGGTTGACAGAAAGAAATCAATGGTTGGAAAGTATGCTAGCTGCTCGTATGCAACTGGATCCACCACCTTATAATCCTGAATTTGATCCATTACATCACTTATTTCAAATGTAAATTTGTTCAATAGACTGTCAAACAAACAATGCTACACGTTTTGATTCAATTGATGTTGTGTTATATTAATGCTTGCTTGATTTAAACAATACCTCAATCTTATTCGTTTTCCTCACTTAACTAGAGGTGCTATGTGGACCATGTGCTGAAACGCGTAATTTTGGGTGCACACTTAATTACGAGGTTCGACGCATGAGAATCATAGTAAGCCTTGTTAAGTAAGGTAGCAGATAAAACATTATATGGTTATGTGGTTATCCATTATTTGCTTATTTGTACACACCGTTGTTTGCTTAATATTTACATTACAAATCTAGCATAACATAATGCCATGCAAAACAATTTCTATACAATGATCCTCGGAAATTCCTCGGAATTTTCAGCACCAAACAATGACTTGATTATCTTGCTAATCATTTCAGTTACATTCTACGGTCTCTTTCGAATAAATTTCGGGACGAAATTTTCTAAAGTAGGGGAGACTGTAACAACCTTGATTTTCAAACATGTACTTGTTTAATACACATATCATATTTTGAGATGCAATTTGTTTGATACATGTTTAGTTTTATCGTTGCTGCATGCTTTGCCGGCCCAAACACGTGAATACTTACAATTTATCTTAGTTTTGTACTTGTAAACGAGGCCGCACTAACTACAAGGGCCAAACGTGTCACTTTGTGAAAGTATAAGTTGAGGGACCAAATTGTCATTTCTTGAAACTTGCTTGAAAACGTTGATTTTAAGTCCGAGGACTAAAACCGTCATTTTGAGAAAGTACAAAAGTTCGGGGACTAAATTGTCATTTTTGAAATTTTATAAGTTCGGGTTAAAAATGTAATTTTTGAAAACTATAAAATTTAGGGTCCTTTATGACATTTTTGAAACTTGTTTTATAAATAAAAATATAAGTTTTTTTTTTTTTTTAACTTTTAAAAATTTAGGGTCTAAAATGCAATTTTGGAAACTTATATTTATATAAAATCAATAAACATATATTTTTGAATTAAAAGTCCAAGGACCATTGGGTCATTTTATCAAATTAGTAGTCTAGGGACTATTCTTGCCATTTTTAAAACTGTTTTCAGTTAAAAACCCTAACCGGGTTAAATAATATAAAAGGAATTCTATTAAAGAAACTAACTCAGTTAGCTTGTTCAGTTAACAAGTCCAGGGACCATTCTTGTCGATTTTCAAAGTTGTTTAACCGGATAAATTAACCCAGTCAGCTTCTATATAAAGGAAACTTGTTTTAAAACTAACCTAGTTAGACTTTTTGGTTAACTATTGAGGGACCATATGTGCATGATTCAGAAACCTCAGGGACCGAATTTAAAACTTTGTTTTAAACCGGTTTTAATCGCGTATGTCACCGGAGACCAGCCAAATCGCAAACGGACAAGC
The DNA here is from genome assembly GCA_030545235.1 of Helianthus tuberosus. NCBI lineage: Eukaryota > Viridiplantae > Streptophyta > Magnoliopsida > Asterales > Asteraceae > Helianthus > Helianthus tuberosus. The sequence continues at coordinate 28,334,175 of CM060420.1, read as the reverse complement.
CTCAACGTTCCCTTTTGCACGCCTGCTTGTTCTCATCGACAATTGAATCGTCCAAAGTCCTCAATTTTACCAAACCATGCAATCCTGTTACCGAAATCGAATTTTTATAAAAAAAAAAAATTTAAGTGGAATCTGAATTGGAATTTACTGCTTGTTTGAGGATCGATTGAACTCGTTATAACATACCTGCAACCTCTACGAATCTCACAGACCTTTCAAAACACACAAACACTTCGTATATCGCTCCTGGTTCATCTCTGTTACTTCGCCGGAGAAACAACTCGCCGGACATAGCCGGAACCACGTTCTGAACGATACCGGAGACATTTTCTTCGACATTTCGGTACACTTTCACCCGTTCATCGATCCTGCAACTTTAATTTGAGAATGATGCATGTTAGATAGGGTAATTTTACGTGTTGACTTCTGTTGACTATTATTTGGGGAAGATGATGAATATATTATTTTTCTTATTTTAATCAGTTTACAAATGTATTTATATAAATTCGATATTAATGATATAAAATCCGAAATTTTTATCTTATATTCCTGACATATTGGTGTATATGTTAAAAATATAAAAGTTTGTGAAATTTTTATAAACCTATTTTATTTTAATTAAAAACTGTTCTGATTTCAAATATTTATATTAATTCGAAATTTTAGAATTAATTAATGAAATTTTTATGTTAAATATTTTGAACAGTATACTTTGTAAAAATAAATTTTTATAAAATATTTGAAACTGTTTTGATATTTGTATAATTAAAACAGTTAAATCTCATGTTTTATTAAGTTTAATTGTATTAATTTAATTATTCTGAGTTGTAAATTATATCCAAAATTATTTTTATAATTTTATGCATGTTATATTGAGATTATTAAAAATCAGAAACCATTTTAATTAGTATGCATGTTATTTCTATATAATAAACTTTATAAAAACAATTTTTGTGAAATCATTCTTTTAATTCCAGAATATTTATCAAAGGCCATAATATTTATTTTAAATCTGTATTATTGCATGTCATTATCTAAAAATATTATTTCTAATTTTCTGCTTTAAATAATTATTTAGGTAATTATTTTATCCAGTTATTTCATTTTAATTAAACTGTTTATTTAAAACATATTTATTTTCTGCCATGATAATTATTTTTAATCTGATTTATACTTGTTATATAATTAAAATGTTATTTTTAATTATTCTGCCCTAATTTAATTATTAGATAATTAATTTGTATAATTATCATATTATTCTGAAATTACATATGTTTTGATAATACATAAAATAATTTATAAATTCTGTAATTAAACTTGGACTTTTGAATTATATTGTTAACTTTTAAATTTATACAAACTGTTTACATAATTTTATATATATATATATATATATAGACTTAAAGTATAATTATTTATTTATATATATTAGTTTGTTTAAATATACAAATAATAATATTTTACTTATTATTTGTATAACTTAGTATAATCACATCTCAATATTATCAAATTTCCAAAGCGTTCCCCAAACAGATTGTCAAACAGTACAACACAAAACCTTGTCACCCGTTTATACAAAATCACAAGTGTTGCCCTTGTTAATGCTATGTTCCATATGTGTTTGTTTCATGCATGTTTATAGAGTAGCGTGGAAAGACTTGTTCCTGCAAAACTCTTATCTATATACTTGTTTGGAATTTGATTCACAAGCAAGGTGAGTTCATAGTCCCCACTTTTTGTTTTACAATATTTTCGGGGTGAAACATAATAATGTGATACAAACTCAATTGCACTTTTGTGGTTATCTTGATTGTTTATTTGCTTGATACTTGTTGCTTAACGCATACATTCATTAACTCCGTACAAGCCCAGCGGTACATTATAGCACTATAGGGGTGACGCCCCACCCCACTTCACACTCATTGTTGTTGTTGTTGTTGTTCACATTTGTTGCAAATTTTGGAAGTTTGGGTGATCAATGCCGTGTTTACGTCTACAAGGTTTGAATGTTACACACAGCATACTTGTATCGTTCTTTTGCTAAGTTACATCAAGTACCACATTGTTGAACTTTTATTATCACATTATTTGTTTATTACCAAACTAACCAAAACCTATGAACTCACTCAACCGTTTGTTGACCCGTTTATTTTTAACATATGTTTCAGGTGATGATGCTTAGAGTCATGTTTTGCAAGGGATCACATAGGATTGCTCAAGACAAGTGCCTTAGTTTAAATAAAATTAAAGACCTTTATGTGAACAACGTGTTGTACCTGTTTTATTTTTGGATGTGAATGCAATCCTTTAAACAACTTAATGATATTTCAACTTAAATTAAATCACCATGTGCTTATTTGCATTCTACCAAGTTTCGTGATGCCCTCGACGTTTCCGCCTCCGGTCAGGGTGTCACACCTTCATTCTCTTGTGTTCATCCCTAGCCATAGTGCTAGTAGTAAGACTCTCATAACCTTTGTTACTTTTAATTTTAGTTGGTTAAAAAATGTATTATGTTGTAAATCACAAGAACACTAAAGAACATAATCTTGAATCATGAACATAAAGCTTACATATGATGAAATCTTGATGAAATAATGTTGTTTAAGTATATGTATGATACTTGTTGTTGTTTACTTGAGATTATGATGTTGATCATCATAAGGAGCTTGCTAGATTGTGATTAAACACATGATCTAGCAAGTTAGAGGATGATTATGTGTTAACACAAGAAGATCATCCTCATATATAAGCATGAACTTGAATGATAAGATGATTTCTTGAAAAATAATAAACAAAGTAAGCTAGTGATCTCATGAATCTAAGGTCTATGAGTGGTTTTCCAAAAGAACCAAGTTTAAAATGTGATTTTTAGAAGACCTTGATGCTTACTAAAACCTACACTATTTTTGGTGGTAAAACAAATGTATAAACACTTATGAAACAAGAAGATCCATAAAGAAACGTTTTTTGTAAAATATGTTTACAAGTTGTAAACATTCAAATCTTTCAAGAATGAGATTTTTGAAGAGGTAAACACACTTTAAGGGGGTAACTAAGCCCACTAAACACTTTACCAAGTTACTACGAGTTTTTGTGAAAGATCAAGTTCATGTTGTTATGTAAATTATATAGTTTTTGCACTTGGTAAGTGTAAGATGTTTAGGGATTGTTTGTTGATTGTTTATGATGATTTTTGAAAAGAAAATGATATGCTTAAATAGCATGGACACCTCCATTTTTAGAGGAAACTATGGCAAATTTTCTAAAAATATAAACACTTAGAAAAATATTTTCTAATAAATATTTACAGGTGTATTTTGATCATAAGTTTTCAATATAAACTTTGTCATAATTTTTGTAACAAAAATACAAATTGGAGGTTGGTTTTTATAAATAAAAATGGGTGAAGATATATTTAGAATATATATATACATTAAGGACACTTGTGTGAATATTTGTATACTTGGTGAGATAGTTATATTATTTTAGGGTAAAATAATATAACTTAACATAATACCATGAAATTTACTATCCAAAATAATACCAAGAATATCAAGGAATAAATATATAAGTTACACACTTAATATTGTGAAATCGAACACAAGAACGTAACTTACAAAATATTCCGGAAAATACTGTTACAAATGTATTTTTGGTAAATGTTATTTTGGATGCAAGAAATGCAAATATGATTTTTGTAAATTTTACAAAGTTGTATCATATTTTTGACAAGGAGAAAATATATTATTTTTGGAAGTAAAAATATATTTTCTTAGTATATTTAGAAGATATATGATTTTTTTGGGAAAAATATATATTTTCTCGAAATACATTATTTTTGGACAAAATAAGTTATTATATATTTTCTAAAGTGGGACTTGAAAATATATTATTTTGGGATTACAAATACGAAAATACATGTATGAGATACCCCCATCCTTGGGAAGGAATTACGAAAATAAATACTTGAGAAGTATTAATACAAAAATATTGTTTAAACAATTATTCCAAAACTAAATATAATTTAAGTTGAAATATTAATTATTTTGACAAATAATTATACAACTTGGAATAACATTAGAAATGTAACTCCAAAACGTTAATACTAAGCAAAGGCACGACTCGTCCGCATAATAGACACTAGTACATTGTACGTAGTCATGTTTGCTGACGAGATCAGAGTTACTAGTTCTGAAGATGCAATACAGTGAGTTCATGTTCCCCCTTTTCTTTAAACTGTTTTGTTTATTTACTTCGGGGGTGAAATACATGTTACAAAGGATTACTTACAATACAATTGGTATGGTTAGCCTAGGAAAGAACCATAGATCATGTGAATGGGTAGGCATATACTTGAGGCCATCAATCCTCTTGTAGGACCGTGGGCCATGAGTGATAGATCTATTTGGGTGTAGCGAGCCCACACCCATGGGGACCAGGGTGGCCCATAGGGTGACTATGTCTTCCAGCCGGAAGCCCGGTACAAATTTGCTAGGTTTGAGTCTTCCTACACCGTCACACATATCAGTGGCCTTGCAAACCATTGGTGATCTTTTCCTTGTTTGCTATCATACCGGGACTTTCATACATACAATGAATACAAAGGTTTTGTACATACTCACGAACATATGAACTCGCTCAACTTTTGTTGATATTTTTAAACTACATGTATTTCAGGGAACTAGTGGATCTGGCAGGTGTGTGCATATTTTCAAGCTGCGTATAAATAAAAGATGTCATCCGTGGTCGTAGAGTTTAGAAGATGTATCCTATTCCTGGACGGGATACATGTTTCTAAACCCGGTTTTATTTAAGATCTTTTATCGAGTCTTGATGAACTCATTTGAACATGTTGCGGTTTGTAACTTAAGTTTGGTGTCAACTTTTTAAACAAGTATGTTGTGGTACTTTCAAACTTAACTTTTATGGATGAATATCTTTTGGTTTTATCATATAGCAATGTTATGATTGAATGCTATGGTATTAAGAAGTCACACCAATAACCACGCTTCCGTAAAAGTCAGGGTGTGACAGCTTGGTATCAGAGCTTCGATCGTAGCGAACTAGGATTCTTTCTCGAGTCTAGACTACGATCATTAGGGCTCTCACGAAAATATTTTCACAAACATGTTTTCATTGCATACACAAAATGTCTAGATCCAGGAAACTAATATTTTTACAAATAAAAGAGACAAAATACATTTCAAAGAATTCATTTATATTTCAGTCTGAGAGACTGGGGAGTTAGTCTGAGAGACTAGCTGGGTAGTGCAGTCTGAGAGACTGGGGAGTTAGTCTGAGAGACTAGCTGGGTGATTCAGTCTGAGAGACTGGGGAGTTGGTCTGAGAGACTAACTGGGTAGTTCATCTGAGAGACTGGGTAGTCTGAGAGACTAGTTAGGGCAGTCTGAGAGACTGGGAGGTTTAGTCTGAGAGACTAAGTAGTTCAGTCTGAGAGGCTGGGTGAGATAGTCTTGGGAAGACTAGGATGCATACATGCTTACATTGTTATTACTTACATGCTTATTTGATGATTGTTGATACATGTGCATATGTTGTGATTGCTTTGTTACAGACACCATGTCATCTTCTGATAGCGGAGTATCAAATACCATAGACCCTATGGCCATAGTTTCAGATGACGAGATGGCCACAGACCCTGAGGTTTTTACATCTGACACTACGAGTGACGATGATGATGATTTTCAGCCGTTTGCTTTACCAGATATTGGAGATGATATACCTCTAGCTGATGGTCTTCCTGGAGAGGATCTACCTCTTGTTCACATCCCTGCTCCTTTTCCTCTTGCTGCATTTCCTCTTGAGGATCTGCCTCTAGACGTTATGTCTGACGACGACATCGATCTTTTTATTGAGGGTCCCCCTGAGGGTGCCCAGGATGATGGAGCCCCAGTCGATGATGTCATTGCTGTTCCGCTTATTGAGATTCCAGTAGTTGAGACTTCATCTGACCATTCTGGTCCTAATTCATTTGAGTTTGTGTCATCTACTACTTTACATGCACTGGGATTACAGCGATATCCCACCGATACTGATTCTGACACAGCTATGTCTGCCGCACCTGATTTTCCACACGGTGTTGATCATGATTTTGAGTTTGAGTTTGATGACGAGTTGGATCCTGTCTTTCCTCACGACTTTGACCCTGATCATGAGATTGAGTTTGTCCCCGATGATCAGCCTTTTGAGGCACCTGTCATTCCTGACGATCAGCTCTTTGATATACCCGCTGATCTTGAGCTTGCTCCAGCTGACCCTGAGCCTATGATTGCACCTGCGCCTATACCTGCTCACGATCTTCTACCTGAGCATGACCCTACACCTGCCGATGTATCAGTTGTTGCACCACCTTTACCTGACCCGATCCATGCACCTGTTGATCATGCTCCTTTTGCAGCCCAGATCGACCCCAGATATGCATTCATCCACAATGGGTGGATAGAGGATGACGACGACTTACCTCCTTTTGTTAGACCGGTTACTCCCCCTCCTGCACCTACACATGCACCCGTTGACATTGCCCTGTTTCACCCACACATATCTGACATTCATCGCACTGATTTACCAGTCACGCTTCTACAGGCTATTCCTCATCCCCGTCCCGGGGAAGGTCCATCGAGTCAGCCGTCTGGTCATGTACCACCTGTGTCAGCAGCCTTTCCGTTCATGCCACCGTTTGCACCTGCTGCACCTTGTGCTTCTGTACCATCGGGCGAGCCACTTATCTGGTTTTCGCCCAACACGATGCCTGTTTCTGATCCATACCATCCCTTCCACATTGGATACACGAGGGATGATTTGCTTTTGTCGCTGCAGCTCCAGCAGGAGATGCTATGTAGGAGAGTCATGGAGTTAGAGAGGATCCCGCGTCCTCCGCCTTGTCCTTGTCAGTCACCATTCGTGACTCCACCCGCTCCTCTCCTGCCATACCCAGATTTTGACTTCCGTTTTCTTACTATGGAGCAGCAGGTTAGCTACCTGTTGCATATCATTGATGCCCTCGAGGAGGATTTAGCGCATTTGCGCAGGTTGCTTTTCATTCCTCCTCCTCCACCATCAGCATAGCTGTTAGGATCTGAGTTTGGTTTTGATTGTGTTTTACGTTTGAATTAAGATGAACAATGAACAAGTAATGCAGCGGAATAAGATGGTAACAAACTTTTCACAATCAAACAGGAGAATTGCTTTCAACACACATTTTCAACAATGAACCGAATGATTGAATTTATTTCATCAACGATTACAATTGCATGCATGTAACACACTCCCCCGCAGCCTGAGCTCATAGTGATTTGTTCGTACAGGAAGAAAGATGGTGAAGAGCTAATAGAACAGTACCCGTGAAGAGCTAATAGAACAGTACAGGGTACTGTTCTATTTATAGGCACGGACAAACCACCGAGGCATCTTTGCTGACGTCACCATGAAAGTGACATCTAACCTCCTAACAAACTCTAACAACTGATCTATACAAGTACTACTATGCTAACAACTGTTATACATTACATCTCATAAAGACAAACTAACTACTGCTGAATCCTTCCACTGATATGAACCCAACAGCACTTGATATATTCAGCAGTGCTTGACCTATAACAGTAGATTGAACAGCAGGGCTTTAGTCTTCATTAGTCTTTGACTTGATCAGCAGTTGTAGGTCAGCAGTTGTACCGATCAGTGGATTGGAGGTCATCAGATGTTGAAACCACGTTCAAGGGGAGAGACTTGAATACATAACATCTGCTTATTCTGGATCTACTGCTCTCATCCAGTTTTGGCTTTAATTATCTGTGCCTCTGATAGGGTTCAATCCCAAAAATCTCCCCCTGGAACTGATAATGCCAAAACCCTTCATTATTGGTAGATCTTTATTGCCTCATCAACAGTTCCCTTATTTGCCCTTTGAGTTGTAACTCAAAGCCTAAGGCATCTGTGTCATCGTCATCCCTGCACAGTGGAAGATCAAGGAGATCCTGTAAATCTTCAAGACTTAGGCCAAGTGCCTGTTCCCTTGTTATTTTCTTCAATTCTCCACTAGACTTGATCACTGTCAGTACATGGGTCTGTTTGTCAGTTTTCCACTTTAGTACTTTTGAGTCTGGTGGGTTTCTTGGGAGATTTTTATTAGATGAGGTGTTTGGTGATGCTGGCCTTGTGATGACTGACTGAGCAGTGCTTGCAGGTTGATTTAGGCCAAGAGTTATAGCTATCATCTTCTTAATGCCTTCTTTTACAAGGTTATCTCCTGCCATTAATTCTTCCACTGTTTCAACATCCAGCTGTTTTTGTTGTCTTCTTTTGTAGATGGCAGCATCAGCTGGAGCAGTGGATCTCCTGATTTGCAGCTTTGGTGGTCTTGTTGAAACCTCTGCTTCAGGGTAGTCAGGTTTTTGTGGAACTTTAGGATCTTTCTTCCTTAATTCCTCCAACCTTTTGTAGGTGGTCTTGACTTTGTCTTCTCTCCATCTCATCATTTGATTTTTGGACCCATAATTAGCAGCAACTAATTCCTCTTTCATTCTCTTCAGCTCCAATGTCTTTTCAAGCACATTCCTTTTGTACTTTGACCAATCTGGAGGAGTGTGTTTGACCTTATTCTTAATCATTTCTTGAATCCTGGCTGCTTTACTTTCAAGCTCAGGAATGGTCCACTCTTTGTACATATATTTTTCACCCTTATACTTCTTAAAAGCCATGATATTTTCAATGTCTGCTCTTTCTGATACTTGCTTACAAACATTCTTTGCAAACTGCTCCAAAGATCTGACTTGTGTGAGTAGAAATTGATAATGCCTTTGAATTTATTTGTCAGTTTTTCCTTGAGAGTTTCTTTTGGGGATATCCTCTGCCCGTTGAGCCTTAATTTTCAAGTACTCTTCAATGTTGTTAGGCCTAGGATATCCTTCAACTGATGACAACCTCCTTTTAGCAGGATCATCCTCAAAGTAGAAGGATTTGATCTCTTCTCTGACTGCTATAAGTTCAAGAGGATACTGGAAACCTGCAGGAGTGATGGTAATGATTGGTTGTTGTACTTGAGCTGATGAGAGAGGAACAGGGTTTGGGATATTAACAAGTGAAAGAGATTGTGAGGATGTTGGTGGTGGTGATGGAGAATCATCATCAGGTATAAAAATTCTTCTCCTTTTTATTGTAGGAGAGGCTGATGATGTTTTGGGTTGACCAGTGGTGGTGATTTGAGTGGTAGAAGGTGACTGACTAACAGTTGTTGAAACAACTGGTGTTTCAACCACTGTTGTCATTACAACAGATGTTGTAACATCTGATGTCTTCTGCTTCTTAGCAGGAGGTGATGGTGGTGAGGTTGTTTTTGGTGGTGGTGATGATGGTTTTGGTGGTGAGATGATTTTTGGTGGTGGTGGTAAAGCAGTGGTTGTGGTGTGTGTTGAAGTGATAGCAGATGTTGAAACTACTGAAGTACCAGCAGTTGTTGATACAACAGGAGTTACAACAACTGTTTGGGTGGAAGTTTGAGGTTTGGAGCCTTTAGTAGGTGGTTTGGAAGCATACTTTGTGGGTCTGGATGGTGTGGATTTGGGTTGCCTCACTTGTCTAGTGGGCTTCTTCTTTTCATCCTTAGGATTTTCATCATCCTTTGGCTCAGAAGTACCCTGTGTATTCAGCTCCATATAAGCTCTTTTCTCCTGTTCCCACCTGGCTTTATCCTTAACCTCTCTATCCCTTTTTACACTTGCTTTTGCTTCAGCAAGTGCATTTGTTGTAGCATCAATCTTTTTACTACCATCTAGCAAAGGAATGTCTTTAGTCATGTTTTCTTTTTCTGGTTCAATATAGAGACCATATTCAGTTCCCTTCTTCTTCCACTGCTTGATTTTCTCCCCGTTTTTGGCATTATCTGGAGGGGGTTATCAATGAAGAGAACAGTGGGAGGAGCAGTGCCAGTGGTGTTCAGGATGTGGGCCTTTGTAGCCTTGATGTCCGCTTGGGTGTCTTTAAACCTTGACTCCATCATGTCATGTATTGCATGTTGCTGATCAGCCATTTGTCTTTGTTGTTGGAGCAGGGGTTGAAATAGATTCCATAACTCATTTGCAGCAGGTGCTTGTGGTGGAGCAGGTGCTTGAGCTGGAACAGCAGTTGATGATGTCTTTTGAACTTTCAACAACTGTTGCAGCATTTCTTTGATTTCTGCAATAGAGGTATCCAGTTTGTCAATTCTATCCGTCAATTCTAGGTACTTTAAACCATCACCCAATTTAATGGGATCATCTGATTTCCCACTAACAGTGGTTTACTCAGGGAATGTATTCCAAAAGTCATCCACTGATGCCCCTTTGTCTTGGTACTGGGGACCTCTTCCTTTAAAAAGAGAGATACTTTTTAGTGACCCAATATAAACTGGATACACAAGTGTTCCCCGAGAAGAAATTGCTTCCAAGGAAGTCTTATAGATGTAACCACTGTCCAAATGCAAACCAGTGGGTTCAACACTTGTAGTGGCTGCTTCACTTGAACTACCACCAAGAGTTACTTGTAACTCAAAGGGTGTAACCTCCTCAGGTCTTGTTGGTGGGTTAGCAATGATTGATACATCAGACCCAGTCACTTGTGGAGGTATATTCTCATTGACCGGTGATTGAGAAGGACTGGTTTGTTCCTGGTTCAAATCAAGAGCATCCAACAATATTTTTGTTTGTGGGGGAATTGTGGAGGTGAGGTTTGGTGTAGAAAGAGAATTAGCCCCGGGCATTGGGCTGTGGATGATGGAAGCAAGTGATTCCAGAGCATCATATTGTGGTGTCCCTATTTGTACAACCTGTTCTTTTTTAGAAGAAGCATGAGGAGTTTCAGCCATGGGTTGAGATATTTCTACCAACTGCTGTGAGGAAGTAGCAACAGTGGTGTCTTGTGACTTTTGTGCTGTCACTGGCAGTTGCTCTGGTATCTCATCCTCCAGAGTTGCCTTTTTGGTAGGTTTGGGGGGCTTTTGAGTTTTCTTTTGTTTTGGCTTTTTGGTGATTTTAGGTGTGGGTTTCAAAGCAGTTGTTTTGCTGCTTTGATCACCTTGAGCAGTGGGCTCAGCAACAGATACCTGAGGAGCAGTGGTAGCTGCTAAAGTCTGCTCAGGTACCTCTGCTTGTGTTTTGCAAGGTGTTGACATTCTTGTAAAAGTTTCAGCAGTTAAGCTGTTTATTTGAAAAGAGTCACCTTGTTTTATTACAGAAGCATCATCCTTACCAAATTTCTTTTCAAAATAATAACTTAGAAATCTTGGAAAAAGTAAGAATGGCTTTTTATCAACATTTTTAACCAAATCATTAAAGATTTCCTGGGAGTAATTGAAATTTTAATCTTGAAGAATAGCATATCCCAAGTTTTGAATCTTTAATGGTATCTCATTAAAAGAAGTGGTTTTGTTTGAAACACACATAAGCAGGGTATGGAACAAAAATCTTGTTGCAGGTGGAAAATTACCTTTTTGTAAGGTATCCTTTTTTATTTATTCTGCATAACCCCTTTCAAGGAAATCAGTTTTTAACTCATTTTTGGGAAAATAAGTTTTACCTTGCTGATCATTGAGTTCAAAGACTTCCGAGATGGATTGTGGTGTGATTTTGACAGCTTTACCCATTAGAGAAGAGTTAATGGCTATGACATCCTCGCCTTGTTTGTCAAGGGTAATATTTTTCCAAAACTCTCTTTGGGTTTTCAAGTAAATTGGAGCATCTGCTGTTAACAAAGTTTTGTACTTTGATGCAGACATGATGTCAATGATGGAATCGAAAGCATCGGTGGTGCCGGGTTTTGTAAGGAGACCCAGATAATTTTGAGGAGATTTGTATGGTATTTCGATGGGTGTAGCCTTTTGAGTGGCCTTTTTAGGAGATGATTTTGAAGTGGATTTTGCGGATGACTTTGATTTTGTCATTTTGGAGAAGAAGATCGATGAAGGTTTTGAAGAATTTGAGAGAGGGAAATGAAAACTGTTTTGAGAAAGGAATTTTTGTGAATTCGATTCGACAGTAAAACCCTGTTTGGGGTTTTGAAAAGGGTTTTAAAAAAGAAAAAGTGAATGCTGACGTGGCAGCGGTTACAAAAAATCTGACCGCTATGTACTGTCCACGTGCTAACCCCTGATGAGATGAAGGACAAGTGTTTTTATGAAAACCACTGATGGAACAAGACCAGTGGTTGTAATTGTAAGAATGAAAGCAGTGGGTGATTTTTACTATCACTGGATAGCACATCAGTGGATAAAACACTGATTTTGAACAACAGTGCTTATCAAGAAAATGAGAGAACATGGGTTGACTTTCAGCAGTGGATAGAGTTTTCAGTAGAACAGACTTTTGAACAAAGCAGTGGTTATGGCAGACTTTTAAGGATTTTAATGAAAAATTCATTTTTAGCTATTTTTAAGGATGGATTTTTGATTTTCTAAAAACATTTTAATGCTTTTATTCATAGAAAAACAGGATTTTGCCTGTTATTCCATGTTTATCATGCCAATCCTAGAGATCAAGCTTTCAAAGGTGGATGTGTCTAATGCTTTGGTTAGCACATCTGCCAGCTGATCCTTAGTTGGAACATGGTGCAGAGAAATCAAACCTTTTTCATAGCAATCCCTCACAAAGTGATGTCTGATGTCAATGTGCTTCGTGGTTGAGTGGGAAACTGGATTTTTGATGATATTTTCTACTGCCTGACTATCCAACATGAGTGGTGTCTTTAAGGCAGTGATACCAAAATCCAGCAACTGATTTTGAAGCTAAAGCAGTTGGGCTGTACAGCTTGCAGCAGCTATATATTCCGCCTCAGCAGTGGATGTGGAAACAGCTGCTTGCTTTTTGCTTTGCCAAGACACTAAAAAACTGCCTAGGAATTGGCACCCTCCTGAAGTGGACTTCCTTGTCTTGTCACATCCAGCAAAGTCACTATCTGAGAAACCTGAAAGCTTAATTTTACCATCAGCTGGATACCAGATACCAAGTGTGGGAGCACCTTTTAGGTATCTGAATATCCTTTTTACAGCAATAAGGTTTGACTTTCTAGGGGCTGATTGGGATCTTGCACAAACACATGTTGCAAACATGATGTCTGGCTTGGATGCAGTTAGGTACAATAAAGACCCAATCATGCTTCTATACAAAGTTTGATCAACCAATTCATCCTTCTCATCAGATATGACTACTTTATTGGTTGCAATGGGTGTACTGTATGACTTACAATCATCCATCTCAAATTTCTTCAACAGTTCTTTGGCATATTTTCCTTGATGGATAAAAGTGCCATTTTGCAGTTGCCTTACTTGGAGACCAAGAAAGCACTGGAGTTCACCCATTGCACTCATTTCAAACTCATTTGTCACGAGTTGCCTAAACTCTTCACACATTTTATTACATGTGCTTCCAAAGATGATGTCATCCACATAAATTTGGACAATCATCAAATCCTTTTCTCTCCATTTTAAAAACAATGTTTTATCTATTCTACCTCTTGTGAAACCAATGGATAGTAGGAAAGTGGAAAGAGTTTCATACCAGGCCCTTGGTGCTTGTTTCAGGCCATACAAAGCTTTATTCAGCTTGTAGACATGATTTGGATTAAATGGATCCTCAAAGCCTGGAGGTTGACAAACATAAACCTCCTCTTGAATCTTACCATAGAGGAATGCACATTTGATATCCATTTGGTACACCTTGATGTTGTGGTTGACAGCAAAGGCCAGAAATAGTCTGATTGCTTCAAGTCTTGCTACAGGGGCAAATGTTTCATCATAATCAATGCCCACTTCTTGTCTGAACCCTTGAACCACAAGCCTGGATTTATTCTTGACAACAATATCCCTTTCATCACTTTTATTTTTGAAGACCCATTTTGTGCCAATAGGACTTACACCCTCTGGCAATGGTACAAGCTCCCAAACTTGTTGTCTTCTAAACTATTGGAGCTCCTCTTGCATGGCTTCTACCCAGCTGTTGTCTTTTAGTGCCTCTTAGTACTTGACTGGCTGATGGAGAGATAGAAAACCAACAAAAATACAAATGTTTTGGGATTGACTTCTTGTGAGCACCCCTTCATTGATGTTGCCAATGATTTGGTCTGGTGGATGAGATTTCAAGAAGATGAGCTCTCCTTGGTATGGAACAATGGCATTGAGTGGGGAAGGCTGCAGATGTGAATCATTTGAGCTAACCACTGCTGGTGACTTTGATGATCCAACAGTGGCTTCAAAAGGTGGTGGAATAGGTGGTAATGGTGTGGACACATGCTGACTTTTATCCACTGTTTGAGGACTTTTATCAACAGTGTTTGATGATGTGGAAGCAGAGGTTAATGGGCTACTTTGATCAACTGTTGAGGTAGCAGTGGTTGAGCTTTGACAGTTGTTTTGAACATCTGCTGCTCTTCCCATTGTGACAGACTTTTATTGAGGAATAATGATTTCATACCCATAGTCTGGTGATGAATCCTCTGATGGACCTGCACTGTTAGTCTTGACAGCACTATTTTCAAAAGTGAATTTATCAAGAGCAAACAATTCTACAGGGTTTGCTGGGATTTTCATTGATGAAAGTTCATTGAACTTTACATTCAAAGTCTCTTCCACTGTTTTGGTCCTTGTGTTAAACACTTTGTAGGCCTTAGCAGTGGTTGAGTATCCCAGTGTTGGACTCTGTATGCCCAAGACACATATTAAATTGATGTGGCTAGTACGTTATGATCCAAGTCGAGTCATACCCAAATACAAGCTAGACAAACACTTACAATATTTATTTATGATATGATCAAACAAATATTAACACTTAGAATATTTAAAAATTGGTTTTCTAAATAATTGCACTTGACAAACTAATAAATTATATGGATAATTTATTTTGAGAGAGTATTTTATCTTGTTATTTAATTGGTTAAATAACATAATAAAAATAGCATAAGTCTTATAACATATGATGTTATATTTTATAAAAGTTATAAAATATATATATGTAAGACTTATATTATTTAAAAGAAAAATTGGATTTAAAAAAAAAATAAAAGTCTAGGCCGCCACCCCCCCATGGGGTCTTCCCAAAATTGTTGGTCCAATGAGATTCCATGCATTTGCATGTGTGTTGATTGGGTGGTCTTCCCTAAATGTTTTGGCCAATCACATTGCATGCAAATTGCATGGTTAGATGCTCTCCTATTGGTCAAATGGGTGGCTCTTTCTCTCTCCTTGTTTTTATAATTTTGTATGACAAAATTAGTAAGAGGATGAACTTAAAAAACAAGAGAAGACTTGTAGAAAAGCTCTCAAAAATCGGCCAACATTATGCAAGTTTTTAGAAGATGAAATTCAAGTGTAAGACTTGAATTTACTCTCTAAAAATCGGGTCATGTATGGTTGATCAAGAGGGGTTTTCAAGTTGATAAATCAAGTGCAAGAACTCCATAAACTCCCCTCATATTTTCGGCCATGGTGGTTGATCAAGATGGAATTTTAGTGAGTTCATAAGTGTAGAAATCCTAGCTAAACATAAGGTGTTTGTTGGAAGGCTTGGGGTATACAAGCTTGAGGTCTTCTAAACTTGAAGGCAACCGTTCAAGAAGCATCATCTTATTCATATCCTTTACTCCTTGGAAGGTAGTATTTTAAACACTCTATGGTTGTGTTTTAATTTTGATAGCATGCATATTCGTATATGGATCCGGGGATTGGGTTTTACATATAAAATGGGTTTTATATCTTGTAAGTAACATGTTTTAAATAATATTTTCCCCTGCGTTTTTATTTTATATGGATAAAATACTTTGATAAACATGTGAAAAACCCATCAATGGCATCTAGAGCCGCTTATATGAGTGCATGCTTCATAGGATATGAAATTTTTGGGTTTCGGGTTTGGTTAAACCGTATGGCCAAAAATTTTCATCTTGGTTCTCCTTTTGTTTTTCAAGATATTAATTTTACATGCATAAAAGTATCTTGAAAAATTATTTCATTTGGATGATTTGTTTGTTTGGACAAAAACCCACTTTTTCGGTTTTCTCCTTCTTGACCGAAAAGTAGGTTGTAAAAAGGGAACCATTTTGCTTCTTGAATTTTATATATTTGGATATATATATTTTGGTGTTCATAACCTAGCCATGACCTTGTGTGAATTTGTTGAATGGTTGTGTTGTGATTTATATTTGATTATTTCAATGGGTTGTAAAAATTAATTATCTTTGTTCTTCCATTTGTGAAATATGTAATTTATTTATTTTCATTTGGATGTAAGTAAATAGATTAGGTGCATTTTATTTTACTAGAAAAATGTATTAGGATAATTTTTTTTGTAAAAGAAGATGCGCATAAAAATGCGTTTTTGGTTTTGGCTAATTTCGGGCGTAAAGGACTTCATAGTTCTTAACGGGATTTTAACCCGATAACCAAAACACATTTTTGAGGTCCAAAGGAGTTTGGAGCCGAATTTAAAAGGCATTTTGGAAGCTCAAAGGAAGTGAAGAAATCACAACACATGAAGAAGACTTGAAGCATTTGGATGCGGGATCAAGTGGGAGTTCAACGACACATTTCTTGTGTCAATATTCACCCTTAGGAAGGACCTTTTGACACACTTGTTTCGGCTAACAAGTGTGGTCAAAATAGTCGGCTATGGTTATGCACCTATTGTTATGAATGGTGTTCTTGTTTGGTTGCTTATTTTGTTGTTTAGATGATATGTAGATATGGATGACTTAACAAACTAATAATCAACAACAAGCGTAAAATTGGTTCTTGACAAAATCATTAAAATGGTTAATAAAGGTTTTATTAAAAATTAATGATTTTATAATAAAATGAGTTTTATTAAAAAGAACCTTGAAAATTTGTTTCACTAAAGTACCATTGATTTGAATGCATGAAAATGTATGGTACATAATATTTTCTAAACTAGAATTTTGAAATATTGAAAACCCTTTTATAAAACAAGTCAAACACCATCCTTTTATACAACACTCGAATCACTTGGGAACTCTTTTGTGGGATAAAGGTCACCTAACCATATTTGAGGGAACTTGTATGTTCGAGGTGGGTTTACCATGTTTGTGGGATAAAGGTCACCTAACCACTTATGTGTATAAACTCACACGTGTGTGTAAGTTGGACAACTTGATTTGGAAACCATGAACTTAGGGTCACCGAAGCATGGCGAACAAAAGGTGTTGATGGGATTAAATATGCCAACTAAACATAAAGATGTTTAACCGATCCCATATGGCTAGAAGTTGCAAAGGGTTGCAACTGTCAAACGTTGACTACCTTGTTAATTTAAATAGAGGGATAAAGGTCACCTAACCAATATTTAAATGTAACGTTGGATTCTAGATTTTAATTATTAATTGTCTATGAGACATAAAAGGGTATTAATAATTAAAATATAATAATATTGAAAATACTAAAATTTGAACCTTGTTAAATTTTGTAGATGGCCGCTAACAATATTACCTAAACCGTCCGTAACCTATCACTAAAAACAATCCTTGACAAGGATCGTCTCAATCATAACACTTCATGGATTAATATTGAAATTTAAGAATCGTTCTCAAGTAAAAGATATTCTATGTGTTGAACGATCCTAATCCTGATGAACATCTTATGGAAGATAAGGATGCCCATAACGATTGACTAAGTATATCAAGGATAATATGCAAGCCTCTTGCCTCATGTGAGGAATTATGATTTCCGAGATTCAAAAGGATTTTGAAAATCATGAGCATACGACGTGATTACCCAATTGAAGGAAATGTTCCTACAATATGCAAGGGTAGAACGCTTCGAAACGGTTCGAGCGCTTCATGCATGTCGAATGGAGGAAACCCAATCGGTCTCATCTTATGTCTTTAAGATGAAAAGCCACATTGATCACCTCGAAAGGCTCAATATGGGGTAAAAGGGCTTTATCCATTCTAACGATCAATGAGAGTGGCAATTAGAAAGGGCATCACCCCGACACCAAAGCAAATGTTTAAAATGGAAACGGGTAATTCAAAGGGAAAAGAAAAGAAAAGAAAGGCTAAAGCGCAACCACCGAAACCAAAATATAAGAAGGCAAAGGTTGCCATGAACGATCCATGCTTTGAGTATGGTGAGATAGGACATTTAAATAGGAATTGTCCAACCTATCTCAAAGAGTTGAAAACTAAGAGGGATGCAGGGCAAACCTCAGGTACAATCTTAATGATACATATTGGCCTTAATGTTATTTCTTCTAACACATGGGTATTAGATACCGGATGTGGAACTCATGTTTGCAATTTGTTGCAAAAGGTTCAAAAGAAATAAGACAATATGGTTTTGATTTAAAGTTTGTAAACAATGAAATTCATGTTTCGATGAATGACATGTTTTACTTTAAAGCTATACTTTCAAATGGTATTTATGAATTGGTTCATAATAAATCATTTGATGGTTCAATGTACCAAGCAATCACCAAGAAACTCAAAATGGTTTTGAGTGAGACTAATCTTTGGCACTGTCGCCTTAGTCATATGAACAAAAGTCACATGCAAACACTTCAAAAGAATGGTCTTTTGGACACAAATGAAGTTGGTTCATTTGATACATGTGAGTCTAATTTACAAGGTAAAATGACTAAGAAACCCTTTAGTGGGAAAGAGCAAAAGATTTATTAGGTATCATACATTCGGATGTATGTGGTCCTTTTTAAAGCCAATGAATAGGAATGGTGAAAGATACTTCATTACCTTTAACCAACGACTATAGTAGTTATGGTTATGTGTACTTGACATAAAGATGAAGTTTTGAAACGTTCAAAAACTTCAAAAGTGAAGTACAAAATCAACTCTTTTAAAGTTCTTCGTTTTCGATAGAGGAGGAGTCGAACTCTATTGAATATGGTTCGATCTATGATGTCTAGAAGCGCATTATCTCTATCATTATGGGGTTACGCTTTGCTCTCCTTGGCTCATATATTAAATATGGCCCAAACCAAGAAAGTGGATAAGACAACTTCTGAAATATGGCATGGAAGGGCTCCATCATTATCATATTTGAATGTATGGGTTGTGAAGCTTAAGTGAAGCAATACACCCCAAACAAATTCGAAGTACGATCCACTAAGTGTATCTTTGTAGGATATCCTAAAGATGGTATAGGATATTAATTCTACGATCCAACAGAGCAAAATGTATTTATTGCTCAAAAGGCTGAGTTCTTGGAACCTAAGTTCCTTATGGAAGGAATTAGTAGAACAATGGAACTTGATGAGGATCAAGAACCACAAGCCAATACACGCTTGGTTGATACTAGCACTCAACAAGAGTGTAACACCTCAAAAATTCACGTCCTATAATGTATCGACACGTGTCATAAGCTTGAACGTGTGAAAGCATACTCTAGAGGGACTAAAGTTGACAAAACAAGAAAAGTATGTGAATATAAGGGTTCAAAATGTCAACAATGGATAAATATACTTCACAATAACCCTACATGAAGTTTATACCCTTAAACGAATAAATCATGGATCGTACGAAGCCAATTGTGAAAGAAAGTGAGGAATTACAAACTGCAGGGGTTAAATGTGTCAACATGTTTAAGTTATACCTCTGAGCGACCTTTTGACAAACCCGAAGCTTTGTAACAGTTAATTATGCTCACTAGAATGCACGATTTAAATTTCGTAAAGTTTCGTTATCGTATGAGCAAGTTGTGATCGAATTCGTTTACAAGGGGTTAAAGCGTAAACGTTGAAAGTTAGGACTTTTCGGGTGACAATAAAGTTAACCGAGGACTAAACAAAGTGGGTAAATGTTTTAAGGCCCTTATACGTCAATATAGAGGGCTCATAGTGCAAAACAAGACTTGAAAGCGACCTTTAGAAGGACCAGGGACCAAATCTGCAATTAAAGGAAAGTTTTGTTGGAGGATACCAAGGGCTCGCGTAGCGCAAGCATAAACAACACATGCAGTGGCACTACGCCACTGCCATGTCTGGACAGAAAGTGATTTTTCTTGATTCTTTGTCTGGTTCAGCCCTTGTAACCTCAATTTTCGACTTGCCTCTTCATACTTGGCCCCTAAACAACCTCTAGAACATCTAGGACATGTGTTGATGAGTTGTGGTGGCTTGTAGGCTTGTGTGTCAACAAGTTGTGGTGATTAAAACCACTATATAAAGGCCTTTAGTTGCAAGCATGCTTCACTCATTCACTCTTGCAAAATCTGATCATTTTGGAGTACAAGAGCACCTTCCAAGCCTTCTTAATCAACCATTAGACCTTGGTAAGTTTGCTTGACCTTTCTTAATTAATTTTTAGCTTAGTTTTAGCTTAGAAGTCAAACCGTCGTAATTAACGGTTGACTTTAAGATTAATCACTAATGGTCCAGTGATTAGTCGAATCAAAGGTAGTTATAAGTTGGTAATTATGTGGACTTTAAACCCTAAAAAGGGCATCCACTGATTCCCATTCTAACTAGGTCATTTGTCGAGTCAAAGAGGATTAGAAAAAGTCAACAGAAATGTAATCTTTCGTTTAACGCATAATTAACGTTGTAAAAGGCGTGTAACCTATTTTATCATTCATATAACTTGATGATAAGCATAAGAACTTGTCTAAGCTTGTTTGATTCGACAACTTTCTGTTTTGAACCGATTCGGAACCGAAAGTCGCAAAGCTTTGACTTTTGCTTTGACTTCAGTTCTGACCCGCTTTAGTATGATTTGGATATGCCTTAGAGCTTCCTTAGGACCAGGCTACATGTTAGCATAACCCTCTGTGGTTGGTTCATTGATTGACCCATTCGTTTACGCGTTTCCGTTAATTGCTCATATGTTGACCATTTTGCCCTTATTACCTTAAAATGTGATTTTTGGAAATGTAAAAGAGTAGAAACCTTAATTACTGATATATAGACTTGTATGCAAAGTTTGACATCAGTTTGAGGCATAGAATAAGAGTTATGCTCATTAGCGTAATTACGATGCTTTATGTTAATTAAACGGTGTAATTAGCGTATAGCCTAGTTAAACATACTTTTTGGTATCAAATATTTTACCCACTGATGTAATATATTATTTTGGGATTTTTAAATATTTTTAATAAATTTTAGGCTGAGCATAACTAGTAGTCGTAGGCTTATTCGGTAATTGTCGGTTTTGCCCTTACGGGCCATAAAATGAGTTTTACATATCTAAACGACTCCAAACCTTTTGCTACTGATCACATATGATAAATAAATTATTTTAAGCCTTATGGAAATATAAAAATATCAGATTTAAGTATCGAACCCGGAAATGGCCTTTAATCGCCTTTTTAAGCGTTTTTAACGCATAGTATGTACTTAAACTATTTTAAACTTACAAGGGTTGATACCTACTGATATTTGAGGCAAATTATAATATGTTAACAATAAGCAAAGGTTGATAAACTCAGACTTCAGTTTTGAGCTTTACGGCTTATGTGAAATTACCAAAATGCCCCTTCGGTGCATAGTTGGTTATAATTGATAAATTTCACATATATACTTTATCCTACTGTTATAACTTATCAAAATAAGTATTTTCGCTGATTATACCAGACCTGTAACTCAGGTAAATACTTAAACTCTTTTATAACCTTTTAAATGACCAAACTACCCCTACGAGGCCTAGTTTGTGTTTGAATACGTTTTGGGCATAACGAAAGACATCTTACTGATGTCACAACATATTTGAGGCATAATTAACTTAGGAAACCTGTATATGACTCTCATGATTACCCGTCATGCGTTATTCGCGTTCGGTTCGGTTTATGTAACTAGTTTGCATAAATTAGCCGAAACGGGTCAAACGTTATCGTTTTTATCTCAAAATCCAGAATGTGTTTAGTTTACCCATATTATACAAGTCTCCAAACTTGCCGGGTCTAAATCACATCCTATTCCGGTCTTCGCTTAATCATGCGTTCTGAACCGTAAACATTTCCTTAAAACTAACCGGTCTAAGTTACGACTTAAATAAGACCCGTTAGGAATTTAATAGGTTAATAAAACCTTCGTTCCAGATTGAGAGCCCCAGTAGAAGTACTTGTGCTTGCTGATTAGAATGTACGGCTGAGTATAAATTGCATTGCTAGCTCAGGTAAATACTTTTAACTTATTTTCCCTTATACGGGCTTGGGATACGGTATTATAAAAATACCGCTTGGTCGGGTGTAGAAACCTTTTAATCGGAGATGATTAAATTGTATAATCCCGTTTTAATCTGTATTGATTGATAACATATAACATTGGGGGTTAATGACCGTGTCCTGGATATCCTTGGCTCATTTTAAAAAGTGAATGGCCACGACGTAAGCACAAGGTGTAGACAAAACACCTCCTGTTGCATATGTATAACATATACTCACTCGTAAGGGTAACTTCTTGTGAGACCATATTTGTGGTGTGTCGATTAATCTTGACCGGCTTGTATTGTATTGTATAATCACCGGCCCTAAATGTTGGACAACCATGTAAATCGGATACAAGATTTTTATTAATAAAATTGTCCCAAGTTATAAAAGATTAATTTTGCCTCTGTGCATTTTAATCAATGTGTCAAGATATTTTGTGCCGTTTGCACTCGAATCACTTTTCAAACTCTTTTTCCAAAATGAGTCGGTTAATTGTATTTACCAGTGTAAACTGACGTATTTTCCAAAAGGTTAAGTGACAGGTACTATGCGTAATTGGCTGGGAGCTCAGGGCTTCACTAGGGAATCTTGCAAGTTCTAGATGTCTAAAGTCTGTTGAACAGTTTTCTTTTGTTGATCCGCCTGTGGATCCTTTACCTTCCGTTGTAACACTTTGACATTACTTATATTCGGAATGTAATATATTTATCTTTTGCTTCCGCTGTGCGTTTATATATTGTGTTGTTTGACTATGATGTTGCCAACCACGTCACGATACTCCCCACCAGGCCCACCGGTGACACGTGGAATCCGGGGTGTGACAGGTTGGTATCAGAGCCAACATTGAGTGAATTAAACACTAGCCTTATGTGTTTAATCTCAATGACACAGTAGCACATTCCTTGACCTTCTGAGTCTAGACTTAACTTAGGAATATTCTCAATCCTAATTTGGAAATTTTACTTCCAAAATTTTTTATTGAATACGTCGCCAAGCGAAGAAGCCGTTATAGGAGTCCTCCACACCCGGAGCCTAGAAATGCTGAGCTTCGTACCGCGGCTTGAATGAAACGAGCATCCAAGGAGAAAGCATTCAGAAATAACTTGAAGAAGAAACTCCCCTTATTGAAGATCGTTTCCTTAATAGTCCTCATAAGGACATATTTATCTTTCAGTCCCTTTAAGGACACATTATTCCTTTCAAAGACCCGCTTAGGGCAACTCTGTACTTTTATTTTCATATAATGGATTGATTAAATTAAGTTTTCACTCTAAACATGAAATATGAAATAAATGGAAAATAACATCCCTTAGAAGGGAAGTGCCTACGGGCTATAATTAACGTCCTCTGGGACTAAAGACAGTAGTAGCCTACAACTCCCTGTCAAGAAAAGGTAATGAACGTTGATTCACACCTAAATGCCTCGATCCCAAACGATCATGGCTTATGAATTAAACTTGTCTACGTGACTAGGCCATTTGTGCCATTATTAAACCTTAATGCCTCGATTCTCTGAAATCATGGCTTATAAACTTGTCTACGTGACTAGGCCATTTGTGCCATTATTAAAACTTTAATGCCTCGATTCTCTGAAATCGTGATTTATAAACTTGTCTACGCGACTAGGCCATTTGTGCTATTATTAACTTGTAAATTAGGATTTATGATAAAAATCCTAAATAAAATAAATATCCTTCCTTCCCTGCCAGTATACATTATAAAAAGAATCGTAAGGGTGAAACCTAGCCTACGCGGCCAAGATGGTGAAACCTACTCAACGGATTCAGATCCTTGTTAACACCTAAGAACGTGTTAGCACTCCTGACAAATGTGATTCGATAAAATCACAATAGTCATCCCTATATTGGAAAAAATTTTAAATTCCTAATTTGCCTTATGATCTAGAAATCATGGCTTATATCATCTCATAAGATGATCATTTCATAAACATCCGTGAGTGATGAAGTGCCTACGGGCTAAACTTGTTGTCCGTTAAGACAACGACAGTGGTGGTCTTTGACCTCCTGTCTAAAATATTGGACCAGGTCCAAGCATAATAGTCGGTAAGATCCAAACGATCTTGATTAATAACATCTGAAAAAGATGATCATACCATAAACATCCCTCAGAAGGGAATGCCCACGGGTTATATCTATTGTCCTAAAAGACAAAAGGCAGTTGTAGTCTTCGACTCTCTGTTAAGAAAGTAACCGACTATGCTCAAACCTTAGATGCCACGATCCCAAACGATCATGGCTTATAAATTTAAAACTGTCCTTGTGACTAGGCTTTCTGCGCCACTTTAATATCCTTAAGGTTTTATAACTAGGATAAAATATAATGGAAAATACTAATTTAAAATAACTAACAAATTAACCAATATGGTTTATATTACCATGGTTGATGAATCGTCAAAAATGGAGATTCCATAATACCCTCTGAATAAATCATTGTCAATGTTTATGTAGCAATCAAGCTACATGGAAGGATCAGAGGAGGCCAACAACCACTCGAAGAAGAACAATGATACTACCAGAATTAATATAACTGAGGCGGAATTGCAGGCATTAATAGATAGTGCTGTTACTCAAGCTCTTGACAGTCAGTATCAGGAATCAAATGATACTCACTCTAAGACTCTATCTGTGGCTTGTAGTAAGCCCCCTCCAAAACCACATGAGTCAGAGGAAGACGATGTTCATAACTCGTCACATCGAAGGAGTACTCCGCCTAGTCAGGTCGTGCTTCACCAAGAGGCACCAATTAAGACCTGCACGTATAAATATTTTGTCTCCTGCAAGCCCAGAGACTTTACAGGAGAAAAAGGAGCCATCGATTGCATGACGTGGCTCGATGAGATGGACACTGTTGTTGACTTCAGCGTTTGTACGGAGCAAAATATTGTGAAATTTGTTTCACAATCATTCAAAGGAGAAGCGTTGGCATGGTGGAGATCATTGCTCCAAGCCACGGGAAAAGTTCTACTCTACAACTTATCTTGGGATCAATTTATTGCATTAGTCAAGGAAAACTATTGCCCTCAGCATGAGGTAGAAAAGATAGAATCAGACTTCTTGACTCTGGTCATGGAGAATTTGGATTGTCAGGCATATGTGACAAGTTTCAACACTATGTCCCGCCTAGTTCCTTATCTAGTTACCCCTGAACCTAAACGCATAGCGCGTTTTATTGGAGGCCTAACACCAGAGATAAAGGGAAATGTTAAAGCATCTAGGCCAACCACATATAGGTCCGCAGTGGACTTATCCTTATCTCTCACCTTAGATGCAATCAGAAATAAGTCTGTTAAGGCTTCTGGTGAGGGAAAAAGAAAAAGAGAGGAGGAGAACTCTCATCGATCTGACAAGAAGAAAAAGGGAAGTTTAAGGAACAAGAAAGATTCCGAGTTTGGGAAAAACTCGAGTCAGTCTAATAACAGACCCAAGTGCAGTAACTGCAAAAGGCAACATTCAGGAAAGTGTACAATTGACCCAGGTGCCAAACTGTGTGGAATTTGCAAAACCAAGGGTCACAAGACCTTAGATTACAAGGAGTTGAAGAACGCAACCTGTTACAATTGTAACGAGGAAGGGCATATTAAGACTAACTGCCCAAAGAATTTAAAGAAGTCGAGAAAAGCCAGGAAAAACAAACGCATGAGTCTTCCAGAGGAATGCCCACGAGGTGGTACAGAATGCTAACTATATAGCAGGTACTATTCCTATCAAGAAGCTTATGCAGAAATTTACTTTTGATATGGGCACATATGATTCCATAATGAACGATAAATGTTAAGAACTGTTGTTTTCGCCTGATTAGGACTCCGACCAATGGAGGCGAGATAGAAATTGGCCGATGATACATTGGAGAATGCTTCGATGAACCTTAGATAGATAATTTATATCTATTAGGATTCACTCTTTTCTGATATCCTTATGGCAAGCTTACAAGCTGTCCAAATTCATCAATATAATAAAGACAGATGTGACATTTCGATCCCCTGTCCAAAAAGGTGATGGACTAGGTCCGAACCCTAAATACCGTTGATGGTCTTTTATGGCCTAGGCTAAGTATAATTAATATATACATATCTAAATAACGTTCATTAAGAATGTTCATGCTATATTAGCCTATATGGTTTAATGGTATCGTGGATAGTAAATGATGAGTTGCCAGGATGATGAATAGCGGTTGTCGGATTGCAATTAAACAATTATTTTATCAATGATAGGAACCAATATCAGGCATGACAAACTCAGAAAAGACAGTCGCTGATCGTGCTATGGATGATGCGACACATGCCAATGATGCTACAATTGTGAGCCTAAGGATTTCCAATGATGTTCTTCAAACTATGATAGACACAACTGTTGGAAAAGCTGTGAGGAAGGCCGTGAAAAAGTTCAAGGAGCCCCTTGCTACTCACTCCAGATTTTATCTAGGACCACATTTCCTTACTCATAAGGAGGATCTCGTTCATGCCTCTGATGCAAAGGATGAACTAAAAAGGAAAAGGGAGGTAGATAACTCCCCGAGTTCTAAGAAAAAGAATAACCAAAAATCTAACCAGAAACCTATATGCAAGACTTGCAAGAAGTGCCATTATGGGAAGTGCAGGTTCGAACCAAAATCCCAATCGCGGTCATTGACTTGTGGGATCTGCAAGTCAAGGAAACATAAGACGTTGGACTGCAAGGACATGGAGAATGCAGTCTGCTTCGGCTGTAATGAGAAAGGCCACATCAAGACCACGTGCCCTAAATCTGTCAAAGGAAAGGCGGCTAAGGAAGTAAAGCCTAAGATTGAAAGCGCCTAAATTGCCTGAACTAGTTCATAAATAATGACATCAGGTACATCCCTTAACACTTATCAGTGATATGAATGCTAAGAGTTTTTAATTTTAATTCAGATACCAATAAATCCTTCATAAACTAAGCTTAGCAAACTTTTATATTATACACGAGGTAGAACCTACTAATGAAACCTCAGAGACTGTTTCTTTTATTTTTCTCAGCAATGATCTCTCTGAAAAATCTAAGGGTACTCCTTCTTCGAATAGAGTACGACAAGATATGCTATTTTAATTATTTTCCTCATTGATTTTATCAACTGCGAATGCCAAACTATGTTTGATAAAAGTGCCATATAAGGATTGGCGTATCCTAGAGTGCCCCATAAATTGCTTCCATGCCTGATCAGTATGGAGGTTTAATACATGGAACCCCTGAGATATCCCAATGGTCATATTGTACTAAAGTCGACTAGTAGTATTCAAGGAAGATATCTAATATAAAAATGTCCTTATAAGTATCTTTACTTAGGACATCCCTGCATTTGTAAAGAGAATGTGTCATTTATCTGACACCGACATCAATAGATGAATCAAAGCCTGAGAATAAAGACACCTCTGACATCTCTGTGTGTCATAATTATCTTCTCCTAAGATCACCCTGTTTACCTCCTGAGAGGCAAGTAGAGTTAAGATTAACATCCTGCTGTGGGCTGGAGTATTGTGAAAACTCCATGTTAATCATGGAATAATCGAAACCCTGATTTAAGTAAGTTTTAAGATATGGGCTCATATAGCCTGACTCAATATTCTGAGGGTTTAATATTGTTAAATAAGAAAGACGGTTCATTTTGCGTATGCATTCGTTACCGCAACCCTACTTTAGCAACGATTAAGAAATTGCCATCAGCTACCAAGATCGTTGATTGTACTACGAACTGTACGGATTAGCTATTCCTTAAGAATAGTTTTAAGCAATGGTTGGAATAACCATTCCACCGTAAGATAAGCTTTTCTGTAATAAGTTGATATATAAGCACCAAGGCTGCCCCTTGAAGACCCTGTATGGATGGAATATTACACGCCTATTGATAGGACATTAGATTGATGAGTCCAATTATCAAGATCTGAAAGTTGCATTAGAAACAACAAATAAGATCACGCAAATACATAATCATCTGTAAGATGCCAGTATTCGGCGGAAAAACCAAGGAGTTATGAAGTAGCAAACCTCCTAAATTCTTGTTAAGGAATAGGGTGCAACAAGGGATATCACCCAGGAAGAGTGTGCCAAATTGTTAAATTTTCAGGCTAGTTAAGCTCTGAATATATATAACCATTCGAAGGAAATCGAATGTATCAAGATCAAGTAGCCTTTAAGCTAAAACCGATTCAAAGAGCTTGGCAGAGCTCGCAATACCTTGCACATCAGTAATTGAAGGATGTGTTTCACCAATAAGTCAAGAAGCATTATCACCTAATGATATGCAGATTTATAATATGATGAGCAACTTGTGTCGATAGAGGATCGACAGGATTAGAAACTCCAAAAAGATACATGTACCTATTATAAAGGTCAATTGGAATGCCTTAGAGGCTCAAAAGTACTAGGGAAGTTTAGGCCCAAGATAAGGCAGAAAATACTTCCTTTACCTTAACAAATCTCGAGGTCGAGATTTCTTTTAAGGGGGTGAGGATGTAACACCTCGAAAATTCACGTCCTATAATGTATCGACACGTGTCATAAGCTTGAACGTGTGAAAGCATACTCTAGAGGGACTAAAGTTGACAAAACAAGAAAAGTATGTGAATATAAGGATTCAAAATGTCAACAATGGATAAATATACTTCACAATAACCCTACATGAAGTTTATACCCTTAAACGAATAAATCATAGATCGTACGAAGCCAATTGTGAAAGAAAGTGAGGAATTACAAACTGCAGGGGTTAAATGTGTCAACATGTTTAAGTTATACCTCTGAGCGACCTTTTGACAAACCTGAAGCTTTGTAACGGTTAATTATGCTCACTAGAATGCACGATTTAAATTTCGTAAAGTTTCGTTATCGTATGAGCAAGTTGTGATCGAATTCGTTTACAAGGGGTTAAAGCGTAAACGTTGAAAGTTAGGACTTTTCGGGTGACAATAAAGTTAACCGAGGACTAAACAAAGTGGGTAAATGTTTTAAGGCCCTTATACGTCAATATAGAGGGCTCATAGTGCAAAACAAGACTTGAAAGCGACCTTTAGAAGGACCAGGGACCAAATCTGCAATTAAAGGAAAGTTTTGTTGGAGGATACCAAGGGCTCGCGTAGCGCGAGCATAAACAACACATGCAGTGGCGCTACGCCACTGCCATGTCTGGACAGAAAGTGATTTTTCTTGATTCTTTGTCTGGTTCAGCCCTTGTAACCTCAATTTTCGACTTGCCTCTTCATACTTGGCCCCTAAACAACCTCTAGAACATCTAGGACATGTGTTGATGAGTTGTGGTGGCTTGTAGGCTTGTGTGTCAACAAGTTGTGGTGATTAAAACCACTATATAAAGGCCTTTAGTTGCAAGCATGCTTCACTCATTCACTCTTGCAAAATCTGATCATTTTGGAGTACAAGAGCACCTTCCAAGCCTTCTTAATCAACCATTAGACCTTGGTAAGTTTGCTTGACCTTTCTTAATTAATTTTTAGCTTAGTTTTAGCTTAGAAGTCAAACCGTCGTAATTAACGGTTGACTTTAAGATTAATCACTAATGGTCCAGTGATTAGTCGAATCAAAGGTAGTTATAAGTTGGTAATTATGTGGACTTTAAACCCTAAAAAGGGCATCCACTGATTCCCATTCTAACTAGGTCATTTGTCGAGTCAAAGAGGATTAGAAAAAGTCAACAGAAATGTAATCTTTCGTTTAACGCATAATTAACATTGTAAAAGGCGTGTAACCTATTTTATCATTCATATAACTTGATGATAAGCATAAGAACTTGTCTAAGCTTGTTTGATTCGACAACTTTCTGTTTTGAACCGATTCGGAACCGAAAGTCGCAAAGCTTTGACTTTTGCTTTGACTTCAGTTCTGACCCGCTTTAGTATGATTTGGATATGCCTTAGAGCTTCCTTAGGACCAGGCTACATGTTAGCATAACCCTCTGTGGTTGGTTCATTGATTGACCCATTCGTTTACGCGTTTCCGTTAATTGCTCATATGTTGACCATTTTGCCCTTATTACCTTAAAATGTGATTTTTGGAAATGTAAAAGAGTAGAAACCTTAATTACTGATATATAGACTTGTATGCAAAGTTTGACATCAGTTTGAGGCATAGAATAAGAGTTATGCTCATTAGCGTAATTACGATGCTTTATGTTAATTAAACGGTGTAATTAGCGTATAGCCTAGTTAAACATACTTTTTGGTATCAAATATTTTACCCACTGATGTAATATATTATTTTGGGATTTTTAAAGATTTTTAATAAATTTTAGGCTGAGCATAACTAGTAGTCGTAGGCTTATTCGGTAATTGTCGGTTTTGCCCTTACGGGCCATAAAATGAGTTTTACATATCTAAACGACTCCAAACCTTTTGCTACTGATCACATATGATAAATAAATTATTTTAAGCCTTATGGAAATATAAAAATATCAGATTTAAGTATCGAACCCGGAAATGGCCTTTAATCGCCTTTTTAAGCGTTTTTAACGCATAGTATGTACTTAAACTATTTTAAACTTACAAGGGTTGATACCTACTGATATTTGAGGCAAATTATAATATTTTAACAATAAGCAAAGGTTGATAAACTCAGACTTCAGTTTTGAGCTTTACGGCTTATGTGAAATTACCAAAATGCCCCTTCGGTGCATAGTTGGTTATAATTGATAAATTTCACATATATACTTTATCCTACTGTTATAACTTATCAAAATAAGTATTTTCGCTGATTATACCAGACCTGTAACTCAGGTAAATACTTAAACTCTTTTATAACCTTTTAAATGACCAAACTACCCCTACGAGGCCTAGTTTGTGTTTGAATATGTTTTGGGCATAACGAAAGACATCTTACTGATGTCACAACATATTTGAGGCATAATTAACTTAGGAAACCTGTATATGACTCTCATGATTACCCGTCATGCGTTATTCGCGTTCGGTTCGGTTTATGTAACTAGTTTGCATAAATTAACCGAAACGGGTCAAACGTTATCGTTTTTATCTCAAAATCCAGAATGTGTTTAGTTTACCCATATTATACAAGTCTCCAAACTTGTCGGGTCTAAATCACATCCTATTCTGGTCTTCGCTTAATCATGCGTTCTGAACCGTAAACATTTCCTTAAAACTAACCGGTCTAAGTTACGACTTAAATAAGACCCGTTAGGAATTTAATAGGTTAATAAAACCTTTGTTCCAGATTGAGAGCCCCAGTAGAAGTACTTGTGCTTGCTGATTAGAATGTACGGCTGAGTATAAATTGCATTGCTAGCTCAGGTAAATACTTTTAACTTATTTTCCCTTATACGGGCTTGGGATACGGTATTATAAAAATACCGCTTGGTCGGGTGTAGAAACCTTTTAATCGGAGATGATTAAATTGCATAATCCCGTTTTAATCTGTATTGATTGATAACATATAACATTGGGGGTTAATGACCGTGTCCTGGATATCCTTGGCTCATTTTAAAAAGTGAATGGCCACGACGTAAGCACAAGGTGTAGACAAAACACCTCCTGTTGCATATGTATAACATATACTCACTCGTAAGGGTAACTTCTTGTGAGACCATATTTATGGTGTGTCGATTAATCTTGACCGGCTTGTATTGTATTGTATTGTATTGTATTGTATTGTATTGTATTGTATTGTATAATCACCGGCCCTAAATGTTGGACAACCATGTAAATCGGATACAAGATTTTTATTAATAAAATTGTCCCAAGTTATAAAAGATTAATTTTGCCTCTGTGCATTTTAATCAATGTGTCAAGATATTTTGTGCCGTTTGCACTCGAATCACTTTTCAAACTCTTTTTCCAAAATGAGTCGGTTAATTGTATTTAACAGTGTAAACTGACGTATTTTCCAAAAGGTTAAGTGACAGGTACTATGCGTAATTGGCTGGGAGCTCAGGGCTTCACTAGGGAATCTTGCAAGTTCTAGATGCCTAAAGTCTGTTGAACAGTTTTCTTTTATTGATCCGCCTGTGGATCCTTTACCTTCCGTTGTAACACTTTGACATTACTTATATTCGGAATGTAATATATTTATCTTTTGCTTCCGCTGTGCGTTTATATATTGTGTTGTTTGACTATGATGTTGCCAACCACGTCACGATACTCCCCACCGGGCCCACCGGTGACACGTGGAATCTGGGGTGTGACAAAGAGGTTATTGAAAATAATCAAATGGTTAATTAATACACACAAAACGTTCGCAGATCTGGTAGTAGTCCACCTGAAAGATATGAATTTTTAAGGATGGATTCTACGTGGTAGTTCGGGTGAACCTACTACATACCATGATGCAATGTCAAAATCCGATTGTGACAAATGGCTTGAAGCTATGAACGTAGAGATGCAATCCATGTATGACAACCAAGTTTGGGAATTGGTTGTGCCACCTCTTAACTCCAAAGTAGTTGGAAGTAAGTGGGTTTTCAGGAAGAAAACATATATGCATGGTAACTTAGATACTTATAAAGGGAGACTTGTAGCAAAAGGTTTCACTCAAACTCAAAGGGTTGATTATGATGAGACTTTTTCGCCTGAGGCGAAGCTAAAGTCAACAAGGATATTATTTGCTATACCTGCATAATATGATTATGAGATTTGGCAAATGGATGTCAAAACGGCTTTCCTTAATAGATATCTTGAGGAAGACGTCTATATAGTTCAGCCTGAAAGTTTTGTCGATCCAAAACATCCTTACAAAGTATGCAAGTTAAAGAGATCAATCTATGGATAGAAACAAGCATCGAGAAGTTGGAATCACCGTTTTGATGAAGAAATTAGGAATTTTGGTTCATCAAGAACGTCGATGAAGCTTGTGTGTATAAGAAGGCTAGTGGGAGCATTTTACTTTCTTAGTATTATATGTCGATGACATTCTACTATTTGGAAATAACATTCCAAACCTTGGAAGGTATAAATGCCTGGCTTGGAAGTTATTTTTCCATTAAGGATCTTGGTGAAGTCGCCTATATTTTGGGAATAAAGATCTATAGGGATAGATCAAGGCGATTGATAGGTTTAAACTAAAGTGCATACATTGACAAAGTCTTGAAAAGGTTCAAGATGGAGAACTCTATGAAAGGTTTGGTGCCTATTCAAGAGGGGACAATATTGAGTGCGTTTCAATGTCCAAGCTCAAAGGATGAGCAGGAAAGAATGAAAGGAACCCCATATGCGTCAGCCATAGGATTCATTATGTATGTAATGATATGCACTAGACTGGACAAGTTATGCGCTTTAAGCATGGCGAGTAGATACCAGCGAATAACGGTCATTGGGTGACTGTTAAAATATATATTGAAATGCCTTAGAAGGACTAAGAATATATTTCTAATATATGGATCTGGTGAAAGGAACTCGTTGTAAAAGGTTACAGGGATGCGAGTTTCGGAATTCATTGTAAAATGCTACATGGATACGAGTTTCCAAGCTGATCGAGATGGTTCTCGATCACAATCAGGGTAGCATTGTCCACTACAGAATCAGAGTACATCGCCGCTTCATTGATCAAGATAATTCATATGGATCTACCACTTGAATTATTGCCGATCTAGGGGTAGTCCATACCATTCAGGACCCCTAGAGATATTTGTGATAACGATGGTACGATTGCTCAAATCAAGGAACCTCGTGCACATCAAAAGACTAGGCACATTGAGCGGAGTTTCAACTACATAAGGAATGAAGTTGAAAAAGGGGAAAGATATGTATTCGCAAAGTTCACACTGATCAAAATATTGTGGATCCACTCACGAATCTCCTTGAACGGGCAAAGCATGAAGGGTCATACTTGTGCCTTAGGAATTCGATATTCTAGTGATTGGATTTGATCTATTTTGTATTTGGATATTGGAACAACTGTTATTATAACTTTCACATGGTATGTTGAGTTATGTTCCATTTTAGCATGTTTAAATCCATGAATAAGTTGCTTATTCTAAATGTCCGTAGTCGATCATACTTGTGGGAACAAATATGAATGTAAGACTATTATGAACTTGGATTGGTGAATGTTCATTAGGTATGAATATAGAGCAAGGTGTTGCTGCCAAAGTCATAGATATTTGTGGGATACAAATATTGGACCGACTCGCTCTCAAATGTTACTGCATGGAATCATTTGTGATTGATCATAAGTAAATTTGAGTAAAGGAGAATATCATAGTATCCTCTGACCTGAGATACATATTGGGTCTTGATATTCACCAAATATTATGCCTTGACTTATTTCTTCGCTGTCAGTAATATGACAGTACATAAGGCTAAGCTCAGGTGTGGTACAAGGTGATTGTGAGAGACATATGTAGTCAAGAAGGGATTTGTTCCTCTTATTCATTGAGAGTAAGATGTCTAAGGCCTGCTAAAGTTAAATCAACAGAGAGTGATCACTCTATGTCTCTGGATTTGACATGACATCTGTAACAAAAGGATAAATGATAGATTCACCTAAATCATGTTCAAGTAAGGGACTTGAAAGGGATGATGTTATTGAATGAGACATATAGTCATAGGTATTAGGGGTAGTAAACCGTAGTTAGGCGTCATTTACTACTTGCATCAATCTTCTATGTATCTTGTGCAAGTGGGAGATTGTTGGACTCTGTATGCCCAAGACACATATTAAATTGATGTGGCTAGTACGTTATGATCCAAGTCGAGTCATACCCAAATACAAGCTAGACAAACACTTACAAAATTTATTTATGATATGATCAAACAAATATTAACACTTAGAATATTTAAAAATTGGTTTTCTAAATAATTGCACTTGACAAACTAATAAATTATATGGATAATTTATTTTGAGAGAGTATTTTATTTTGTTATTTAATTGGTTAAATAACATAATAAAAATAACATAAGTCTTATAACATATGATGTTATATTTTATAAAAGTTATAAAATATATATATGTAAGACTTATATTATTTAAAAGAAAAATTGGATTTAAAAAAAAAAAATAAAAGTCTAGGCCGCCACCCCCCCCATGGGGTCTTCCCAAAATTGTTGGTCCAATGAGATTCCATGCATTTGCATGTGTGTTGATTGGGTGGTCTTCCCTAAATGTTTTGGCCAATCACATTGCATGCAAATTGCATGGTTAGATGCTCTCCTATTGGTCAAATGGGTGGCTCTTTCTCTCTCCTTGTTTTTATAATTTTGTATGACAAAATTAGTAAGAGGGTGAACTTAAAAAACAAGAGAAGACTTGTAGAAAAGCTCTCAAAAATCGGCCAACATTATGCAAGTTTTTAGAAGATGAAATTCAAGTGTAAGACTTGAATTTACTCTCTAAAAATCGGGTCATGTATGGTTGATCAAGAGGGGTTTTCAAGTTGATAAATCAAGTGCAAGAACTCCATAAACTCCCCTCATATTTTCGGCCATGGTGGTTGATCAAGATGGAATTTTAGTGAGTTCATAAGTGTAGAAATCCTAGCTAAACATAAGGTGTTTGTTGGAAGGCTTGGGGTATACAAGCTTGAGGTCTTCTACACTTGAAGGCAACCGTTCAAGAAGCATCATCTTCTTCATATCCTTTACTCCTTGGAAGGTAGTATTTTAAACACTCTATGGTTGTGTTTTAATTTTGATAGCATGCATATTCGTATATGGATCCGGGGATTGGGTTTTACATATAAAATGGGTTTTATATCTTGTAAGTAACATGTTTTAAATAATATTTTCCGCTGCGTTTTTATTTTATATGGATAAAATACTTTGATAAACATGTGAAAAACCCATCACCCAGATGATAACCACAATCAATTTTGGCTGTAAACTTAGAAATGGAATCTTTTAAGTTTAAAATGAAGCATGGGCAGCCAAAAACTTTGAAATATGAAATCAATGGCTTTATTTTATACAGCAGTTCATAGGCAGTCTTTTGATGCCTGGGGTTGATTAAAACTCTGTTTTGGACATAGCAAGCTGTGTTTACTGCCTCTGCCCAAAAAGTCAATGGCAAACCTGAATCTGCAAGCATGGTTCTGGCAGCCTCAATCAAAGTTCTGTTCTTTCTTTCAACAACCCCATTTTATTCTGGTGTCCTTGGAATGCTGTATTGCCTCACAATTCCTTTTGACACACAGAAATCATCCAACTCCTTGTTCATGAACTCTGTGCCATTATCACTTCTGAGGATTTTTACTGGAAGGTCAAACTGCTTTTCAACCTGGTTCACAAAGTCTTGCAGAATGCCTGCAGTCTCATCTTTTGAGTGTAAAAAGTAAGTCCATGTAAACCTAGAAAAGTCATCAACAATAACCAAACAATACCTCTTTTTCTTAAGACTCATGACTTTAACTGGGCCAAACAAATCCATATGAAGCATTTGCAAACATTTGGTTGTTTTGGACTCATCAATGGATTTGTAGGAGCTTTTATGTTGTTTTCCTTTTAGGCAGGAAACACAATGCTCAGGACAGGTGAACAGTTTTTGAGGTAAAAGTCTTACTAACCCCTGTTTTGAAATGGCAGTGATTGTCTTGAGATTTGTGTGCCCCAATCTCCTGTGCCATAATTCTGTCTCTTTGTTTGATGCAGCTGAGAATAGACATGCATCAGTTCTGGGGCTCTCTTTTGACATATCCACCACATAAACATTGCCACTTCTTTGAGCAACAAGTTTGGTTTTTCCAGTTTTTATTATTGCTTCAATCTTTTCAACCATTTCTGGTCCAACAATCCTACAACACTCCTTTGTGAAGAATGATCCATACCCCTTATCACTCATTTGTGAAACACTCAGGAGGTTGAATTTTAGATTGTCTATCAGATTGACATTTTCAAATTTTACATTACCAGACAGTACTGTACCAGACCCCAGAACTTTCCCTTTACTATTATTACCAAATGATATCACCCCCTCCATGGATTTTGAAATCTTTGAGAAGGGCTTTACATCCTGTCATGTGCCTGAAGCCTCCACTATCTACATACCAAAGGCTATCTAAGCATGCAGAAGCTCCCTACACATGAAGTAAAAGGATTAGTTCATTAGGGTCTCCAAAGCCAATAAGGCTTTGGATGGGGTCTCAACAGTGTCTGGGATGAGTTCAGATGGATGGGCAGTGGTTAGGTCAGGGGTTTGGACAGTTTTAGGACTGTTTTTCTTTAACCACTGTTGTGGATCTTGACCAATCACCTGCTGATAACCAAAAGGATGCATGTTCACTCTTGGTTTAGAAGGCCTTTTGTAAGCCTCATAAACATGTGGGATCCTTTGGTATGGTGGTTGTCTCTTACCTCTTCTGAATTGATTGGCAGGGGGTGCATCAGTCACTTGAACATCTCTTTGGACAGATGTTTGGTTCAGCTGTTTTGTAACAGCTGTTTGGACTAGCACAAACAGTGGTTGGTTCTTGGTGAACCTGACAGATGATGTTGATGAAATTAAGGATGTTTTTGCAGTGTACTCATTCTTTTTTACATCAAAGTTTTTGAGATACACACATTCTTGAGTTTTGTGGTTTGTTTTACCACAGATGGTGCAGCTTTCAGCAGGTACAATGACACTTGTTTTGTTTAGATCATATGATTTTAGATGAAAACAGTCTTTTGTTAGATGATTCCTCTTTTCACAAAAATCACAAAACAGGTTTTTGATCTTTTCTCTTTTCTTCCTTTTCTCAGACTCCTTAGCAACAGAGTTTTGAACCACTGTTGGGATGTCTTTGATAGGAATGACCTTTACTTTTGGAGCTGTGACACCATCAGTGGTTGTGAAATCCATGGGCTTGAAATTTTCAAGAATGTCACACTGATCAGACCATGTGGGTTTAAATTGGTATTTCTCAATTTCTCCAAAAGTTGAGGACCCCACAGATGATCTTTCCAGAGTGATTTTGTTACCAAGTTTTTCAGTAATCTTAACTTCTTGGCCATTCTTGTTGGTTGGTTTTATTTCAGTTGAACCAGCTTGTTAGACAGCAGTGTTTTCAAGTTCATCATATTTTCTATATCTTATTCCAAACTTGACATTACTTTCAAGCTGTTTCTCAAGCATGACCTCATAACCTTTGCAAGATTCCACCCATCTTTCACAAGTAATTTGGGTGGACTCCAACTCCTTTTTACAAACTTGGTATTTTTCTACCATAGTTTGGAGTTGAGTCTTGGTTATGCTTTGCTCTTCTTTGAGACTGCTGATTTCTTTGTCTTTTTCAGCCAATTTGTTTTTAAGTTCTTTCAATGACTTTTCAAATTTGACTTCATCAGTTAAGACTTTATCCCTAAGGTTTTCATTTACCTCTTTAATGCTAGCAAATGCAATAATGCATTTGTCTGAACACAGTTTTTCAAGAACTTGAGGTGATACCTTAGCAGCAGCCATCATGGCACAATCACATTGATGATCACCTTCTTCATCAGCTCTAACTTCTTTCTCACCTGCTTTCTTCTCTTCCTTTTCTTCTTTGTCTTCTTTGGACCATGGGTCAGATAGTGGTTCAATCAGGGTTTCTGAATTTTCTCCCAGCAGTAGTTCACCAGCAACTGCAGTAACCACTGCTTCAGCCACTTCATCCACTGTTTCAGCACTTAGCTGTTCACCTTCAGTTTCTACCCCTTATGGTATTGACTCTAATGCCATCAAACAAAATTCATCATTAAAAGTATCATTAGAAGCATAGAGTGCAAAATTTTCATCACCAAGCTCATCAGGCATGCTGCTCCAGTCAACAAAGCCTTAGGTGAAAAAGCTTTGCTGATCTGGTTGTACCACTGTTGGAGCAGCTTGTTGAGGTGCAACAGGTTGCACTTGTGCCTGAGGGACAGGGGCTTGAACATACTGAATTTGTGGGACAGTGGTTTGAACATAATGAATAGGCACATGGGTTGCAACATAGTGAGCAGTGTTAACATGTGCTGCAGGGGTATATTGGGTATAGTGCACAGTGCTTTGATGTTGTGGTCTAGGGTTTGAGCTGGGATGAGTTATTATTGGACCAATGGTTTGACTCCTGCATTCCCTAGCAAAATGACCTAGCCTGTTGCACTTATAACACTTTAGTTTTGATTTATCCAACCCCACTCTTAAATTCCCATGTAACCCTGGGAATTTTCTCCTTGTTCTTTTATAGAATTTGCTTGTTCTTACACTAAGCAAAGCCAATTGATGCAAAATGTCCATCTCTTCTA
Source organism: Helianthus tuberosus (assembly GCA_030545235.1). Lineage (NCBI taxonomy): Eukaryota > Viridiplantae > Streptophyta > Magnoliopsida > Asterales > Asteraceae > Helianthus > Helianthus tuberosus. The sequence continues at coordinate 28,294,861 of CM060420.1, read as the reverse complement.
AGTCAGTGGGATCAAAGTGTTGCAAATAATTGAGTTCAAAACACAAGTTATCTGACATCTGGTTTTCACAATTTGCAGTAAAAGCATAATTTACAGAGTGAGAATCAGAGTTGTTAAAATTTCCACCAGCAGTTATATCAATAAAATGATCATAACTCTGATCCTTACTACTGCTACCAGATTCTTCCTGACCAAAAAAAGTTGTGTTGCCAAATGAATAATCATCAGCAACTTTGCCAGACTCTTGCAACTTCTTTTTCTGGTTTAACTCCCTTTCATAGGTTAGGAGTCTACCATGAAGTTGGGTCAGGGTCAGATCCTTGAACTCAGCAGAATTTCTAGTTACAAATGCAATGGTATCCCATTTTTCTGGTAGTGATTTAAGAAACCTGCTATTTTGAGTTGAATTTGGAAATGTAACTTTAACAAGTCTTAGCTCACTAATGAGACAACTGAACTGCTCAAACTGCTGAGTCAGTGATTCACCCTTGATGTGACAGAAGGTTTCATACTGCTGATTCAGAATTTCCCTATTATTTTCAATAACTTCTTCCGTTCCCCCAAACTATTCCTTCAGTGCATCCCATAGCTCTTTGGAACTGTTACAATGTAACAGTCTAGCATAGATTTCATTGGGTAATGCAGATGCTATGATGCTAAATGCTTTGGCATCGAGTTCGAACTTTTGAAAGTTAGTTTCAGTATAGTTTTTAGGTTTTTTAGGTTCGAACTTCTTTGTATCCTCAGCATTTGGCACCATAGGAACATGGGCCCCCAAAACAACAGATCTCCAACATCCAGTGTTCTGTTGAGCAAGGATGTGACCCATCCTTCTCTCCCAGATGTTGTATTCATTACGTTTAAGCATGGGTGGTTTGAAAAGAGAGTCAATGTTATTCTTATCATCTTGTGATTGTGACGTCATCCTGGTTGTTTTACAGACACTGATTAATCAACTTTGATGGTGATTAAACCTTGCTATGTTTTTCAACAAAACGAACAAACTATCAATATCAACGATTGTGAGCTGAACTATTTATATCAAAATGATTGTTAAATCAAATTTGACTGTCCGAGCTCTGATACCAATTGTTAGGATCTTAGTTTGGTTTTGATTGTGTTTTACGTTTGAATTAAGATGAACAATGAACAAGTAATGCAGCGGAATAAGATGGTAACAAACTTTTCACAATCAAACAGGAGAATTGCTTTCAACACACATTTTCAACAATGAACCGAATGATTGAATTTATTTCATCAACGATTACAATTGCATGCATGTAACAAACTCCCCCTCAGCCTGAGCTCACAGTGATTTGTTCGTACAGGAAGAAAGATGGTGAAGAGCTAATAGAACAGTACAGGGTACTGTTCTATTTATAGGCACGGACAAACCACTGAGGCATCTTTGCTGACGTCACCATGAAAGTGACATCTAACATCCTAACCAACTCTAACAACTGATTTATACAAGTACTGCTATGCTAACAACTGTTATACATTACATTTCATAAAGACAAACTAACTACTGCTGAATCCTTCCACTGATGTGAACCCAACAGCACTTGATATATTCAGCAGTGCTTGACCCATAGCAGTAGATTGAACAACAGGGCTTTAGTCTTCATTAGTCTTTGACTTGATCAGCAGTTGTAGGTCAGCAGTTGTATCGATAAGTGGATTGGAGGTCATCAGATGTTGAAACCACTTTCAAGGGGAGAGACTTGAATACATAACATCTGCTTATTCTGGATCCACTGCTTTGATCCAGTTTTGGCTTTAATTATCTGTTCCTCTGATAGGGTTCAATCCCAACAATAGTAGTTTTTGGTTTTATGCATGTAACATACTTTTGGTGAGAGTGCAGCTATTGAGCCCAGATTGCACAACTTTTTGAAGACCACATTTCTCTTGACTTTTGATTGTTGTAGTTGGATGGATAGTTTGGACAAGGGTGATGCGACCCTGTAGTCCTTTTTGGTTGTGTTATGGTACATTGTGAAACTTGTAAAACTGTATTTGTGGTCATTTGATATATGAAAGCTCAATCGCAACATTCTCATTATATACGTTGTTGGATTAGTTGTTGTGTTATGACATGGGAAGTTATGTGTTTACTGGCGTTGATAAATGTTATTACGTACGCATACTACATACTTATATGCATAAGACCTGACCTATATAAACTTCTTATAGAAGATGTCTCCACGAAGGGAAACTCGATTGCCCACTACTGAGGCTGAGTTACAAGAATGGATTTCACGAGCGATAGCAGATTACGAGGCCTCACGCGCTGAAACTAGCGGGGGTACCTCGAGGAACAACCCACCTCATGGTAATGTTTAAGTCACTTGAGAAACGTTACGTTACATTTGGATATTCCATGTACGTTTGCTAATGCTTTATGTGAATGAAGTTACTTGTACAGACTGTACCTATAAACGGTTTTTAGACTGTAAACCGCTGAATTTCGACGGCACCAGGGGTGCTGTAGTATTTGTTCGATGGACGGAGAAGACCGATTCTGTGATAAGAATGAGCAAATGCGCACCAGAACACCAAGTCACCTACATCTCCGGATTGTTCATAGATGGAGCGCTTTCATGGTGGAATCTCCAAGTCCAAACTCTGGGAGAGGCAGCAGCATACGCTTTGACTTGGAATGAAATGAAGGAACTCATGCGTAAAAAGTATTGCTACAGGGCCGAAATTCAAAAGTTAGAAACTGAATTCTGGAACCTCAAGATGGATGGCCCGAAGATCGCCAAATATGTGCAGAGATTTCACGATCTATCTGACGTGGTACCATACATGGTTAGTCCGGAATTCAAGCGCGTTGAGCGTTTCATTTGGGGGTTGGCACCTCATATTATGAGTATGGTGACGACGTCAAAACCTGCTACGATCACCGAGGCTATCGACCTGAGTGTAGCACTAACTGAAGAAGCAATCAGGTTAAACAAGCTAATAGAAAGCTAGTAGAAGCGAATGAAGTTATTAGGGGTTGCGTGATAGAAATGGGAGAGCACGAGTTTACACTTGATCTGCTGTCGGTCGAGTTGGGAAGCTTCGACGTGGTAGTGGGGATGGATTGGTTGTCAAGTAACCGAGCAGAGATTGTATGTCACGAGAAGGTCATTCGCATTCCGATGGCGAATGGAGAAACAATTGTGGTACATGGAGAGAAGCACGATACACCCCTAAGGATCATCAGTTGTTTGAAGGCTCGAAAGTGTTTGCAAAAAGGATGTGTTGCCTTCTTGGAACACATTGTGGACAAAGAAGCCGTTGAGCCAAAGCTAGAAGACATTCCAGTCGTGAAGGAATATCCTGAAGTCTTTCTCGAAGACTTGCCAGGATTGCCGCCGCAGCGACAAGTCGAGTTCCACATTGACTTAGTTCCAGGCGCTGCGCCTGTGGCTAAGGCACCTTATCGACTTTCGCCCTCCGAGATGTAAGAGCTGTCAACACAACTTCAGGAGTTATTGGACAAGGGATTTATCAGACCAAGCTTCTCGCCTTGGGAGCTCCAGTTTTGTTCGTTAAGAAGAAAGATGGTAGTTTCCGCATGTGTATCGACTACCGGGAGCTTAACAAGTTGACTATCAAGAATAGATATCCTTTGCCAAGGATTGATAACCTGTTCGATCAACTACAAGGTTCGAGTTGTTATTCCAAGATCGATCTTCGATCGGGTTATCACCAGTTAAGGATACAAGAAGAAAACATACCAAAGACTGCCTTCAGAACTCGCTATGGACACTACGAGTTCCTGGTTATGCCGTTTGGGTTAATGAACGCGCTAGCAGTATTCATGGATTTGATGAATAGAGTTTGTAAGCCGTACCTCGATAAATTTATGATCGTGTTCATCGACGATATTTTAATCTATTCGAAGACGAAGGAAGAACATGAGCAACATCTAAGAGCTATCTTAGAGCTGCTCAAGAAAGAGAAATTGTACGCGAAATTCTCGAAGTGCGAATTTTGGTTGTGCGAGGTTCAGTTCCTTGGTCACGTGGTTAACGAAGATGGAATCCATGTGGATCCCACAAAGATCGAGGCGATCAAGAATTGAGAGACTCCAAAGACGCCAACCGAGATCCGTCAGTTCCTAGGTTTGGCAGGTTATTATCGCAGATTTATTGAGGATTTTTCAAAAATCGCTCAACCTTTGACCTCCCTCACTCAGAAGGACAAGAAGTACGAATGGGGAGATAAGTAAGAAGAAGCATTTCAGTTGTTGAAAAACAAGCTTTGCGATGCACCGATCGTATCCCTACCCGAAGGCACGGACGACTTCGTGGTATATTGCGACGCCTCGCGTCAAGGATTAGGCTGCGTGCTGATGCAGCGACATAAGGTTATAGCCTATGCTTCCCACCAGTTGAAGATCCATGAGAAGAATTACACCACGCATGACTTGGAGTTAGGCGCGGTGGTGTTTGCATTAAAGATCTGGCGACATTACTTTTATGGCACGCGATGCACAATCTTTACTGATCACAAGAGCTTACATCATATATTCGATCAGAAAGAGCTTAACATGAGACAAAGACGATGGGTAGAGTTGTTAAATGATTATGATTGTGAAATCAAGTATCACCCAGGGAAGGCGAATGTGGTCGCCGATGCCTTGAGTCGGAAAGAAAGAATCAAGCCCATAAGGGTTAGGGCTTTGGAAATGATTGTTCAAACGGACCTCTCATTGCGCATTCTTACCGCACAGAGAGAAGCTCTTAAGGAAGAGAATCTTGAGAATGAATATCTCCGTGGGATGGAGAAACAGTTAGTACCCAATGATGAAGGAACGCTGTGCTTCATGAAACGAATTTGGGTTCCTCTCTTTGGTGGCCTGAGAGACGTTATTTTTGATGAAGCTCACAAGTCACGGTACTCGATCCATCCAGGATCGGATAAAATGTACCAGGATTTAAAGGATTTCTATTGGTGGCCAAGATTAAAAGGTGATGTTGCAACGTATGTTGGCAAATGTTTGACTTGTGCCAAAGTAAAGGCCGAATACCAGAAGCCTTCAGGTCTTCTGCAACAACCTGAAATACCCATGTGGAAGTGGGAGCAGATTTCAATGGACTTTATAACAAAATTGCCAAGGACACCCAAAGGTCACGATACGATTTGGGTAATCGTGGACCGTCTGACCAAATCTGCACACTTTTTGCCCATCAAGGAAAAAGATAATACTAGCAAGCTTGCTGAGCTATACTTGAGAGAGATTGTTGCACGTCATGGAGTGCCTTTCTCGATTATCTCTGATAGAGATGGAAGATTCGTGTCAAGGATTTGGCAATCCTTACAAGAAGCCTTTGGTTCTCAGTTGAATCTGAGTACTGCATTCCATCCGCAGACAGATGGCCAGAGCGAGCGAACGATTCAAACGTTGGAAGATATGTTACGAGCTTGCGTGATGGATTTGGGCGGTAGTTGGGACACTCACTTACCCTTGGTAGAATTCGCGTACAACAACAGCTACCATGCGAGTATCCAAGCTGCACTATTTGAGGCTCTCTATGGATGCAAGTACCGATCACCGCTATGCTGGGCAGACGCGGGTGATAGATAGCTTGTTGGTCCCGAATTGGTTCAAGAGACAACATACAAGATTATACAGATCCGATAGCGCATCAAGGCGACTCGTGATCAACAAAAGAGTTACGCGGACCGAAGAAGGAAACCGTTGGAGTTTGCAGTAGGAGATATGGTTTTGTTAAAGGTTTCACCCTGGAAGGGTGTAGCACGCTTTGGGAAGCGTGGGAAGTTGAACCCAAGATACATTGGTCCATTCCAAATCCTGGAGAGGATTGGTCTTGTAGCTTACAAGTTGGATCTACCCGCAGAACTGAATGGCGTTCATGATACATTTCATGTATCTAACCTGAAAAAGAGTCTAACTCAAGAAACAGTTGTCATACCTGCCGATGAAGTCCACATTGACGACACACTCCACTTTACTGAAGAACCTGTTGAGGTTACTGATTGGAAAGTTAACAAGACGCGCAAGAGTAGTGTCAAACTCATCAAGGTTCGTTAGAACGCGCGACACAACCAAGAATTCACTTGGGAGCGTGAGGATCGCATGAAAGCGAAGTACCCACATTTGTTCCCCAAGACCCCTGCAGCTAGTAGCAGAACTTAAATTTCGGGACGAAATTTTCTTAACAGGGGGAGAATGTGACAACCCTCATAAATCCAGGTATCCGTACAATTAATTAATTATGATTAGTGCTTACTGACTGTGCTGAATTACAATAATCTGCTTTCTGATTACTGCAACATACTTACATGTGCATCACATATTACATAATGCCATCTCATTATCACATGCAAACTTTATTGACATACATGATGCACAAAGCACAGTTAGCACAGTAGCGGATAACTCGGAAAAATGCTGACAATGTTCAGTACATAGACAGAGTGCTTTGAGACCCAGTATGGGCCAGGGACAAGGTACTACACTAGTATGGTGTGTAGGGAAGTAAGGACCATAGAACTGCGTCACTAGGTGATAGTTTAAGTGCCGGAAAGTGCCTAAAACCCACACAAAGTGCAGAATTCTACATATTTCAGCAAAATTCAGCTTTTTAACAAGCTAGTTATGTGCAAAAATATGGAAAAATGGTCCTGAATGCTTTCCTAAGTGTCGGGAATTAAAAGTGTCACAAAAAGTAACATAAAGATCATTAAACGGAATAGCTTGACACTTTAACGAACCGGTATGTAACCGAACAACCGGACACTACCCGAAACACCAAAATTATACTAGAAACATTGTTTTATTATTTCCAAGCTAGTCATGATCCCTGAACACCTTAACACCCACTAAAATATCTAGTAACTAACTTAACTAACTATATACTTGGATTTGGATTATAAACTAACTAATTGGCTCAAAGTTACACTTAGACCCCCCCTATGCTAGTAATCGGCCATACCACCACCACCATACCTCAAGATTTTATTTCTTTTTATATTAGATCTTGCCTTGCTCTTGTTGACAAAATATTTAGAAGTGATGGTTATAAGTATGGCATAAGGATTCAAGAGAGCATCACATATCACACACTAACACACACTTCATCTCTCTCCCTCTCCTCCCCAAGCTCTTGGCCGAACACCCCTCTTCACACCACCACCATTTTCACTTCAAGATCATTCAATCCAAGACCATCCAAGGGTGTAAGGAGGTGTCTAACGAAGTGTGAAGCTTGTGGAACTCCAAGGACCCTTCTCATTAGCTTTTATCCACCATCTTTGTCACCTTCATTCTCTTGTGTTCATCCCTAGCCATAGTGCTAGTAGTAAGACTCTCATAACCTTTGTTACTTTTAATTTTAGTTGGTTAAAAGATGTATTATGTATGATACATATGATGAACATAATCACAAGAACACTAAAGAACATAATCTTGAATCATGAACATAAAGCTTACATATGATGAAATCTTGATGAAATAATGCTGTTTAAGTATATGTATGATACTTGTTGTTGTTTACTTGAGATTATGATGTTGATCATCATAAGGAGCTTGCTAGATTGTGATTAAACACATGATCTAGCAAGTTAGAGGATGATTATGTGTTAACACAAGAAGATCATCCTCATATATAAGCATGAACTTGAATGATAAGATGATTTCTTGAAAAATAATAAACAAAGTAAGCTAGTGATCTCATGAATCTAAGGTCTATGAGTGGTTTTCCAAAAGAACCAAGTTTAAAATGTGATTTTTAGAAGACCTTGATGCTTACTAAAACCTACACTATTTTTGGTGGTAAAACAAATGTATAAACACTTATGAAACAAGAAGATCCATAAAGAAACGTTTTTGTAAAATATGTTTACAAGTTGTAAACATTCAAATCTTTCAAGAATGAGATTTTTGAAGAGGTAAACACACTTTAAGGGGTAACTAAGCCCACTAAACACTTTACCAAGTTACTACGAGTTTTTGTGAAAGATCAAGTTCAAGTTGTTATGTAAATTGTATAGTTTTTGCACTTGGTAAGTGTAAGATGTTTAGGGATTGTTTGTTGATTGTTTATGATGATTTTTGAAAAGAAAATGATATGCTTAAATAGCATGGACACCTCCATTTTTAGAGGAAACTATGGCAAAATTTTCTAAAAATAGAAACACTTAGAAAATTATTTTCTAATAAATATTTACAAGTGTATTTTGATCATAAGTTTTCAATATAAACTTTGCCATAATTTTTGTAACAAAAATACAAATTGGAGGTTGGTTTTTATAAATAAAAATGGGTGAAGATATATTTAGAATATATATACATTAAGGATACTTGTGTGAATATTTGTATACTTGGTGAGATAGTTATATTATTTTAGGGTAAAATAATATAACTTAACATAATACCATGAAATTTACTATCCAAAATAATACCAAGAATATTAAGGAATAAATATATAAGTTACACACTTAATATTATGAAATCGAACACAAGAACGTAACTTACAAAATATTCCGGAAAATACTGTTACAAATGTATTTTTGGTAAATGTTATTTTGGATGCAAGAAATGAAAATATGATTTTTGTAAATATTACAAAGTTGTATCATATTTTTGACAAGGAGAAAATATATTATTTTTGGAAGTAAAAATACATTTTCTTAGTATATTTAGAAGATATATGATTTTTTTGTGAAAAATATATATTTTCTCGAAATACATTATTTTTGGACAAAATAAGTTATGATATATTTTCTAAAGTGGGACTTGAAAATATATTATTTTGGGATTACAAATACGAAAATACATGTATGAGATACCCCCATCCTTGGGAAGGAATTACGAAAATAAATACTTGAGAAGTATTAATACAAAAATATTGTTTAAACAATTATTCCAAAACTAAATATAATTTAAGTTGAAATATTAATTATTTTGACAAATAATTATACAACTTGGAATAACATTAGAAACGTAACTCCAAAACGTTAATACTAAGCAAAGGCACGACCCGTCCGCCTAATAGACACAAATACATTGTAGGTAGTCGTGTTTGCTGACGTGATCGGAGTTACTAGTTCTGAAGACGCAATACAGTGACTTCATGTTCCCTCTTTTCTTTAAACATTTTAGTTTATTTACTTCGGGGTTGAAATACATGTTATAAAGGATTATTTACAATACAATTGGTATGGTTAGCCTAGGAAAGAACCATAGATCATGTGAATGGGTAGGCGTATACTTGAGGCCATCAATCCTCTTGTAGGACCGTGGGGCATGAGTGATAGATCTATTTGGGTGTAGCGAGCCCACACCCATGGGGACCAGGGTGGCCCATAGGGTGACTATGACTTCCAGCCGGAAGCCCGGTACAAATTTGCTAGGTTTGAGTCTTCCTACACCATCACACATATCAATGGCCTTGCAAACCATTGGTGATCTTTTCCTTGTTTGCTATCATACCAGGACTTTCATACATACAATATTGTCAATGACATTGTTTTTCTTTTCTGAACCAGTTAGGGTCCCCGAATACCCTAACACCCGCTGTAATGCACAACACACTAGTAACCGGGTTAATCCCTAAACTAACTTAACTTAACTTAACTAATGTCCTAACTATATAGTTGAAATTGAACCAAGACCCCCCCCCCCTCTCTAACCGAACCGTCCCCAAGGGGACACCCCTTTGTACTTTCAAGATTTTAATAATCTTGTTTGTCTAATATCATCTAGACATAAGAACCTTTGGTTAATAATGCTTAAGTTTGTCTATAAGAACAAGTCTTGGTCCACCATTCATTTCATCACAACAAACACAACACACACACTCTCTCCCTCTCTAATAGCTCTCGGCCGAACCCCCCCTACACCATCCATCCAATTTCGAGCTTTGATCTTCTCATTCCAAGAGCATACAAGTGTTGAGGATCACATACGAGGAGGCTTGGTGCATTCGGAACGCGAAGGACCTATTCTCATTGCTTTTATCCACTCGATTTTCGACTAGAATCTTCCCTAGCCTCGAGCTAGTAGTAAGTTGCTCTAAACGCCTTCTTGATCTATCCTAAAGTGGTTAATAAGAGTTTTTTCGGTTGAAAATCACTAACATATAAGATCACAAACTAAAAGTCTACTAAAGTGATGTACAAGGTGGTTAATGGATAAATATTAGTGTAAATCATGTAGATCTTGTGTGATTATGATTATTGGTTGATTATTTGATGATTTGCTGATTAATATTAATATGTGATGTTGTTGCGGTCACTAAACTTGTTAACGGAATCAATCGAACACGATTTAGAAGGATAAACACTGAAAATCAGAATCTGTCCTGATTTTACAGCCAACTTCAGTTGGCTGTAAACAAGTCATAAACTTAACGAAAAACCGATATTTTGAATCTAAAATATGTCATTATAAAATACGGTTCTAATGGCATTGGAATCGTAATTTTTGGACTTCGTTTACTATTTTTAAAGAACCGATTTGTAACAGCAGCTTAAGCTGAGTTTTTACAGCAATAAATGGGTGTTGTATTTTCTGTCATAACTTGTGTTCTGTGTAAAGTCGGATCATGAAATTTTTACTGTAAATGAAAACTGATGTATTTGTAATTACCCCACTGGAATTTTGTAAATCGGACTCTCGATGAATTTTTAATAAATTGTTCCGTGGACTGTGGTCAGAAAAAGATAAATCTGAGTTCAGTCCGGGAAAATGAATTTTTATAAAATACTGGTAATGAACTGAACCCCGATATTTTTACACAATAAAATATGGAACGTTTATGACATTCTGTAAAAATTTGGGAATTTTTGGAATAATTTAACTATTTTATTAAAATGTCCGAAAACAGCCGGTTTTGAATATAAATGCTGAAATGACATAAGTTGTGACTCGCATGTCTAAATGTCAAGTATGCTATCTGTGAATGATCTAATACGCTATATATGTTATGTGTATTATCGTATGTTTGATTATGAGTGGGGAACGGATGGGAAACATACATGGGCATAAACAGTTAAAGTAATGCATGTTATGTGCTAGATACGTGTAGGAACTTTGTGCTCTAATTGAAAGCCACTAAATGACTAACTGATAAATCATACTAGGACGCGATTGACCGACCCTGACTGTTAGCTATATTGAGAATCTAACCGAGCAAACCGAGGTGAGTTCACACATTTTCTAAGGCATGGGATTCCCGGTGGTTTGGGATTGGGTTAAAGAATTAAAACTAAATCTACATATCCTCCTTGGGTAGGATATGTACGGCCATCCTCCATAGATTGGATGCCTTTATTAATCCTACGAATTCTCCTGGTGCAGAATACGTACGTTGTGGTCCTCCTGGTGCAGGACAACAACCTTAAAACTAGCTAGACAAAACTCTATCATGAAGTCCCTCAATTTATATCGACTTAATCGCCGAGGCCAATGGCGAGCAGGTCATTAGTTAATAGCGCTATTAGGTTTAACAAACCTCACACCGTGCCAGTCGGACGGGCGTGTACTAATGGACTATGGCAGATTGTCAGTGATGATAGACACTGATATAGGGCACAACTTATTTGCGTAGCAGTCAATATCATTCCGTCTAGTAGTTCACACGGGGAAAAGCCCCCACTGATTATGGATATGGTTTGGGTAAAGAAAAGGAACTGGTTAAACATACTTTCAACTACGGGGTAACCCCCACGGCAAATAAGCCAACGAAAGTCAAACCACGTTTTCAGAAACAACTTAAAACTAAACAACCAAACGTGAACTCACTCAACTTTGTTGTTGACTCGTTGTTACATGCCTTACAGGTCGCTAAATGCTTGGAGCTTGCACGAGGAAGGAGTCGTTGTGGTGTACGGACTGTTATGCTCCGTGCTTAATATTTAAATCCTTATGAACTTACTAAACTTGCGTTTTGAAACTTTAACTTATGAACCATGGACTTATGCTTTTGAACTCACGTTTGTGCTTCCGCTGTTTAAACTAAACATGGTTAACTAGCTTTGGTCACCAATCGTATTATGTTTGGTTTTATTTACTTAATTGAGTTGTTCAATATGATTGGTGGCTCGATCCTGGTCACGTCACGCCTCCAAGCGGTGATACCCCGCATGGTGGATTTTGGGGGTGTGACACCTCTTTTGAAGGTGACGTTACCCTCGGCTAAGTAGTCTGAGTCAGCAGGGATACAATCCTAAGTAGCCGGGTTATAATATTAATAGTAGTTAACTTATGAGGGGGTCAAAGAGTTTGGACCCCCGCCATCCAATACCGTGAAGCATTGAAGGAGGTCCTACTAAATTTGACCCAGGTCCATTGCAGGACCTCTAAACGCTGAACAATGGCAAGACTCTTACCAAACCGTTCCCTTAACCCCCGACCAGGTAGCCAACATATCTCCATATAGACCGTGGAGATATGAATGGTGAAAATCTTTTATTTTATATAGACAGTAAAATAATGCCAAGACACCACGGACAAACGATAAGGAAGAATCACCTTCAACATAAGAAACTAGTTATTAAAGTCATTAATACAAAACCAATTAAAAAGTGCGAAAAGATTAGAAATAAAAAGTATTACACTAGACACTTTGTCTTCACCAAGTGATGTAAGAGACTTAGGCAAACATGGCCTTGATTGTCAAGAACTCTTACGATCAATCTTGGATCCCGAGATGACTCACACACTCTATAATGGACAATGGATGATGGTGGTGGATGATGGTGTTATGGTGGTGGTGGGTGGTGGATGAAGTGTGAGAGAGGTGGTGTGCCAAGGGATGGTTTGAGCTCTAGCCAAGCACTCCTATTTATAGGTTGAATAGGAGCTCGGGCACGGCCCCGTGTCCAGTGGGCACGGCCCCATGTCCACATCCTCTCTTTCTTCATTTAATGCAGCTTTGTCTTATTAGTTGACCACACCCCCGTGTCCGCTGAGCACGACCCCGTGTGCAGAAGAATCTTTGTACTATGAAGATTTGCCTGGATTGTGCGAATCTTATAGTTGACCACGGCCCCGTGTCCGCTGAGCACGGCCCCGTGGTGGGCAATAGAAGCTTCTACCACTTTGTCTTTTCTGCTGACACTTGGGCACGCCCCCGTGCTCGCTGAGCACGGGGCGTGTTCAGTCTTTTGATCTCTTGTTTTGCTTGGGAGGATGCTGTCGTGGGGTCGGGCATGTCACGTCTTGTTCCTTTTCTTGTATTTATGTTAGATTTTGATGTCTTTTTGGTTCTTTTGTTAATTTGAGCTCATTTAATCCTGAAAATACAAAAGGAAGACAAAAGCACACTTTTTCCAACATTAGTACTAAAAAAGGGTTGGTTTTATGCCACAATTGATGTAATTTATATGTTGCATTTTGCACACATCAATTATGTAACCACAATTGCTAAAATAAATAACTAATTGTATCCCCTTAAACTATAGAGCAACATTGTACCTCAAAAGAGCATTACGTTCTGCGAGTTTTGCTCACACACAACAGCTAGAAGGTCGTGCGATGCCGTTTTCGTTGCAGTACTCATCACTGTCAGATCTCCAAAAGCTATCATCTCCGTCTTCATATTCTTCGCACGTGAAATCATCGTCGAAGTCGCTAGTATTGGAGATTGATAGAACTTCTATATCATCTTCCACCATAAACCATGGGTTTCAGAATTAGGACTATTCTGCGCCGGAGTCGCTGGTATCGGAGATTGATAGAACTTCTACATCTTCTTCCTCCGTAAACCTATGTGGTTGCAGATGAGGCATGGAGCAGAGGGATGAGGGAATTGAAAATTTGGGTGTATATTAGGGTTAACTTTATGGTCACATAAAGTAATTAAAGTGTGATAATAGACTACTTATCGTCACGTTTTTTTGCCATAACAACTGATAACTTTTAGTCATACATAAATACTTACAAGTGACTAATAAACAAAATTTTTGGTCACATAAATTCGTAAGTGGCCGTATGTATTATCTTTTAGTCACAATATTAAAAACCTACTATGACAGTTAGTAACATATGGCCACACTTTTTTACTATGGCTAGTGATTGCCACATTTTTTTTGTTGAAAGTGTGGCTAAAGATTTAAAAAAGATGAGTTTTCATCACATGAATAAAAAAAATCAAATAAATATTGTGGCAGTAGGTCACATTTGGCCACACTTTTCGAGTTGTGGCTAGTAAATGTCACATTTTTTTCTAAAAGTGTGGCTAAAGGTTTTGAGCTATATATAATGGCCACAATAATAATAAAATGTGTGGCTAGAGGTGTTTCAAAATAATAAAAATGACCTTTAGCCACACATTTTTTAAATGGGTGGCAGGCGGGTTTTGGAAAAAATGTGGCTAAAGCCCAGTTTTGACGTAGCTGTTCGAGAAACTATACTGTTCGAACATATATTTTGTATTAAGATATAAACCAGCTCAGTTTTTGACGTAGCTGTTCGAGAAACTATACTGTTCGAAAAAATGTGGCTAAAGCCCAGTTTTTGACGTAGCTGTTCGAACATATATTTTGTATTAAGATATAAACCAGCTCCAGTCGAACTGTTACTGTTCGAGAAACTAACGGCAGCTGAGTTATCACAGTAAAGCTTCAATGGTCTAGAAATGAAATTAACGATTTTGAGTCCAGTGATCAGATTTCTAAGCAACATTCCATGACAGGTTGCGTTTTAAAGAGCAAAGTACTCTGCCATCATTGTGGAAGTTGTGGCCAACTATTGTTTATGACTCTTCCATGAAATGGGCCCGCCTGCTAACATAAAGATATAGCCCGGAGTGGATTTCTTGTCATCTTTGCATTTGGCAAAGTCAGAATCAGAATAGCCTACCACTTCTAAATGATCACTTCTTCTATAAGTCAGTTTATAGTCTTTTGTCCCTTGCATATATCGAAGTACATTCTTAGCTACTTTCCAGTGATCTATGCCAGGATTAGTTTAATAATGTTAAGACACGTGTCCTAAATCCTAATGAAGTCAAACTTTGACTATGAAGGACTAAAGTTGTCAAACAGTGAAAAGATGTATGTGGAGGGACTGAAAGCGTCATTATGCAAAACCTATGCCTCTGAATGACCTTTTACGGTATTCGTATTTACGGTATTCGTATTTACTAAAATCCACGTGTTGGATTTCAAAACAAGGAGCTATTGAATGGTTTTTAAAAACCTCCAGGACACCTGGAATGACCAGGGATGATCCCTAACACCTGGCTTCATCTTGGCAGGTCTTGACCAAGTATAAATAGAGGCCTTGGGGTGTCTTCATTCCTTGCTCATTTCAAAAATCATCTCTTTCTCTCTTGCTCTTGCTTCTTGGAGATTCCTGGCATTAGGAGACTCCACCCAAGTTCAAGTTTTCGAGCTAGGACCTGTTGTAAGTGTCCCTAGCCTCTGCTTTTTCGTTTTTTAAGCTTTTAAAAGCCAAAAGTCAAAGTTTTCGACAAAAGGATTTGACTTTCGGTTTAGACCTTAACGGTCCAGCCATTGTTCAAGGCGAATATGGCTAAGTGATCATAATTAGGTAGGTATTAATCCCTCAAAAGGGAACCTCCTAATTACCAAGTTTACTTGGCAATTGTCGGGTCAAAGTTATTAACGTAAAAAGTCAAACGGGCCAATTTTAATAAAAATTCATAACTGATAATGTAGATGTTATAAAATGAGTTTTATCACTTTAATAACTTGGTAAATATTATTAGAACATGTATAAACATGTTCAACCCAACAATTCCAGGTTTAAGGTCGGTTCGCAACCGAAAGTCGCAAAAGCTTGACTTTTGCTTTGACTTTCAGTTCTGACCCGATTTAGCATAGTTTCTTTAGGATTTAAGGTTCCTTTGTGACCATATTATGTTGTAGTATAACCCTTTGAGGTTATAGTACATGGTCACATAGTAATCTGAGTTATTTTACAATGTTCCGTTATTTTTCTTAAATGTTGACTAATATGCCCTTTTGTTTAAAAATGAGGTTTTAAACATAATCAAGCATGCAAATGAATTACATTATGATATGTTAACATGTTTAGCATATTTTTATGTTTATAAATTGGTCATAAACTGAGTTTGCATAATTAATCATGAGTTAAGCATTTAAAATGACTAAAAAGGGAAAGCTTGCCCCTCGCTATGTGGGTCCTTTCAAGATACTCGAGAGGATTGGCAAGGTGGCTTACCTACTCGATTTGCCTCAAGAGCTTAGCACCGTACATCCGACGTTCCATGTCTCTAATCTTAGGAAGTGCTTAACATATGAGGAACTTCAGGTTCCCATCGAAGACTTGCAAATAAACGAGACCCTTCATTTTGTGGAGAAACCGGTCGAAATCATGGACCGAGGAACCAAGCGGCTGAGGCATAGCAAAATTTCCATAGTTAAGGTGCGATGGGAAGGAAAACGCGGCGCCGTATTCACTTGGGAACTCGAGAGTGAAATGAAAGCCAAGTACCCACAATTCTTTACCCAGTCTTCCTCTCAGATTTCGGGGATGAAAATTTCCTAAAGGAGGGGAGACTGTAACGCCTGCGTTTCGATGCTTCCATAATTCTAGGCAGGTCTTGTTGTACTTCCTATTTGGCTATGCTTTTACATTTGAGACGATCGATCATAATGAGGAATGAATTATTTGAATCTTAATTAAGTTAAACTATGTGAATCTTTTACTCTATGTGATGCTTTTGTGATGTTTTCTTATATGAACGATGTGAATCTTGACTCATGTGATACTTTTATGAACAATATGACTCTTGACTCTTGATTCTCGACTCTTGTGAGACTTTATATATATGAATGAGGTAAATCTTGACTCTTGTGATGCTAGAAACTTGACACTTGTTATACTTTGATACTTGATAAACGAGAGACTAGTTTTAACACAAATCTGAAACACGAAGTTACTCTTGTGGTTGGATACCTAGAGGAATGGTAATACTATAACAATGATCACTCACAATAATATGCAACGCAACACTTAATCTCGCTCGTAAAATGAACCAAAGACGGAAAACTAATAAACGTGAGTCGGCTGTTCGAATGGACATCCAATCGGATGACCATCCGACCGGATGGCCATTCAACCGGAAGGCCATCCAATCGCCTGCACTCCTCCACCGACTTAGCCCATTCAACTAGCTTTGTCACTGTCACCTATAAATAGAGCACTTAACCTCTCATTCTCACCCTTCATTCTCCCATTCTACCTCGCGCACTCTCAGTCACTTTAATCGAGATTCAAGGCCATTCTATAAGTGTTTCTCCTAAAACCTTGTACAACTTTCATCATTTATCACTTCTACACCATATTCTTCATCAAAATCACACGAACACTTCAACTTTTTCCCAAAAACCAACTAATTTAGACCTCTTGAAGGTGGTTTCCACTCGGTTGCTTATGCAAACTGTGGTGGAGCACCGTTTAACCAAGTTTAGTGCTAGATCTAGTGGATTTTCACAATTTTTATACAAAATCTAAAGGATTATCACACTTTTACACCAGATCTGACGGAATTTCACATGTTTCCGACTTAGATCCGATAAACACCACGTTTTACAAATGATTTTCCGGATTTCCTTCTGATTTATGCAAAACCTTGGTGAAATCAGGCTCAAACAGACTCTCGACTCGATCCTTAGTCAAGAGTCGGCTTGAAAACTGAGTTCCCCTAGAAAACGGGCCGATTGATGGATCCAAACATGAAATCCCCAGCAGAAATAACTCGTCGATTCGAAAAGGGGTGATACCCTTCCGATTGAACGAGCTGGGTTTGGTATGTTTCTGTTGTTTGACACGTCGTCACACCATCTTCGTTAACTCAAAACTTAGAAATTTTACAAAACTTCACTCACTGACCATCTGTTCGAATGGCCATCCGATCGGATGACCATTCGCCCAGATGATTTGATTATGATAACACTTGTTGTTTGTTTTACATGACACTATGATCAAAACATTGAAAACTTTAACAGTTCACAAATATACACTGTTCGAATGGCCATCCGTTCAAATGGTCATCCGCTCAGATGACCATCTGATCGAATGGAGCCCATCTGTTCGAATGGTCATCCGTCCAGATGACCATCCACCCAGGCAGTCTGTTAGACACTTTAACTCGATTTTCGCACCATTCGACACTCTGTTCCCGACCGGGTCATCACTTAGAGGACTTATGCTCTGTTCCCCGCATGCAGGCTGATCCAACGCTCCTTTCGATCCAATCCTACCATGTTTAGGATTTTAAGCACCCACTGTGAGTATAGTCGATCCCTTTTTGCTTTAACACTTTTGGGATGCAACATGTATTCTATATCAAAAACACTTGACACTTGACACTTGAAACTTATTTGAGACATACTTTGTATCTTGCATGAAATTTACCTTCAAGTTAGGAGTGATATCCAAACCTTGAAGGAAATTTCCATCTCTTATTCTAATGGTATTATCTTTTGATAAGTACCGGCCATATTAGGGTACGATGTTACCAAGTTAGAGGTGAAACTCGCATCTTGATAACTAGTCCCACCCTTTGATTTTCAGTCTCACCAAAGTCTCGAATTTCCCAATCGATAGAGGACGTGTAGTAACCGAAATGACAAATATCGTAGGCCTAACATCGATGACCGTATTTGTCTAAGTAGACCAAGGCACGATACCTTAATTCGAAAGGGGCTCGATTTACTTTGGTTAGTCAATGTTTCTCTACCCGAAACAATCCTATGTTTTATGAGCCTATCTTTTATGCTACCTCAATTTACATGTGGTTTTATACTTGATACTCTTTTCTTTTTGAAACTGTTACACGAATCACACTATCTCCGCAATCTAAAAGCAATAATAATAATCTCTCAGGAACAAACTAAATTTATGATGCTTTATTCATGTTATACTATGGGAAACCTGTTGAACGTTTTATGCTGTGTGGAACAACTTGATTAAACTGTGTGAAACATGATGAACGCCCTGTTATGTGTGAAACAACTTGAGTCTTTTATGCAATCATGCGAAACTTTATGCTATGCTACGTGTTCGTGAAACTATATTAATTAAACAAAACATTATGATCAAGTCCCACCCGATCCGTACTCTGACTCTTTAGATGTCGTCAAGTCATTCTCCAACCCACACAAGAGGTCAAAGGCCAACACCCAGAAGAAGATGATGTCTTTTATGGCTGACCAGATTGCACGCATTGTTCCTAAGATTGTCACTGAAATCCAGGTATCAAACGCTCCTCCCTCCTCCATTGACTCGAAGGCGGTCCAACGTAAGCCTGTGAGCTTCAACTACAACACTTTGTCTCTTGCAACCCTAAGGCTTTCACGGGCAATGATGGGGTGACTGCAATGCTGGAGTGGTTCGACATCATCGAAGTTACTTTCATTAACAGTGAGTGCCCTGAGCATTTAAAGACTAGGAGTGCAACCGGTGTGTTTCAAGATCGAGCTCTGGAATGGTGGACAAATGAGAGGAACATCCTCTCCAATGATGAAGCTTATGCTTTACCATGGGCCGAGGTTAGGGAACTAATGATGCTTGAATTCTGCCCTCCTCATGAGTAGCAGAAACTTGAGGACGAATTCTGGCGTCTGAAACAAGTGGGTGATGACAACTTGGCTTATACTACCCGTTTCAAGCAACTCAACATCATTGTGCCTCGTTTGGTGTCTACTCCTAAGGGCATGATCACCAAGTACATCCATGGGTTACCTCCTGTGATGCGTGACGCCATTGAAGCAGCTCAACTCGACTCTATTGAAGAAGTTTACCGTCTTGCAGCAAGTTTGAACAACAACCGTGTTCGTGATAAACAGTTTGGAAACTCTGCTCCCTCGAAACCTGCTAACCAGATTACCCAGTAGCCAAGTGGCGGCAAGAACAAGAAACAAAAGTCTCAAAACTCTGGCTGCAATGCAATTGTCCCTGGTGCAAATTCCAACCCTGCTGGCAACGCTATTGTGCCTGCTGCTACTCCAAACCCTCCTGCTCCAGAGAACACTAAGAAACCGTACAATGGGGTTCATCCCAAGTGTACCACTTGCAACTATCATCACCCTGTCGACGCTGCTTGTTGCCTGTGTACCACCTGTAATCGCTATGGTCATACAGCGCCTTACTGCCGTCAAGCCAATCAAGTTCAGCAAGCAGCTCCTGCCTTACCAGCTCCTCAGAACCCCAAACCAGTGAACAACGTGTGAGCATGCTACAAGTGTGGGGACACCACTCATCTCCGTCCCCAATGTCCCCAGCTGAATCAGGAGCAACAGCAAGCCGCTCGAGGACGAGTATTCAACATCAACGCGAATCAGGCGCATAATGACAATGATGTCATTAATGGTACGTTTCTCGTTAATAATCTTTACGCCTCGATACTATTTGATGCTGGTGCCAAAAAAAATCTTTGTATCCGTAGAATTTGAATCTTTGTTAAACTGTGCACGCTCTAAACTGCCGAAGTTGTTCTCTGTTGAGATTGCCGATGGTAAGTCTATTTGATTCTATCCTCCGTGATTGTTCCCTGATTCTTACCGATCACGTTTTCACTATTGACCTCATACCCATGCAGTTGGGTAGTTTCGATATCATAATAGGCATGGATTGGTTGCGTAAGAACCATGCTGAAATCGCTTGTCACGAGAAGTACGTTCGTTTACCTCTTACGTCTGGCAATACCTTGCACGTCTATGGAGACCGACCTTCTAGAGGACTGAAGTTGATGTCATGCACTCAAGCGAATAAATGCTTACGTAAACAGTACTTTGCTTCTTGGCCCACATAGTGGAACAAAAGGGCAAGTGAAAGAGCGTAAGCGACGTTCCAGTAGTATGTGATTTCCCTAATGTCTTCCCTGAAGATCTCCCTGGTCTTCCTCCGCCTCGATCTGTAGATTTTCGTATTAATCTCATACCTGGTTTGACTCCTGTCGCCAAGGCTCCTTACCGGCTTGCACCCTCTGAGATGCAAGAATAATCTAGCCAACTGCAAGAACAACTTGAAAAAAGTTTTATACGTCCTAGTACCTCACCTTGGGGTGCTCCTGTGTTATTCGTCAATAAGATAGATGGTTCGCTTCGCATGTGCATCGACTACCGCGAACTCAACAAACTCACCGTTAAGAATCGTTATCCTCTCCCTCGTACCGATGATCTATTTGACCAACTACAAAGCGCAAGTTGTTTCTCTAAAATCGACCTTCGATCTTGTTATCATCAGCTCTGTGTTCTCAAAGAAGATATCCCCAAAACTGCTTTTCGCACTCGTTATGGGCACTACGAGTTCGTGGTTATGCCTTTTGGTTTGACCAACGCAAATGCCGTGTTCATGGACCTTATGAATCCTGTTTGTAAACCTTACTTGGATCGTTTTGTGATAGTCTTTATCGATGATATTCTTATTTATTCAAAGAACCAAGCTGATCATGCACGACATTTACGCCTTATGTTAGAACTTTTACGTGGTGAACGCTTATATGCAAAATTTTCTAAGTGTGAATTTTAGATTAATGAAGTACAATTTCTAAGTGTGACATTTACGCCTTCCAAAATTGAAGCAGTGAAGAATTGGAGTACGTCTATGTCACACCCGCTCATAGCGGAAGCGCGAGGTGTGATCTGTATGGTTTTCATTGCATAAATATCGATGTACATGAACAAACTATATGAATAAAACATACTCCATTGCCATTACATAAGTGTTGCAAAAGATTACAACATAAGTTTAGTGTGTCGGTTACAAACCATTAACATAAAAGTAAAGTGTTATTGTTTCATACATCAACATGAAAATAAACTACTAAGGTTTTAACCATCATATTTCCGCAAAGAGGCGGAATATAATAGTTAAACCCTCCAAAAGATGGCATGGAGTTCTGGTACTTGTTATCTTGACTGAGAAATCCCGACATGGTCCGTTAATTCCCTGAAATACATGTTAAGTTTGGAAAACATCAACAAAAGTTGGCGAATTCATGCAGTTTAGTTGTAAAAGATGTATTTAAAATGTAAGTTGTAGTATGTAAAGCGTCAATGAAATCGTTGATCATTAATGTTTTGCAAGGACATTAATATGTGTGACGAAAAAGGAAGCAATCCAACCCTAGACGATTTTTATGTCGACTCCTATCGACTGGGACACAAAAGCACTCTTCTGTATGGGTCCACGACCAAGAGTGGGGCTCGCCAAAACCAATTAGATCTAACCACTTGTACCTAGGTCCAAACTGGATTAATGGTGCTTAGATGTATAACCCTAATTCGCACATGATCTAAGGTGTTTCATTCCCTAACTTTAACATACGATTGAACATGTATCTTCCCCGATAGTTGTAAAGTTGTAAAACATTTAAATGAATAGGGGACATGAACTCACAGAATTGCGTCTGTAAACGGTGAATATTTGTATTCCTCACGTGCGATTGTCTTGTACTGTATCACAACCTACAAGGGTTCTATATTTGTTAGACACATCGGTCTTTGTAATGACTCTTGTACAAGTCTTTGTTATTTGTTGAACTTTGTATTAGATGTACGAATTGTTAAACTTGGTATATATTTCATCAAATATATATGTGTAAGTAATCTTGTATTTTGTAAGTTATATAGTCGGATCTAGTCCTCTTGATTTCGTGTCTTATATGTATCAATTGTATACTTGAATTTCCAAAAATGGTGTCATTGGGCTTAGCCCAATAATTAATGTTATTGGGCCCAAATTGTGTTGGGCCTAAATAGTGTTGGGCATAAATAGTATTGGGCCTAAATAGTATTGGGCCTAAATAGGATTGGGCCTAAATAGTGTTGGGCCTAAATAGTGTTGGGCCTAAATAATATTGGGCCTAAATAGTATTGGGTCTAAATAGTATTGGGCCTAAATAGTATTGGGCCTAAATAGTGTTGGGCCTAAATAGTATTGGGCCTAAATAGTATTGGGCCTAAATAGTGATGGGCCTAAATAGTATTGGGCCTAAATAGTATTGGGCCTAAATAGTGTTGGGCCTAAATAGTATTGGGCCTAAATAGTATTGGGCTTAATGTTATTGGGCCTAGGCCCATATGTTTGGTATTGGGCTTAACCCATGAGTTTATGTTGTTGGGTTTAGCCCATGTGTTTTGATAAGCCCATTATGAAGTTAAGCCCATTTGTTAAAAGATAGCCCATTTGTAAAAGATAGCCCATTTGTATAAAGATAGCCCATCTGTATAAACATAGCCCATCTGTATAAACATAGCCCATTTGTATAAAGATAGCCCATTTGTATAAACATAGCCCATTTGTATAAACATAGCCCATTTGAAAGTATAAGTCTTTCATTTTTATAAAAACATTTTTATAAAATTCACTAAGTATACTTTTTAGTTAATAAAAACATAATAGTTTTTATAAGTTTCAAAATGTCCGAATTTTGTTAATGGTAACGTAATTTTGGTGTCCGCGTCGAAAGATCGCCTAAACGTCGTAGTAAGTCCTCGGATTGGCGATATGTTCATAGGTTCGTTCGTCGTCCGATTTGACCATAATTTGTATCCGATTATTCGGATCGTCCGTAACTCGTTTTTAAGGCGTATCTATATGAAATCTTGTAAGACTTTGATTATTATGTATCATGTATTCATTATCACCATTGTAATCAAGTTCCTATCTTTGATATATATAACTAATACATCAAGTAACACATAGCACTTAAGTTGTTAAATTAATCAAATATATATTTTCTCAAAATATATATTTATAACTAACTTTGTTTTTATAAAAACCATTCTTTAAATCTTTTCAATCTTGTAAAGGTTTAGCCAAAAATGATGGTTTTGTTAACATATAATTTATAAGGAAATTTGGCCATATAACCTTTGTATTTTCAACTTTACCATGTTTAATCAAACATATCATTTTCTTTTCAATTCAACATCAATTTACTCATAACTTTCATAAACAATACCCATGAGATTTATAACATAACCTCATCAAGATGATCTCAAAATCATGTAGGATTTTTGGTATGATCCTTTCATATGTTCATTAGTTCAAAAACCAAGTTTACTTCTAGTTTTAACAACTTTTATAAAAATCTCATGTTGTATGTTACTTTACTTATTTTTTTTTATAATCTTGTAAAAGTCTTGTTTTTAAATAAAAACCTTAAATAATTTAACTACACCATAAATTATGATCATCCATTTATCTTTTAAGTTTAACAAAAACCCTTTAACATATTCATGTATACTTGTTAGATCATATTTTTAAAACATTATCTAACAAGTTATTCATCTCATAATCATCATAACAAGATCAAATATGCGAATAACAAATCTTAGATCACAACATAAACAAACATATATATATCATGATTATTATTTTTGCTTCTTTGTATTTTCATGTTTATTATGTATGATTATTTTGTTATCTCTAGTTATATTAACAATCATAACATACACAAGTATGAAAATAAGAGATTTAGAAGCTCACTTCTAGCACTAGGCTAGGGATGATCTAAGTGATGATTAAGAGCTAAGAAGATGAAGATCTTGGTGATTGAAGGTTCTCGAGTGGATGAAAGAGTGTCATTTTTCTTGTAAGTGCTTTAGATCTTTTTATGTTCCATAGAAATCCATCTTAATCATGAAGGAGGTGATAAAAAATGGGTTTTTGAAGGTGTTCTTTGTGAAATGGATGAAGATGATGAGAGATTTTGTGTATGAAAGTGAAGGTGTAAAATGATGGGTAAAGTGCTAGTAAACTTAGTGATTAAGTGTTATAATTAATCATCAACCTCATCCACTTGCAAGCTAAGATAAATATCTTAGATATTTAACACATAAACAAGGGGTGTGGGACCCCTTGTTCACGGTCACAACATGGGGGGGGGGGGTCTTAGATGGTTAAATGTGTTAGTAATTTTTAAGGGTTCAAAATGAAATAAAAAGGTTAAGTGTTTAGGTGTTTAAGTTTTTGCAACTTTACAAGATGGTTCATGACATAAATTGATCATAAACTAGCTTTATCTGGTCAAAAATAATATTCACTAGTTTGCCAAATATGTCAAATTATAGTTCGGATAGTTGTTGAGTACTCGTTCCGCAAGAAGATAGTCGAAAGATTAACTTATGCAAGTTGTAGGGAAAAAATCGATTATGTATATAAATGATATTCCCTGTGTATTTTTATATGAAATTTGTGTTTAAACAACACTTTTGCATCTTGTAATAAAAATACTAATGCTGAATTTTGCGGAAAATTATTGAAATGGTAACTTTTAGCGCTTTTCGGGCAGTTTCTAGTGCTACCGGACATCGGGAAAGTATTAGACCAAACCCTTGCATTTCCAATTAGGGTTTAATGTATATTTTATGTTGGACTTTCGTCTGAGTCCTAAAGATGTCGTTTAGATGGTTTCTGCGGATCCTGAGTTTTCGTCAGCATGCTAGTTTACTAGGTACTACTCTAGTTGTTTCGATGCATTGTTTACACTGTTTCAAATGTAACCAATAAAAATGAATAATGTGCATCATAAATGAATATTCCATGAGTGTTCTATGATGTATATCATGTAATCATGCAGTTCGAATATTCAAAACACATACTTGTATAATGTAAATCATTGCTTTAAATGTACGTAAATTACCCGAAAGTGGCAGTTGTCACATTCTCCCCCTGTTATTGAGAATTTTGTCCCGAAATTCAAGCTTTGTTATTTGTTGTAGGAGTCTTCTTGATCAGATGAGGATATTTGGCTTTAATTTGGTCTTCACGTTCCCAAGTATATTCGGGTCCGTGACGAGAGTTCCAACGAACTTTTACTAACTTGATACGACTTCTCCGTGTTTTCTGGACCTTCCAGTCCGTGACCTCAACAGGTTCTTCAGTGAATTGGATTTTGTCGTCAATGTGAATTTCATCCGCAGGAAAGATAACGGTTGCTTGTGTTGGACTCTTTTTAAGATTCGACACATGAAACGTGTCGTGCACACTGCTAAGTTCATCTGGTAAATTCAACTTGTAGGCAACAGTGCCAATCTTTTCTAAGATTTCAAATGGTCCAATGTAACGTGGGTTAAGCTTTCCACGTTTACCGAACCTCGCTACCCCTTTCCAAGGCGAGACTTTCATCAAGACTTTGTCTCCGACCTCGAAAGATAATGGTTTTCGTCTTTTATCTGCATAGCTCTTTTATCGATCGCGAGCCGCCTTGATACGGTCTCGGATCTGAAAATTTTTATCCGTAGTCTCTTGGACTAGTTCCGGACCAATTAATTGACTATCGCCTGTTTCCGCCCAACATAGCGGAGAGCGACACTTTCGACCATAAAGAGCTTCAAACGGTGCAGCTTGTATACTAGTATGGTAGCTGTTATTGTAGGAAAACTCAACTAAAGGTAGATGAGTATCCCAATTGCCGCCTAAATCCATAACACATGCACGAAGCATATCTTCAAGTGTTTGGATTGTCCGTTCGCTCTGGCTGTCAGTTTGTGGATGAAAGGCCGTACTTAGATTCAAATGAGATCCAAAGGCCTGTTGAAATGATTTCCAAATTCTTGAAACAAAACGACCATCTCGGTCCGAAATGATTGAAATAGGCACTCCATGACGAGCCACTATTTCTTTGAGACAGATTTCCGCTAGTTTCTCGGTACTATCCTTCTCCCGAATCGGTAAGAAGTGTGCGGACTTTGTCAATCTATCGACGATTACCCATATCATGTCATGGCCTCTTGAGGTCCTGGGTAACTTCGTAATGAAGTCCATCGATATTTGTTCCCATTTCCAAGTGGGAATCTTGGGTTGTTGTAGTAAACCTGACGGTTTCTGGTACTCTGCCTTGACCTTCGCGCATGTTAAGCATTTTCCGACATAGATAGCAATATCCTTTTTGAGGTTAAGCCACCAATAGTACTCCTTTAAGTCTTGGTACATCTTATCTGATCAAGGATGGATCGAGTACTTTGACCTATGTGCTTCCTCAAAAATAAGATCTCGGAGGCCTCCAAAGAATGGAACCCAAATTCTACCTGCAACGTACAAAGTTCCATCCTCCTTTGGCACTAACCGTTTTTCTATGCCTCGAAGTGATTCTGCTAGAATATGCTCTTCCTTGAGCGCTTCTTGTTGTGCATTATGAATTCGTGCGGTAAGATCTGTGTGAATCGTCATTTCTAGTGCTTGCACTCTTAGTGTTTTAACTTGTTCCTTACGGCTCAAGGCGTCTGCTACAACGTTCGCCTTGCCCGGATGGTACTTGATTTCACAATCATAATCGTTCAATAATTCAACCCAACGTCGCTGACGCATATTTAATTCTTTTTGGTTGAATATGTGTTGTAGACTTTTATGATCTGTGAAAATAGTGCACTGTGTACCATATAAGTAATGCCGCCAAATTTTCAAAGAAAATACCATCGCGCCTAACTCTAGGTCATGAGTGGTATAGTTCTTCTCATGAACTTTCAGTTGGCGAGACGCGTACGCGATAACCTTTTCACGTTGCATGAGTACACAACCCAAACCTTGATGCGAAACATCACAGTATACAACAAAGTCATCGGTACCGTCGGGTAATGATAAGATTGGTGCAATGCACAACTTGTCTTTAAGAAGTTGAAATGCTGCTTCTTGTTTCTCCCTCTAATCGAATTTCCTGTCTTTTTGTGTAAGAGAAGTTAGTGGTTGAGCAATCTTTGAAAAATTCTCAATAAATCTCCGATAATATCCCGCTAAGCCCAAAAATTATCGCACTTCAGTAGGAGTCTTGGGCGCTTCCCAATTCTTAATCGATTCAATCTTCGACGGGTCTACTTGAATGCCCTTCTCGTTCACTACATGCCTGAGAAATTGTACTTCGTGAATCCAAAATTCGCACTTGGAAAATTTCGCGTATAGTTTCTCCGTCTTTAACTCCAAAATGGTTCTCAAATGTTGCTTATGTTCATCAGTCGATCGAGAGTATATCAAAATGTCGTCAATAAACACTATGACGAATTTGTCGAGATACGGCTTGCACACACGATTCATTAAATCCATGAAGACCGCTGGTGCATTCGTTAAACCAAAAGGCATAACGAGAAACTCGTAATGACCATAACGAGTCCGAAAAGCCGTTTTCGGTATGCTTTCTTCTTGAATCCGTAATTGATAATACCCCGATCGTAAGTCTATCTTTGAGTAGAAACTCGACCCTTGCAGTTGATCGAATAGGTCATCAATCCTCGGTAATGGATACCGATTCTTGATGGTAAGTTTATTCAACTCGCGATAATCGATGCACATCCTGAAAGTTCCGTCCTTCTTCTTTACAAACAAGACCTGAGCTCCCCAAGGCGAGTAGCTCGGTCTAATGAATCCTTTATCCAACAACTCTTGAAGTTGTGTGGATAACTCTTGCATTTCAGATGGTGCTAATCGATATGGAGATTTAGCTACGGGTACGGCTCCTGGTACCAAGTCGATGTGAAATTTGACTTGTCGATAAGGCGGTAGTCCTGGCAAGTCTTCAGGAAAGACTTCAGGAAATTCTTGTACTACTGGAATATCTGTCAACTTCGGCCCATCGGCCTTCTTGTCCACAACATGTGCTAGAAAGGCAATACAACCTTTCCGTAAGCACTTCTGTGCTTTCATGCAATTGATGATCCGCAATGGGGTGTCGCGCTTCTCTCCATGTATCACAAGTGTCACTTTGTTCGGTAGTGGTAGGCGAATGATCTTCTCGTTGCAAACGACTTCGGCTCGATTATTGGATAGCCAATCCATGCCAACCACTAAGTCGAAACTACCCAATTCAACGGGTAAGAGATTGATATTGAATTTTTGTTCGCCAAGTTCTAAGGTACACTCCTTAACAACTTATCCCGTCTCTATTAGTTTACCGTTAGCCAATTCTATAGAATATGGAACATCTAGCTTACTAGGTTCCAAGCCCAAAATATTTTTAAATTCAATAGAAATAAAACTAAAATCGGCTCCGGTATCAAATAATATGGATGCGAAATGATCATTGAGGAGAAACGTACCAGTGACCACATTAGGGTCTTGGCGCGCATCCTTGGCTCCAATCACAAATGATCGACCACGAGCTTGGTTTTCTTTAGGACAGTCTTTCTTGAAGTGATCTTTGCTTCCGCATCCAAAGCATCCTTGACCACGACCATTTCCGTTCCCATTCTTGTTACGAAATCCACTTCCCGATCCAGTATTATTTCCCGTTCCCCAACATGATTCAGCACGGTGGCCATTCTTGCCACACTTGTCACATTTGACAACCCGATAATCGCCCAAGTGATGATATTTGCATCGCTCACACTTGGGTAAAGTACCAGCGTACTTCTTAGGACCAGTGTCGTTTATGGCTACAAACGCCCTTGCATCCTTTTGCGAGTTATTCTGTCGCCTGTTGTTGTTGTTGTTGTTGTTGGGGTTATTGTTGTTGTGGTTGTTGTTACTGTTGTTGTTGTTATTACCACGGGTTCCCTTCTTGAAATTCGAGTACTTCCTCTTCCCACTGTTGGAAGACTCGACATGTGTTTCCTTCTTGTCATCACCTTTCTCTGAGAATATATTCATCCTGACCCCGTCTTCAGTAAGACTCACGGCTATAGTCACAGCCTGAGTAATAGTCGTGGGTTTAGCTGCAGTAACCAGACTCCGAATCTTGGTAGAAAGTCCCCAGATGTAGCGTTCGATACGCTTGTATTCCGGTGATACAAGATAAGGAATTACGCGGGACAGATCGTGAAACCTTTGTGTATATCCCGTGATATCAGCTCCGACCATGGTAAGGTGCCAAAACTCGTTCTCCAACTTCTGGAGTTCAGCACTAGAACAGTACTTATCCCTCATACCTTCCTTCAGTTCATCCCAAGTCAACGCATAAGCAGCGTTATCACCCAAAGTTTGCACCTGTAAGTTCCACCATGTAAGGGCCTCATTGAGAAACAGGCCAGTAACGAAAGTGACTTGCTGATTAGCGGAACATATGCTCATTCTGATAGTGGAATCCGTTTTCTCAGTCCATCGCACGAAAGCCACAGCACCACCTGTGCCATCGTAGTTAAGTGGCTTGCAGTCCAGAAACTGCTTGAATGTGCACCCTGAAATTGGACAAACGGATTATGAATGAACAAACAGTGAATCGCACGAATAGATAACGAAAAGAATTTGATAAGTTGTAACAAAACAACTAAACGTTACCCGTAATATTTGTTCCGCCTGAAGTACCGCCTTGGCCCTGGCCTCCCGATCCGCCGGTGCCACCACTGTGTTCGGCACGGGATGCCTCATACAGTGCGATAGTTTGGGCGATTCTCTGTTCTATTAGTGCATTCAGTTCTGCCTCAGTCGTAGGCATTGGTGGGGGGTGGGGGTGGATTAACTGTCCGTGAACGTAAAGCTCTCCTCGGTGGCATGATTCTTCCAAAGGAGAAATAGGATAAAGATTAGACGTTGGTTTGTTAATAAATATTTTTACTAAGCATATAAAATACATTTATAACATTAATAAAAAATATATAACCAAACAATATATAATGCGAGTAAATAAGTTAACATAAACAATAAGATATGTCCAACCAGACCATTCAGATGCATATAAAAGATAACACCAAGTTTTTCATATATATTAGTCAACCGGTTACATAATCGTTTGAAAGGAAACAAAATAGACTCGGGCTACCTAACCCGGTCATACTAGTCTAGTACAACAAAAGAGATAACAAAATCTTCCTTCCAACTGTGTGATCCGCTGTCTGTCGGTTGTCTTCAAAACTTGGTGGAGCGTCAATATGTACATAAAAATGGATATAGATACCCGTCTCAAAAGTATGATACCTACAAACACAGTCTATGGTGAAGGAAAGACTGGTGGTGGAATCGGGAACAATAACATGTAAACATGAGAAACTCTATCCTCCAAATCATGAACCAAACGGATAAGGAAATCAATCTGCTGCTCGAGTGTCAAAACACGAGCAGGTAAACCAACTGGTGGTATATCAACAGGTGGCATCTGAGGTGGTAGTGGGGGTAATGGTGGTGACCCTTGTGGTGGTGGTAGAGCATGGGGTGGTGAATGAGCTGGTGGTGGTGGAGCATGGGGTGGTGAATGAGCTAGTGGTGGTGGAGTCAGAAGTACCAAACCATGAAGGTGAGTAAGCTCCTCCTCGAGTTCATGAACTCGACGGATAAGAAAGTCTATCTGCTGCTCGAGTGTCAGCACACAAGCACGTAATTCGGTAGTAACAGCTGGGTAATGCAATGGATGGTATGGATCTGACATGGGCATAACATGAGGTGGAGAGTGTGGCGCAATAAGAGGCTCGACAGGGACCTGTGGAACAGAGCGAAACTGCTGATAGTATAGGTCCATATCACTGGGTGGTATGTGGGCATGTCTAGATGGTCCGGCCTCATCGGTATGACCCGTAGGTTGCATGATAGGTGCGAAGCACATGAGGCGAATGTACTCAGGAGATGTATCTGCAGCAGGGACCTGAACAGGTGCAGGGATGGCTGGCTCTGCTGGCATGACGTCATCCCCAAAGTCTGCGTTGCAGTTGGTGCATACGTCTGTCGACTTCATCTTGTATCGAGTCTAGTATTAGAATTATTAGATCAGGGCGCGTTATACGAGAAAATAGGAAAGTTTGGATGTTGTTTAAGCTAATTTCGCTTGAATGATGTAATTCCGCTTGAAATGACATTTGACACTTTCAAGCAAAATTAACTTTGTTAATTTCGCTTGAACTGACAACTGCCATCTTCAAGCGGAATCAGATGTCTATGTAAACCACCCAAGCGAAATCATTTGTAACTTTCGTCATTCCGGTACCGAACTGCTGCCGACATGTCATTTGATCTGTAAAGCTGATCATGATTCTGAGTTAGTAAAGAAAGTGGTTGATCAGGTGTTAGATATGGATGAAGAGTCAAAACCGAAGTCTAAGTCTGAAAGTTCGAGATCGTCAGAAAAGAGTCCGAGTTCACCGGTTAAACGGATCTACAATAAAGAATTCATGTTATCAAAATTTAATTTGAATGACGGACCAATCAAAGTGGCTTATACTTTGAATGATTCAGACAAATTATATTCTGATGAGAAATTTCCAATAAGAAGTGTTAAAACTGAAATGATTAAACAGGTTTTCAAATTAACATAAATTAATATTTCTGAAATAAAAGATTTAAATCTTCATGAAAAACCTAAAAAGTACACTTCAAGAGTTCAACAGAGATTGAACAAGAAAAAAGGAGTTTTCAAAAGAAATCAAACCATAACAGCAACTTCAAAAAGAAAGGTTTGGGCTTTAGTTCTTCAGAAAATTATAAAAATGAGAAAAATTATAAACCAAAAACAACATTTGTTGCAGGAGGAAGTTCTGAAGATGAGTAGAAGAAACCGTTCTGGAAACAGTCCAATCAAGAGTTTCTAGCTGAAGTAAAGAGAAATGTGAAGAAATTTGCTCCAAGAGTTGACAGAAGAACCTGTTTCAAGTGTCAAAAAGCTGGACACATTGCTTGGAACTGTCACGAGTCCAATTATACAAAACATGAAGTTTCTTCTAACTCTGAAAAGAGTAGGAAATGTGTTGATAAATCGACTTTGGAAGTTGGTGAAACTTCAAAACAATTTTACAAAAGAAAAGTCGATTTGAGCAAACAAAAATGGGTTGTAAAATCTGAGATTAGTTCTGACAATGAATCTGATTCCATAAAATCAGAGGAGTCATCTGTTGAGAAAAAGGTTGAGAATTCCGTTCCAGAGGTGAACGATGAAAACTTTCCTAAATTGTCTAAAGAAAATTTGAAGTTGAAAGTTGGTAAAACTGAGATTTCAGGTCAATTCTTTGCTGGTAACAAAGAATTTGATGCTGAAAAGGCGTTTAGTGGCAAAGTTAAACATATTTTTGGGAAGATGGTTGATGGGAAAGTAAAAGGTGCAAAAGAATTTTATAAATCAAAATGTTGGTGGGATAGATGTGTACCAACATCACCCGAGGCTGGTCAGGCTTGGGTGACACCATTTTCTAACTGAAATCCGGACTTACCGGAGCTCCCAGGTTGGTAAGAGTGGAGCAGGAATCGGCATCATTCTTGAAAAGGTTTGGTTGGTAAATCTACAGGTGATATCTTTATATTGTTATATTCTGATTTACAAGTGTTTTGTGTTGATAAGTGAACCTACAAGTAGTTGGAGAAGGTTTTCACTTTCAAGTGGTAAATCAAGGACATTAAGTTGTACTTGTTTTTTTTCCTACAAATGACTGAGAAACAATATGATGAACCCCAATTTTACAAGTGGTAAAATCAACGAAACTTATTTTCCGGAAAAAAAACATTTGATTAAAACAAACTTAAGTGTTTTGAAATCATAATGGGAAAATGTTTTGTTGTGAGGGGGAGTTCTGATTGTTTATGCCAAGTGGATGGCGATCTGAAGTGATTTGATATCAGTTGTCACTTTGCTTGTACAGTTTGTTTTAAAATTTTCTTAAAAGATTTTGCATTTTAGGGGGAGTAAAAATTTCAGAAAATCCAAAAACATTTGAAAATTTGAAAAAGTCAAAAACATGATAAAATTAAAAAAAAACGAGTTTTGTTGTCAAAAAGAAGAAATGATAGTACATCAGTGGACTATCACAGCATGCTAAAGAATTGGAAAGTTAAATGTGATAAACGGTCTCACTGATGATGTGCCAGTAGGTTTTTACACATTTAGTAGATTGTGACGAGATATAAACATAAATATCAAACTTGCTTATATCGTGGGGAAACATCTCTCGGATATATGGGTAACCCCCGAAATCTTGTTTGAAGGACCCCTCTTTCTGAGATACTAGGTCTTTATGCTTAGTGATATCTGGGGTATTATCCCGGGACTTCTGATTTTGCGGAAGCAATGGCCTAGTCCCCGGAGAATACTTTATTGCTTGCGTGAAATATAGCGCCGCCCTCAGCAAAAATGATGAAACAATAAAATTGGTAATCATTGCTGTTGTAAAAAAGATCCTCTAAAGGGGACCCACCTAAAGCCGAACCGTCATCTCTCTGCTGAACGGAAGTTCTGACCTGAGCTCTCACGGTCTCGCAATTTAACCCCTTACAGATATCATCTAGGTATACTCACCTGTAAGACTGAATATTGGGATCTGGATATGGGAGTATATTCTAAGATGGGACACGCGATTGAGTTTAAGTACTTAAGACATTAATCTCGTATCTCTGAACAGTTGAACTTTGTGTGAGAATTTAAGTGGATCATTATACTGACAATCTAAGTGAATTGTTTAGAACTTAAAATGTTTAAAGCTTAACGGTGTTGGTGATTTGTCTCAAAAACTGATTTGATCCTCTTACACAAACTCACAAAAATATTATATGTAAATATTTCTTTACTGCATTTCATTCCTGTTATATCAAAAATCCAAAAAGATTTTCGGTGTGTTTTAGCATAAATTTTGAAAAATTCAAATAAAAATAAAAATTAGACAACTGATGTTGAAAAACTGATTTTCAAAATTCCGAGTGCTGAACATGATGAACAGGTTTGGGAAAGTTTTGTTTGAAAGATATTTTGAAATGAAAATTGATATACATGCAAGTGGTTCATCAGAAATTAATATGATAAATCATTGTGCTTGATTCTTGAAAATGATGTGTTAAGTTTGTGTTTACAAGTAGATAGCAGGGTTTCTAAATTTGTTATATCTTATCTTTTATGAAACTTATGTTTTGGGTAGAGAATTTGCAGGTAAGCCAGGTTGCAATTCTAGAACCTGTGAAAGCCAGACTATGATCCCAGCATTATTCAAGGGGGAGTCTGCTAGTAAGATCAACATCCGAGGGGAAGAAATGTTGAAGAATAGAGCCAGGAATTCGATTCTGGAAAATGCAATAGAGGGAGATTACCTGAAGAAGAAATTGGAGTGAGACAAGAGTCAGATCGAGATCCTGAAAGCCCAAAGACTGTTAAAGATGAAGATGTTGAAGACTCGACACTTAAGACTCGTCAACATCCGAGGGGGAGTCTGTTGGTGCATACGTCTGTCGACTTCATCTTGTATCGAGTCTAGTATTAGAATTATTAGATCAGGGCGCGTTATACGAGAAAATAGGAAAGTTTGGATGGTGTTTAAGCTAATTTCGCTTGAATGATGTAATTCCGCTTGAAATGACATTTGACACTTTCAAGCGAAATTAACTTTGTTAATTTCGCTTGAACTGACAACTGCCATCTTTAAGCGGAATCAGATGTCTATATAAACCACCCAAGCGAAATCATTTGTAACTTTCGTCATTCCGGTACCGAACTGCTGCCGACGTGTCATTTGATCTGTAAAGTTGTTACATTTGACACTTTCAAGCGAAATTAACTTTGTTAATTTCGCTTGAACTGACAACTGCCATCTTCAAGCGGAATCAGATGTCTATATAAACCACCCAAGCGAAATCATTTGTAACTTTCGTCATTCCGGTACCGAACTGTTGCCGACGTGTCATTTGATCTGTAAAGCTGTTATTTTCAATAAACAAGACGATTAATAGTGAAACAAGCTGTTTTTCATGTCTGTTTCTTAGTTTCCGCCTCTGAAACAGACTAGAGCTCTTCTGAACGACTCGTTTGGGTCATAACTCGATCCTACAGTTGCGCTGTAGGTCAATGGCCTGCAGTGCAGACGAAGTAACAGATGCATAAGAGGAAGCATCTGAGTCGGTATCAGCATCAGAAGAAATATCGATCACCGAGACCACCGGTGATGCAATGTCTAAGATAGCCACATCGTGAACTTCTCCGTCTCCCAAATCAGCATCCATGTGATCCACCGGAATCACTGGAACGATGTCGTCGTCATCGTCGAGATCGACGATAAAAGGAATGTTATCAAGAGGAGCGACGTCAAAGGGTA
Source organism: Helianthus tuberosus (assembly GCA_030545235.1). Classification (NCBI taxonomy): domain Eukaryota; kingdom Viridiplantae; phylum Streptophyta; class Magnoliopsida; order Asterales; family Asteraceae; genus Helianthus; species Helianthus tuberosus. The sequence continues at coordinate 28,258,978 of CM060420.1, read as the reverse complement.
TAATCTCTACCACATGTTCACCCTCCGGGTGACCCAAAATAACTATATCGTTGAGTATAAGAGGGATTGCTAACACATCATCATCGATGATCTCGCCTAGAAGTGCGAATGGTTGGAAGTCGTCCATGTCGCTGTCAGATGTAGAGGCGCTATCAGATAAGATGACCTGAACCTCCGGCACGTAGTCATCGTCGGATACAATCTCCATAGGGTCTACGTCATCGTATACATTGCTACCTTCAGATGAAGACATGGTGACCTGCGAAATAAGTTGTTCGACACGTATGATTATTTGTTACTTTACATATATACACGAAATGTATTTTTCACATAATGTTCATTTTAAGTTATCCTAATTGAGTTGTGTGGATTAACTTAAAGTTGCATGTCTACCATTTAGATGACTAAGACACTAATGTCCTTGCTTGATTTGTATGAGATGAATTCTTGTTGAAAATGGACCATGAAAAATGTTTATGCAAATGAAAACATTTGTTTGTGTTTAAATGGTTTTCGTGAGAGATCCCTAGTGATTGTAGACTTTGACTCGAGAAAGAATCCTGGTTCACTACAATCGATGCTCTGATACCAAACTGTCACACCCGCTCATAGCGGAAGCGCGAGGTGTGATCTGTATGGTTTTCATTGCATAAATATCGATGTACATGAACAAACTATATGAATAAAACATACTCCATTGCCATTACATAAGTGTTTCAAAAGATTACAACATAAGTTTAGTGTGTCGGTTACAAACCATTAACATAAAAGTAAAGTGTTATTGTTTCATACATCAACATGAAAATAAACTACTAAGGTTTTAACCATCATATTTCCACAAAGAGGCGGAATATAATAGTTAAACCCTCCAAAAGATGGCATGGAGTTCTGGTACTTGTTATCTTGACTGAGAAATCCCGACATGGTCCGTTAATTCCCTGAAATACACGTTAAGTTTGGAAAACATCAACAAAAGTTGGCGAATTCATGCAGTTTAGTTGTAAAAGATGTATTTAAAATGTAAGTTGTAGTATGTAAAGCGTCAATGAAATCGTTGATCATTAATGTTTTGCAAGGACATTAATATGTGTGACAAAAAAGGAAGCAATCCAACCCTAGACAATTTTTATGTCGACTCCTATCGACTGGGACACAAAAGCACTCTTCTGTATGGGTCCACGACCAAGAGTGGGGCTTGCCAAAACCCATTAGATCTAACCACTTGTACCTAGGTCCAAACTGGATTAATGGTGCTTAGATGTATAACCCTAATTCGCACATGATCTAAGGTGTTTCATTCCCTAACTTTAACATACGATTGAACATGTATCTTCCCCGATAGTTGTAAAGTTGTAAAACATTTAAATGAATAGGGGACATGAACTCACAGAATTGCGTCTGTAAATGGTGAATATTTGTATTCCTCACGTGCGATTGTCTTGTACTGTATCACAACCTACAAGGGTTCTATATCTATTAGACACATCGGTCTTTGTAATGACTCTTGTACAAGTCTTTGTTATTTGTTGAACATTGTATTAGATGTACGAATTGTTAAACTTGGTATATATTTCATCAAATATATGTGTAAGTAATCTTGTATTTTGTAAGTTATATAGTCGGATCTAGTCCTCTTGATTTCGTGTCTAATATGTATCAATTGTATACTTGAATTTCCAAACATGGTGTCATTGGGCTTAGCCCAAGAATTAATGTTATTGGGCCCAAATAGTGTTGGGCCTAAATAGTGTTGGGCCTAAATAGTGGTGGGCCTAAATAGTATTGGGCCTAAATAGTATTGGGCCTAAATAGTGTTGGTCCTAAATAGTGTTGGGCCTAAATAGTGTTGGGCCTAAATAGTATTGGGCCTAAATAGTGTTGGGCCTAAATAGTATTGGGCCTAAATAGTATTGGGCCTAAATAGTATTGGGCCTAAATAGTATTGGGCCTAAATAGTATTGGGCCTAAATAGTGTTGGGCCTAAATAATAGCCTAAATAGTATTGGGCCTAAATAGTATTGGGCTTAATATTATTGGGCCTTGGCCCATATGTTTGGTATTGGGCTTAGCCCATGAGTTTATGTTGTTGGGCTTAGCCCATGTGTTTTGATAAGCCCATTATGAAGTTAAGCCCATTTGTTAAAAGATAGCCCATTTGTAAAAGATAGCCCATTTGTATAAACATAGCCCATTTGTATAAACATAGCCCATTTGTATAATGATAGCCCATTTGTATAAACATAGCCCATTTGTATAAACATAGCCCATTTGAAAGTATAAGTCTTTCATTTTTATAAAAATATTTTTATAAAATTCACTAAGTATACATTTTAGTTAATAAAAACATAATAGTTTTTATAAGTTTCAAAATGTCCGAATTTTGTTAATGGTAACGTAATTTTGGTGTCCGCGTCGAAAGATCGCCTAAATGTCGCAGTAAGTCCTCGGATTGGCGATATGTTCATAGGTTCGTCCGTCGTCCGATTTGGCCATAATTTGTATCCAATTATTCGGATCGTCCGTAACTCGTTTTTAAGGCGTATCTATATGAAATCTTGTAAGACTTTGATTATTATGTATCATGTGTTCATTAACACCATTGTAATCAAGTTCCTATCTTTGATATATATAACTAATACATCAAGTAACACATAGCACTTAAGTTGTTAAATTAATCAAATATATATTTTCTCAAAATATATATTTATAACTAACTTTGTTTTTATAAAAACCATTCTTTAAATCTCTTTAATCTTGTAAAGGTTTAGCCAAAAATGATGGTTTTGTTAACATATAATTTATAAGGAAATTTGGCCATATAACCTTTGTATTTTCAACTTTACCATGTTTAATCAAACATATCATTTTCTTTTCAATTCAACATCAATTTACTCATAACTTTCATAAACAATACCCATGAGATTTATAACATAACCTCATCAAGATGATCTCAAAATCATGTAGGATTTTTGGTATGATCCTTTCATATGTTCATTAGTTCAAAAACCAAGTTTCATTCTAGTTTTAACAACTTTTATAAAAATCTCATGTTGTATGTTACTTTACTTATTTTTTTATAATCTTGTAAAAGTCTTGTTTTTAAATAAAAACCTTAAATAATTTAACTACACCATAAATTATGATCATCCATTTATCTTTTAAGTTTAACAAAAACCCTTTAACATATTCATGTATACTTGTTAGATCATATTTTTAAAACATTATCTAACAAGTTATTCATATCATAATCATCATAACAAGATCAAACATGCAAATAACAAGTCTTAGATCACAACATAAACAAATATATATCATGATTATTATTTTTCTTCTTTGTATTTTCATGTTTATTATGTATGATTATTTTGTTATCTCCAGTTATATTAACAATCATAACATACACAAGTATGAAAATAAGAGATTTAGAAGCTCACTTCTAGCACTAGGATAGGGATGATCTAAGTGATGATTGAGAGCTAAGAAGATGAAGATCTTGGTGATTGAAGGTTCTTGAGTGGATGAAAGAGTGTCATTTTTCTTGTAAGTGCTTTAGATCTTCTTATGTTCCATAGAAATCCATCTTGATCATGAAGGAGGTGATTAAAAAAAATGGGTTTTTGAAGGTGTTCTTGGTGAAATGGATGAAGATGATGAGAGAGTTTGTGTATGAAAGTGAAGGTGTAAAATGATGGGTAAAGTGCTAGTAAACTTAGTGGTTAAGTGTTATAATTAATCATCAACCTCATCCACTTGCAAGCTAAGATAAATATCTTAGATATTTAACACATAAACAAGGGGTGTGGGACCCCTTGTTCACGGTCACAACATGGGGGGGGGGGGGGGGGTCTTAGATGGTTAAATGTGTTAGTAATTTTTAAGGGTTCAAATTGAAATAAAAAGGTTAAGTGTTTTGGTGTTTAAGTTTTTGCAACTTTACAAGATGGTTCATGACATAAATTGATCATAAACTAGCTTTATTTGGTCAAAAATAATATTCACTAGTTTGCCAAATATGTCAAATTATAGTTCGGATAGTTGTTGAGTGCTCGTTCCGCAAGAAGATAGTCGAAAGATTAACTTATGAAAGTTGTAGGGAAAAATTCAATTATGTATATAAATGATATTCCCTATGTATTTTTATATGAAATTTGTGTTTAAACAACACTTTTGCATCTTGTAATAAAAATACTAATGCTGAATTTTGCGGAAAATTATTGAAATGGTAACTTTTAGCGCTTTTCGGGCAGTTTCTAGTGCTACCGGACATTGGGAAAGTATTAGACCAAACCCTTGCATTTCCAATTAGGGTTTAATGTATATTTTATGTTGGACTTTCGTCTGAGTCCTAAAGATGTCGTTTAGATGGTTTCTGCAGATCCTGAGTTTTCGTCAGCACGCTAGTTTACTAGGTACTACTCTAGTTGTTTCGATGCATTGTTTACACTGTTTCAAATGTATCCAATAAAAATGAATAATGTGCATCATAAATGAATATTCCATGAGTGTTCTAAGATGTATATCATGTAATCATGTAGTTTGAATATTCAAAACACATACTTGTATAATGTAAATCATTGCTTTAAATGTACGTAAATTACCCGAAAGTGGCAGTTGTCACAGTCTAAGTCTGCATCTGAGATTCGTTCCTTCTTGGGATTGGCGGGTTATTACCGCCGATTCATCTCGGATTTATCAAAGATCGCTATTCCTTTCACTTCGTTAACTCAGAAAGTGAAACCTTTTGCTTGGGGACCTGAGCAAGAGGAATCTTTTCAAACCCTTAAGAATCTGCTTTGTAATGCTCTCGTACTTGCTCTCCCTGATGGGAATGATGATTTTGTGGTATATTGTGATGCCTCGAACCGTGACCTTGGCTGTGTGCTCATGCAGCGGGACAAGGTCATCGCTTACACCTCTCGACAGCTCAAAATACATGAGAAAAACTATACTACCCATGATTTAGAGCTTGGCGCAGTTGTTTTGCGTTAAATATTTGGTGACACTACCTATACGGTACTAAGTGTGTGGTTTTCACTGACCATAAGAGCCTGCAACACATCTTTAACCAAAAGGAACTGAATATGCGTCAGCGACGATGGGTAGAGTTGCTTAACGACTATGACTACGAGATTCGCTACCATCCTGGCAAAGCGAATGTCGTGGCCGATGCTCTTAGTCGTAAGACTCATGTTAGTAGCATCCGATGTTTACAAATCACTAGCGATCTTCATGCTTGTATTCATGAAGCTCAATACTCGTCAGCCAACGAAGGTAGTTTAATCGTCAAAACACGAGGTGCTTCGATTGACCAACTCGAAACGAAGTATGATGGACTTCAATACTACCTCAATCGCATCTGTATGCCAGATCGTGACAATCTTCGTTAGTTCATTATGAATGAAGCTTACAAATCCCGATACTCTATTCATCCTGGTGCTGATACGATGTACCATGATCTGTGTATGACTTATTGGTGGCCTTGTATGAAGAAGGAAATCGCCGCCTACGTCTCGAAGTGTCTTACTTGCTCAAAGGTCAAAGCTGAACATCAACGTCCTTCAGGTCTTCTAGAACAACCCGAAATCCATGTTTGGAAATGGGATAGCATTGCTATGGATTTTATAACTAAACTACCTAGAATACCTTCCGGTCTTGATAGTATATGGGTAATCATTGACCGTTTGACCAAAGCAGCCCACTTTCTTCCTATTTGTGAAGATTTCAAAGTGGAGAAACTTGCTCGAATCTAAACTGATGAAACCATATGTCGTCATGGTATACCCATTGACATTATCTCTGACCGTGATGGTCGTTTCACTTCACGTCTTTGGCAAACTTTTCGGTCTGCTATGGGTTCTCACTTGAATCTTAGTAGCCTTTCATCCTTAAACATATAGACAGACTGAATGCACTATTCAAACCCTAGATGATATGCTCCGTTCTTGTGTCATCGACTTAGGTGGTAATTGGGATGGACATTTACCATAGATCGAATTCTCGTACAACAACAACGACCATTCCAGTATTAAGATGGCTCATTTCGAAGCTTTATATGGTCGCAAGTGCTGATCTCCTCTTAGTTGGCATGAGATCAGTGACATGCAACTTACTGGCCCTGAGATCATTCAAGAGACGACAGATAAGATTCTTCAAATCCGCGATAACTTGATCAAGGCTAGGAGCAGACAAAAGGGTTATGCTGACAAAAGGCGTAAGCCTCTGGAATTCAATGTTGGAGACCACGTCCTACTCAAAGTATCTCCCTGGAAAGGAGTGATACGCTTTGGTAAAAAGGGAAAGCTTGCCCCTCGCTATGTGGGTCCTTTCAAGATACTCAAGAGGATTGGCAAGGTGGCTTACCGACTCGATTGCCTCAAGAGCTTAGCAACGTACATCCGACGTTCCATATCTCTAATCTCAGGATGTGCTTAACAGATGAGGAACTTCAGGTTCCCATCGAAGACTTGCAAATAAAATAGACCCTTCATTTTGTGGAGAAACCGGTCGAAATCATGGACCGAGGAACCAAGCGGCTGAGGCGTAGCAAAATTTCCATAGTTAAGGTGCGATGGGAAGGAAAACGCGGTGCCGAATTCACTTGGGAACTCGAGAGTGAAACGAAAGCCAAATACCCACAACCCTTTACTCGGTATTCCTCTTAGATTTTGGGGATGAAATCTCCTAAAGGATGGGAGACTGTAACGCCTTCCGTTTCGATGCTTCCTTAATTCTAGGCAGGTCTTGTTGTACTTCCTATTTGGTTATGCTTTTACATTTGAGACGATCGATCATAATGAGGAATGAACTATTTGAATCTTAATTAAGTTAAACTATGTGAATCTTTTACTGTACTGACGCTTTTGTGATGTTTTCTTATATGAACGATGTGAATCTTCACTCATGTGATACTTTTATGAGCAATATGACTCTTGACTCTTGATTCTCGACTCTTGTGAGACTTTATATATGAATGAGGTAAATCTTGACTCTTGTAATGCTAGAAACTTGACACTTGTTATACTTTGATACTTGATAAACGAGAGACTAGTTTTAACACAAATCTGAAACACAAAGTTACTCTTGTGATTGGATACCTAGAGGAATGGTAATGCTATAACAATGATCACTCACAATAATACGCAACGCAACACTTAATCTCGCTCGCAAAACGAACCAAAGTCGGAAAACTAACAAACGTGAGTCGGCTGTCCGAATGGACATCCGATCGCCTGCACTCCTCCACCGACTTTACCCATTCGACTAGCTTTGCCACTGAGCCTTAACTCTCCCATTCTACCTCACGCACTCTCAGTCACTTAATCAAGATTCAAGGCCATTCGGTAAGTGTTTCTCCTAAAACCTTGTACAACTTTCATCATTTATCACTTCTACACCATATCCTTCAACAAAATCACACAAACACTTCAAATTTTTCTTGAAAACCAACTAATTTAGACCTCTTGAAGGTGGTTTCCACTCGGTTGCTTATGCAAACTGTGGTGGAGCACCGTTTGGTGCTAGATCTAGTGGATTTTCACAACTTTTATACAAAATCTAAAGGATTATCACACTTTAACACCAGATCTGACGGAATTTCACATGTTTCCAGCTTAGATCTGATAAACACCATGTTTTACAAATGATTTTCCGGATTTCTTTCTGATTTATGCAAAACCTTGGTGAAATCAGGCTCAAACAGACTCTCGACTCGATCTTTAGTCAAGAGTCGGCTTGAAAACTGAGTTCCACCAGAAAACGGGCCGATTGACGGGTCCAAACATGAATTCCCAGTAGAAACAGCTCGTCGGTTCGAAAAGGGGTGATACCCATCCGATCGAACGAGTTGGGTTTGGTATGTTTCCGTTGTTTGACACGTCATAACATCGTGTTCGTTAACTCAAAACTTAGAAATTTTACAAAACTTCACTCACTGACCATCTGTTCGAATGGCCATCCGATCGGATGACCATTCGCCCAGATGATCTGATTATGATAACACTTGTTTGTTTTACAGGACACTATGATCAAAACATTGAAAACTTTAACAGTTCACAAATACACACTATTCGAATGGTCATCCTTCTAGATGACCATCCACCCAGGTAGTCTGTCAGACACTTTAACTCGACTTTCGCACCATTCAACACTTTTTTCCCAACCGGGTCAACACTTAGAGGACTTATGCTCTGTTCCCAGTACGCATGCTGATCCAACGCACCCTTCGATCCAACCCTACCATGTTTAGGATTTTAAGCACCCATTGTGAGTATACTTGATCCCTTTTTGCTTTAACACTTTTGGGATGCAACATGCATTCTATATCAAAAACACTTGACACTTGAAACTTATTTAAGACTTGCTCTATCCGCATTAAACATGAAAACATGATACTTGTGAAACTTTAGACTTTTATGCTATGTGAACGTTTGATTCTTATGTGTAACTCGCCTTAACAATTGTAGCGCTATAGGGGTAACGCACCTCTCCTTGAGTCTTGGGGAGTATTGTTAAGTTTTGATTCTTTTACCTCCTCTTCAATGCGTTGAAGTAGAAAAGGCACGTTAACGCGTTGGAAACTGGGGTTATCATATGAACCACGTTAACTAGCATGTGGGTACTTGTGATATTTTCTCATGTTGGATATGAGTTTTAAAACGTTCAAACTATTATGCTATGTATTCAAACTTGTATGCTCACCAACATTTTTGTTGATTTTATTTTAATACATGTTGCAGGTTGATAGTAGCCGAGGATCAAGAAAACAAGCTATGATGATGCTTAGAAACTCATCTAAGTTACTTAGACAAATTTTGAACAATATTTGAATGATTATGTGTTTTGATACATTATGTTGATTGTGGAACGTGTTTGACATTTTCAGACTTATTTATGAAATTTTGATTAATCTATATCGAAACAATAGTGTTGTGGATTCTCTTGAACAATCTGATTCGCTTAGTGTCATGCCCCGATGTTTCCGCCATTGGTTGGGGTGTGACAGATTGGTATCAGAGCCATAACTATAAGGAATTCGTAAAAGTAGGAATGTTTTGCCTTGGTCTATAGTTCTAGGAACTTGTCTCTTATTTGCTGTTTAAAACTTATGCATTCTACCGTACATGCTTCCTAGCAATACTTCCTTGTTAAACTTACATGCCTTTCCTAAGGCTAAAATAATACACACTTGGATGCTTTTGAAGACACTCTTGCATCGTAATCGAAACGACTCATCAAAACAGGGGTGATTCCCGCCTTTGGTGACGAGTTTCACTCAGCTAAACTTTGTATTTTGCACGAAATTTACCTTCAAGTTAGGGGTGATATCTAAACCTTGAAGGAAATTTCCATCTCTTATTCTAATGGTCTTATCTTTTGATAAGTACCAGCCATATTAGGGTACGATGTTACCAAGTAGAGGTGAAACTCGCATCTTGATAACTAGTCCCACCCTTTGATTTTCAGTCTCACCAAAGTCTCAAATTTCCCAATCGATAGAGGACGTGTAGTAACCGAAAGGACAAATATCATAGGCCTAACATCGATGAACGTATTTATCTAAGTAGGCCAAGGCATGATACCTTAATTCGAAAGGGGCTCGATTTACTTTGGTTAGTCAATGTTTCTCTACCTGAAACAATCCTATGTTTTATGAGCCTATCCTTTATGCTACCTCGATTTACATGTGGTTTTATACTTGATACTCTTTTCGTTTTGAAACTGTTACATGAATCGCACTATCTCCGCAATCTAAAAGCAATAATAATAATAATAATCTCTCAGGAACAAACTAAATTTATGATGCTTTATTCATGTTATACTATGGGAAACCTGTTGAACGTTTTATGCTGTGTGGAACAACTTGATTAAACTGTGTGAAACATTATGAACGCCCTGTTATGTGTGAAACAACTTGAGTCTTTTATGCAATCATGCGAAACTTTATGCTATGCTACGTGTTCGTGAAACTCTATTAATTAAACAAAACATTATGATCAAGTCTCACCCGATCCTTACTCTGACTCTTTAGATGTCGTCAAGTCGTCTCTCTAACCCAAACAAGAGGTCAAAAGCCAACACTTGGAAGAAGATGATGTCTTATATGGCTGACCAGATTGCACACATTGTTCCCAAGATTGTCACTCAAATCCAGGGATCAAACACTCCTCCCTCCTCCGTTGACTCGAAGGCGGTCCAACCTAAGCCCATGAGCTTCAACTACAAACACTTTGTCTCCTGCAACCCTAAGTCTTTCACGGGCAGTGAAGGGGTGACTGCAATGCTGGAGTGGTTCGACAACACTGAAGTTACTTTCATTAACAGTGAGTGCCCTGAGCATCTAAAGACTAGGAGTGCAACCGGTGTGTTTCTGTTGGTCCCTTGTAAAGGATCTGTTCGTCAGGAACTTAGATGAATCGACTTTGACTAATGTGCGGAATCCATTTGATCAAATCATAGATGTACGGCAAAGTATTCAACGTTTAAACACCGTCTGATCTTTCTATTCAACTGTTATGAAAGTACAAAAGCGCCTGTAGAAGTCAGACTTGACAGAGTTCTCCCTAGAGTCAAAAGTTCTAAATGACATACCCGGACAGGGTATTTATAGGCAACTCAGGAACATGGTTAGTGCTGACCGTACGGGCGACATTGCTGTCCGAACGGATGAGTGCTGACCGAACGGATGAGTGCTGACCGATCGGATGGCCCATCCGATCGGGTGACACTGGTCAACAAAGTCAACACTTTACAATCCAGTCCCATTTCCTGAGTTGTTGTTCTATCTAACATACATACATTACATAATTGTTTACAAAGAACACAAACATACAAAATATGACTAAATGCTGACGGAAGCTACAGACGTATGAACTAACAGACTCCCCCTCGGATGTAGCTGTAGTTCCTTCCAGCATAGTCTTCAATTCTTCCTGTTGCGCCTTCGTTCTCGCACTCTTTGTCTTCTCTTTTCTGCTTTTTCCTCTAACATTATTCGCCTTATATGCCTGCCTTCATCGATCCACCATTTTCTGTAAACCGGATCACCGTCACGCTTCCGATCCCATTTGGGAATCTTGTTCTCCTCTTTCTCGATTGGCGTCTGATCTGTTGGTATCGACTTTCCCAATTTGCGTTTGCCAAGCTCAGCTGCCCTATCAGCAATCTTCTTAAACTTCTGGTTGTGCTTGTATCTTTTCAGGAATTCATCAATCTCAAGATCTCTCCATTTTGTCTTCCATTATCTTCCTGAGTTGATGTCTTGGGCAAAACACACATCCACAATTGTTTGATACTGCAACGCTTGTGTCACACCCTGGCTTTGTGGAAGCGTGGTTAATTTGGTGTGACTTCTTAATACCATAGCTTAACCATAACAAAGCTATATGAAATAAAACCATTCAAGATCATCCATTCGATTTAAGTTTTAAAAACCAAATACAATAACATTGTCTTAACGGAAGCACAACCTAACGACATAAACATTGTTCAACAAACATTACATAAACATAGCTTAAGGACTGTGACTTGTCCAGGAAAGAGTCACATTCCCTAAACCCGGATGACCTCGTAACTAGTGCAGCGGGAAAACGTGTCATACCGCGCCAGATCCTTTAATCCCCTGAAATACATGTAAGTTGAAAAATCAACAATAATGTTGAGCGAGTTCATGTGTAAGTGAGTAAATAAACCTTTGTAAGTATAAAAATCCTGGTATGTAGCACATAAGGGAATTGAGATCACCAATGGTTTGCAAGGCCACTGATATGTGTGAAGTGCAAGTAGGGAGACTCAAACCTAGCGGATTTATGCGTTGGGCACGAAGTCACCCCGAGGTCCGTTTCTAGTTTGGCCTGGGGCTGGGCTCGCTACACCCAGATAGATCTACCGCTCCTGTACCTCGATCCTACCATGAGGACTAATGGCCTCATGTTGCTCCTACCCACTCACATGATCTAAGTAGTAAACCTCCTTACGCTAATCATACCATGCATAAAGTACTCGTAATCAAAGTAACATGTATTTCACCCCCGCAGTTTAGAAAACTGAAAACAGTTAAGAGAAAAGGGGGACATGAACTCACAGTGGTGCGTCTCTACCAAGTATACCTCCAAATCAAGCAGCTGTGTGACGACCTACACGTACTAACTCTATTAGACGGACGGCCGTGCCTTAGCTTTAAGGTTTAAGTTTTTGGGAAATAGTTAGGCAACTATTTCGTGTTTATATTTTTGTAGATACTTGGTAATTATTCTCCTTCCCAAGGATGGGGGTTTTAATACATGCGTGTTCGTAACATTCGAATTACACTATTAAGTCTCACTTAATATATTTTATTTCTAACTCCAAAATATAAATATTCTTCTCAAAAATATTATATTTTAATACATGTGATTCTCCCAAAATAATACTTAGTAATATTATTTTTACTCTAAAAATAATATTTACGTAGTTCACAAAATAATCATAAACATTTACACAAGTGATGTTGTGAAAAATATATATTTACTAAATACATATATTTATCACGTTTTATTTTGTGAAATCCCACCTCCGATATTTTGTAAATAAGTCGTGGCGAAACTTATACTTTGAAAACATGTCGAAAAGTATTTCTAACACTTGTAGTGAAAATATTTCTAGGTGTTAGGTTTTTGGAAAAATTTCGCCAGAGTTTCCTCTGTAACTGGAGGTGGCCACGCTTTTAAGCGTATCATTTTCTTTTATAAATCAAACCAACAATCTTCTTATTTAACCAAAACAATGTCCGAAACAACAACTAGTCAATAAATATGTAAATCGCAAGAATCTCATGAACTTGTAGTTTTTCCAAAACTTATTATGTAAATCCCATTACTTTTAGTGGATATTTATATAAATCAATCCGGTTTCGTAAAAACCTTGTTTTCAAAGAAATTCCGTCTTTACATCTTCTTGTAAATTTTAAAAATAGTTATTTTGTCGAAACTTTGTGCTACACAAGTGTTTACGCACTTGTGTGTTCTAAAAATCCTTCTTGATAATGTAAGATCCGTCTTTAGAAAACATGATTTCTTTGATACTTGGTTCTTTGAAAATACCGTTTGTAGATCCATAGATCTACTAGTCTTAAACACTATTTCACAAGTAAAATCTCCTTTACACAAGTTCATGATTCGTGTGTGGTAGAGTTTCATCATTTAACCCTTGTTACTTCCAAAACAACCTTATGTCATGGTCCATGATCATGACCATCCCGGGTTAAATGACGATCCGAGCTACCACAACATAGATCGGGTCCAAATAATTACACAAATCAATTACTACAAGATTTACACGACTTATGAGCTTTTAACCATCATTACAAGCATTTTTAGTAAACTTTTGTGTGTCATTTTGTAAGATTACGAGTTTTAACCGTTACAAATCATATTAACCACTTCAAAATAGTTTGAGAGGGTGATTTTAGCAACTTACTACTAGCTCGAGGCTAGGGAAGAATCTAGACACAAAATAGGTGGATAAAAGCAATAGAGTGAGGTCCTTCGCCTTCCGAATGCACCAAGCCTCCTTGTATGAGATCCTTAACGCTAGAATGATCTTGGAATGTGATGATCAAACTCGAAAGATGATGGATGGTGGTGGGGTGCTCTCGGCCGAGAACCAAAGAGAAAGAGAGAGAGTTGTGTTGTGGGTTTGTGTGATGGAAAGTGATTAGTGGTTTAAGGTTAGAACTTATAGGCAATTATCAAGAGTATTAACCAATGGTCCCTATGTTGTCTAGATATTAGACAATGGAGATTTGTTTAATCAAAATAGTACAATGGGTGGTCACATAGTGACCGAGTTCGGTCAAGGGGGGGGGGGGGGGTCCTTGGTTCGATTTCAACTAGATAATTAGGATATAGTTGTGTTAAGTTAGTTAGTTTTAGGGATTAACCCGGTTACTAATGTGTTGTAAGTTGTGACGGGTGTTAGGGTATTCGGGGACCCTAACTGGCTCAGAAAAAGATAAATAGTGTTAGTGGCAATATTTTCATGTTCCGGGTATAGTCCGGTTGTTCGGTTGGATAGTAATCCGTTAAAGCGTTAAACAAGCTTTAAAGTGTCGTTAATACCCTTTTTAGTGACACAACCTATTCCTCCAAAGTGTCGGGAATATTTTCCTCATGTTTTGGCACTTTATTGAGTAGCTAGATGCTAAATTGTTTATTAAAGTGCTGAGTTTTTGTGCTTAGAGCACGTTTTAGGCACATCCAGTCATTGTAACTTATTCCTAGAGACGCAGTTCTACAACCCTTGTATCCCTACACTCACCACTAGTGTAGTAAAAATATTTCTGGCTCATACAGTCCTTAGAGGCAGTGTCTGCCTGATGCTGGCTTTATCAGCATGTTCAATAGGTTATCCGTTTATAGTGCTACTGTGCTTTTCGTGCATCATGTTTGTCACTAAGGTTCAACATGTAAGTAATGTAGTGACGGTAAGTAAAGTATGATGCAGGTATATGCATGTATCAGAAATCAAGTAGCAGTTCATCAGTAATTTCAAACAAGCACAATAATTAAGCAGTAATTAATTGTTAATTAAGTCGTACGGATACCTGGTTTAGTGAGGGTTGTCACATTCTCCCCTCGTTAGAAAATTTTTGTCCCGAAATTTTAAGTTCTGCTTGTAGACGCCGGGTTCTTAGGAAATAGGTGGGGGTATTTCTCTTTCATCCGGTCCTCACGCTCCCAGGTGTATTCAGGACCATGTCTGGCATTCCAACGAACCTTGACGAGCTTGACACTGCTCCGGCGGGTCTTGTTTACTTTCCAATCCGTAACCTCAACAGGTTCTTCAACGAAATGGAGCGTGTCGTCCACATGAATCTCGTCGATGGGAATGGCGATGGTATCTTGAGTTGGACTTTTCTTCAGGTTGGATACATGAAATGTATCGTGAACAGAATGGAGTTCAGCAGGCAAGTCCAGCTTGTACGCTACTAGCCCTATTCTTTCCAAAATTCTGAAAGGACCAATGTAGCGCGGATTTAACTTTCCACGTTTTCCGAAGCGTGCCACACCCTTCCAGGGTGAAACTTTCAATAAAATCATATCTCCAACTTGGAATTCCATGTGTTTCCGGTTTGGATCTGCATAGGCTTTCTGTCTTTCACGAGCTGCTTCGATGCGTTTTCGGATCTGCGCAATCTTGTCTGTCGTCTCTTGGACGATTTCGGGACCAACAAGCTGTCTATCACCTGCGTCAGCCCAACATAGGGGTGATCGACACTTGCGTCCGTAAAGAGCTTCGAATGGCGCGGCACCAATACTGGTGTGGTAGCTGTTGTTGTATGAAAATTCGACCAAAGGCAAATGCTTATCCCAGCTACCGCCCAAATCCATAACACACGCTCTCAGCATGTCTTCCAAAGTCTGTATAGTTCGCTCGCTTTGACCGTCAGTTTGCGGATGAAACGCAGTGCTCAGATTTAGTTGTGAGCCAAAAGCTTCTTGGAAGGATTGCCATATCCTTAACACAAACCTTCCGTCTCTATCAGAGATGATCGAGAGAGGCACTCCATGACGTGCGACGATCTCTCTCATGTATATTTCGGCCAATTTGCTCGTATTATCCTTCTCTCTGATAGGTAAGAAGTGTGCTGACTTCGTTAGGCGGTCAACTATTACCCAAATAGTGTCATGGCCTCTTGGCGTTCTTGGCAACTTTGTAATAAAATCCATGGAGATTTGTTCCCATTTCCACTTGGGAATCTCAGGTTGTTGCAGAAGTCCTGAAGGCTTCTGGTATTCGGCTTTAACCTTAGCATACGTTAGACACTTGCTAACATAAACAACAACATCGCCTTTCATCCTAGGCCACCAATAATAATCTTTGAGATCCTGGTACATCTTATCCGCTCCAGGGTGGATAGAGTACCGCGACTTGTGAGCTTCATCGAAAATAACCTTCCTTAAACCTCCAAACAAAGGAACCCAAATCCTTTTCTCAAAACATAACGTTCCTTCCTCGTTTGGTACCAGTAGCTTCTCCATCCCACGGAGATATTCTTCTTCAAGGTTTCCTTCCTTGAGAGCTTCTTTCTGCGCGGCACGAATGCGCAAGGAAAGATCGGTTCGGATGATCATTTCTAAAGCCCTAACCCTTATGGGCTTGATCCTCTCTTTTCGACTTAGGGCATCGGCGACCACATTCGCCTTCCCTGGATGATACTTTATCTCGCAGTCGTAATCGTTCAGCAACTCAACCCATCGTCTCTGCCTCATATTCAACTCCTTCTGATTGAATATGTGTTGTAGGCTCTTGTGATCTGTGAAAATTGTACACTTTATACCATAAAGGTAGTGTCTCTAGATCTTTAATGAAAATACCACTGCGCCAAGTTCCAAATCATGTGTGGTATAGTTCTCTTCGTGCACTTTCAATTGACGTGATGCATAAGCAATAACCTTTTGGCGTTGCATCAACACACAACCCAATCCTTGACGCGAAGCGTCACAGTATACCACAAAATCATCTGTACCTTCCGGTAGTGCTAAGATTGGCGCATTGCAGAGCTTATCCTTCAATATCTGGAACGCTTCTTCCTGTTTGATTCCCCAATCAAACTTCTTATCTTTCTGCGTGAGGAGCGTCAATGGTTGAGCGATTTTTGAAAAATCCTCAATGAACCTTCGATAATAGCCAGCCAAACCCAAGAATTGTCGAATCTCGGTTGGCGTCTTTGGCGCTTCCCAATTCTTGATCGCTTCGATCTTTGTGGGATCAACATGGATTCCATTTCCATTAACCACATGTCCAAGAAATTTGACTTCACGTAGCCAAAATTCGCACTTAGAGAATTTGGCATACAGTTGTTCTTTCTTCAGCAGCTCCAAAATTGCTCTTAGATGTTGTTCGTGCTCAGCCTTTGTCCTTGAATAAATCAAGATGTCGTCGATAAACACAATCACGAACTTGTCCAAGTACGGCTTGCAAACTCTATTCATCAAATCCATAAAAACTGCAGGTGCGTTTGTCAAACCAAACGGCATAACCAGGAACTCATAGTGTCCATAACGAGTTCTGAAGGCTGTCTTCGGGATACTCTCCTCTTGTATCCTTAACTGATGGTATCCAGATCGAAGATCGATCTTTGAATAAAAGCTTGAACCTTGCAGTTGGTCGAATAGATCATCGATCCTTGGCAGAGGATATCTATTTTTGATCGTCAGCTTGTTCAGCTCCCGGTAGTCTATGCACATACAAAAACTACCGTCCTTCTTCTTGACAAACAAAACTGGAGCTCCCCAAGGCGAGAAGCTTGGTCGGATAAATCCCTTGTCTAACAACTCTTGAAGTTGTGTCGACAGTTCCTGCATCTCAGACGGAGCAAGTCTATAAGGAGCCTTAGCCACAGGCGCGATGCCTGGAACTAAATCGATGCGGAACTCTGCTTGTCTTTGAGGTGGCAGTCCAGGCAAGTCCTCTGGGAAGACTTCTGGATATTCCCTCACGACAGGGATGTCTTCGATTCTTGGCTCAGCAGCCTTCTTATCCACAATGTGTGCCAGGAAGGCAACACATCCCTTCTGCAAACACTTTCGCGCTTTCAGGCAGCTGATAATTCTTAACAGCGTATCACGCTTCTCCCCGTGAACCACAATTGTTTCGTCATCTTCGGTTGGGATATGAACGACCTTTTCGTGACAAACAATTTCTGCCTTGTTGCTTGATAACCAATCGATTCCTACCACCACGTCGAAGCTTCCCAACTGGACTGGTAGTAGATCCAGAGCAAACTCACGCTCTCCCAATTCGATCACACAGCCTCTGACAACTTCATTGGCTTCTACTAACTTTCCATTGGCCAATTCGATCGAGTACGGAATATCTAATTTACTAGCGGCTAAACCAAGCATATTCTTAAATTCTAACGATACGAAGCTATAATCGGCGCCAGTATCAAATAAAACGGATGCATAGCGTTGGTTTACAGGGAACGTACCAGTGACAACATTGGGATCCTGGCGCGCCTCCCTCGCTTCAATATTAAACACTCTTCCACGGGCTTGGTTCAACTCTGGGCAGTTCCTCTTAAAGTGCCCGATATCACCACAGTTAAAGCATCCAAGTCTTTGCCCGTTTCCACCTCCATTTCCAGCTTGGTTATTCCTTTGGTTATGATTTACAGCGCCCGCTTGATTAGCATTGTTTCCTCGATTCCCATTACCTCCATTGTTTCCTTGTGGGCGATTTCCATTCCCACCCCGGTTGTTATTTCTGTTTCCGAATCCTCCCTGGCCTCCCTGGCCAGCAGAGGCCCAACAAGTGTCCTTCAAGTGGCCCGGCTTTCCACATGCTTCGCATACTTTCATACTACAATGGCCAGAATGGTGGCGTTGGCAGGTATTACACTTGGGCTGGGTGCCCATATATCCTTTTCCTTTCTTTCCATTACCAGTTGTAACCTGAGCTGGCGTGCCTGATCCTCCTTTCTTAACCACCACACTGGCGCCCTGCTTGAAGTTTGAGAACTTCCATTTGTTACCTCCTGATGACTCGACGTGAGTCTCTTTCTTCTTAGGCTTAGCATCACCGAACTTGTGCAGGCGAATAGCCTCCTCTGTGAGAGCCACGCTCAGATCAATTGCCTCAGTAATTGTCGCAGGCTTGGATAAGGTCACCATGCTTATGATTTGAGGAGCTAATCCCCAAATGAAACGTTCAATCCGCTTGAACTCCGGAGTGACCATGTAGGGTACCACATGCGATAAGTCATGGAACCTTGAACGTATTCTGCGATCTTTGGACCTTCCATTTTCAAATGCCAGAACTCAGTTTCCAATCTTTGGATTTCCGCGTGAGAGCAGTACTTTTTGCGCATAAGTTCCTTCAGTTCGGTCCAGGTTAGTGCGTAGGCAGCAGCTTCACCAAGTGTCTGTACTTGCAAATTCCACCAAGATAGGGCTCCATCCAAGAATAGCCCCGAGATATAGGTGACTTGCTGATCTAGTGCGCATTTGCTCATGCGAAGAGCAGATTCAGTTTTCTCAGCCCAACGAACAAAGGCGACAACACCTCCTGTGCCATCAAAGTTGACAGGCTTGCAGTCCAGAAACTGCTTGTAAGTGCACCCTGCACATACGTTACAACATACGATCGGCATTAGCATCTTTGCTATAGATATCCAATTAGGTCATGGTGTGTCTAAATGACTTAGTATTACCATGAGGTGGATTGTTGTTGCCATTGTTGTTTGAGCTGCTTCCCCTGGGTCCTCCTTGCGAGGCGGCGTATTGCGCGATGGCAGCAGCGATGACTTGTTGGAGTTCTGCCTCATTGGTAGGCATCGGCGTTTGACGTCTCGGCGGCATCTTCTAAAAGATGGGTTTACATCGGTCAGGCCATAATAAAGATCCCATGTTATAATACATACGCTTTATTATGATAGTAATAGTACATAACATCTCATGTTATAATCATATCAATCACACAACATCCCATGTCATAGAATATAAATAACCAAATCAAGCATCAAATATGATGAGAATACTGCGATTGCCATATATTGAGACCACATAGTAAGCGTACAAGTACATCACAGTGTCATACAACATCAGTCGACTAGGGGCTACATCACCCTAGTCCAAAAACTACATCAAATCAGTGTCAATACATCAAATACATGTCAACAAAAGTCAGAATCATAATGTAGTCTCCAAAAATGCTGTGCAGTCAAAAGCAATCGCCGTCTTCTCACCAGCGTCTACCCATACGGTACTGAAGAGCTCTACACGGATGGCGGTGGAGGAGGGGGAAAGTGAGTGTAAAACAAGCGACGCAACTGGAGCCAGTCCTCTTCCATGGCTCTCTGGGTACGCAACCAAGAAGCAACTTGCTGCTCAAGTGCCAAAAGGCGTGCAACATAGTCTGGTGGTAAAGGTCGAAAGGGCTGCAAAGGAGAGTGGGTCTGACCCTGGCACTGACACGGCGGCGGCTGGGCTCTCTCAAGCTCCTGAATGCGCTGCGTGTGTGCCTCGTGCTGGGCGACAAAAGACATCAGAACGTCCTCAATAGTATACCCCCTATGGAAGGGATGGTAGGGGTCGGTCGGTGGCATAGCAGAAGGTGACAACCAGAGAAACGGCTCACTGGTGGGATCAAAAGGTGCCACATGAAATGGAGAAACAGGGGGAAAAGTAGCAGACGATGGTATAGCAGGGATAGATACAGGTACATGTCCAAAAGGGTGAACCGAAGAACCCTCTCCAGGTCGCGCTGGAGGTGTAAACCGAGGAAATGAAAAGGAGGTATCAATGTGACGGGCATCAGTGATCTGAGGGGGAATAGGTGGAACCTCATCATCAGCAGGAATCCACCCATGCTGGGCGTGCTCATCTCGTGGGTCCATCTGTGCCCCAAAAAGTGCATGATCAAACTGTACAGGCATAGGATCATGGTGAGGTGCAACAAGAGGGTCAGCAGGTACATCAGCGATAAGTGGGGGATCAACATGATCAGCAGCAATAACATGATCGCCCTCCAACAACGGAGCATCCACTCGGTGATCATCAATAGGTGGGTCAGCAATGACAGGCTCAATAATAGGTGCGTCAGCATGAACTGGGTCGTGCTCAAACGCAGGGTCTAGAGCGGCTACCTGCTCAGGGGCCATGGCAGGCTCGGGGTCAACGAAGGCCATCTCAAAATCAAACTCAGGGTCGATGGGATCAACTGGGTCGACTGGATCCTCCATAGGCTGATCCATGGGTATAAACTCTATATCCTGATCTGGGTCGAATCCTGGGGGAAAGACAGGATCGGAATCCTCCACATCATCGTGGTCGAAAGCAAAACTAGGAATAGGGGCAACAGAGGATGCCTGGTCGGGATCTGATCCATGTGAGAAGTGCTGCGCACTCTGGGTGTGTGAAGGTGCGGAGGCCACAGACTCGAAAGAGTCTGGGACCGGAGAGTGAGCGGGTGACTCCTCGGCGGGAGCATCTGCGATCATCAAGAGATCACCAGCAGCAAGAAGGGCCTCGCCCTGAACATCCTCCTCTAAGGGCTCATCATCATATAGATCGACGTCGTCATCATCGTCGGCGTCGAGGAGCATATCGTAAGCAGGATATTAAGCAAGTGGTATGGGAGCAGGGATCTCCACTAACGGTAGGTCCCCGGCCAAAGGGCCATCAGCGAGCTCATCACCACCATCAGGTAAAGCAAAGGGCTGAAAGTCGTCCTCGTCCGTGCTAGTAACGTCGGATGTGTGGACCTCGTGCTCTGAAGACTCTAGGTCATCTGATACTATAGGTCTAGGTCCTGTGGTGTCTGAGTCACCTGTGCCAGAGGTGTCCATGGTGTCTGTAACATAAACACAATACGTACAAATAATCAATCATATAATCAGATAAGCACATTAGTCATCAAGTAAGCAATCACATAATTCTCCTAGTCCCACTAGCCTCCCAGCCCCCCAGACTGATCTTCCTAGTCCCACTAGCCTCCCAGCCTCTCAGACTGCTCTTCCTAGTCCCCCTAGCCAATTCTCCTAGTCCCACTAGCCAATTCTCCCAGCCTCTCAGACTGGTCTTCCTAGTCCCACTAGCCAATTCTCCTAGTCCCACTAGCCCACTACCTCGGCCTTCCAGACCGAGCCTCAGCCTCCCAGACTGAGCCTATAAATAATAAATAAAATGTGCTCAACATTTGTTTGTAAAAACGTTTTGGATCTGGACTTAAGTGGTATGCAGTAAAAATGTTTTCGTGAGAGCCCTAGTGATCATAGTCTAGACTCGAGAAAGAATCCTAGTTCGCTATGATCAGAGCTCTGATACCAAGCTGTCACACCCTGGCTTTGCGGAAGTGTGGTTAATTTGGTGTGACTTCTTAATACCATAGCTTAACCATAACAAAGCTATATGAAATAAAACCATGCAAGATCATCCATTCGATTTAAGTTTTAAAAACCAAATACAATAACATTGTCTTAACGGAAGCACAACCTAACGACATAAACATTGTTCAACAAACATAACATAAACATAGCTTAAGGACTGTGACTTGTCCAGGAAAGAGTCACATTCCCTAAACCCGGATGACCTCGTAACTAGTGCAGCGGGAAAACGTGTCATACCGCGCCAGATCCTTTAATCCCCTGAAATACATGTAAGTTGAAAAATCAACAATAATGTTGAGCGAGTTCATGTGTAAGTGAGTAAATAAACCTTTGTAAGTATAAAAATCCTGGTATGTAGCACATAAGGGAATTGAGATCACCAATGGTTTGCAAGGCCACTGATATGTGTGAAGTGCAAGTAGGGAGACTCAAACCTAGCGGATTTATGCGTTGGGCACGAAGTCACCCCGAGGTCCGTTTCTAGTTTGGCCTGGGGCTGGGCTCGCTACACCCAGATAGATCTACCGCTCCTGTCCCTCGGTCCTACCATGAGGACTAATGGCCTCATGTTGCTCCTACCCACTCACATGATCTAAGTAGTAAACCTCCTTACGCTAATCATACCATGTATAAAGTACTCGTAATCAAAGTAACATGTATTTCACCCCCGCAGTTTAGAAAACTGAAAACAGTTAAGAGAAAAGGGGGACATGAACTCACAGTGGTGCGTCTCTACCAAGTATACCTCCAAATCAAGCAGCTGTGTGACGACCTACACGTACTAACTCTATTAGACGGACGGCCGTGCCTTAGCTTTAAGGTTTAAGTTTTTGGGAATTAGTTAGGCAACTATTTCGTGTTTATATTTTTGTAGATACTTGGTAATTATTCTCCTTCCCAAGGATGGGGGTTTTAATACATGCGTGTTCGTAACATTCGAATTACACTATTAAGTCTCACTTAATATATTTTATTTCTAACTCCAAAATATAAATATTCTTCTCAAAAATATTATATTTTAATACATGTGATTCTCCCAAAATAATACTTAGTAATATTATTTTTTACTCTAAAAATAATATTTACGTAGTTCACAAAATAATCATAAACATTTACACAAGTGATGTTGTGAAAAATATATATTTACTAAATACATATATTTATCACGTTTTATTTTGTGAAATCCCACCTCCGATATTTTGTAAATAAGTCGTGGCGAAACTTATACTTTGAAAACATGTCGAAAAGTATTTCTAACACTTGTAGTGAAAATATTTCTAGGTGTTAGGTTTTTGGAAAAATTTCGCCAGAGTTTCCTCTGTAACTGGAGGTGGCCACGCTTTTAAGCGTATCATTTTCTTTTATAAATCAAACCAACAATCTTCTTATTTAACCAAAACAATGTCCGAAACAACAACTAGTCAATAAATATGTAAATCGCAAGAATCTCATGAACTTGTAGTTTTTCCAAAACTTATTATGTAAATCCCATTACTTTTAGGGGATCTTTATATAAATCAATCCGGTTTCGTAAAAACCTTGTTTTCAAAGAAATTCCGTCTTTACATCTTCTTGTAAATTTTAAAAATAGTTATTTTGTCGAAACTTTGTGCTACACAAGTGTAAACACTTGTGTGTTCTAAAAATCCTTCTTGATAATGTAAGATCCGTCTTTAGAAAACATGATTTCTTTGATACTTGGTTCTTTGAAAATACCGTTTGTAGATCCATAGATCTACTAGTCTTAAACACTATTTCACAAGTAAAATCTCCTTTACACAAGTTCATGATTCGTGTGTGGTAGAGTTTCATCATTTAACCCTTGTTACTTCCAAAACAACCTTATGTCATGGTCCATGATCATGACCATCCCGGGTTAAATGACGATCTGAGCTACCACAACATAGATCGGGTCCAAATAATTACACAAATCAATTACTACAAGATTTACACGACTTATGAGCTTTTAACCATCATTACAAGCATTTTTAGTAAACTTTTGTGTGTCATTTTGTAAGTTTACGAGTTTTAACCGTTACAAATCATATTAACCACTTCAAAATAGTTCGAGAGGGTGATTATAGCAACTTACTACTAGCTCAAGGCTAGGGAAGAATCTAGACACAAAATAGGTGGATAAAAGCAATAGAGTGAGGTCCTTCGCCTTCCGAATGCACCAAGCCTCCTTGTATGAGATCCTTAACGCTAGAATGAACTTGGAATGTGATGATCAAACTCGAAAGATGATGGATGGTGGTGGGGTGCTCTCGGCCGAGAACCAAAGAGAAAGAGAGAGAGTTGTGTTGTGGGTTTGTGTGATGGAAAGTGATTAGTGGTTTAAGGTTAGAACTTATAGGCAATTATCAAGAGTATTAACCAATGGTCCCTATGTTGTCTAGATATTAGACAATGGAGATTTGTTTAATCAAAATAGTACAATGGGTGGTCACATAGTGACCGAGTTCGGTCAAGGGGGGGGGGGGGGTCCTTGGTTCGATTTCAACTAGATAATTAGGATATAGTTGTGTTAAGTTAGTTAGTTTTAGGGATTAACCCGATTACTAATGTGTTGTAAGTTGTGACGGGTGTTAGGGTATTCGGGGACCCTAACTGGCTCAGAAAAAGATAAATAGTGTTAGTGGCAATATTTTCATGTTCCGGGTATAGTCCGGTTGTTCGGTTGGATAGTAATCCGTTAAAGCGTTAAACAAGCTTTAAAGTGTCGTTAATACCCTTTTTAGTGACACAACCTATTCCTCCAAAGTGTCGGGAATATTTTCCTCATGTTTTGGCACTTTATTGAGTAGCTAGATGCTAAATTGTTTATTAAAGTGCTGAGTTTTTGTGCTTAGAGCACGTTTTAGGCACATCCAGTCATTGTAACTTATTCCTAGAGACGCAGTTCTACAACCCTTGTATCCCTACACTCACCACTAGTGTAGTAAAAATATTTCTGGCTCATACAGTCCTTAGAGGAAGTGTCTGCCTGATGCTGGCTTTATCAGCATGTTCAATAGGTTATCCGTTTATAGTGCTACTGTGCTTTTCGTGCATCATGTTTGTCACTAAGGTTCAGCATGTAAGTAATGTAGTGACGGTAAGTAAAGTATGATGCAGGTATATGCATGTATCAGAAATCAAGTAGCAGTTCATCAGTAATTTCAAACAAGCACAGTAATTAAGCAGTAATTAATTGTTAATTAAGTCGTACGGATACCTGGTTTAGTGAGGGTTGTCACAGCTTGTTCTTTGTCTTTCTTCTCATATACAATCTTGTTGTAGAACAAGCAGTCGATATCCTTTTTCGAATAGTTAACAAGCCACATCGGATCCAGAATACTGATTCTTCGCGACTTTACTGTGGACTTGTCGTACAGAGAGATTACTGCCTCAGCCGTCATTTCATTGTACAACCACCCTTGGAATAGATCATGAAAATCTTGCCCAATAGCTCTGAGAGGCATATTCTTCAAACATCTAAGAGGCTTGATATCTAACGTTATATCTTTCTCTCCATTCTCCAACATTGTGACAATTTTCTTTGGTCTTTGAGGCTCCCAGTCAGGATATCCAACCTTGGCCTGCTGCTTTATGTAATCCCACAAATGTTGATCATGTACTTTCACCTCCAGTCCATAATAGAACTGCTTAATGTTCTTTGTCTTCACCAACTCATCTACATCCCACCACGGGAGAGTTTTGATATCTGACAAAAACTCAAAATATTGTACCCCCTGTTCCCGTCTGATGGCGTAGACCTGTAAATCTTCCAGATAACCCCATGATAAGATATCACCCCATGAGATGTCTTTGCTATGAGTGAAGTACTGAAGTGCCCTAAGAGTCTTCCTCTCTTTCGACATTACTTTGAACCACTTTTTCCTTTCTTCAGCTAATCTTTCTCTTGGGATGGTTTCTGGAACACCTTTAGTAGTAACTTTTTCAACAATCTTTCTCCTGATTTCATCTTCATTTCGATCTTTGAACATTTCCGCTAAAGAAGGAAATGTCTCATCAACTCCAGAATAGTGAAAATCAGTTTCTTCATCCGATGAATCTGAAGCGTCTTCAACAATTACATCATTGTAGTGATCAGCTTCATGAGCATACCTAGGCTCAAATACATCTTCAGATGACTGAGGTATCTCATCTTCAATATTGAACTTAAATTTTCCATCATTCAAACCCAGTTCTTCTAACATTTCTGCCCTTGATCTCTGGATCTGTATCTCTCCCTCATATTGAGCATTCAGATAAATCACAGTAGGGTTTGTGAGGAATACCTGATCAACGTGCTGTTTTCCAGATGTGGACGCTTCTTGATGATCATCATCCTCTTGTTCGTTTATCTGATCATTCAGAAATTCTTTAATTTTCTACTCAACATTAGGATTCTCAACCAGCAATCCCGATGCACCTTGATCATCATCATTCTTCTTGTCATCATTATCATCTTTCTTATCTTCCTTATCAGACTTATCGTTTTCTTCTTCTTCTTCATCTTCATCACCAATAATTTCCAAATCAGAATCACTATCAACAATTTCTCCACGAGCCCTCTTAGCTTCTTTTCGTCTTTCATCAATCTTTACTCTGCGAACAATCTCCTGAAGGCTATAATGTACTGTGGATGGTTTACCAATAAGAACAAAGTTTGGAGTCTCTTCCTCTACTTCTTCCTCTTCTCTCTACTTCAACAACAGTACTTCTTTCGCCTTTCTTTTCTTTTGAATAACAAAAACTCGACGAAGAATATCAACAAGATCAAGTGATTCAGAAGACTCACCAACTAGCACGAATCCCAGAGGATCTGCTTCAACTTCAGTCATTTCAACATCAGTTTGGCATGAAGACCCGCCAGCTTCTTGAGTTTCCTCAATAACACTTTTGTTCTTTTTGTGTGGCTTCTTCAGCCTGTCGCCTTTCTCTTTCAATTCTTCTTTCCTCAGCTCTCTTGACTTCAAGATCATTGAAAGCAGCATGAACATCTATCTTCAGGTGACTTTCCATGACCGCATATAACATGTTGAGCTGATTGTCTTTCATCACTTTATCAGCTTTCATAGCTTCCATTTCTAACTTCATCACCTTCATTTTGTTCGATGAAGCTTCACTTATTTCACTTAGAAGCTGGTTCAATGTCTGATTCACATCTTGCAGATTCTTTATCTTCACATTCAATGTAGCAATCTCCAATGTCAGAAGTTCGAACACTTGAGAGTTGTCATGAACATCATCCTTCATTTTCTTTATCGTCTCTTCTTGATCTATCAAAACCATTCTAGCTTCATCATGAGCTTTCATCAACTGTTCAATCTGCCCTTTAAAAACATCACGCTCTTCTACAGCTTTAGCTTTAGTTTTTTCAAGATCAGCAACTTTCTTTAAAAATTCTTTCACGGCTTCATTCTTGAACATGTCATAATCATCATCTGGAATATCTTCGCTATATACTCCACTTGCAGGTGGAAGCCCTCTAAATATATTTTCAAAAGATGTATCCTTTGGTTGTGAGGGTTCTGATTGAACTTGTGGTGGTGGTGGTGGAGGTGTAGCAGCTTTATAACCTGTGATTTCGACATAATCATCATCTCCTGTCTTCTTTTGAACCACAACCTTAGGTACTTCAACACTCTGCACCTCTAGTTCCTTTGGAATCTCAACACTCTGAACTTTTTCTGGTTCTTGAATCTTTGACGTTTCAACATGCTTTTCTTTCTTTCCATCTTTGTCTTTTGGTAATTCAGCACTTGTTTTCTTTTCACGTACTCTCCTCGGAATTACTCCGGGTTGAACAGCTTTACGCTTCGCCCTTTGTTTCTTTGGTTCATCAGGTATATAGGTAGAGTCTTCTTCATCCGATGCTTTCTGCTTCTTGGTAGGCTTTTTCTTCAACTGAGCTTTACCTCTACCAAGTGTTGTTGGGTCGAGCTCTGACTCTGACTTAGTAGCCTCAGAATCATCTTCACTTGAATCATCCTGAACCACACCATCAGCTTGAAAACTTTCAGGTTGAGCACTTGAACTTTGTTCTTTCTGAGCAGCAACTTCCTCATTTCTTTTCAAGTAGCTTTCAAGAGAATGTTTCAGTGCATCAACTCCTTGTTGGATAACTTCAGATGGATCTAACACTTGTTCGTCCACCAATCATTGTTGCGGATCTACAGAAGGCCCTGCAAAACAAGCATTCACAACATCATTAGAAACATTTTACAGTTTTAAGATTCTAACTGCCTTATGACTCCCCCTTTCACTATACCCTTTACTACAATCTTAGGAATAGAAACTGCGGTGACGTCTTCGGCGTTCTTTTTCTCTTTCCATCTCTCTCAAACCACCATCTGGTTTTCTTTTCAACCATCAAACTCATCTTCTCATTCTCGTTATCCGAATCACTCTTTTCATGTCTCCATTTATCATCCTCTGGAGCAACATATACTGGCCTGCTGATTTTGCATATCATTCCTTTAACTCTTCCATCATCTCCTTTGGTCACTCTTGCTATTGTATCAGTTGTCATGTTCCTCATATCCATAATATTATTTCTATTTTTCGGAGTATACTTGAACTGATCATTAATCATCATCATGATGAATCGTGGATACATGATATATTTTTCACTACCAGCTTTGATATTTTCTTTCATGTATTTTAAAAATTACTTGCGAAACATTGTAAGGCCTGTTCAGCACCAAACTAGTGACTATGTTCATGATGTAATCGGATGTCTCATCATATGCTCTTTTCCTGTGAGATAAAGAGTGTACCACACAGTGCATCATGAACCTATAAGCACTGGAAAAATTTGTTTTTAACATCCTTCCATTGATATTACCAGTAAATCCCATTCTGCACCACATTCCTTTCGCTAGACGTTCAGGAATGATGGTTGGATCATTGTCACTGTCACCTAAGCCTAGGACTCTTCTCAGATCTCCAACATTAAACTTTTTTTGGGTAAAGGGTTACCCCGGTGATTCTATATATTCACAAAACATAAACACAAGTAGTATGGAAAACCCATACTAGTTCTAACATGGGACATCCCCCCATGAAAGTAAACAAGAAAAAACGAAATTCTAACTCACAATTCAACACCCACTAGACCATAATCTAGATAAAACAAATTAAAACAAGTCAGAAAACACTAGCCACCATCGTCAAGCATCGAGTCTTCATGAATATCCCACATCTCTAGAAAGCGTCTCACTTTGTCCGTACTCTTGTATTTAGCACCCATAAGTTTATATCGAACAGTCTGAAAAATCAAAGAGATAATTACTTCTGGAGGTCTTGTTTGATTTTTAAACAGACGAGCATTCCGCTCCTGCCAAATGAAATACGCTGTAGCTGCCACTATAAGACGACTTGAAATGTTATAAGCCGATTTAGACGCCCCTCTAGATAAAAGCCAAATCATGATGTCTAACCACTTAGGATCAACCGTACCCATATTCACTTTATCCCTTACCGAACACCAAACCTGAGCCGAGAACTTGCATTCGAAAATCAGATGATCATGCGAGTCATTATTCTCGAAGCACAGTAAGCAACACATCATATTCATGTTTTTTCTTCTAGACAAATCCCACTGTAGAATCCTATCCTGAGTCAAAAGTTTCCTACGCATGATAAGCCACATAAGGAATGCATGCCGAGGAATACATTGAGAGAACCATACCACATTCACCCAGTCAACTTCCGTCTCCCTAGATCTGATAGATTGCCACACACACGAAGACGAATAGTCATTCAGTTTGTCACCATCTTTCCAAAGGAATGTATCTCTACTATTCGGGTTAATTTGCAAGTTATCAATCTGAATCAAAACAGGGAACAAATCTCGCCAAGCCGTAGGCCACTTCCAAGAGCCATTCGCCCAAACATCTTTAACCGAATCATGAAGAGAAAATCCAGCTTCATAAATAATCCGAGGAGATATGAAATTGGCCAATGGTCCGCACTCACACCAACGGTCGTACCATGCGGATGTCATCCCACCATCTCCAATCTTTGACCAAACGTGATTTCTAATAACTGGCCGTAACTGGAGGATTTTCCTCCAACTCCAGCAACACACCGAAGGAATTCTACACGCCCAAAAATTAGTATTCCTTAATCGGTTAGAGTATATCCATTGAACCCACAGAGAATCCCTCCTGGTAATAATGCTCCATACATGCGAGGCCATAAGAGCTTTATTAACATCTTGAATTCTTCGCAACCCAAGGCCTCCTTCATATTTCGGCTTACATATAGAGCTCCATGAAACCTTAGTTTTCCCTCTCTGAAAAGAACCATCTTGAGACCACAAAAAATTCCTCATTCTGTTTTCTAACTCCTTGATAACCCTAGCTGGAAGAATTAAGACAGAAGCCCAAAAAATATGCATAGATGATAAAACAGATAAAATAAGCTGAACTCTACCCGCAAAGGACAATAGCCGATTCTTCCAACTTGAAATGCGATTCTACAATCTTTCAATCAAAACACTACAATCTTTGTAAAGGAGCCTAGACGAAATCAAAGGGACTCCCAAATACCTGACTGGCAACTCCCCTTCCACAAAAGGAATAATCCCTAAAATAGCCCCCTTGACATGCTGCGGAACATTACAAAAGAAACTGGTACTCTTTTGAACATTCGGAATCAACCCAGACATACGAGAGAATTGAGAAAGCGCATTCATAATACATGTAGCCGATTTCACATCACCTCTAGCAAACAAAAACAAATCATCCGCAAAGCAAAGGTTGATAATGCGTTGACGTTGACACTTGTTATGAAATCTGAAAGACGAATCAATCGAAGAGGCTTGTTGTAACTTACACGTCAAGACTTCCATAACCAAAGTGAAAAGGTAAGGAGAAATAGGATCCCCTTGCCGGAGCCCACGTTTGCCCTTGAAGAAACCATGAACACTACCATTCACACAAATAGAATATGACGGAGTAGAAACGCAAAGCATAATCCACTTTATCATCATCTGGTTAAACCCGAAACCCAGTAACACCTCTTCAAGAAACTTCCAATCAACCGTATCATAGGCTTTTTGGATATCAACCTTAAACGCACATCTAGGAGGCCCATAATCTCTATGATAATTATGCATTAATTCCTGTGTGAGAAGAATATTGTCCGATATTTTCCTACCAGGAACAAACGCTGATTGATTTATGCTAACAATATCATTAAGAGCCACCTTTAAACGATCAGACACAATCTTGCTAATACACTTATATATAACATTGCAACAAGCAATAGGACGAAAATCCTTTACCGTAGCAGGGGTAGTCATTTTAGGCAAAAGAACAATAAGAGTATGATTTATCTCCTGAAGCAACCGACCTGTAATAAAGAAATCCATAAGAGCATTCGTCACATCAGAACCCACAATCTCCCAAGAACTCTTAAAAAAAGCCGCTGTGTACCCATCCGGACCTGGAGCTTTATCATTACCGATAGCAAACATAGCCGTTTTGATCTCCTCCACTGTAATAGGGCGAACCATACTATCAGCAACAGTCTGACTCAGACGATTCGTAAATATCTCCGGCGACAGACTCAAAGAGATATCACCTTCACACCCTAAAAACGTCTCAAAGTGATTGACCAACGCATCTGGAACGGACTCTCCTTCACAAAAAGTACCATTATTATCGGTAATACCTTGTGGGTAAAGGGTTACCCCGGTGATTTTATATATTCACAAAAATAAAAACAAGTAGTAAGGTAACATCCTTACTAGTTCAGACATGAGACAAACCTCATGAAAGTATAACAAACAGAAAACAACCAACAATGGGAACCAAAACGAAAACCAACAACTAGACACTCATCTAGACATACACGACACTAGACAAAAAGAATCAGCCATTCTCCATAATCAAGTCAGCGTCTTGAATATCCCACTTCGCCAGCACCTCCCGAACTCTAACTGTGTTCTTGAATTTAAGCCCCATCAATTTGTACCCCACGCTTTCTAAAACAGACTTCAACATCGTATCCGGTGGTCTCGCATGGTTCCTGAAGAGACGATTGTTTCTTTCCTGCCAAATACCATATGCCAAAGCTGCAACAAGCAATCTACTAACCAGATTGGTCACTGATTTTGACCGAGACCGATGACCCAACCAATCAACAATATCGTTCCATCTAGCTTCCACTCTATGCATACCGGCTTTAGACCGAACCTTATGCCAAAGATCCGAAGAAAACTTGCACTCAAAAAATAAGTGATCATGTGAATCTATACTCTCATAACACAAGAGGCAACACATCATGTTCATATTATTTGTGCGGTTATGGTTCCATTGCAAGATTTTGTCTTGTGTCATGAGCTTGCACCGTACAACAAGCCACATCAAAAAAGCATGCCGAGGGACACATTGTGAAAACCAAACAATGCTATCCCAATTCACCTCCTGATCCCTTGTCCGAATCGAATTCCAAACCCCTGACGAAGAATATTCAGCTACATTATCTCCATCTTTCCACAATAGACGATCTTGATTATTCAAATTTCTGTGAAGAAAATCTAGTTGAATAAGAACAGGGAAGGTATCTCTCCATGCATCCGGCCAAAGCCACGATCCTTCAGCATAGACATCCGCCACTTTGGCATTCAAAGAAAATCCCTCACGCGTTATCACTCTAGGCGATAAAAAATTACATAACGGACCAATATCGCTCCACAAATCAAACCAAACATACGTACGGCTTCCGTCCCCAATCTGAGACCAAACATGTTGACGAATTAAAGACCGAAGCTGGGCCATCTTCCTCCAACTCCAACAGCAAGATGAAGGAATCCTGTGATCCCAAAAACTTCGACCTTTTAACCGATACGAATGGATCCAAGCAACCCATAAAGAATTCCGATTACTTAAGACACTCCAAATATGCGACACCATAAGGGCTCTATTAACATCAGCAATTCGACGAATGCCCAAACCCCCCTCATGCTTAGGCACACAGACCGCCTTCCAAGAGACTTTCGACCTACCACGCTTAGAGGAAGATTGAGCCCAAAGAAAATTACGCATTTTCGCTTCCAAGTCCTTAATTACTCTTGCTGGAAGAATAAATACCGAAGACCAGTACACATGAAGGGAAGAAAGAACCGATAAGATTAATTGTAACCTGCCAGCGAAAGATAACATTTTGTTCTTCCAATTATCTATCCGTTTTTCAAGCCGTTCCACAAGAACACTACAATCCTTGTACAACAGTCTAGAAGTAATAAGCGGAACACCCAAGTATCTCACCGGAAGCGTACCCTCCTCAAACGGCATGATGGTCAATATATCCCTTTTAACATTATTCGGAACATTGCAAAAAAATCCCGTACTTTTCTGAGCACTAGGAACCAAACCTGACATGCGAGTGAACTGAGTGAGAGAAGACATAATACACCTCGCCGAAGCTACATCACCTCTAGCAAACAGGAAAAGATCATCAGCAAAACAGAGATTAACAATTTTCTGCTTCTCACATTTATTATGAAATTTGAAAGACGAATCAATCCTTGTCGCATTGTTGAGAATACAAGTCAAAATTTCCATCACAAGAGTGAAAAGGTATGGAGATAGAGGATCACCCTGCCTTAAACCTCTTTTCCCTTTAAAATACCCATGAATATTCCCGTTTACACAAACCGAATATGAGGCAGTAGAAACACACATCATAATCCAATCGACCATTGTAGTATTAAAACCAAATCCTACCAAAACATTTTTAAGAAATCCCCACTCAACCGTATCATAAGCTTTCTGAATGTCTACTTTAAAAGCACACCTAGGGGGACCAAAATTACGATGGTAATTATGCATCAACTCCTGCGTAAGAAGAATATTATCCGAAATTTTCAGACCAGGAACAAACGCTGATTGATTTATGCTCACAATCTGACTTAACGAACCTTTCAACCTATCCACCAGAACCTTACTAATGCATTTAAAAATAACATTACAGCAGGAAATAGGCCGATAATCAGTAATTCTTGAAGGGGACGATACCTTTGGAATCAGAATAATTAACGTGTTATTCATTTGCTTCAGAAGATTTCCAGTGTTAAAAAAATCCAAAATAGCATTTGAGACATCATTCCCCACAATATGCCAAGTGCTCTTGAAAAACGCAGCCGTGTAACCGTCAGGACCAGGGGCCTTATCATTCCCAATCGAGAACATAGCTGATTTAATCTCCTCCAAGGTGACAGGACGAACCATATGATTTGCAGTTTCAGGATTCAGTTTATTAGAAAAAAGCTCCGGCGAAGGTAATAAAGAAACTTGACCTTCACTTCCCAGAAAATGCTCGTAATGGTTAACAAAAGCCGTAGCCACATTATCTCCTTCAAACAGATTTCCACTCGAATCCGAAATCACCTCAATACGATCAAAATGATTTTTACATTTTAAGGATGTATGGAAATACGCCGTATTAGTATCACCTGCCCTAAGCCACTCCACTTTAGATTTCTGTTTAAGAAATCTCTCCTCATCAAGAAGAGCCTCCTGAAAATCCCGCAACACGGATGCTTCTTGACAACGTAAAGAATCATTCATTGGGTCACTATCAATATCACGCTGAATAGCCTCTAGATTACCACGGAGTGTAGTCACCTTTTCATGAAGGTTCCCTTGCTTGAACAGGAATGCCCGAAGAGAAGGTTTCATGAGAGTTAGTTTCTTAATAAGACGAAATTGATGAACTCCATTTATTTGCACATTCCAACTGGAGTTAACAATATCAAAGAAGCCCGTCTTATGAACCAAAAAGTTAGCAAACTTAAAAGGTTTCGGTTTCGATTTACCAGCCGAGAACAACTTAAGAACACACGGACAATGATCAGAGATACCATACGGCCTAAAAACAGCAACCGAATCTGGAAAAGAGCTAATGAACGGAGCATTGGCTAAGACTCTATCAATCTTTTTCAGCAAACCTATTCCTTTCTTCGGTTTTTGACTCCATGTGTAATGTAAGCCGGTTCGATTTATATCAAAAACTTCAAGATGATTCACACAATCTTTAAAATCACGCATACCAGACGTAATGGAAGAAGAACCAATCGACTTATCTTCAATATTAAGCGCAGAATTGAAATCTCCCATAATCACCCACGGTTTATCATGAACTAAACCTTTATGCATTCGTAAATTCTGCCATAACTCCCTTCTAGAAACGTAATAGTTTGCAGCATAAACCAGAGAACAGAAAAACATACTTTTATTAGCCTTACAAAAAACCTGTATATGAAGCACTTGGGCTGATTGCGCAATAACCATAACATCTACCTCCATCGGGTTCCACCCCAAGATAATACGAGCTCCTTTGTTGCAACATCCCCCATTGGAAGTCCAATCCCATCTTCGAAACACCGCATTACAAACCTTACTAAGATTATCGACACCCACATGAGACTCTAAAACCGCACAAAGACTTAACTTATTATCTTTGACAACCTGCCGAACCTCATTTTGTTTTAAAGGGCGGTTCAAACCCCGAATATTCCAAACGGCCATACTAATCATTGAGACACCCTCACAGAAGGAGTGCTTGCCCCTTTTTTATTAACGTCATGGCTAGGATCAACTTTTAGAAATTCATTCGTCTCATTATAAACCTCCATCACCTCCTCATCATCCGAGGATTCCAAACCATCATCCCTTATCCGAGCAGATTTGCTAGTTTCGCCAACTTCATCTGTTAATACATCAAAAGGATTGCTAGAAACTAGTGAACCTGAATTCTCATGTTTCTTTACATTTGCAGCCGGCTTAGCACCAATAGGCCTATATTCGAATTTTGGTTTTTGTTTATTGACCGGGAAACCAGACCTCTTGGCTGTTTTCTTATCATCTACAACTGTAAAACCATCCTCATCAACCACTCGCTTTGACTGCTCCCGAGGTTTAGCTACATGCGGTTGTTTTTTCCCGTTATTAGCCATGCTTCCTTGTTGCCTTGTAGATTTAACTTGTTTCGGACATTGATCATCAGAATGACCAAACACACAACAATGACTACATCTATACGGACTCCATTCATACTCAATAAACATCTTTTCTTTAACGAACCCATCACCCTCAAGCTCCGGAACAGCTATAACTAATTCCTCCTTAAGATCATTATCAGCTGAAAGTTCAATCAATGCACGAGCATAACTACTCCTCCCCCAAGCATCCGTACACATAGTTGTTGTATATGAATCCAACATTTTTGGTTCTCCAATCGCCGTAGCAATTAGACTCAATCCATCTTCTGTGTAAGCCGCAATTGGTACATCGTGTATCTTAACCCAAAGTTGCAACTTCTTTACTTCCTTCTTCTCAAGTTTCGTGGAGGCGGACCATATATTCAATTCTTGTTCGATGATTTCTAGTTTTAAGCGACAAATGAAAAAAATTTGAATTTGCATCCCCCGCTCGTAACCAAGCCACTTTAGATTTTTGCTTTAAAAATCGTTCCTCATCAAGGCACGCTTCTTGAAAAACTCTGGTAGCATTAACTTCTTCACGTCTAGCATCTTCATTAAACGGATCTCTCTCGACTTCCTTTTGAATCGCATCTAGCTTTCCACGTAATTCTTCAACTTTTTTATGAAGATTTCCTTGCTTGAATAAAAGAGATCTAAGAGGATACTTTAAAGCACGAAGCTTTTTAACCAACCGAAACTGATGAACACCCGTAATTGCCAGATCCCAATTATTCTTAACAACTTCCAAAAAACCCGGTTTGTGGACCAAGAAATTTGCAAACTTGAATGAACTAGGTTTTTTCTTTTCCATCTTGTTAATTCTAAGAATGCACGGGCAATGGTCAGAAACTCGGTACGGTTGAAACATCGCAACCGCTTCTGGAAAATCACTAACAAACTGAATATTACCCATGGCCCTATCGATCTTCTTTAATAACCCAACCCCTTTCTTTGGCTTTTGAGTCCACGTGTAATGGAACCCTATACTCTTAATATCCGCCACTTGAATCTGATTAACACATTCTTGAAACTCCCGCATACTAGTAGATATACCTGACGATCCCATAGATTTATCTTCTAACTTCAAAGCGGAATTAAAATCCCCCATAATAACCCATGGTTTATTCCCTACCAGAAGTTTATGTCTAGCCAAATGATTCCACAACTCTCTTCTAGTGATATAAAAATTTGATGCATAAACAATCGAACAGAAAATAACCTTTTTGTCACTTTTAAACATCATTTTCACATGAATTACTTGAGACGTTTGAGCTAACACCATTATATCAAACACATCCGGGTTCCATCCAATAATGATACGAGTACCTTTCTCACATTGGCCACCATTAGACGTCCATTCCCAATTGCGAAAAACTGAATTGCACACTTTATCAAGTTTACTAATTTCAACATGAGACTCCAGCACCGCACAAAAACTAACACCATTCTCCTGCACCATCTGACGAACCTCCTTTTGCTTAAGAGGGCGGTTCAACCCCCTAATATTCCAAGTAGCAAGACTAACCATCGGTAACAATATTAGGAGGAGTGCTTGCCCCTTTAGTGTCTTTCGGTTTGTAGGAATCACCCACCAGAAAATCATTCGTTTCGTTATAAACTTCTGTCACCTCCTCATCATCGGAGTCTTCAAACCCATCCCCCTTCGGCTGTTTACTACTTTGCCCTTCATCCGCTTCAACCGAATTTAAAACATTAAATGGGTTCGTAGATTGAAAAGTCGGCCCAGCTGATTTAAGTTTTAAATCAGCTTTTCGTATGTTGGAAATAGGTCTATACTCAAATTTTTGTTTCGGTTTAGGAATGTTAATACCCGTTTTCATAGCCACTTTCTTGTTTTGCACTTCCATATATCCATCATCATCTACCTTAGGATTGGCCTTAGTTTGAGACTTACCTTGATTACCAGGTAACTTACCACCTTTCTGAAAAACAGGTTTCGGATTCTTAGGACAAGTGTCATTAGCGTGACCAAACACGCAACATGTTGAGCATCTTAAAGGATTCCATTCATATTCAACATACATCGTTTCCTTCATAAATCCATCACCACTCAGGTTGGGGATAGCCATAGTTATTCTCTGTTTAAGCTCTTTTTCCGCTGTCACTTCAATCAGAGCCCGAGCAAAGCTACTCCTACCCCAATTATCCACACACATAGACGTAGTGTAAGAGTCAAGCATCTTCGGTTCACCTATGGCCGTAGCAATCATACTAAGCTCGTCTTCCGTATAGGCAGCAATTGGAACTTCATGAACTTTAACCCAAACTTGAACTTTCTTAACCTCCTTTTTCTCTAACTTCGTATTTGGAGTCCATTCTTGAAGAAAAAACGGTTGTGACCTAATAATCCACGGACCAGCAGCTAAAGCATCCAACATTCCTTTATGGTTTTCGAACTTAAAAAAGAAAAAACCATTTGCATTCATCATTGACTTCTGCAGCCCAAACTTTTTCCAGTTCACCTTAACAAAATAGTCAACGACAGGATACGCAATACGATTTCCCAAAAAGTATCCATACAATGTATTCGCTAACTTATCCTGAACTACCCAAACAGATTCCACCGGAAGAACAATATCACAATCCTCATGCTGAGCCGAACAAGCAAGAGACCTGAAATTCACTTTTTGAACATTATGGTTTTTCACAGAATCTGCATAAGACTTAGGTTTGCTGACATCCGCATCCTTATTAGCAGCTTCATCCATAGCCGACTCTCCTTTATCCAGATTATCAACCATCACCGGCTCCGTAATCTTTATTAATTCATCAATCACATTGATTTTCTTCGGTTCCGATTGCATATTCTGAACAGTACCTCTACGAGGAAGACAAGTATTCCCATCAATATTCAAAACCCTATTCGCAAACCCCTTATTCGAATTAGGAGGTTTCCCACGATCATTCACTTCTCCAACATTCACTTTGGGACGATCAGACACATCAGGATAGTCAACTCTCTCCATTAATCAAATACACGAACAACCATGCACGCAAACAAACAAAGAAACCAGAAAACCAACGAGCAAGAAAACAGAAAACCCTGATCCTTTTAAAACCCTATATTCAATCTACTACCTTTAATCGATTAAACCAGTGATCTCAATCTAGCTAAGTTAATCTCAGTTAACCGCAATCAATATCAACCAGCTTAATAAATCAAGTTTTCGAGTTGAATAATAAGGCCGACGATTTGAGAAAAAAACGAAAAAAACCCTAGTTTTAGATCGATCCCTAATGCTAACGAGTTCGTTATAGAATTTTGAATACACAAGATTCTAATCACAGACTGTTATGCATCAGATCACAAAGAAAAACCAAGGATTCATGGTGAGCAAAAAATCGCCAAAAAGGAGAGAGAGCTAGGGTCTTCATCTCCAAATCTATATCTTTTCCTTTCTCATCCTTCTTTCTTACAGCAGAATAAATTGTCTTATCAGATTCTTCGTATCTAGCTGCGTTCCAGAAATTTCTCACATGAGATTCGTACACAACAGTTTTATCAGTTAAAGCTTTCCCAATCCTGCTCTCTCTTAAAAATTTTGCTATCTCTTCAACCACATTATTCTCTGTATTTTCTGTATCTAGCAAGCAATAGACGTTATGACCCTTGTCCCAGTCTTTTCCTTTTCCCTGCCAAAATATTCATTTTAGATCATTATGCACAAGGTTTGGGACATAAAGAGAGATGATGAAATTTTTTGAAGAATTCAAAAATTTTTCTAACACATGGGATACTCTCTATGTGATTGTACTGATGGATCAGATGGCTGTCTGATCGGATGGCCTACCTTGTGTAATGAATAAAGTCAACGTGATCAACAACAATTGAAAGGATGACCGCTTGATCGGATTGCTATCCGTTCGAGTTGCCACTCGAATCATGTGATATGCAAAAGGATTTCCTTTGACCAGTTGACTAGATGAGATAGTGTTTTAATCGGATGACTACCCGATCGGATTGCTGTCCAAACGGGTTGCCACAAGGCTTTTGTCTTTTAGTGGTTGTCCGAACGGATTGCAATGTTGTCCGAACGGATTGCCACTTTGCACAGATCTCAAGTCATTATAAGAAGGCTGTCCGAACGGATGACAATGCAGTCCGCACGGATTGCCAAATTTTTCAAGGAGGCATAAGTTTCAATATAATGTAGTGGATAAGATGGCTGTCCGAACGGTTAGCAATGCTATCCGAGCGGTTAGCAATGCTTGTCCGAGCGGATTACCATCCTTTTCATGGTATCATGATACAAAGCAACAAGTATTCTAACAGATTAGTCACAGATTCCTAGGTACAAACACTAAAAAATTTACCAAAACATCATGTATAGAATCTGGTGGTTGTCCGTTCGGATTGCTGTCCGTTCGGTCAGCACCTCATTCAAGAACAAACATGAACATGAAAGTTTTCTCAGTCAAATATTCGAATTGAACATAGATCTATGTAGAAAATCTCATTGCGATCAAAACCCTATGTCCATTGTGTTCTATCTCGGCCTATATAGAGACTAATTTGACATTTAAAGTACCGACTGCCGACATGTTCTAATCCTTAGATCTACACATTTAAACATGTTATTTTAAAAATTAAACCTCTAACCCTCGTGATCAAAACCTAGTGTTCAGATTTCATCAAAACATCATGAATCTTCCTAGATGCATTTAAGACTCCGAACAGTGACGTCACACACGAACAGACAACAAACATCAAGTTTCTAATCAGATTTGAGCATGAAAAACATACCTTTGCCATTATGAACGATGAGCAAACCAACGATCAAATGTATTTGTTGCAAAGAGAATGATAAGAAATCAAAGATCAGAGAAAGAAAGTTTGAGAGAATAGAGAGGTCGGTCGTTCGAACGAATGAAAGTGTTGACCGAACCTTTGACCCTCTATTTATAGTTGTGTCTTGAATCGGATTGCTGTCCGATCGAACAGCTGTTCGTAAGGAGTGCCGCCAGAGCCAAGTTCACCTCTTTGATTCTCACAACTTGATATTTTGTCCTTATTCACTTTTTGACTTCTTTTGTTGTTTTTTATCAGTTTTTAATAATCCACTTAAGTATCCAGTTCCAATTTAATGACCGTGGGTACTTAATTTGCCTACCAAGTCCAACTTAATGACCTTGGTTGACCCGAAGCAAAGCACACTGACGTTTTATTCAAACTTTTTCAAACATTTTTATGAAAATTACAAGTTTCAACTTAATGAACTTGTTTTGACTTTTCATTTTCACAGGTTTAGCATGAAAAGCTCCCAACTCATCTGTCCAGCTCATAAACTTCCTGCAACTGCCTCAAACTGCGAGTCTGAAGATCAGCTTTCCGCTTTGGTTTGTCGATAAAAGAAAACATAAATGTAAAATCTTTCTGGATTTAAGAAAGTTTCTAGACTAGAAAGCTATGAAATCTTTTTGAGTTTTGAATGATAAACTGAAATGAAATGCAGTAAATGTAAACTATTACAAACATATTTTTGGTGAGCATGTTAGGGAATCATATCAGCTACCGACAAGCTACAAGTACCGTCAAGCTTTGATTTCATACTAAGAATTAAACAATTCGCTTAGATTGCCGATATACTGATCCACTTAAGTTCTCACACAAATTTCAATCTGTTCAGGATACGAATTTAGTGTTTTAAGATCTTAACTTTTACGCGTGTACCACCTCAGAATATACTCCCGTATCCAGACTACTATATTCAGTCTTACAGGTGAGTGCACACTAATGATATATGTAAGGGGTTAAATGCGAGGCCATGAGAGCTCAGGCTATTGCTTCCACAAAATCAGAGAGATGATGGCTCGACTTTAGGTGGGTCCCCCTTGGGGATCTTCTTTACAACAGCACATGATTAGCATTTTTCAATGTTTCATCATTTTTTTTGCTGAGGGGGGGGGGGGCTTTAAGAATAAAGCAGTGCAGAGTATTATACGTGGACTAGGCTATTGCTCCCGCAAAATCAGAAGTCCTGGTATAATACCCCAGATATCATCACGTACAAAGACCTAGTATGTCAGAAATGGAGCCTTTCAAACAGGATTTCAGGGGTTACCTATATATCCGAGAGATGTTCCCCACGTACAAGCAAGTTGTGATTTAGGTTTATATCCCGAACAAACTTACTAAATGTGTAAAAATCTATCGGCATATCATCAGCGAGACTGCTTAATGCTTTAAAACTTTACATTTCTTTAGCATACTGCAACTGTCTAGCTGATGTACTATCATTTTCCCTTTTTACACAAACTCTTTTTCGGTTTTCTATTGTTTTTGGATTTTGAAATATCTCATGTTTTTGGGTTTTTGAAAATTTTTATTATTTTTGTATTTTCTGAAAATATAACCTATCTCCCCCTAAATACCAAAACATCTAAAAATTCAACAAACCATTGCAGATTGCTTTTCAACATCATCTACAGCGGTACCTTCATCTACGCCAAGAATCCCCTCCGCAACCGATAGTAACTTCATACCATTAAGTTTCAAAAGATATTGAAAATGAGTTTTGTCAAATGCTTTGGTATGTAAGTCAGCTTTTTGTTCATCGGTGTGGATTTTTTCTATTCGTATCAACTTCTTCTCGAAACAGTCTTGGATGAAGTGATGACGAATTTCAATGTGTTTCGTTTTAGCGTGATGAACATGATTTTTTGTTATGTTTATAGCTGCCTCATTATCAACAAAGATATGAGAGTTAAGAAATTGCAAACCGTAGTCTCGCATCTGTTGCTAGATCCACAAGATCTGAGAGCAGGAGCTACTAGCAGATACATATTCAGCTTCACATGTGGATAAAGCGACAAAGATCTGCTTCTTACATTGCCAGGTGACCAATCGTGGTCCGAAGAACTGGAATCAGAATATCCCTCGAGTGTGAAATCGCCTTCTTTTGGATACCACAACCCCAGTGATGGAGTTCCTTTCAGGTAGCATAATGTCCTTTTCACAATTACCATATGCGAGGCTCTGGGGTTTGACTGAAACCGTGCTGCGAGGCAGGTTGGATACATAATATCCGGTCTTGATGCCGTCAAATACATTAACAATCCGATCATGGAGCAATACAATGTTTCATCTACCTTCTCTCCGGTGAGATCAGGGTTTATCCCATGGTTCGTCGCTACCAGGGTGGACATTGGTGACATTCCTGACATCTCGAATTTCTCCAGAACATCATGAACATACTTCGTCTGATGTATGAACGTTCCCTCGGGTAGTTGATCAACCTGAAGCCCCAAGAAGAACTTCATCTCACCCATTGATGACATTTCAAACTTCTGCTTCATAACGTTTTCAAAATCTTTGCAGAGTTATTCATTTGTTGACCCGAAAATTATGTCATCCACATAAATTTGGACTATCAGAAGATGGCCGTCGACTTCTTTTGTGAACAGAGTGGCGTCTACCTTTCCTCGGATGAAGTTGTTGGCTAACAGATGTTGAGACAGGGTCTCGTACCAGGCTCTCGTGGCCTGATGTAAGCCGTATAATGCCTTATCCAAGAGATAAACTTTATCTTTGTGGATTGGGTCGGTGAAGCCCGGTGGCTGTCTGACATATACCTCCTCTTTCACCTTGCCATAGAGAAATGCCGACTTCACATCTAGCTGAAAAACTTTAAATCCTTTCCAAGATGAAAATGCTAGGAAGATTCTGATTGCTTCAAGTCTAGCAACCGGAGCATACACTTTAGTGAAATCTATCCCCTCCTGCTAACTGAAACCTTGGACAACGAGTCAAGCTTTGTTGCGAATAATAACCCCTCGATCATCCCTCTTACACTTAAACACCCACTTGGTGTTAATCTTCCTATGACCATCAGGCAGGTCCACCAATTTCCATACACCCAGTTTCTCAAACTGACTTAGCTCCTCCTGCATAGCGTTAACCCAGGAATCTTCAGTTAGTGCTTCCTTGTACGTTCGCGGCTCAATCTGCGAAATGAAACAACTAAGTGAAAACTCTATTTGTAAAGGAGCAACTGTAGTATAAAAACAAGTAAGGCCTTGGTCAATTTGTCGTCTGGTGAGGATGCCTGATTGCAACTCTCCAATGATCAACTCTTTTGGATGGTATGAAAGAGTTCTTGGCATCACCTCGCCTGGAACATCTACTTCACTTTCCAAATTCGTAATGTTCTGGTTTGCGACTTGTTCACTGACCGGAAACGTCTGATCTTGAGACTGGATTTGCTCCCCCTCAGACTCTGAATCACCACGATCGAATGTTGGCCTTTCATCAGATTCTGAATTATCATTGATTCCCGTCTGATTGATAGGAGCTTGTTCACTTTCTGAAGATGTCGGAGTTTGCATAACATCATCATTCTCTCCAGCATTGCTTGGACCCGCTTCATCATCGTTCGAAGCTTGTCGTTGACGACTATAAGGTTCTGCTGGGAATCTTTCTTGTGATGCTTCATATTCTCTTAAAATATCCAACTCGTCATAGAACTCTGGTTCTTCCTCTATGTCGAATGAATCCCACAAAGTATCATAATTGAAGCGCCATGAGTCGCCGGGATTCTAAGGTGGCATGGTATAACCTTGACACTCAACATTATGTGCTTCGATGATCCGCTTCAAGCTTGGAACAAAGACTCTTTTCAGTGGGCATGCATATCACACAAATATACCTTCAATGCTCTTTGGACCAAATTTACCAAAAGGTTCTAGAACAGTGCAGGGAGACCCGAACAGTTCCAAATACTTCAGGTTAGGTTTGCGGAGGTTATTGAGTTCAAAACACGTCTTGTTGAATTTCTTCACCGTAAGAACCCGGTTGAGCGTATAACAAGCAACTGACACTGCTTCTGCCCAGAAATTGACAGGTAGTTTAGAATCAGCAAGCATTGTCCTGGTCGTTTCAATCAGCGTC
This sequence comes from Helianthus tuberosus, assembly GCA_030545235.1. NCBI lineage: Eukaryota > Viridiplantae > Streptophyta > Magnoliopsida > Asterales > Asteraceae > Helianthus > Helianthus tuberosus. Next base: position 28,214,221 of record CM060420.1, on the reverse strand, counting down.
CTATTCTTTCTTTCTGCTACTCCATTTTGCTGCGGAGTGTATGGCGTGCTGAATTCATGCAGTATACCTCTTTCATCACAATATACTTCCATTTTGTTGTTCTTAAACTCTGTACCGTTGTCACTTCTTATTCTTCTAATACGAGTTTGGTACAAGTTTTCAATCTTTCTGAACATTGTTATCAAACTCCCAAATGTTTCATCTTTTGTCTTCAGAAACGTTACCCACGAAAATCTCGAATAGTCGTCTGTGACAACTAAGCAGTAGAGATCACCAGTTATGCTTTTAACATTCACTGGACCAAAGAGATCCATGTGAAGTCTCTCTAACGGCCTAGAGACTGAATTCATCTTCTTTCCAGGGTGAGATTTCTTTCGCTGTTTACCTTTGATAATGCACTCCCCCTCAAGATGAAAGCCTTTCAGATGAACACCATTTACTAAGTCGTTGTGTACCAGGTAGTTCATTTTTCGCAGATGAATGTGCCCCATCTTTCGATGCCATAATTGTGACTGCTTTTTCGTGGCTCTTGACATGAAGCAATGAGCCTGACCCGTGGTAGTAGTTGCTACACTCATGTCCAACACATACAGATCGTCGACTCTTGGTGCTCTCATGATGACCCACTCTTCGGGGACAACAAACCCCAGCTTCAATATCAAACATTCTTTGTCTATGAAGTGCGTCGAATACATACGATCACAAATCTGAGAAATGCTCAGAAGATTGTTTTCCTGCTACACTCATGTCCAACACATACAGCTCGGCGATGTAATTCACTCTTTCAAACGTGACAATTCCATTCGATAAAGTTCCCTCACCAACTATACGACCACCTTGATTGCCAGTAAATCCCACATATCCTCCATTAAACCCTCGAACATCATACAGTAGGGTTTTCTTCCCCGTCATGTGCCGAGAAGCTCCACTATCCATTATCCAACGTGAGATGGATCTCGGAAGCTCCTGCACATTTCAAAAACATTTAGTAAGATTTTGAAGCAACCCAAGCCTCTTTCGACTCAGGTAGCTTGATGTTTAGAATTGTGGTTTTGGTGTACAATGGCAGGAAATTTTTGTCATTCATCTTTAAACTTTCTTCAGTCCCAACCTCAACCTCTTTGTATAAGAAATATTCACCTTTTTGAAGTTGACCAGATGGTTGGTCTTTCTTTGGAACATACTTCTTCCCTGGTGGGGTAGAAGTTTGTTTCTCAAGTTTCTCAAAGTAATCCAAAGGAACATTCATCTTTACCGGTGTGGTAGAAGATGATTGTTTTGCAGACTCTAAAACCTTTGGTTTTGGAGAATTTGCTTTCTTTTCAACAGATTTTGGCTTCCATGCTTGTTGAGATGACGCAACCCGCTTGTAAAATTTGTCATTTTTAGTTACCAACTTCTTTACGGGTTCGGTTTTCTTAACTGACTCTTTTGCAGATTCAGTTTTAACTTTGGCATTTTCCTTCTTTAAAATTTTTTTCTCGACAAACATTGGGGCTTTTCCCTTTACATCGTCTTTTCTTTTCGGATTCTCGACAACCAAAGACTTAGGCTTCGAGTTGGTGCACTTTCGTGCAATGTGTCCAACTTGATTGCATTTGAAGCATGTTCGGGTGTCAACTACCCGACTTGTGCCTTCGGTCTGAGGTTGCGAGGCTTTCTTTTCAAAGAATTCGTCATTGGTTTTCGAAAAAGTCTCAGCTTCTTGCTCGGAGTGTGAACTCGAGCTTTTCACAAACACCTTTTTCTCAACAAATTTCTTGTTTTGAAAGTTCATTCTTTGATTATTCTTACCACCCTGATAACCACCCGACCATTTGTTTTGGTTGTTGTTAGAAAACATGGAGGTACAACAGGTTTTTTGTAGTAAGATTTATCTTTTTCAAAGTTCAATTGCCTTTCAGAACGTTTCAAACCTTCAATTTCACAAACATAAATCTCAACCAGTTTAAACACATTTTTCAATTTGTCGACATTCACATTCTCTAATGGGAACTCAAGATCCGCATACAACTTATCCAAACCCGACATCTTGTACATCACAAGAGTAGGTTTTTCACTTAAGTTGTTTTTGGAAGTTGATTTCGGAATGTAATTGTTCAAAAAGCATTCTTCATCCTCAGTTGAATCACTGTCAGATTTCAAAACATTTTCAACTACATTTTTAACAACTTCAGACTGAACACTGTCTTCATCGGATGATGAAGTGAATGTGATGTCAATTGTTTCTGGAAGTTTAATTTCATTTGTTTCATCATTGTTAACCAACCCAGACTTTTTCTTTGAAAAATTATTCAACACAGGCGGTGGAACTTGATGATACCCAACCCCTGTTCCATCAGAATATACATCTTCGCCAGCTTTGTTCTTCCCAATGGGTTTGGGAACTATGTGTTGAAGAACAAAACTTGCGGAGTTGTAACTGTTGAGTTTCAGATTGATGTGTTCATTTTCAATCTTAGATTCCTGAAACTGAAGCTTCAGATTAGCAATCTCATCCAACTGTTGGTTGATTTGCTTTTCTTTCGACTGAAGGACTCCTGACAATTGAAAATTTTCTGTGCTTGTTTTACTGTTTCTCTCATCAGAATCTTTTACTGTTCTTTTTAGCTTCTCATGATTTTCAGAAAGTTGTCGATTTTCAAGAATTAACTTTTCATTTTCTTTTCTTACTCGGTCTACTTCAATTTTATCTTTTTCAAGTTTTTCAGTTAATTCCTTAATTCGATCATTTGAAGCTCTCACCAATTTGTCACGACTTAAGATTTGATTTTCAACTTCTCTGACTCTTTCAGTCAGTTCTTTAGTCTTTTTAGCACTGATATATGCATGTGTACTACAAATCTTGCAGTCTTTCATGCAATTTTTGCAGTCACTGTCAATCTTGGCTTTATTAGTCTTACTTGACCCATTTGTTGAATCATTAGAACTGACCTTGCTCTTTGACTGAGTTCCGGACTTAGAATCTACCTCTAATTCCTTCGCTGCGAGCACTTTATCTGCCATTTTCATTAGGTTTTCTGCATTCATCTCTTTCGTCGTGTCGATAATCCCATCATCGACCTTTTTCAACTTTAGCTTCTCCTCCTCCTCCTCTTCTCTTGCCCACTTTCTCTGTCTTTCTTCCTCTTGTTCTGCAATTTGTTCGATAAGAGTCTCAACAAGAAGTGTTGATGGTTCCACAAGTATATTTCCCTTAGGATCCAAATTGCATTCTCTGTCAGCGTCCCATCTCTTTGCACTTTTTGCCTCTTTCCATGCACGATAATGTCTGTCTTTCATGGTTTGTGCTAACATCTTCCTAGAACGATATTTTTCTTCCTCAGTACGGGTGTCTTTGAATGGCACAATCTTTTCCATGAATGCAAAACCTACAGCATCTTCTTCTGGTAGCACATCACTCCAGTCATATCCCTCATCATCATGGATAACGCTTAATTCTCTCGACCTTTCTTTGGGAGCTTCTTCTATCTGCTTCATTCTTGGAGATTCTGCTTTGTTTTGATGATAGATGGCCCTCTTATAATAGTCCTCACGGAATGGATTGGCCGTTTCATCAGCAGCTGCATTTCGACATTCTCGTTTAAAGTGCCACTTTTGTTTGCACTTAAAACATGTAACCTTCGATTTATCAAATCCTAATTTCGTTGAAGGTCCACCAATGGAGTGTCTTCCTGTTATCTCCATGAACCTCTGAGCCCTTCTAACCGCACTTGCCATACACCATCTACTGTCAATCAACTCCATTTCTTCGGGGTCAATTTGATCATAGTCTTCCTTGGTGAGGTTAGTGTTTCCAATTTTTCCTGCTACGAGACTTTCGTAAGACTCCAAGATGGATGCTAGAAATACCATCTGCTGTTTGGCTGCTTCTTCACTAAAATTTTGTACGTTGTTGAGATCTACAACAATGTTGCACTAGAAAATGTTTTTCGGAACAGATTGTTGTTGCTGTTGACTTGGAGTTGATGAAGACGATCCTCCATGATATCCGCTGCTTGGAGCAGGACTGCTGTTTTGATTCTCTTGATTTGGCACACTTGAGTTTTCTACTGAGAACGCAGTCTTTGGTGAACCCGTTTTTGGAATCATACTTCCTTGATAATACAAATCAACATTCTGCTGATACTGAGTACTGTTGACTTTATTCGTTTTCCTGATTTCCAACTCGTGACTTTCAAGCCTCTCGATAAGAAAATCAACTGTAAGACTCTTCTTTTCCACAGTGTTTTTCAACAACAGAGCAAAGTACATCCAATCCTTTTCATCAGGTAGTGAATCCATCAGCTTAACAACCAATTCTTCCTCTGTAAACGTAAACCCATGTCTAGTCAGTTCGATCTTCAAATGATAAAACTGTTCGATCATCTTTGAAACCGATTCATTTTTCATACATCCAAATAAATCAAATTCCTTTTTCAACAATTTTTTCTTGTTTCTAACAATTTCTTCTCCACCCACACACTTTTTATCTAATTTTGCCCATAAATCTTTGGAATCTTTGTAATCGATTAAAGATATGATATCATCCCTCACTGATTGATGTAGCAATGTGATGCATTTCTGTTCAGCAATGAAGTGTTCTTGTTCAGTGTCGGTTAAATTTTCATAGTCAGTTCTTCCGAGGTCAAAACCATTTCTCAAACTCTTCCAACTTTGGTAGGCGAATGCCTTCAGCCATTCCTCGAACCTACTCGCCCATCTATTATATTCTTCAATAGCCATGAGCTTGGGCGGTTTGTTGTATGTGCCATAAGCATTATCCACGCTCAATGAGGTGGCAATGGCTTTCTTTGGATTCGGGTTAAGAGCAGTGTCGTTTGTGTTGCTTGAAGTAGCATCTCCTGTGTTGTTGGTGTAAGCAAATATGTCACTGAAGGGATTGAGAAAATCGTCCCCCATTTTTAGAGTACTTGAAACAATTTACAAACACTTAGACAAATTTTTGAGATTTTAAAAAGTTTTCACACTTGTGCACTTGAATCGGATGGCTGTCCGAACGAGTGGCACAGTCAGGTATCAAATGGTTGCAACTCGAACGAATGGTTGTCCGAACGAGTGGTTGTGCGAACGAATAGTCGTCCGAACGAGTAGCAAACAAACTTTTGGCCTTTCAACCTTACACCGATCGGATGACTGTCCGATCGAGTGGTAAGATGACGTAAGCACCAAAGATAATAGCAACAATGCTGTCCGATCGACCTGCTGTTCGATCGGATAACACTGATGATGTCAGCAACACTGTTTCACAAATCAATCTAATTCAAGTCATTCGTACAGCTGTTCGAACGAGTTGATGATGTCAGCAAATCTAAGAACAGCTAAGCTAAGTCGTCCGTACAGTTGTTCGAACGGATAGATGACATCAGCATGCAAGAACAGTTCTTCATAGTTTTTGATGATTTTGATATAGTTTTTGAAGGAATTTTGTAATGAAATCTTGAAGGATTATGCTTTGATTGATTGCGAATCGATTTATATCAGTTTTATCAAATTTTAACCGTAGATTCACGTCCAATTTTATGTTTTTCTGACTTTTGTGTATAAAGAAGAAAAATTAAGTAAGAATAGAGTAGAAAGTAAGAGAATATGTCAAATTTCCGGTGAAATTTGACTCTGATCGGCAAGAAAAAGCTCAAATTCCGGTGAATTCGTTGTCGTAGATCTCGATTCAGCTCCCTGGATGCTCTGATACCACTTGTTGGTCCCTCGTAAAGGATCTGTTCGTCAGGAACTTAGATGAATCGACTTTGACTAATGTGCGGAATCTATTTGATCAAATCACAGATGTACGACAAAGTATTAAAAGTTTAAACACCGTCTGATCTTTCTATTCAACTGTTATGAAAGTACAAAAGCGCCTGTAGAAGTCAGACTTGACAGAGTTCTCCCTAGAGTCAAAAGTTCTAAATGACATACCCAGACAAGATATTTATAGGTAACTCAGGAACATGGTTAGTGCTGACCGTACGGACGACATTGTTGTCCGAACGGATGAGTGCTGACCGATCGGATGGCCAATCCGATCGGGTGACACTGGTCAACAAAGTCAACAGTTTACAATCCAGTCCCGTTTCCTGAGTTGTCGTTCTATCTAACATACATACATTACATAATTGTTTACAAAGAACACAAACATACAAAATATGACTAAATGCTGACGGAAGCTACAGACGTATGAACTAACAGTTTCAAGGTCCAGCTCTAGAATGGTGGACAAATGAGAGGAACATCCGCTCCAATGATGAATCTTATGCTTTACCATGGGCCGAGGTTAGGGAACTAATGATGCTTGAATTCTGCCCTACTCATGAGCAGCAGAAATATGAGGACGAATTCTGACATCTGAAACAAGTGGGTGATGACAACTTGGCTTATACTTCCCGTTTCAAGCAACTCAGCATCATTGTGCCTCATTTGGTGTCTACTCCTAAGCGCATGATCACCAAGTACATCCATGGGTTACCTCCTGTGACGCGTGACGCCATTGAAGCAGCTCAACTCGACTCTATTGAAGAAGTTTTCCATCTTTTAGCAAGTTTGAACAACAACCGTGTTCGTGATAAACAATTTGGAAACTCTGCTCCCTCGAAACCTGCTAACCAGATTACCCAACAGCCAAGTGGCGGCAAGAACAAGAAACAAAAGTCTCAAAACACTGGCTGCAATGCAATTGTCCTTGCTGCAAATTCAAACCCTGCTGGCAATGCTATTGTGCCTGCTACTAGTCCAAACCCTCCTGCTCCAGAGAACACTAAGAAATCGTACACTCGGGTTCATACCAAGTGTACCACTTGCAACTATCATCACCCTGTCGGCGCTGCTTGTCGCCTGTGTACCACCTGTAATCGCTATGGTCATACAACCCTTTACTGCCGTCAAGCCAATCAAGTTCAGCAAGCAGCTCCAAGCCTACCAGCTCCTCAGAACTCCAAACCACTGAACAACGTGCGAGCATGCTACAAGTGTGGGGACACCACTCATCTCCGTCCCCGATGTCCCCAGTTGAATCAGGAACAACAACAAGCTGCTCGAGGATGAGCGTTCAACATCAACATTAATCAGGCGCGTAACGACAATGATGTCATTAATGGTACGTTTCTTGTTAATAATTTTACGCTTCGATACTATTTGATATTGGTGCCGACAAAAGCTTTGTGTCCGAAGAATTTGAATCTTTGTTAAACTGTGCACGCTCTAAACTACCAAAGTCGTTCTCTGTTGAGATTGCCGATGGTAAGTCTATTCTAGTTGATTCTATCCTCCGTGATTGTTCCCTGACTCTTAACGATCACGTTTTCACTATTGACCTCATACCCATGCAGTTGGGTAGGCATAGATTGGTTGTGTAAGAACCATGTTGAAATCGCTTGTCACGAGAAGTATGTTCATTTACCTCTTCCTTCTGGCGATACCTTGCACGTCTATGGAGACCGACCTTCTAGAGGACTGAAGTTGATGTCATGCACTCAAGCGAATAAATTCTTACGTAAACAGTACTTTGCCTTCCTGACCCACATAGTGGAACAAAAGGGCAAGGGAAAGAGCATAAGCGACGTTCCTGTAATATGTGATTTCCCTAATGTCTTCCCTTAAGATCTCCCTGGTCTTCCTCCGCCTCGATCTGTAGATTTTCGTATTGATCTCATACCTGGTTCGACTCCTGTCGCCAAGGCTCCTTACCAGCTTGCACCCTCTGAGATGCAAGAATTATCTAGCCAACTACAAGAACTACTCAACAAAGGTTTTATACGTCCTAGTACCTCACCTGGGGGCGCTCCTGTGTTATTCGTCAAGAAGAAAGATGGTTCGTTTCGCATGTGCATCAACTACCGCGAACTGAACAAACTCACCGTTAAGAATCGTTATCCTCTCCCTCGTATCGATGATCTATTTGACCAACTACAAGGCGCGAGTTATTTCTCTAAAATCGACCTTCTATCTGGTTATCTTCAGCTCCGTGTTCTCGAAGAAGATATCCCTAAAACTGCTTTTCGCACTCATTATGGGCACTACGAGTTCGTGGTTATGCCTTTTGGTTTGACCAACGCACCTGCCGTGTTCATGGACCTTATGAATCGTGTTTGTAAACCCTACTTGGATCATTTTGTGATAGTCTTTATCGATGATATTCTTATTTATTCAAAGAACCAAGTTGATCATGCACGACATTTACGCCTTATGTTAGAACTTTTATGTGGTGAATGCTTATATGCAAAATTTTCTAAGTGTGAATTTTGGATTAATGAAGTACAATTTCTCGGACACGTTGTTAGTTGTCACACCCCTTTCTAAGGCGGAAGCACGAGGTGTGATCATGAAAGGTTCTCATTGCATACAAAAGGTAAACATACTACATGCTCGTAAAAATAACTTCAAATGCCAAAACATTTCATAACTTGAAAACATAAGTTTAGTGTTTACATCACGAGGTAGCATAAAACATTGTCTGAAAGTTTACAACTTTATTTAAGGATAAACATAAACGACATCCAGGAGCATGAGTAAGACCGCGCGCACATCCACTTTAGTTACCTGAAATACATGTGAGTTTTGGAAAAATGTCAACATAATGTTGGTGTGAATTCATGCAATTTTTGTATTTCACGCTAGTATACTTTGTATGAAAACGTGATATGTGTCTTGTAAAAATAAAGTATTCTTGTGTAAATAAAGTATTCTTGTATAAATAAAGTATTCTTGTGGTATGAACCAAATAAAGTATTCTTGTGTACGAACCTCGTACAAATAAAGTATTCTTGTGTAAATAAATCATTCTTGTATAAATAAAGTATTCTTGTGGTATGAACCATAAAGTATTCTTTTATATATCAGGGTTGTTAATGGGTTGCAAGGCCATTAACATGTGACACGACATAGGGAGTCACCAAACCATAGGCATTTTTCTAGTTGTCGATTCACGACGGAGACACAAAAGCACTACTCGGTACTAGTTTTCACCAAGAGTGTGGCTGCCCGGTCACCCGTTAGATCTAACCTTTTATTTTGCGGTCTAAGTATGTACACAATTAATGGTGCTTATGGTACCCTATTCGTGACACGATTTCTCGTATCATTCCTCAAAACGCATCATACTTGGTACTAGTTATCACCAAGAGTGCTTCTTATTTTTGTATCCATCATACCATTTATAAACATTGTAACATTTGTAACATGTATTTCACCCCTGAAGTTATAAAACTGAAAACAGTTAAAAGAAAAGGGGGAGCATGAACTCACAACTTTGCGTTCCTTGCGCCGTAAACTTCACCGGTTTTTGCTTATCTAGCGTCGTGACCTAAACGTGTTTTATTAACGTTAGTCACTAGACTTGTATCGCACAAGTACAAGTCACCATCTTTTATGTATTTGTTCTTGTGTTAAAAATAATTTATATTTTTAACTATGTGTCTTACTTATATTATTTTCTCAACAATACATATAGGTATCTTGTATTTTTCACCCGAATTATGTATTTTGTCTAAATCTTCATTTCACGTTCATAACTTGTCCAAGTTATTTATTCTATCAAGTAATATATTTTCATAAATATATTCTCTTGCATTTGTCTAAGTATGTTGTATGTGCATTTTGTATTTCCACTTCTTAGGAGTATTTAGTGTATTTTCAAGTCCTAATACACTATTATATGTAATACATACTACATAAACTTAGCACAAAATTCGGTGATCAATAAATATATATACTTTCTTAAAAATATACATACTTAATATCAATTTTTAGTCTTGAAGAAAACATCATTTCTTAACACAAAAATTAGGGAAACCTTGGTAAATGTTTTTAGGTACATTTTTACGGAATAAGTTTCTCAAAAACTTATATTTTTTCTGTGACACCTGTGTCACTTCAATCATCAAACAAATACCAAACCAATGAAATATTGTATTTCATACTTGGGATTTGTATAAATATGTGTATCATTTGCACATATCAACTCTTGTTCGATTTCGGGCTCTAAATCACTTTTTGGAAGGTTATACGCGCACTGATGCGTAAATATAACCAGTTTAATGCAAAAAACACTCTGAAATAGTGACATAGGCTTAACATACCTTAAATAACCTTTACATAACTTAGAAATAAGTTTTGGAAGGTTTGGTGTGCCGAAATCAAGTTTATTCGCTTACAGGGACTAAATTCGACAAACTGTGAAAGTATGTCGATTCGTACTGTAACGAACATTCTGGAACTTGATCATAAGTTAAACATACCCTAAATATCCTTTACATAGCTTAGAAATAGGCTTTGAGAGGTTCGGTATGCTAAAATAAACTTATTTGATCAATAGAGACTAAAAGCGTCAAAAGTGCATAAGTTTGCATTTTCGCGTATATCTTACGTCTTGAATATATCCGAACATCCAAAAATTTATGTAATCATTAAAATATTTTATTTTAGTGATTGGTATGATAAAATTCCATTCGTCGCATAATTTGGATCGTTTTTGCGTTCATTACGATTTCCGTCGTAATTAACCAAACAACGCAACCGTACGACCAAACGAACCGACATCCGAGATATTTTTGAGCATATTTTAAGTTCCCTATTCTTTAACTTTATTTTAGAGCCTTGAAATGGGGTTAACGGGGCTTAAAAGTGCAAAAAAAATCAAGTTTTACAAGTGCAGGGACCATTTTTGAAATTTCTGACCAGATTCATTGAACCTGGTCCATTTTGAGATTTTGATGGTTTGAACCCATGGTTTTGCAATACCATGGGCTGGTATTCAATGGTATTTATAAATCTATGGGCCATTCTAGGGGCTCCCATGGTTTTAAAAAACCATGGGCACATGTGTATGGTTAAGATTAAAGCACATTATTCGACGAACGATCTTAACGGTTCCATGAAATCTATAAATACCCCCATTCATTTGTTGCAACTCACACCTTTGAATCTGATTTCATCTCTCTAAGTTGAAGTATCTACTTCATACCTGAGAGTAATCGTATCAAAGCTTCCGTTCTTGGACCCGTTGTAAGTATTCTTTCGTTCTTTTACGTTTTAGCGTTAAAGTCAAACTTTGTTTGACTTTCTGCATTGACCAGTTTATGGTCAATGCGAAGTTCATTTGAACTTCATAATGTGAGCATAATCACGATGGTTATAGTCCCTAGTGACTATGCCTACTGATTACCACGTTATCTAGGCTCAGTGACGAGTCGTAGTTTCGGCCAAAATGCGTATTCTTGCGTATTTTGTAACCAAACTACTTTTGGGTATCAAGACCCTTTGTCTTGATACCAAACCTGTTTTCAAACCTCGTTAAACATGTTTTAACATGTTTAACTCGTCACTATTAGATTTGTGCTTATATAGGGTCGTAAAGGTAAGCGATCTAAACAAACGCTTATACTTTCGAACCCGACCCGTTTTTGTTCGATCATTAGGATCCGACCAAACACATTTGGTGACCATAGTTGTATAGGAATAACCTTCCAAGGCTATACCTTATGGTCACGTCGTTTAAGTAGTTGTATGATAGGTAGTTTATATGCCTTAGGTAAATTACCAAAATACCCTTTTTACGCATAAATTCATTTTAAGCATAAGTAACATAAATTTTGACATCTAAACTGATTAGGTAACTATATTAGACATGTTAAGGCATATTTTACTTGTCATTGGACTAGTTAGGCGGTCCGAACGCGTTTTACGCAAACGACGCGTTAAAGTAGCATAAGCTACCTAAACGGGTCGTGATGGGTCGTAAGCACTTAGGTTAGGTTTCATTTTAGTATGTAGGCTTTGTTAAACCATATCATATGAGTTCCAATACTCATTTGGTTTACGAAACCTCATACTATCCAATCTCCCGATTTAGGTCCGGTTATTTATGTAGTTATCTATATAGGGTGGCGTTTGATTCCGTGATCCCTCTAGCTTTGCTTGGTTGTTGTTCAAGACTTCTAAGCACCCTCAAGTGAGTACATAGTCCCCTCTTTTACTGTTTTTCAAACATTTTGGGGTGAAACACATGTGCCTACTTGTTACTTTCGTGCTTTCCATGTTTTCATATCATAAAGTTGCTATGTTCATTAGTACATGATTTCATTATGTTTTGCTATGTATGCTGACTAAGCATGCTAGCATATTGATTTACATTACATTTTCTTTTGCTATGTATGTTGACTGAGAACGCTAGCACATTGTTTTACATTACTTTTTCTGCTATGTATGTTTACTGGGCATGCTAGCACATTGATTTACTTGACTTTTCTGCTTTGTATGTTAACTTAGCATACTTAGTACATTGTTTTACATTGCATCTCTGTTGCATATGTTCTCGTAACATATGGACACATTGTTTTACATCTCTACCATGTATGTTCACTTAGCATACTAGGTACATTATTTTCATAAAACATGCTTACATTTGGTATATCATTTGGTTTGTTTAACGGAACTAAATTACATTCATTAACACCGATCATGTCGCTCGGTAGTAGGTAGTGGTACCATAGGACTTGACAAATCCCGTTCCTAAAATCCTAGGTTTGTTTGGGTGGAAGGAATGATCGAATCCGAAAACATTTTTCATTTGATAACCTTCACTCTAAGGTTATCCGTCTATCTCAAGGCTTGAATGTAGGCGTTTAACATTACCGCATAAATGGTTGTATCAGTAAAGCATGCATTATCTTACAAAACATAACTTTTGATTATATTTTATCAAATGCATTGTTTTGTACATTACTTTCTTATAGGGTTGAATAAATGCTTTTAAATCAATAAATGCTTTTATTCACTCTACATAACATTTGTTTACACATTACATGATTTACATTTGATGGTTTTTACATAAGCATATGACATTTGACTATACATAAACATTTTTACATTGATGGTTTGTTTTGGTAAGTGATTTAAATAACGAGGCATGTGTAATAAGATAAAAGCATGGTGGATACGCCGCTGGTACTTCCTATATATAAGTGCTTTTATAGTATTACATATCGTAGCGTTATTTAAACCATTTCAATATTTGACATATTACATTTTACACAAATGACATATTTTCACCAAACAATTGTTTTACAAAACCACTTATTTTATACAAACTTATTTTACTTGGTTATTCATTTAACCTTACATTACTCTTTTACATATCATCTACTTTATCATCGCTTTTCAAATGATTTATAAAAGAAAACATTTTACAAGGATCATGACTGGCTTTTGTTAAACAACCTTTTTCTAAACTTATAAGTCATGAATCCTAAATCAATAAAACCTATGTATCTCACAGGCATTTTTATGCTGACGTACCTATTTTCACATGTGTTTCAGGAAATGATGCATAGGATTTATCAAGATACACTTAGGCGGACTTGGGCCTTAGTGACAATAAAAGATGCAAGACTAGTTAATAATGTTATGTTTCTTTGTTGTTAAGACATTGTAACTTCTTTTGATTCAATAAAACAAAACTTCAATTTCCATGTGTTATGAAACAATGATTCTGTTACAACACTCCCCGACGATTCCGCCACGATTTGTTGTTTTACGTGGTCGGGGTGTGACAGAAAAGTTGGTATCAGAGCCCATGGTTATAGGGAATTAGGTTATTAGTAATGCTTTGACCTAGTCTATAACCTTCCTAGGACCCTAATGCAAGTTTACTTGCGTTTAGTCATAAAACAATATCGTCACCTATCCTTAGGCGATAACCACAACAAGAACATAAATTTCAGAACCGCTATGAAAACCAATCATCTGTTCTGGATTATTGATTACTAGGTTTTAAACCCTTTAAGTTTTCAAAATCTCATCAAAGTTTGGGTCTTTTAATGTGAACACGTGCAAACTGGAAGGGTGAATGCCTGTACTCTGAGTTTTTTGTCTAAGGCTAGAGTGTTCGTACAAATTCGCAGAATCGGACCAGTCACTCTTACCTGGGAACTCTTGGGGTAAGTGTTCACTTATAGGCAAGCATGTCTTCAGTGATACATTAATATGACCCGTTTACTTTGATTTGTCACCGTCTTATTTATTTGCCTTAGGTAACAAACAAATGATCGCAATTTTATGCATTGCTATTCTGTTTTGATTACCCGATAATATTCCACTTGTTTCTTCCTATGTCTTTCATTTTCTTCTAGAATGTCTCTTCTTCACGATGACGCCCAGATATCCTAGCAGACAGCCAAATTTGCCCAGCAAATAGGCGAAGTAATTCTGAAGTCAGTGGATGTATTGCCATGTCTCGTCTCAACAATGAAGCCACTCAAGAGTCACCGAAGGAAGTAGAAGTCAAGCCTGCACCAAAATCAAGGAAGCGTAAGGCTTCAAGGAAACCCGCAGTGGGTGCACCAAATCAAGCGGGACCTAGCCAAGTGGCAACACCACTAGCTAGGAAGCCGTACTTAGGAGCTGCCCCATGGTGCAAACGATGCAACCGTCATCATTCAAACCTCATACCCTGCTTCAAATGTACCTACTGTGGACGGTGGGGACATTTGGTTAACATATGCCGCTTTGCTATCCAAAATAAAGCTGCTATAAACCTTGCTGCTGCTCAACCTCCTGCCAGGAAACCTTATGCCGGTACTGCACTGATGTTCAACAAGTGTAATGCACCTCACCAAGCTTACCTGTAGTGTCATCTGTGTGCATCATGTGGACGACTCGGTCACCTGGAAAATGCTTGTCAATTCAACCCAATCCAAGGCGGTCCAAACCAACCTCAATTCAACCCTGCTCCAGCTCATTTTTCATCTGGTACTTGGTACAACTACGGCGAGACGAGCTATTTCAGGAACAAGTGAACAATGATTGTCAATGCAAATCTGACCCATGGATGAGCATTTGGCTGAGTATAAGATGTTGCTGTTTTAATCTTATGCTTTTGTTTCTTTGTTTTTCTTGTAATGTGAAACAATCAGTTTTGTTTATAAATAAATCATTGATCACAAATGTCACACCCCAACCACGTAGGACAACCAAACGTGGCGGAAACATCAGGGAGTGTTGTAACAGAATCATTGTTTCATAACACATGGAAATTGAAATATTGCTTTATTGATTTAAAGAGTTACAATGTCTTGACAATCAAAGAAATATAACATAAATAACTAGTCTTGCATCTTTTATTGTCACTAAGGCCCAAGTCCGCCTAAGTGTATCTTGATAAATCCTATGCATCATATCCTGAAAAACACATGTGAAAATAGGTACGTCAGCATAAAAATGCCTGTGAGATACATAGGTTTTGTGAAAATAGGTTTCATGACTTGTAAGTTTAGAGAGAGTTTGTTTAATAAAGTTTAGTCATGAACCTTGTAAGTTGATTTGTTTTGAAAATCATTAGAAAAACAATAAGACCAGATGATATGTATAAATAAGAGAATAATGTATGGTTAAATGAATAACCAAATAAATTGAGTTTGTATAAGATAAGTTGTTTGTAAAACAATGTCTTGTGAAAAGTATGTTATTTGTATAAAATGTTATATGTCTCAAATTGAAATGATTTAAATAACACTACGATATGTAATACCATACAAACACTTATATATAGGAAGTACCAGCGGCGTATCCACCATGCTTGTATCATATTACACACGCCTCGTTACTTAAATCACTTACCCAAACAACCACCAAGATGTAATGTTTAACAATAGTAGAAATGTTTATGTATGGTCAAATACGGATCACACGGTTCAATAGTTACAAATGGTTCAAAATGTAATATAATGTGTTCATATGCTGGATGAGCATATGCAACAAGATGTAATGTAAATCAATGTACTAAGTATGCACACAATGGACATACATAGCATGAAATGTAATGTAAAACAATGTACTAAGTATGCACACAATGGGCATACATAGCATGAAATGTAATGTAAAGTAATGTACTAAGTATGCACACGATGGGCATACATAGTATAAAATGTAATGTGAAGTAATGTACTAAGTATGCACACAATGGACATACATGGCATAAAATGTAATGTAAAACAATGTACTAAGTATGCACTCAATGGACATACATAGCATGAAATGTAATGTAAAACAATGAAATCATGTACTATAAATGTACTAATGAACATAGCAAGTATATGATGTGAAAACAGGAAAGCATGAAAGTAACAAGTAGGCACATGTGTTTCACCCCAAAATAGTTTGGAAAACAGTAAAAGAGGGGTCTATGTACTCACTTGAGATTGCTCAGAAGTCCTAAGATAACCACCAAGTAATGCTAGAGATCACGGAATCAAACAGCACCTAATATAGGTAACTATGTTAATTAACCGGACCTAAATCGGAGGATCGGATAGAATGAGGGTTCGTAAACCAAATGAGTATGAAAACTCATGTAGTATGGTTCAACAAAGCCTACATTCTATGTGAAACCTAACCTAAGCGCTTACGACCCATTGCAACCCGTTTAGGTAGCTTATGCTACTTTAACGCGTCGTTCGCGTGAAACGCGTTCGGAACGCCTAACTAGTCCTATGACAAGTAAAATATGCCTTAACATGTCTAATATTGTTATCAAATCAGTTTATATGTCAAAAGTTATGTTACATATGCTTAAAATGAATTCTGGCATCAAATGGGTATTTTGGTAATTTACCTAAGGCATATATACTACCTATCATACAACTACTTAAAAGATGTGACCATAGGGTATAACCTCAGAAGGTTATTCCCTATACACTATGGTCACCTAATGTATTTGGTCGGATCCTAATGATCGACCAAATGGGTCGGGTTCGAAGGTATAAGCGATTTATTAGATCGCTTACCCTTACGACCCTAGACAACGTGGTAATCAGTAGGCATAGTCACAAGTGACTATAACCATCGTGATTACAATCACGTTGCGAAGTTCAAACGAACTTCGCATTAACCATAAACTGGTCAATGTAGAAAGTCAAACAAAGTTTGAATTTCGGACTCGAAAAGCAATAAAAGAACGAAGGAATACTTACAAAGGGTCCCCGAAAGCTTTGATTTCTCAAGTATTCTCAGGTAGGAAGTGAAATATCACAACCACTTAGAGAACTCTCAAGAATCAAGTGGGTTTTGCAAGGAACGGGGGTTGGGTATATATAGTTTTCGGTTCACCGTTAGGATCGTTTCTAGGAAATCGTGCTTTGATCTTGGCCATACACCTCAAGACAATGGTTTAACAAAACCATGTGAGCCCCTAGTATTGCCCAATACCATGTGCAAGAGGATTAGGAGTGGTTAACAGCTGTTAACAGCTGGATTAGAAGTTTCTGATCTGCTGGGGACTGCTTGCGCACCGTAACACTCAGAGTGTTGAGGTGCGCAAGGACCTTGCAGAACAGAAAGTTTGAAAAATGGCAGAACAGGCCCCTGCAGCTCCAAACTTGGGTTTCGATGCATTTTTGACACGTTTAAGCCCCGTTAACCCCATTTCAAAGCTCTAAAATAAAGTTAAAGTATAAGGAACTTAAAATATGCTTGAAAACATCATGGATGTCGGTTCGTTTGGCCGTACGATTGCGTTGTTCGGTTAATTACGACGGAATGCGCATAAGCGCGAAAAACGATCCAAATGGCGTGACGAATGGATTTTTCTTATGCGAAACACTAAAATAAAATATTATAGTGCTTATATAAATTTTTGGATGTCCGGATGTATTTAGAACGTAAGTTATGCATGAAAATGCAAACTTGTGCACTTTTTGACGCTTTTAGTCCCTGAATGGCCCAAAAGTTTATTTTAGCACACCGAACCCCTCAAAGCCTATTTCTAAGCTATGTAAAGGATATTTATGGTATTTTTAACTTATGTCCATGTTCTGGAATGTCTGTTACAGTTCAAATTGGCATACTTTCGCAGTTTGTCAACTTTAGTCCCTGTAAGCGATTTAACTTGATTTTGCCATACCAAAGCCTTCAAAACTTATTTCTAAGTTATGTAAAGGTTATTTAAGGTATGTTAAGCCTATTTCACTATTCCGGAGTGCTTGTTGCATTAAACTGGTTATATTTACGCATCAGTGCGCGTATAACCTTCCAGAAAGCGATTTAGAGCTTGAAATCGAACAAGATATGATATGTGCAAAAGATACATATATTTATACAAGTACAAAGTATGAAATACAATATTTCATTGGTTTGGTATTTGTTTGATGGTCATAGTGACACAGGTGTCACAGTCTCCCCTACTTTAGGAAATTTCGTCCCGAAATTTATTCGTAGGAGTCTATTTGTGACTTTGTGTTAAATAACCATCAAAGATAAGCAAGGCATAATCCTGTTATTTCTCTTTAACGGACATTTTTCAGAAATGAAAAATGAATGGAGTTATTTTCAACAGGCATTCTTTAGAAACGAAAAAGAACGGAATGAGTTATTTTCCACAATTTCTTCAGAAACAAAAATGAACGGAACGAGTCATTTTTTCACAATTTCTTTAGGAACGAAAATGAACGGAACGAGTCATTTTCCACAATTTCTTTAGAAACAAAAATGAACGGAACGAGTCATTTTTTCACAATTTCTTCAGGAACGAAAATGAACGAAACGAGTCATTTTCCACAATTTCTTCAGAAACGAAAATGAACGGAACGAGTCATTTTCCACAATTTCTTCAGAAACAAAAATGAACGGAACGAGTCATTTTTCACGATTTATTCAGAAACGAAAAATGAACGGAACGAGTCATTTTCCACAATTTCTTCAGAAAAAAAATGAACGGAACGAGTCATTTTTCTTAATTTCTTCAGAAACGAAAATGAACGGAACGAGTCATTTTCCACAATTTCTTCAGAAACAAAAATGAACGGAACGAGTCATTTTTCACAATTACTTCAGAAATGAAAATGAACGGAACAAGTCATTTTCCACATTTTCTTCAGAAACAAAAATGAACGGAACGAGTCATTTTTCACAATTACTTCAGAAACAAAAATGAACGGAACGAGTCATTTTTCACAATTTCTTCAGAAACGAAAATGAACGGAACGAGTCATTTTTCACGATTTCTTCAGAAACGAAAAATGAACGGAACGAGTCATTTTCCACAATTTCTTCAGAAACAAAAATGAACGAAACGAGTCATTTTTCTTAATTTCTTCAGAAACCAAAATTAACGGAACGAGTCATTTTTCACAATTTCTTCAGAAACAAAAATGAACGGAACGAGTCATTTTTCACAATTTCTTTAGAAACGAAAATGAACGGAACGAGTCATTTTCCACAATTTCATCAGAAACAAAAATGGATAGGGTTAACTCTAGATACACGACAAAACTTGCTGTGGTTTCTGTGCACTAAATTCCATAATTATGTATGCATCCATAATTAGGTAATTCCTTGCACAGTCCGCACAGTTTGTTTTGTAATGTTTTGGGGAAGGATATCAAACTTGTGATGAGGGTGACTAGACTTCCATAGGGTCCTTTTAATTAGATCGACAGAGGATCTTCTTAGTTAGG
The DNA here is from genome assembly GCA_030545235.1 of Helianthus tuberosus. NCBI lineage: Eukaryota > Viridiplantae > Streptophyta > Magnoliopsida > Asterales > Asteraceae > Helianthus > Helianthus tuberosus. The sequence continues at coordinate 28,194,779 of CM060420.1, read as the reverse complement.
CCACCAAGGAGTCCTTTCAGCTATTTCATCACATGATATTCCTAACCAGATTTTTGGATCAATCTGTTTAACTAGACCACTCAAGGGGTCTAATTATGGAATAGTACTATATAACCCAAGGGTCTTTACCATTACGTAAAAGATCATTAAAGATTTAATATAGTACCTTTGGATATCCCACCATGAATCCCTTATACGAAGATATGGAAGATTCTACTAGGATTTGGATAACAAAACTTGGATTACACAAAAACATTAAAGGGAACACATAAGCACATAATCACATAGTTGTTTAACTTGATTATTAATTCGTTATCTTTGGACGCGGATACTTAAAGCACACCAGGAATCCAATTCGCGGATTTCATTTGGCACTTTAATCATTTCAAGAATCCATCCATGAAGATAGGATGATCTACCAAAAATTCGATTTTTGTTTTCAGGAAAACGCAATATTCGAATCTTTGGACGCGGATACTTAAAGCACACCAGGAATCCAATTCGCGGATTTCATTTGGCACTTTAATCATTTCAAGAATCCATCCATGAAGATAGGATGATCTACCAAAAATTCGATTTTTGTTTTCAGGAAAACGCAATATTCAAATTAAGGTACACAATAATTTAGGACATACGGAAATACCCTTGGGTACCCTATTAAGAATCTATAGTGGTACTTTGGGTATTCGTACAAAATTATAACTTGTACCTTGTACTTCGTTTCCTTGCAAGAAACGGGTACTTAGGATCTTTGTGGAAAACGCAAGAGATTGTAAAATGGAAGAATTTTGGGGGTAGTTTGCTTTTCAAGGAATACGATTCCTTGATTGTCGGTAGTGTAGGGGATATGTTGTTTATGCATACAACCACATAAATACATTGCAATGTAAATAAAAGATTTATTTATAAACAATGATAACAAGTGTTTCATGGACCTAGACAACAAAAGAAAATAATACGTAAGACGTGATTATTTCTAAACGGTGTTGTCTTCTAGTCGGTCAGATGCTCATCCCTGTGCTGGATTTGCATTAGCAAGCTTTGGGCAATTTCTTCGGAAATGACCCATCTCGCCACATTTGTAGCAAGAACCTGGTGGAAAGCGAGCTTGAGCAGGATTGTTGTCATCTTGATTTGGTGCAACTGCTGCTCGGCAAACTTTTGCTGTATGACCTTTAAGTCCACAAATTTGGCATTCGCGGCACTTCACATTAGCATGATGATGGAGGTTACATTGGTTGCACAATGCTGAAGTTCCATTGTACGGCTTCCTAGCAGGGGGTTTAGCTGGTTGGTTGGGGGTGGCTTGACCATTGTGAGCGACCACGGCGAAGTTCTGAGAAGCCTTTTGCTTCTTTGACCTCTTAGGGGATCCAGACTGTTCATCCATGGTCTTTGATTCCTCGACCGGTTTCTTGTCACCTTTCCGGAAAAGTTTACCTTTCCTGATCTTTGATTTGGTCAAGGTTGCAGATAGCTCAATGGCCTGTCTAACTGTAGTGGGGTTACTACCAGTAACAATGTCCTGAACTGAGTCAGGGAGACCATCAATGTATTTTTCGATCTCCTTATCCAAAGGCGTAACCATTGTAGGACACAACAGGCTCAGCTCCTCATATCGATCAGTATATGCTCGATGTTCACCGCTGTCTTGCTTAAGATCATCGAATTCCCTTTCCAAGGCCCTGATCTCGTGACGAGGACAGAATTCCTTCATCATCAGAGCTCGAAGTTCTTCCCATGTTTGAGCCAGTGCTACTTCGGCACCCCTATCTCTCATCACACCGTTCCACCAGGTCAAAGCTCGTTTCTCAAAGACACTAGATGTGAAATCTACCTTTCGCTCATTTGGACATTGAACATGTCTAAAGGTGCTCTCTAAACTCTCGAACCATTGCAGAAGTGCAGTCGCTCCTTGAAACCCAGAAAACTTTGATGGCTTAGCCGAGTTGAACGTCTTGAAATTGCAGGGGGCATTATTGTTGTTGAGAGCTTGGTGACATTGAGCAACGATGTTCGGGATTGCAGCAGTCATTTGCTGTGTAATAACAGCTGCCAGCTCTTCAATAGATACCGGATTTTCGCGTCGAGGAGGTATTCTAAAAAAAAGGGAAAACAAGAGAGGAAACAAATGAAATGGCATTGGGTAAGAATAGGATGTTACAAATACCGACCAAAATCATGGGTGACGGTCATTTGTTTGAACCATGAGGCAAACAAACGACACTCAAAGGCTGAATCAAAGCAATTAGATCCTCATAATGTATCGCGAAGACATGCTCGCCTATAAGTGGACACTCACCCCAAGAGTTCCCAGGTAAGAGTGACTGGTCCGATTATGTGGATTTGTATGAACACTCTAGCCTTAGACAGAAAACTCAGGGTACAGGCATTCACTCTTCCAGTTTGCACGTGTTCACACTATTTAGGACCCAAAACTTTGACGAGAGTTTTGAAAATTCAAAGGGTTCAAAACCATATAATAGAGGGTTCAAAACCTAGTAATCAATCATCCTAGAACAGATGATTAGTTTTCAAAGCGGTTTTGAAATTTATGTTCTTGTTGTGGTCGTCGCCTAAGGATAGGTGACGGTATTGTTTTATGACTAAACGCAAGTAAACTCGCGTTAGGGTCCTAGAAAGGTTATAGACTAGGTCAAAGCATTACTAATAACCTAATTCCCATAACCATGGGCTCTGATACCAACTTTTCTGTCACACCCCGACCACGTAGGACAACCAAACGTGGCGGAAACGTCGGGGAGTGTTGTAACAGAATCATTGTTTCATAACACATGGAAATTGAAATATTGCTTTATTGATTTAAAGAGTTACAATGTCTTGACAATCAAAGAAATATAACATAAATAACTAGTCTTGCATCTTTTATTGTCACTAAGGCCCAAGTCCGCCTAAGTGTATCTTGATAAATCCTATGCATCATATCCTGAAAAACACATGTGAAAATAGGTACGTCAGCATAAAAATGCCTGTGAGATACATAGGTTTTGTGAAAATAGGTTTCATGACTTGTAAGTTTAGAGAGAGTTTGTTTAATAAAGTTTAGTCATGAACCTTGTAAGTTGATTTGTTTTGTAAATCATTAGAAAAACAATAAGACCAGATGATAAGTATAAATAAGAGAATAATGTATGGTTAAATGAATAACCAAATAAATTGAGTTTGTATAAGATAAGTTGTTTGTAAAACAATGTCTTGTGAAAAGTATGTTATTTGTATAAAATGTTATATGTCTCAAATTGAAATGATTTAAATAACGCTACGATATGTAATACCATACACACACTTATATATAGGAAGTACCAGCGGCGTATCCACCATGCTTGTATCATATTACACACGCCTCGTTACTTAAATCACTTACCCAAACAACCACCAAGATGTAATGTTTAACAACCGTAGAAATGTTCATGTATGGTCAAATACGGTTCACACGGTTCAATAGTTACAAACGGTTCAAAATGTAATATAATGTGTTCATATGCTGGATGAGCATATGCAACAACATGTAATGTAAATCAATGTACTAAGTATGCACACAATGGACATACATAGCATGAAATGTAATGTAAAACAATGTACTAAGTATGCACACAATGGGCATACATAGCATGAAATGTAATGTAAAGTAATGTACTAAGTACGCACACGATGGGCATACATAGTATAAAATGTAATGTGAAGTAATGTACTAAGTATGCACACAATGGACATACATGGCATAAAATGTAATGTAAAACAATGTACTAAGTATGCACTCAATGGACATACATAGCATGAAATGTAATGTAAAACAATGAAATCATGTACTATAAATGTACTAATGAACATAGCAAGTATATGATGTGAAAACAGGAAAGCATGAACGTAACAAGTAGGCACATGTGTTTCACCCCAAAAACAGTTTGGTAAACAGTAAAAGAGGGGTCTATGTACTCACTTGAGATTGCTCAGAAGTCCTAAGATAACCACCAAGCAATGCTAGAGATCACGGAATCAAACAGCACCTAATATAGGTAAACTATGTTAATTAACCGGACCTAAATCGGAGGATCGGATAGAATGAGGGTTCGTAAACCAAATGAGTATGAAAACTCATGTAGTATGGTTCAACAAAGCCTACATTCTATGTGAAACCTAACCTAAGCGCTTACGACCCATTGCAACCCGTTTAGGTAGCTTATGCTACTTTAACGCGTTGTTCGCGTGAAACGCGTTCGGAACGCCTAACTAGTCCTATGACAAGTAAAATATGCCTTAACATGTCTAATATTGTTATCAAATCAGTTTATATGTCAAAAGTTATATTACATATGCTTAAAATGAATTCTGGCGTCAAATGGGTATTTTGGTAATTTACCTAAGGCATATATACTACCTATCATACAACTACTTAAACGATGTGACCATAGGGTATAACCTCGGAAGGTTATTCCCTATACACTATGGTCACCTAATGTATTTGGTCGGATCCTAATGATCGACCAAATGGGTCGGGTTCGAAGGTATAAGCGATTTATTAGATCGCTTACCCTTACGACCCTAGACAACGTGGTAATCAGTAGGCATAGTCACAAGGGACTATAACCATCGTGATTACAATCACGTTGCGAAGTTCAAACGAACTTCGCATTGACCATAAATTGGTCAATGTAGAAAGTCAAACAAAGTTTGACTTTCGGACTCGAAAAGCAATAAAAGAACGAAGGAATACTTACAAAGGGTCCCCGAAAGCTTTGATTTCTCAAGTATTCTCAGGTAGGAAGTGAAATATCACAACCACTTAGAGAACTCTCAAGAATCAAGTGGGTTTTGCAAGGAAGGGGGGTTGGGTATATATAGTTTTTGGTTCACCGTTATGATCATTTCTAGGAAACCGTGCTTTGATCTTGGCCATACACCTCAAGACAATGGTTTTACAAAACCATGTGAGCCCCTAGTATTGCCCAATACCATGTGCAAGAGGATTAGGAGTGGTTAACAGCTGTTAACAGCTGGATTAGAAGTTTCTGATCTGCTGGGGACTGCTTGCACACCGTAACACTCAGAGTGTTGAGGTGCGCAAGGACCTTGCAGAACAGAAAGTTTGAAAAATGGCAGAACAGGCCCCTGCAGCTCCAAACTTGGTTTTCGATGCATTTTTGACACGTTTAAGCCCCGTTAACCCCATTTCAAAGCTATAAAATGAAGTTAAAGTATAAGGAACTTAAAATATGCTTGAAAACATCACGGATGTCGGTTCGTTTGGCCGTACGATTGCGTTGTTCGGTTAATTACGACGGAATGCGCATAAGCGCGAAAAACGATCCAAATGGCGTGACGAATGGATTTTTCTTATGCCAAACACTAAAATAAAATATTATAGTGCTTACATAAATTTTTGGATGTCCGGATGTATTCAGAACGTAAGTTATGCGTGAAAATGCAAACTTGTGCACTTTTTGACGCTTTTAGTCCCTGAATGGCCCAAAAGTTTATTTTAGCACACCGAACCCCTCAAAGCCTATTTCTAAGCTATGTAAAGGATATTTGTGGTATGTTTAACTTATGGCCATGTTCCAGAATGTCTGTTACAGTTCAAATTGGCATACTTTCACAGTTTGTCAACTTTAGTCCCTGTAAGCGATTTAACTTGATTTTGCCTTTTTATAAAATAATTTAAGCTTCTTAAGACCATAGGAATTCTCTGGCTTCCTGGGCGATATTGGCGATTCTGAGAAACCCTAGACTTCTTGATTTCTGATCCTCATCTTGATCGATCTGGGTTAGGTATTGGGGTTTGTCGATTCTTCTGAGTAAGGTTTTCTTGACTCTACCCTGGTTTCTAATCTTTTGAAGTCCGGATTAGGGTTTTCTTTTCGTTTTTTTCTGTCTAGGGTTTATCGTCTTTTTGCTTTGGCTGTTGGTGTTCCGTTTTTTTTTCATCTACGTTGCATGTTTTGTTATGACGTCTAATTCTTTCAACGTGTATGGAGATATGGGTAGTTCACAAAACCCTAATAGGGATCAGGGTTTGGAGGACTTAGGGTTTCAATCGTTTACTGAGAAACTGCATGGGGATATCTTTATCAGTTCGAAGGGCCCTAGGGTATCGAATGTCCAGGACATGCGTGACAAATCGTCGTTGTTTTCCAAGCCACTAAACATCGATGGTAATCCGCTATTACCGAGACGTGGGGTTATTCAACAGGAACCTAAGATGATTAACATCATTGATGAATTGGAAAAAGTTACTGTTCCAGTTCAAGAGGTCAACAATACGGCTGATCACACAAGGGGGGGAGGAGCATGTGAAGAGTGCAAATACGATGTCTTATGCTGAGAAGGTCAAGAACACGTCCTCAAAGAAACGGGAAGTTAACTTCAGAAGTTTGGATTCGACTGAGACCAATCCGGATGCTGATGTGGTCATTCCTCGAGAGGTAATTAGTAAAGTTCAGGAAAAGTTTGAGAACGTTTTATATGGCTATTTTCTGGGTAATCGGCTTCCTTATCCAGTTGTGGAATATTATGCTAAGAATGTCTGGGCAAAATACGGTTTTGCTAAACTTATGATGAATTCAGAGGGCTTCTTTTTCTTTAAATTTGATTCTAAGGAAGGCATGGCGAAAGTTCTGGAAGGAGGGTCGTGGCTGATCCGGAAAGTGCCCTTGTTCTTAAATGTGTGGTCTCCATCAGTTAGCTTAAAGAAAGAGGGTATTAAGTCAGTCCCGGTGTGGGTAAAACTCCATAATGTTCCTATTGCAATTTATACCGATGATGGACTTAGCTTATTAGCGTCCAAGTTAGGTGTGCCTAAACGTCTGGATGGCTATACAGCCGATATGTGCACGGAAAACTGGGGGAGAAGTAGCTTTGCTCGGGCGTTGATTGAAATAACCGCGGATAGAGAGCTTAAAGATCAGATTGCAGTTGCCATTCCGAAGCTAGATGATGATGGATACATTACTGAAATAATAAATGTGGAATATGAATGGAAGCCTCAAAGATGTTCGTTATGTTGTGTCTTTGGACACAATGATCAAGTGTGTGGGAAGAATGAAAATAAAAAAGCTAAGCATGTGGTCGTTGATGAGGAGGGGTTCACGATGGATAAGAGGAAGACAGTTCGTGTGGGAGGAATACAAATGAAGCAAAAACAAAAGTTTATGTATAGGCCAAAGGTTAGCAAGGCCGACCCAAGTACTTCTGGAACAAAGGATGGTCACGGGATCAAGAAGACATCGGATAACGTCCAAGTGAGGAACTCGTTTGACACTTTATCGAAACTTGATGGGCAAGAGTTGGATACTGGGATTGATAAGAGGAAAAATGTGAAAAAGAACCAAGGGAAGCACTCTAATGATAATGAGGTGGTGGTCGATTCTATACCAACTGAAACAGCCAGATTTATGCGGAATGATAACCATGAAGAGGCTGCTGAGGGGGCAAGCACACCCGGTCAGATTGGTATTGATGGATAGCATTCTCACATGGAACATAAGGGGTTTGAACCAACCCCTGAAACAAAATGAGGTTCGTCTTATGCTTTCGGAAAACAAAGTGTCTGTTTGTGCTATTTTAGAATCGCATGTGGATGTTGCTAATCTAGATAGAGTTTGTAATAAGGTGTTTAGAAGTTGGAGTTGGACGTCTAATGGGGGCCTTTGTGATAGGGGTACTAGAGTTATCCTAGGGTGGAACAGTGATATTGTGGATGTCATGATTTTGTCACAGTCAGATCAAGTCATTCATGCTCAATTGTGGTCAAAAGCGGATAATACTAGTGTTTTCGGTTCTTTTGTTTATGCAAAGAATAAATATCAAGACCAAAGGGTTCTTTGGGAGAACTTATGTGGGCATGCGATCTTGTGTAGGGATAAGCCTTGGTTTGTCATGGGCGATTTCAACTCGGCTCTTCATTTGGATGATTCGCTGTTTGGTACGTCAACTCAAACTATAGGTATGCGAGAGTTTTATGATTGTGTCAAAAACTCTGAGCTACTTGATGTTAAGGGTCATGGTATGCAATACACTTGGAACCAGAAGCCGAAGGAGGGGATTGGATTACTTCGTAAGATTGATCGGTTTATGTGTAACGTTAAGGGTCTTGACTTGTTTCCAGAAGCTTATGTTATGTATCATCCGTATCGTGTCTCTGATCACACCCCTTGTATTCTAAAGCTGACTAAGGAGCCTAAATTGTCTAAGCCGAAGCCTTTCAAATTCGCGAATTTCATTACTTCAAAACCTGATTTCAGAATTTGTGTACAGCGAGAGTGGGTGAAGATGGTTGATAGGATCTCTATGTTCTCGGTTATCACTAAGCTGAAGAATTTGAAGCCAGGTCTTAGGAAAATCCTAAACCAGCAAGGGAATTTGCATTTAAAAGTGAGTGAGCTGCGTAAAAAGCTTGATGATATTCAAAGAATGCTAGACAAGAACCCTCTTGATGTGGTGCTTCGTAATAACGAGTCTATATGCCTAAAGGAGTTCCAAATTGCGGCGTATGATGAGGAATGTTTCTTGAAACAAAAATCTAAGGTTGAGTGGCTTTGTGCTGGGGATTCGAATACGGCATTTTTTCATAATAGCCTGAAATGCAAAAACGCTAGGAACAAGATTCATTGCATTCGGGATATGGCTGGAACCCGATATGAAGGAGACGATGCTACGGACGCGTTAGTTAATCACTACGCTAGTTTTTTAGGCACAGAGGATCAAGTTTCTAGCGTGGACTTGACGGACATATGTCTTAATACTCTTAGTCCGGAAGTGGCAAGTAATATGGTCAGACAAGTTACTCCTGAAGAAATTAAAAATGCTATGTTCAGCATTGGTGAGAACAAAGCTCCTGGTCCGGATGGCTACACGTCTGCCTTTTTTAAGAATGCATGGGATATTGTGGGAACCGAGGTTACAAAAGCGATTCTTGATTTTTTTGAAAATGGCAAAATATTGAAACAATTAAATCACACAATTTTGGCTCTGATCCCCAAAGTTGATACGCCGGATTCGGTCCTGGACTACCGTCCAATCTCTTGTTGCAATGTCCTCTACAAGTGTATCAGTAAAATTATAACGGAGAGATTAAAGGGGTGTTTGGAGATCCTGGTGAGTATTAATCAGTCTGCGTTTGTGCCTGGTAGGAGGATTTCGGATAATATCCTCTTAACGCAAGAACTGATGCATAATTATCATTTGAATAAAGGCCCGCCAAGATGTGCTTTCAAAATTGACATTCAAAAAGCGTATGACACTGTTAGTTGGTCGTTTCTGGAAAAGATTCTTTATCAGTTTGGTTTGCATAGAAAGATGGTGAATTGGATTATGGCGTGTGTTACCACGGCTACCTATTCATTGAGTATTAACGGTAATCTTCATGGTTTTTTTAAGGGGATAAGGGGGCTTCGTCAAGGTGATCCGATGTCTCCTTATTTGTTTACTCTTGTTATGGAGGTGCTCACCTTACTTCTACAACATAAGGCTCGCTCAAGCACGTCATTTAAGTATCATGCAAATTGTGTGAAGCAGAAAATAATTAATGTATCCTTCGCTGATGACTTATTTATATTTGCTCATGGGAGTGTCTCTTCGGTAAACAAAATAAAGGATGCGCTTGAAATGTTCACTAATGTTTCAGGGCTGGTACCGAGCCCTGCAAAGAGTACGGTCTTTTTCTGTAATGTTAGTCAGCACGTAAGGCAGCATATTCTCAACATTATGCAGTTTCAGGAGGGCATAGCCTGTTCGGTACCTAGGTGTGCCGTTGATTACCACGAAGTTAGCGGCCAAGGATTGTAAGTTGTTGGTGGATCGAATGGAGAAGAAAATCGATAACTGGATGACAAAGACTCTATCTTTTGCAGGTAGGTTGCAGCTCATAAACTCTGTTCTTTCAGCCATGCATATCTATTGGGCGTCGGTTTTCATTATTCCGGCCCGTGTGACCAATGAGTTAGAAAAGCGTATGCGTCGTTTTATTTGGAATGCGGGTAATAATGGGAGAGTTAAAGCGAAGGTGGCGTGGAACGATATATGCCTGCCAAAAGCGGAGGGTGGGTTGGGTATTAGGCGAATTGCGGATGTCAATAAGGCCCTAATCACTAAGCATATTTGGAGTATTCTCTCGAAAAGAAACTCTCTATGGGTGCAGTGGATTTATACTCATAAACTGAAGAATCAGAATTTTTGGGATGTCCAGTGTAAAGGTAGTATGACGTGGGGTTGGAGGAAGATTTTATCTATTCGGAATGCTGTTCGGCCGTTTTTTTGGAGCATTATTCGGAGTGGTATGCAAACGAACGCGTGGAGTGATAATTGGTGTCATTTGAGTCCTCTCAGGTCTTTTATAACGCCAAGACATATTGCGAACGCGGGTTTTAATCTTCAATCTACGGTGGCCGACTTACTTGATGAGAATGGGCAATGGAAATGGCCCCAAGCATGGTACGATATCTACCCGGTCCTGATTGGGTTAACTGTTAATCAACAGAACTCCCAGTTAGCGGATCGAATGGTTTGGAAGGACTTGGAGGGTCATGATCAGCATTTTAGTTCCTTGGAAGTGTGGCACTCTCTACGGACACGTGACATTCCAGTTAAGTGGGCTAGCATGATTTGGTTTAGTCAATGTATCCCGAGACACTCCTTTCATTTATGGTTGGTGATAAAAAACAAGCTTAAGACTCAAGATCGGTTGGCAGTTTGGGAAGCGGGCAGTGAAACAAACCGAAGACTCATGTGTTGCCCTCTTTGTAAGCATGGTACGGATTCTAGAGATCATCTATTTTTCGTACGTAGTTTTGCTTCACAAGTCTGGTCAAACATAAAGATTCTGGTAGATTTGGATAACGTTAATGACTCGTGGACCTCTATTTCGGATTGGATGGAACACAACTCGGAATCCAAGAGCATGAAACACATCATGTGTAAACTAGTGATAGCGGCGTCTTCTTATTACATATGGCAATAGCGGAATAATCGGTTATTCACGTCTACGGAGTGTACGGCTAAACAGGTGACCGAGAAAATCAAAAGCATTGTCCGACTTCGATTATTGGGCTTCGAACATAGGGGTGATGTTGATTATCGACGGACTCTTACAAAGTGGCAGATCCTATGTAGGGCATCGGACGAAGACCCGGGCTAAGGAAGATGCTTTAGAGTTTATTTGTTGTAGCAATTGCTTGTGTTGGTAGTGTTTTGGGCTATGTGTCTTGATGTTTGAACGTTTGTTTCTGGTCTTGTTTTCTTGCTTTCCTAGTCTTGGTATGCCAAGTCTAGTTGCGTGTGCTATGTCAGGCACATGCTTTGTTCTTATTGATTATTTATAAAATTTACCGGGGTAACCCTTTACCCAAAAAAAACTTGATTTTGCCATACCAAAGCCTTCAAAACTTATTTCTAAGTTATGTAAAGGTTATTTAAGGTATGTTAAGCCTATTTCACTATTCCAGAGTGTTTGTTGCATTAAACTGGTTATATTTACGCATCAGTGCGCGTATAACCTTCCAGAAAGCGATTTAGAGCTTGAAATCGAACAAGAATTGATATGTGCAAAAGATACACATATTTATACAAGTCCAAAGTATGAAATACAATATTTCATTGGTTTGGTATTTGTTTGATGGTCGCAGTGACACAGGTGTCACAACAAATTCTGATATATAAATGTAGTTACAGGTGTGTATGGCATTTCCCTATAATACCTACAATAAGGAACTATGTTCGTTACAAACTACTCTTGTGAATTTCCCATTCTTGTGTTTACTCATGATTCCCTTAGAAAATTCTAAGTACTCGTTTCATGCTAAGAAACGAAGTACAGAAAATAAAGTGACATTATGAGTAATCATGCTTCTGCACATCTGTGCCTTTGAATCCTTGGTTAGATAACTAAGGGTATTTTCAAATCTCATACCCATTAAGTTCTGATTTTTCAACATGCATAACATAAGTTTTCAAAACAACCTTCATGATTTCAAAAACATTTTATATATAGTTCGAAAACATTTTTAATATAGTGTATTTACTTACTTAACATATCAAATGCATGATTTCAAAAGCATTGTCTATGTTTTCAAAAACAACCTCCATGATTTCAAAAACATTGTCTTTGTTTTCAAAAAACAACCTTCATGATTTCAAAATGTTATTAATACAGTATAATTACTTATATCAAGTGCATGATTTCAAAAGCATCATTCATGTTTTCAAAAACCTTATACATAATTTCAAAATTCATCTCGTATGATTTTAAAACATTTTTTTATATACCTACCTAATACACCTACTTTATGATTTCAAAAGTATTATATATAAGGTTTCAAAAACATTGAACACATTTTTTTAGAACCCCATGCATAGTTTTCAAAAATATTTTCTTCATACATTGACTTAACCTTCAAATTCCGCTTCATATGTCGCCTTGGCATATCTAGCACCTCAACTTCATAAACATTTTACCTCATGTTTTGACTTAAGCACGTCTAGTGCAAGGTTTTGAAACGCCTCCCGCTTTTCAATTCCCAGAATCCATATGGGATCTTTTTATCTTCACAATTAGACCCTTCTGGATGATTATCATTCAAATCAGAGTCCTTAATTGGATTCCTTGCGTACCTTAGTTCGAACATTTCGGTTCCTTATAATCGAAGTCGAATTTTCTCTTTAAGATCTTTCTATCTTCATAGTTAGATTCTTGATAATGTTTAGAGTACCAAATGAAATCCACGGAATGGATTCCTAGTGTACTTTAAATTCATATGCACAATTAACAACAAATTAACAAAATGATAACAAATTTAAAATCAAGTTAAACAATTATGTGATTATGTGTTTATGCATTTTGTGTTTTCTTTTATGCATTTGTGTTTTCTTTTATGCATTTTATGTTTTTGTATACTCTGGATATTCGTTATCCAAATCCTCATAGAACCTTTCATATCTTCATATGAAGGATTCGTAGTAGGATATTCAAAAGGTACTACCTTAAAATCCTTATTGGGCTTCTACATGATAGTTAAGACCCTTGGATTATATAGTACCATTCCATGATTCATAAGAGACCCTTTTAGTGGTCTAGTAAAAAAGATTGAGTTAGAATCTGGTTAAGAATGACATGTGGTGATGTAGCTGAACAGACTCCTTGGTAGTCTATTTAAATCATTTATTGATTTAATTAAAATGACCCTATGGTGGTCTAGTCACAATCATCACAAGTTCGTTCATTATTCTCTTCCCCTACACATTATAAGATGCACTACATGACTATGCAAGGAATTACGTAATTATGGATGCATACATAATTACGAAGTTCAGTGCACGGAAACCACGGTAAGACTTATTATGTGTAAGAACCGATAGTGGCAACCATAACGAAATGTGAACAATGTAATAGAGGTACGGTGGACGCACCAATAACACTTTATATACTTGTATATAAGTGTCCCTCTCACATTGCAAGCATGATGTTATTTAAAGTTACTAGAAGTTCAGGACTCTAACCAGTGTTGTTTGATCTTTTCAACTTCATGTTTCAAACTCTCACAAGTTTAAACTAAAATAAATTTCGGGACGAAATTTCCTGAAGTAGAAGAGACTGTGACACCTGTGTCACTTCAATCATCAAACAAATACCAAACCAATGAAATATTGTATTTCATACTTGGGATTTGTATAAATATGTGTATCATTTGCACATATCAACTCTTGTTCGATTTCGGGCTCTAAATCACTTTCTGGAAGGTTATACGCGCACTGATGCGTAAATATAACCAGTTTAATGCAAAAACACTCCGGAATAGTGACATAGGATTAACATACCTTAAATAACCTTTACATAACTTAGAAATAAGTTTTGGAAGGTTTGGTGTGCCGAAATCAAGTTTATTCGCTTACAGGGACTAAATTCGACAAACTGCGAAAGTATGTCGATTCGTACTGTAACGAACATTCTGGGACTTGATCATAAGTTAAACATACCCTAAATATCCTTTACATAGCTTAGAAATAGGCTTTGTGGGGTTCGGTATGCTAAAATAAACTTATTTGATCAATAGAGACTAAAAGCGTCAAAAGTGCATAAGTTTGCATTTTCGCGTATATCTTACGTTCTGAATATATCCGAACATCCAAAAATTTATGTAATCATTAAAATATTTTATTTTAGTGACTGGCATGATAAAATTCCATTCGTCGCATAATTTGGATCGTTTTTGCGTTCATTACGATTTCCGTCGTAATTAACCAAACAACGCAACCGTACGACCAAACGAACCGACATCCGAGATGTTTTTGAGCATATTTTAAGTTCCCTATACTTTAACTTTATTTTAGAGCCTTGAAATGGGGTTAACGGGGCTTAAAAGTGCAAAAAAAATCAAGTTTTACAAGTGCAGGGACCATTTTTGAAATTTCTGACCAGATTCATTGAACCTGGTCCATTTTGAGATTTTGATGGTTTGAACCCACGGTTTTGCAATACCATGGGCTGGTATTCAATGGTATTTATAAATCTATGGGCCATTCTAGGGGCTCCCATGGTTTTACAAAACCATGGGCACATGTGTATGGTTAAGATTAAAGCACGTTATTCGACAAACGATCTTAACGGTTCCATGAAATCTATAAATACCCCCATTCATTTGTTGCAACTCACACCTTTGAATCTTATTTCATCTCTCTAAGTTGAAGTATCTACTTCATACCTGAGAGTAATCGGATCAAAGCTTCCGTTCTTGGACCCGTTGTAAGTATTCTTTCGTTCTTTTACGTTTTAGCGTTAAAGTCAAACTTTGTTTGACTTTCTGCATTGACCAGTTTATGGTCAATGCAAAGTTCGTTTGAACTTCATAACGTGAGCGTAATCACGATGGTTATAGTCCCTAGTGACTATGCCTACTGATTACCACGTTATCTAAGCTCAGTGACGAGTCGTAGTTTCGGCCAAAATGCGTATTCTTGCGTATTTTGTAACCAAACTACTTTTGGGTATCAAGACCCTTTGTCTTGATACCAAACCTGTTTTCAAACCTCGTTAAACATGTTTTAACATGTTTAACTCGTCACTATTAGATTTGTGCTTATATAGGGTCGTAAAGGTAAGCGATCTAAACAATCGCTTATACTTTCGAACCCAACCCGTTTGGTCGATCATTAGAATCCGACCAAACACATTTGGTGACCATAGTTGTATAGGAATAACCTTCCGAGGTTATACCTTATGGTCACGTCGTTTAAGTAGTTGTATGATAGGTAGTTTATATGCCTTAGGTAAATTACCAAAATACCCTTTTTACGCATAAATTCATTTTAAGCATATGTAACATAAATTTTGACATCTAAACTGATTAGGTAACTATATTAGACATGTTAAGGCATATTTTACTTGTCACTGGACTAGTTAGGCGGTCCGAACGCGTTTTACGCAAACGACGCGTTAAAGTAGCATAAGCTACCTAAACGGGTCGTGATGGGTCGTAAGCACTTAGGTTAGGTTTCATTTTAATATGTAGGCTTTGTTAAACCATATCATATGAGTTCCAATACTCATTTGGTTTACGAAACCTCATACTATTCAATCTCCCGATTTAGGTCCGGTTATTTATGTAGTTATCTATATAGGGTGGCGTTTGATTCCGTGATCCCTCTAGCTTTGCTTAGTTGTTGTTCAAGACTTCTAAGCACCCTCAAGTGAGTACATAGTCCCCTCTTTTACTGTTTTTCAAACATTTTGGGGTGAAACACATGTGCCTACTTGTTACTTTCGTGCTTTCCATGTTTTCATATCATAAACTTGCTATGTTCATTAGTACACTATTAGTACATGATTTCATTATGTTTTGCTATGTATGTTGACTAAGCATGCTAGCACATTGATTTACATTACATTTTCTTTTGCTATGTATGTTGACTGAGCATGCTAGTACATTGTTTTACATTACTTTTTCTGCTATGTATGTTTACTGGGCATGCTAGCACATTGATTTACTTGACTTTTCTGCTTTGTATGTTAACTTAGCATACTTAGTACATTGTTTTACATTGCATCTCTATTGCATATGTTCTCATAACATATGGACACATTGTTTTACATCTCTACCATGTATCTTCACTTAGCATACTAGGTACATTATTTTCATAAAACATGCTTACATTTGGTATATCATTTGGTTTGTTTAACGGAACTAAATTACATTCATTAACACCGATCATGCCGCTCGGTAGTAGGTAGTGGTACCATAGGACTTGACAAATCCCGTTCCTAAAATCCTAGGTTTGTTTGGGTGGAAGGAATGACCGAATCCGAAAACATTTTTCATTTGATAACCTTCACTCTAAGGTTATCCGTCTGTCTCAAGGCTTGAATGTAGGCGTTTAACATTACCGCATAAATGGTTGTATCAGTAACCTTCACTCTTACAAAACATAACTTTTGATTATATTTTATCAAATGCATTGTTTTGTACATTACTTTCTTATAGGGTTGAATAAATGCTTTTAAATCAATAAATGCTTTTATTCACTCTACATAACATTTGTTTACACATTACATGATTTACATTTGATGGTTTTTACATAAACATATGACATTTGACTATACATAAACATTTTTACATTGATGGTTTGTTTTGGTAAGTGATTTAAATAACGAGGAGTGTGTAATAAGATAAAAGCATGGTGGATACGCCGCTGGTACTTCCTATATATAAGTGCTTTTATAGTATTACATATCGTAGCGTTATTTAAACCATTTCAATATTTGACATATTACATTTTACACAAATGACATATTTTCACCAAATAATTGTTTTACAAAACCACTTATTTTATACAAACTTATTTTACTTGGTTATTCATTTAACCTTACATTACTCTTTTACATATCATCTACTTTATCATCGCTTTTCAAATGATTTATAAAACAAAACATTTTACAAGGATCATGACTGACTTTTGTTAAACAACCTTTTTCTAAACTTATAAGTCATGAATCCTAAATCAATAAAACCTATGTATCTCACAGGCATTTTTATGCTGACGTACCTATTTTCACACGTGTTTCAGGAAATGATGCATATGATTTATCAAGATACACTTAGGCGGACTTGGGCCTTAGTGACAATAAAAGATGCAAGACTAGTTAATTATGTTATGTTTCTTTGTTGTTAAGACATTGTAACTTCTTTTGATTCAATAAAACAAAACTTCAATTTCCATGTGTTATGAAACAATGATTCTGTTACAACACTCCCCGACGATTCCGCCACGATTTGTTGTTTTACGTGGTCGGGGTGTGACATTTTCTAAGTGTCAAAATTTTATAGAAATTTTGACAGAGTTTCCCCTAAAAATGGAGGTTTCCCATGTTTTCAAAACATGTGTTTATTTTCTTGTAAATCATCACAAACAATAATCAACTTATTCAACACTTTTCGAGTGTCAAAATCAAGTAATTTCATTACATCATGAACTTGAAGTTTTTGTAACAACTTGTAGTAACTTACCATGTTATTTAGTCGGTTTAGTTACCCTTAAAAACTTGGTTGTTTGTTTGTAAATCTCATTCTTGAAGGATTTAGTCACTTACAACTTGTAAGATGATTTTTCTAAAGATATTTCTTTGGTATTTTTCTTGTTTCATAAATGTTTATACACTTATTTTTCTAATAAAAATAGTGTAGTTTTATGTAAAAACCAAGATCTTTCTAAAAATCACATTTTAAACTTAGTTCTTTTAGAAAACCACTCATGAATCTTAGATTCACAAGATTACTAGCTTGCTTTGTTTAATATTTTCCAAGTAATCATTCATTCATCAAGTTCATGTCTTAACAAGAGGATGATCATCTTATGTTAGCACATAATCATCCCCTAACTTGCTAGATCATGTGTTTAATCACAATCTAGCAAGCTTCATGTAATGATCAACATCAATATCATTCATGCATCAACAATATCATTTCACCACTATTTCATCATATTACAAGCTTTATGTTTCAAGATTCATGTGTGTATTCATTAGTGTTCTTGAGTTAATCATTAAACATCAACTTTTAACCACTCAAAATATGAAGTAAACAAGATCAAGAGAGCCTTACCACTAGCTTCAAGCTAGGGAAGAATACTAGAACTTGAAGGTGACGAAATGGTTGGATAAAAGCAAACGAAGGTGGTCCTTCAAGATCCGAGACCACCGAGCTTCCTATTCTTGCTTCTTGCACCTTGTAGTGGCTTTGAAATGGATGTAGGGTGATCAAAAGTGAAGGTGTGTGGTGATGGGGATGAGGCCGAGAGCAAGGAGAGGGTGAGGAGGTTGATGGTGTGATGAAGATGATGAAGGTTTACTTATAATTTTAGTTTTGTGTAATAACCAATGTGTTATGTGTTTTGAAAGTACCATACAAATCCTTGACATAATCTTGCACAATCCCAAAGAGATCTAATCACAATCTTAACAAGATTATGGAAGATCATAAGTGGGGTCCCCATGACCGTCCACTTTACATGGGGGGGGGGGGTTAATTGTAACTTTCAATGGTAACTTAAGTTATCTAGTTGAAATCCAAAGTGTATTGATTAGTGTTTAAGTGTATGATGTGTTATAAGGGGTGTTATGGTGTTCGGGGACCATAACTAGCTCAGAAATAAATAAACAATGCTTCTAGCATAATCTTGGTGTTCCGGGTAATGTCCGGTTATTCGGTTAGATACCGGTTCGTCAAAGTGGTAAATTGCACCGTTTAGTGTCTTTTAAGTATTCTTTTGTGACACTTTCAATTCCCGACACTTAGGGGAGTATCCTGGATCATTTAGTCATGTTTCTGCATAATATTTATGCGTTAAATGCGGATTTATAGCTGAATTTAATAAAATTTTGCACTTAAAGTGCGTTTCGGGTGCTTTTTAGTGCGTATTTTAGCTATCGGAATGTCTATATGTTAACCCTTGTATGTACTCTTGGGTTTTAATGCATTCTTGTCGTTGGACCTACACCTAGGCTCCAATTCTATTGTCTAATTGCTTTCTGCAGATTTGTCGACGCAATGTGTCTTACCGGTGAGTTTACTAGTATTTCTGACGGAACGCTCTCGTTAATGCATAAAGCAATATTTTGTAGTATAAAACGTGCATGAATTCACTTGTTTAGTATGTAATCAAGCAATGTTGACAGATAAGCACATAATTGCCGTTATTAAATAATAATTAAAGTGTACGGAAATTACCGGTTTGGTGCCAGTTGTCACATTAGTAAACAAGGAATCCATGTTGACCCTTCCAAAATTGAAGCAGTGAAGAATTGGAGTACGCCTAGGTCTGCATATGAGATTCCTTCCTTCTTGGGATTGGCGGGTTATTACCGCCGATTCATCTCGGATTTTTCAAAGATCGTTGTTCCTCTCACTTCGTTAACTCCGAAAGAGAAACCTTTAGCTTGGGGACCTGAGCAAGTGGAATCTTTTCAAACCCTTAAGAATCTGCTTTGTAATGCTCCTGTACTTGCTCTCCCTGATGGAAATGATGATTTTGTGGTATATTGCGACGCCTCGAACCGTGGCCTTGGCTGTGTGCTTATGCAGCGGGACAAGGTCATCGCTTACGCCTCTCGACAGCTCAAAATACATGAGAAAAACTATACTACCCACGATTTAGAGCTTAACGCAGTTGCTTTTGCGTTAAATGTTTGGCGACACTACCTATACGGTACTAAGTGTGTGGTTTTCACTGACCGTAAGAGCCTGCAACACATCTTTAACCAAAAGGAACTGAATATGCGTTAGTGACGATGGGTAGAGTTGCTTAACGACTATGACTGCGAGATTCGCTGCCATCCTGGCAAAGCGAATGTCGTGGCCGATGCTCTTAGTCGTAAGACTCATGTTAGTAGCATCTGATGTTTACAAATCACTAGCAATCTTCAGGCTTATATCCGTGAAGCTCAATACTCGTCAGCCAATGAAGGTAGTTTAATCGTCGAAATATGAGGTGCTTCGATTGACCAACTTGAAACGAAGTCTGATGGACTTCAATACTACCTCAATCGCATCTGGGTGCCAGATCGCGACAATCTTCGTGAGTTCATTATGAATGAAGCTCACAAATCCAGATACTCTATTCATCCTGGTGCTGATAAGATGTACCATGATCTGCGTATGACTTATTGGTGCCCTTATATGAAGAAGGAAATCGCCGCCCATGTCTCAAAGTGTCTTACTTGCTCAAAGGTCAAAGCCGAACATCAACGTCCTTCAGGTCTTCTAGAACAACACGAAATCCCTGTTTGGAAATGGGATATCATTGCTATGGATTTTATAACTAAACTACCTAGAACACCTTCCGATCATGATAGTATATGGGTATTCATTGACCGTTTGACCAAATCAGCCCACTTTCTTCCTATTCGTGAAGATTTCAAAGTGGAGAAACTTGCTCGAATCTACACTGATGAAATCATATGTCGTCATGGTATACCCATTGACATTATCTCTGACTGCGATGGTCGTTTCACTTCACGTCTTTGGCAAACTTTTCGGTCTGCTATGGTTTCTCACTTGAATCTTAGTACAGCCTTTCATCCTCAAACGAATGGACAAACTGAACGCACTATTCAAACCCTAGAGGATATGCTTCGTTCTTATATATATATATATATAGTGTCATCGACTTTGGTGGTAATTGGGATGTACATTTACCATTGATCGAATTCTCGTACAACAACAGCTACCATTCCAGTATTCAGATGGCTCCTTTGAAGCTTTGTACGGTCGCAAGTGCCGATCTCCTCTCAGTTGGCATGAGATCGGTGACAAGCAACTTACTGGCCCTCGAGAGGATTGGCAAGGTCGCTTACCGACTCGATTTGCCTCAAGAGCTTAGCAACGTGCATCCGATGTTCCATCTCTCTAATCTCAGGAAGTGCTGAACAGATGAGGAACTTTAGGTTCCCATCGAAGACTTGCAAATAAACGAGACCCTACATTTTGTGGAGAAACCGGTCAAAATCATGGACCAAGGAACCAAGCGGCTGAGGCGTAGCAAAATTTCCATAGTTAAGGTGCAATGGGAAGGAAAACGCGACGACGAATTCACTTGGGAACTCGAGAGTGAAATGAAAGCCAAGTACCCACAACTCTTTACCCAGTCTTCCTCTCAGATTTCGGGGACGAAATCTCCTAAAGGAGGGGAGACTGTAACGCCTTGCGTTTCAATGCTTCCATAACTCTAGGCAGACCTTGTTGTACTTCTTATTTGGTTATGCTTTTACATTTGAGATGATCAATCATAATGAGGAATGAACTATTTGAATCTTAATTAAGTTAAACTATGTGAATCTTTTACTGTACATGATGCTTTTGTGATGCTTTCTTATATGAATGATGTGAATCTTGACTCATGTGATACTTTTATGAACAATATGACTCTTGACTCTTGATTCTCGACTCTTGGGAGACTTTATATATATGAATGAGGTAAATCTTGACTCTTGTGATGCTAGAAACTTGACACTTGTTATACTTTGATACTTGATAAACGAGTGACTAGTTTCAACACAAATCCGAAACACGAAGTTACTCGTGTGTTTGGATACCTAGAGGAATGGTAACGCTATAACAATGATCACTCACAATAATACGCAACGCAACACTTAATCTCGCTCGTAAAACGAACCAAAGTCGGAAAACTAACAAACGTGAGTCGGCTGTCCGAATGGACATCCGATCGGATGACCATCCGACCAGATGGCCCTTCAACCGTAAGGCCATCTAATCGCCTGCACTCCTCCACCGACTTTACCCATTCGACTAGCTTTGTCACTGTCACTTATAAATAAAGCACTTGACCTCTCATTCTCACCCTTTACTCTCCCATTCGACCTCACGCACTCTCAGTCACTTAATCAAGATTCAAGGCCATTCCCTAAGTGTTTCTCCTATAACCCTGTATAACTTTCATCATTTATCACTTCTACACCATATTCTTCATCAAAATCACACGAACACTTCAACTTTTTCTTGAAAATAAACTAATTTAGATCTCTTGAAGGTGGTTTCCACTCGGTTGCTTATGCAAACTGTGGTGGAGCACCGTTTAACCAAGTTTGGTGCTAGATCTAGTGGATTTTCACAACTTTTATACAAAATCTAAAGGATTATCAAACTTTTACACCAGATCTGACGGAATTTCACATGTTTCCGGCTCAGATCTGATAAAACCACGTTTTACAAATGATTTTCCGGATTTCCTTCTGATTTATGCAAAACCTTGGTGAAATCAGGCTTAAACAGACTCTCGACTCGATCCTTAGTCAAGAGTCGGCTTGAAAACTGAGTTCCATCGGAAAACGGGCCGATTGACGGGTCCAAACATGAAGTCCCAGTAGAAACAGCTCGTCGGTTCAAAAAGGGGTGATACCCATCCGATCGAACGACCTGGGTTTGGTATGTTTCCGTTGTTTGACACGTCGTCACACCGTCTTCGTTTACTCAAATCTTAGAAATTTTACAAAACTTCACTCACTGACCATCTGTTTGAATGGCCATCCAATCGGATGACCATTCCCCTAGATGATCTGATTATGATAACACTTCTTGATTGTTTTACAGGACACTATGATCAAAACATTGAAAACTTTAACAGTTCACAAATACACACTATTCGAATGGCCATCCGTTTGAATGGTCATCCGTCCGGATGACCATCCGCCCAGGTAGTCTGTCAGACACTTTAACTCGATTTTCAAACCATTCGACACTCTGTTCCCGACCGGGTCAACACTTAGATGACTTATGCTCTGTTCCCCGCACGCAGGCTAATCCAGCGCTCCCTTCGATCCAATCCTACCGTTTTTAGGATTTTAAGCACCCACTGTGAGTATACTCCATCCCTTTTTGCTTTAACACTTTTGGGATGCAACATGTATTCTATATCAAAAACACTTGACACTTGACATTTGACACTTGAAACTTATTTGAGACATGCTCTATCCACATTAAACATGAAAACATAATACTTGTGAAACTTGAGACTTTTATGCTATGTGAACGTTTGATTCTTATGTGTAACTAGCCTTAACAATTGTAGCTCTATAGGGGTAACACACCTCTCCTTGAGCCTTGGGGAGTATTGTTAAGTTTTGATTCTTTTACCTCCTCTTCGATGCGTCGAAGTAGGAAAGGCACGTTAACGCGTTGGAAACTTGGGTTATCATATGAACCACGTTAACTAGTATGTTGATACTGGGGATATGTTTTCATGTTGGATATGAGTTTTAAAATGTTTAAACTATTATTCTATGTATTCAAACTTGTATATTTGCCAACATTTTTGTTGATTTTATTTTAATACATGTTTCAGGTTGATAGTTGCCGAGGATCAAGAAAACAAGCTAGGATGATGCTTAGAAACTCATCTTAATTAATTAGACAAATTTTGAACAATATTTGAATGATTATGTGTTTTGATACATTATGTTGATTGTGTAACGTGTTTGTCATTTTCAGACTTATTTATGAAATTTTGATTAATCTATATCGATACAATAGTGTTGTGGATTCTCTTGAACAATCTGATTGGCTTAGTGTCGCGCTCCGATGTTTCTGCCATTGGTTGGGGTGTGACAAAATGCTAAATATATTTTTACCCCCAAGGTTGGGGATAACTCCTTTGTGGGTTTATAAAAGTGTTGTGTCGTTTAATCATGTCTCGGTTTCTATACTGGGCTCCATATGTATTGACAAACATGTAAAACTGTGTACAAGATTAAAAGTTTAGTTGTCCCAAGTTAGAAAAGAGTTTTCGTGCCTTCTGCACCTAAAATTTTTTTTGAAACATTTTCAAATGTGTCAGTTAATTGTATTTACCAGTGTAAATTGACGTATTTTCAAAAGACTAAGTGACAGGTACTACACACAATTAGGCTGGGAGCTGCTTGATGTCTAATAGAGGATCTTGCAAGTGCTTAAGATGCCTTAAAGTCTGTTAAACATCGTTTTGTATATTATTTAGATCCGCCTGTGGATCCGTTTCTACAACCGTCTGTATAATTATTATTTTGAACTTTGAACTTTCGGTTTGTAATAGTAATTTCCTTCCAAGCATTCCGCTGTGCTATAATTGTGTTTAATTGTCTATGTTGATATCAAATATGTCATGATATTCCCCACCGGGTTATGTGGAAAATATCGGGGTGTGACAGGTTGGTATCAGAGCCAACATTGAGTGAATTAAACACTAGCCTTTTGTGTTTAATCTCAATGACACAGTAGCACATTCCTTTGACTTCCGAGTCTAGGCAAATTACCTTGGATTAATCCTAATCTTTGTTTAGTTTATATATATACTGTTTTTCTTGTTTGACAAGTTTTATTTCAAGATGCCTCCATGTGTACGAGGAAGAGGAAATGGCAAGGGTCCGATGCAAGGCAGACCATCCAACCAGGCGGGACCATCGCACCGCCGCACGCCATCAGCATCATTCAGTTCTGATCCTTACGAGGATTGGAGACACTCACTTGAACCAATTAGACGATCAGTTTCTTTGAGCACATCGCCATCCTACCATCATTCGTTTGGGCCTTAGCAATCTCATGAGTCCCACCACTCTCACTATTCGCATCATTCGCACTCTCAGGGTCATTTTGACCCAAATGATTATATGACTCTCCAGCTGGTCATAACCAGTTGGGCCCTGAAGACCATTTTCCAGAAGAATACCAAGACATGGATGTGGACGAAGATCCAGATCCAGTTATGTCACCATCTTGGACGCCTACGCATCCTAGGGGTGCTAAACGGGTCGTGTTCGCTGGTTGGCGGGTTCAACCCGACCCGAACCCGAAAATTTTAGACGAACCCGAACCCGACCCAAACCCGAAAATTGTGTCATACATATGAACCCGAACCCGACATTAATATTCTCAGGCTGACCCGAACCCAACCCATTCAACCCGAAATTTTTATTTTTTGATGTTTTTCAGCAAATTAATATATTAAAATTAACATCTACTACAAAAAACACAAATTTATATAATAAAATTACATTAAAATCATAAAATATTATGTCAATTTCCCTTTTTAAGTTATATTTATGACATAAAATTACACACCTAATCAAACTATGACATAAAACATATTGTAAAAATATAATTTTAATATAAATGGGTTAAACGGGTCAACCCGCCAACCCGACCAGGTTGACCCGAACTTGACCCGTTTAGATAAACAGGTTCGTGGGTTCAACCTGAAACTGACCCTAACCCGTTTAGACTAAACCCAAACCCGCGAATTTCGTGTTAGGTTTGTGTCGTGTTTTCGGGTCGTGTCGGAAATTCACACCCCTAACGCATCCCATTGACATCTCCAATGGTTCCTCTTACACGGGATCACCTAATCAAGGGCCTGATCAATTTCAGGAATGGTGGGGCTAATGGAAGTGGGAATATACTTTTATTACCACAACACCCCACCACAACAGCCTCCATCGGAGGAATGATACTTTCGATCAGTGACACCGCCACCACCACCTGTGGAGGAACAACTACCTCAACCACCTCCGCCACCTCCAAGGAGAAGGCGTAATGCACGCATGTCAGTGCGTGGGGGGCCGCGCATAAGCTTGCCCCAATCTTCACAAAACTATCCCCCTATCCCTGAAGATCCATAAATGGGTGGACCTTCAAATGTCACGCAGGTAATTGACACCACACTGGCCACCTACGTGCAACAACCACCTCCAATAGGTTTTGAAAACCCAATTCCCACTTACCCAGCTGTGACTGGGTATAACCCGTTTGAGCCTCAAGCACCTATGGGTTACAATTATCAAGCACCCGCTTATGAGCCATACGTTGAAGTGGCCGTTCATAACGCTTTATATCCTTCACCTTTCCCTCCGGCATACCCACCTGGGTATCCCGCTTATGGGTATCAACATCCTGCACCACCGCCAACACAACCTCAACCACAACAAATGCCACCCCGACAATTGGAAATCTTAAACCAAACTCTAGAAAGGGTGAATAGCGTGGAACGAAGAGTGGAAAGAGGTGAGAGAAAAACAAGTAAGTTCTTCAAGAAACTTACAAAGCTAATCAAAGGAAAGAAGGACGAGGATTAGAGACTTATTATTTCTTTGTCTTGTATTGTTTACTTACATTAAGTCCCTGCGTGGACATCTTATTTCTGTACCTGGTCCCTGCGCAGACTTGTTTTTTCCTTTTAGTCCCCACGTGGACAGTTGTTGTCACACCCCGACCATGCATAACATACAAAACGTGGCGGAAAACGTCAGGGAGTGTTGTAACAGAATTATTGTTTCACAACCATGGCATACAAAGTTATATTTTATTTATTAAACAAGAGTGTTGCATTGTCTTAAACACGAAACAAAGAGTTTATAACATAGTTATACTAGTCTATCTTCATTTTTAGTCTCTAAGGCACAGGTCCGCCCTAGTGTTACGATCATCATCCTATGCAAAAGCTCCTGAAAACACATGTGAAAATAGGTACGTCAGCATAAAAATGCCTGTGAGATACATAGGTTTTGTGAAAATAGGATTCATGACTTGTGTTTAAGAAAATGTTTTAGTCATGAACCCTGTAATTTGCTTTGTCTTGTAAATCATTTGAAAAACGATAAGTTCAGATGATATGTATAAATAAATGTAAGGTTAAATGAATAACCATGTAAAATGAGTTTGTATAAGATAAGTTGTTTGTACAACAATGTCTTGTGAAAAGTATGTTATTTGTGTAAAATGTCATGTGTCTCAATATTGAAATGATTTAAATAACGCTACGCTATGTAATACCATACAAACACTTATATATAGGAAGTACCAGCGGCGTATCCACCATGTTTGTATCATATTACACATGCCTCGTTACTTCAATCACTTACTCAAACCAAACCACCAATGTAAATTGTTTATGTATAATCGAATGTCAAAATGTTATTGTGTAAACCATATCAAATGTCTGTGTTTAATGTAAACCATGAATTGTGTATATCAATGTCAAAAATGTTTATGTCTAATGTAAATCATGTAATGTGTATCCAAAACTGTCATGTATGGTGAGTGAAATGTATCAACTAAACCATATGTAAAATGCACAAAAACAAGGTATTGAAGTAAAACATGGTTTAAATCAAAGTTATGTTTTGTGTGATAATTGCATGCTATACTGATATAAACATCTATGCGGTATTGTGAAAATGCATACACTCAAGCCTTGAGACTGTGGCGATAAACCCTTAAACAAATTAAAGGTTTATCTAAGTATGTATATCGAATTCGGTCATTCCTTCCAATCCAAACAAACCCAGGATTTCAGGAGCGGGAGTTGTCAATTCCTATGGTACCATTACCTACTAACGAACGGCGTGATCAATGTTAATGAATGTATTGTTCCATCTAAACAAACCAAATGTCATACCAAAATGTAAGCATGTGATGAAAACAACTGTACTAAGTATGCACACAATGGGCATACCTAGCATGAAATGTAATGTGAAACAATGTACTAAATACGCACACAGTGGGCATACATAGCATAGAATGTAATGTAAAACAATGTACTAAATACGCACACAATGGGCATACATAGCATAAAATGTAATGTAAAACAATGTACTAAGTACACACACAATGGGCATACATAGCATGAAAACAATGAAATCATGTACTATAAGGTACTAACGAACATAGCAGGTATATGATTTGAAAACATGGAAAGCATGAAAATAACAAGTAGGCACATGTGTTCCACCCCAAAACGTTTGGAAAACAGTAAAAGAGGGGTCTATGTACTCACTTGAGATTGCTCAGATGTCCTAAGATAACCACCAAGCAATGCTAGAGATCACGGAATCAAACGGCACCTAATATAGGTAACTATGTTAATAAACCGGACCTATATCGGAGGATCGGATAGTATGAGGGTTTGTAAACCAAATGAGTGTAGGAACTCATGTAATATGGCTTAACAAAGCCTACATGCTAAATGAAACCTAACCTAAGTGCTTACGACCCATTACGACCCGTTTAGGTAGCTCATGCTACTTTAACGCGTCGTTCGCGTGAAACGCGTTCGGACCGTCTAACTAGTCCTATGACAAGTAAAATATGCCTTAACATGACTAATATTGTTATCAAATCAGTTTATATGTCAAATGTTATGTCACATATGTTTAAAATGAATTTTGGCATAAAAGGGGTATTTTGGTAATTTACCTAAGGCATATAAACTACCTATCATACAACTACTTAAACGTCGTGACCATAAGGTATAACCTCGGAAGGTTATTCCCTATATTCTATGGTCACCTAATGTGTTTGGTCGGATCCTAATGATCGACCAAATGGGTCGAGTTCGAAAGCATAAGCGACTGATCAAGTCGCTTACCCTTACGACCCTAGACAACGTGGTAATCAGTAGGCATAGTCACAAGGACTATAACCATCGTGATTACAATCACGTTGCGAAGTTCAAACGAACTTCGCATCGACCATAAACTGGTCAATGCAGAAAGTCAAACAAAGTTTGACTTTCGGACTCGAAAAGCAATAAAAGAACGAAGGAACACTTACAAAGGGTCCCCGAATGCTAATCTAGATCAAAATAGCTCTGGTATGAAACAAAGGTTTCAACTTAGAGCACAATTGATCAGATTCTAGTGAGGAAAAGTGAAGGGTGGAGGTGGGTATTTATAGTTTTCGGTTCACCGTTAGGATCGTTTCTTGGAAAAGAGGGAATGATCTAGCCCGTACACTTGTCGGAATGTTGTGGTAACTGATTTTGGCCACCACAAGAGATTAACATGTGGCACTTGGCCTTTGGAGAGTGTTTAAGGGCTAAAAACAGCAACCAAAAACGATTTTCTGCATCTGACCCTAGCTTACGGACCTTGCAGACCTGAATCTTTCAAAAATGGCAGAACAGGCCCCTGTGCGCGTATCGTCGTGTTTTGGCACTTCTAACACCCGTCAAACCCAATTTCAAGCTCCACAATGATGTTAAAGTATAGGGAACTTAAAATGTGCTCAAAAATATGTCGGATGTCAGTTCGTTTGGCCGTACGATCACGATGTTCGGTTAATTACGACGGAATGCGCATAAGCGCGAAAAACGATCCAAATGGCGTGACGAATGGATTTTTCTTATGCCAAACACTAAAATAAAATATTTTAGTGCTTACATAAATTTTTGGATGTCCGGATGTATTCAGAACGTAAGTTATGCGCGAAAGTGCAAACTTGTGCACTTTTTGATTACGTTTTTGGATGTCCGTAGTATTTGTCGCATTAAACTGATTAC
This sequence comes from Helianthus tuberosus, assembly GCA_030545235.1. Taxonomy (NCBI): domain Eukaryota; kingdom Viridiplantae; phylum Streptophyta; class Magnoliopsida; order Asterales; family Asteraceae; genus Helianthus; species Helianthus tuberosus. Next base: position 28,165,457 of record CM060420.1, on the reverse strand, counting down.
GTTTACGCACCAGTTTGCGTATAACTCTCTAGAAAGCGATATAGAGTTTGAAATTACATAAAAGTCAAAACATGAAAAATGTAAAACATAACCAAACAAACATTGGGATCAAATAACATTGTTTTATTGATAATAGAACTGTTCACAATTATTACAAGCACAGATGTTACAGTTGTTATGTTAGATAAGACCCAATTGGGCAATTTTGTAAACCCTAGTTAAATTATTGAAATCTTTTCTTTCGGAATTGAGATTTGTTTATATATATATATATATATAGGGGAAGGTTCATTGGGGAACACTAAAAAGGGGGGAACAGCGGGGAACCAACTCAAACAAACTTCGATTGGACTCATTCCAGCAGCGTTGGAATCGGCTCGTCGAACCCTAACTAGGATCTCTTAACCCTAAACCCTAAATCCTAACTCCTAAACTCTAAACCCTAAAGCTAAAAAATAAGGCTAAAACCTAAGCTAAACCGTAAAATCTAAATTATATACCCTAAAAGCTAAACCCTAAAGACTAAACCTAAAGCTAAACCCAAAAGCTAAACCCTAAAGCTAAACCCTAAACACTAAAGCTAAAACCTAAAGCTAAACCCTAATGTATTTAGGGTTTAGGGTTAAGAGATTCTAGTTAGGGTTCGATGAATCGGTTCCGACGCCGCTGGAATGAATCCAATCGGAGTTCGTTTGAGTCGGTTCCCCACTGTTCTCCACTTTTTTAGTGTTCCCCAATGAACCTCACACTATATATATATATATATATATATAGGGTTGAGTTCATTTCAGAACTCTAAATAACTACAGAACTTTCAGAACTCCTAATAAACAATCATTTTATATATAAGTTTTTGTATTTAGGATCTTTTTATCATCTATTATATGTATTTCTTTGATTACATACATGTTAAAAGTAGTTTACATATGTTTAATTGCCAAAATTATATATATGTGTCATAACTAATTACATATATGTAAAAAAACTAGTTTACATATGTGTAACTATAAAATTACATATAAAAATGATAAAATTATCCTAAACATGAAAATATATAAATAAAAAGATTGTTTATTAGGAGTTCTGTGAGTTCTGTAAATATTTATGGTTCTGAAATGATCCTGGCCCTATATATATATAGGATTAGGTTCAAAAGTGAACACTAGTGTAGCTAGCGAAATGAGTGAACTAATCCTGGTCATATACTAAAAGTAGCGATTTGAGCATAAAAAATATTAAAAAAAAAATTTAGATTTTTTTTAGATTTTTTTTAGGTTTTTTTGGGGGTTTAGTTTTTTGCATTTTAGCTTGGGGGTGGGGGGTTTAGGTTTTTGGGGGGTGGGGGAGGGGGGTTTAGGTTTTTTTTTAGGGGGGGGGGTTAGGTTTTTTTTAGGTTTTTTGGGGGTTTTAGCATTTAGCTTGGGGGGGGGGGGGGGTTAGCTTTGGGGGGGGGGTGGGGGGGTGTTAGGGTTTTTTTTGGTTTTTTTAGCTATTTTTAGGTTGTATTCACATTGGTTCTCGCAATAAGTGTGGTTCTCGCATGAACTCATCCCTATATATATATATGGTAAGGTTCATGCGAGAACCACCATTTATTGCGAGAACCAATGTGAACACAACCTAAAATAGCTAAAAAAAACCTAACCCCCACCCCCCCCCCCCCCCCCAAAAAAAAACCTACCCCCCACCCCCCAAAAACCTACCCCCCCCCCCCCCCCAAGCTAAAATGCTAAAAACTAAACCCCCAAAATAAAAAAAAACACACAATTTTTTTTAATATTTTTTACATTAAAATCGCTACTTTTAGTAGCAAAAAAAATGTAAAAATTAAAAAAAAAATTTGGCTACTAAAAGTAGCGATTCTTTATAAAGAATGTTAAAAAAAAATTGTGTGTGTGTTTTTAGCTATTTTAGGTATTTTTGGTTGTGTTCACATTGGTTCTCGCAATAAAGGGTGGTTCCTAACGGATCCTTCTCCTATATATATATATATATATATATATATATATATCTGTATTTCCTTACATTGTTCAAGCAATCATTTCGATTTTATTCGAAACTTTATTGATCTGCTAAATAAATCTCAAAAGATCATCTTAATGGTATAACCTAGCCAATATGATAATACGAACATCGCTATAATGGTAAAACCCTCTTAAGACAATTAATCTTGTTAACATTCAGAAAATGTTAACACTCCTAGCAGTGTGACTTGAGAAACCACACCAGATGTCAAGGTATTTGGCCTACGTCCAAGCCTTATAGCCTAAATGATCAAGTTAGATCATGGCTAATATCATCACTGTGATGATCTTTATGATAACATCCATTAGTGATGTCAAATAATTTGCCAATGTGCCAAAATATATCGTCTTTCATATCGATGACAGTTGTAGTCTATGACTCCCTGTTCAAAGGTAAAAAAACTATGTTCAAGCCTAACAGCCCCTGATCTGATAAGATTGTGGCTTATAAAATTTAATTGTCCAAGTGATAGGGCCTTTTGTTCCATATTCTAAATGTTCTTCGAGACAAGCCTTCGATCTATATGATATTGTCAATATGACAATGACAGTTGTGACTATGATCCCCTGTCTAAAATATTAAAGGATTATGTCCTATTTAAATGCCTTTAATGGTTCTTTTGTAACCTAGCCTAACTATAATGAAATAATTTTGAAATAAACATTCACTGGAAATGTTAAAATTAAACGGTCTATATGGTTCATTTAATACGATGACTTATTAATCATCCAATATGATGATTCATTAAAATTTCAACTAAGCAGTTGTTATTAATTGTGTTTAGCACTGAAAGCTTCAAGATGGTAAACTCTGATGAAGCGCATAGCAACAGAAACGACACTTCAAATGTTAACTGATGAAGCGCATAGCAACAGAAACGACGCTGCAAATGTTAATGTTAATGTAAATGGCGCTGATCTACTTGCCATGATCGATGCAGCTGTTACAAAGGCTGTAGATAAAGTTCTTAAAGAATCAAGTGCTACACACTCTAAATCTCACTCCAAGTCCCACACCAAACCACATACATCGAAAAAGGAAGTCTATTAACTCGTCCAATCAAAGAGCGAACCATCAAAGAAAATCGTGTTTGATCAAGAACCCCGATTCAACAAGGGTTGCACTTATAAGTACTTCGTCTCTTGTAAACCAAGAGACTTTAATGGAGAAAAGGGAGCCATAGATTGTATGAAGTGGCTAAATGAAATGGAAAATGTGGTAGATATTAGTGGATGTGCAAAGGAAGATGTGGTTAAGTTTGTATCTCAGTATTTTAAAGGCGACGCCCTAACCTGGTGGAAGGCATTGATTCAATCCACGACGAAGATTCCCCTCTACAACCTTTCATGGACTAAATTTGTGGATTTGGTAAAAGAAACTTATTGCCCTCAGCACGAGGTAGAGAAGATTGAGACAGACTTCTTGACTCTGGTCATGAAGAACTTAGATTGCAGAACATATGTCTCTGATTTCAACTCCATGTCTAGACTAGTTCCATATCTAGTTAGATTCGAACCAAAGCGCATTGCGCGCTTCATTGGTGGCTTGGCACGGGAGGTCAAGGGAAATGTTAAGGCTTCAAATCCTACTACTTATAGATCTGCTGTGGATCTATCTCTGTCCCTTACTTTGGATGTGATCAGGAGCAGGTCTGGAAAGATCGCATATGAGGGAAAGAGAATACAAGAAGATGATAACTCCCAACGTTCTGATAAGAAGAAGAAAGGGAGGTTTGGGTTCAAGAAGAACCAGAATAAGTCAGGTGAAAAGCCCACTTGTAAGAAGTGCCACAGAAGGCATTGGGGGCAACGCACCATAGATTCACAGGCCAAACTCTGTGGGATTTGCAAGAAAAAGGGGCACAAAACCCTAGAGTGCAAGAAATTGATGGATGCAGTCTGTTATGGCTGCAACGAAAAAATGGCACATCAAAACAAACTGCCCTAAGAATGCTAAGAAGACTGATGAGGCCAAAAAGGGAAACGTGAGGGCATTCCAGCTGAATGTGAAGCAAGCAGTGAACGATGATAATGTCATAACAAGTACCTTCCTCATAAATGATATTTATGCTAGAGTTTTATTTGATTCTGGTGCAGATAAGTCTTTTGTAGACCTTAAATTTAGTGAACTGTTAATCTGCCCACTAGAACTCTAGACATTAACTATGAGGTAGAGCTTGCAGATGGTACTTTAGAAATTGCTTCAACTATTCTTGATGGATGTTCAATATCCATTAAGAATCATTCTATTCCGTTGAAGAAACACCAGATCTAAATGACCGGAATCAATCAGATCTGGGGGTAGGGTTTCTGCATAAAAAGGGTTAATCCTCTCTCCGATTGCTGGTGAGAACTACTTCGTCGGAAATCTCTACAAAATAGAAAACGCCGTTAGCCTCGCCACGGGAGAATGGGGGTTCTCTCCGTGACCACCCTCTGGCGTGAGAATAAGTACTGTAATCTCAAAGAAGATGAAGTAGTAAGAGTGAAAATAAGTGAGTGTAGATGCTGAGATTGTACCTGCATTCCCATATTTAGATGCTGAGATTGTACCTGCATTCCCATATTTATAACCAAAATTTGGTGCCAAAAATGTAACGGAGGTAATAACAGAATTATCTTTTCTGTTTGTTAGTTATCTCCCCATCTATGCACACGGATCGTGATCTTGATCAATGGCTGGGGAGATGCCACGTGGAAAGTGGTTTGATCTAAATTTGCATATAAATTGTTGCCATCATCGTGACATCAAGGAAGGTCCCAGATTTGGCCACGTCACATTCGGTTATAACCGAATGAGGTTTGTGCACGATGGTAATTTAATGCCTTCTAGAAGATGTACAGCTGTAAACCAGTAATCCCTTGCCACGTGTCCATTATGTTATAACAGAAAAGATTCCTTTGTTCAAATCTTTATTTTCATGCACGCGGAAGTGTTCAAGACTTGTCTCTTATTGTTAAATCTTCAAGCTTAACTGTACCCATGCGTGGGCCCGCACAAGGGTGTTAGTTGAACATTTATCTTTCCTTTCTCCGGCGCATGGTTACTGTAGACTGATCTTTCCTAAATCTTTATCAAGACACGTTGCGCGGCCGTGCAAGGTCTGTTCGAGATGAATTTGAAGTGTGATTATGGTATGGTCCTCTGCTCTTGCGCAGGGTTTTTGGGACCATACCCCTTCAAGTCCCCCCAATCCAGTGGTGCTCCTATGCGCAAATGGCAAGTAGGTGGAGCATTGGACTATAAAAAATGGAGTGTGCGCTTTTGCTATTGGGAAGTAAACAAATTTCTCAGCGCAGGGTATGAACAAACTTCTTTTAGAAAATATTTTTTTTTCTTCAAGCTGAAGTTCTCATGATTTGAATTTTGAAAAAGCTTGTTTTGTTGCAGTCTAGTTGGTAAAAGGTATTGCGGTGATGTTGACGTGTGACGGTTGTGTGACAGGCTGTCTCCATGTTAGATGTCAAACATTAATTGGGTGTCGCCAATCGTGGTTCTTACGCACACATGAAGCCCTTTCTGTTTCCCCACTCGCCCTTACTGCCTTGATAACCGTGTTTTCATGAAAAAAGGGGTTTTACGGTTTTCGAGAGCATTAATGGCGATGGGTATATATACCCTTGTGTGACTTCTTCTTTAAGCACTTGTCTGCACAACCTTTTGTCTTCCTCATTTCTTTTTTCCTTAAAAAGGTCTGCCATTGTTCTTCCTAATCTCCATGTCCACCAGCGTAAACCCATAAAATATTGCAGAAGAGATGTCTTCTTCCTTGCGTCCATTGAAGTGGTCTAAAGAGACCTTAAATGATCTTTAAAAAAGATTCAAGTTTCCAGAGAGTTGGGTGAGATTAGAGCGGCTCGTGGGGTGCGACCCCCTTGGCCTACTGGGCCGCGGGTCGCGGGGCGCGGGGCGCGAGGAAGGGTGCTGGGCAGAATATTAAGCACATGTGCCATCTTCTTCCTTGTTGCCCACCCATACCGCCATGCACACTCATATTTCGAAACAAGGAGCTATTGAATGGTTTTTAAAAACCTCTAGGACACCTAGAATGATCAGGGATGACCCTAACACCTGGCTTCATCTTGCGAGGTCTTGAACAAGTATAAATAGAGGCCTTGGGGTGCCTTCATTCCTTGCTCATTTCAAAAATTATCTCTTTATCTCTTGCTCTTGCTTCTTGGAGATTCCTGGCATTAGGAGACTCCACCCAAGTTCAAGTTTTCGAGCTAGGACCTGTTGTAAGTGTCCCTAGCCTCTGCTTTTAGGTTTTTTAAGCTTTTAAAAGCCTAAAGTCAAAGATTTTGATAAAAGGCTTTGACTTTCGGTTTAGACCTTAATGGTCCAGCCATTGTTTGAGGCGAATATGGCTACGTGATTGTAATTAGGTAGGTGTTAATCCCTCAAAAGGGCACCTCCTAATTACCACATTTACTTAGTTAATTGTTGGGTCAAAGTTATCAACATAAAAAGTCAAACGGGTCAGTTTTCATAAAAATTCATAACTGATAATGAAGATGTTATAAAATGAGTGTTATCAGTTTAATAACTTGGAAAATATTATTAGAACATGTATAAACATGTTCAACCGGACAATTCCAGGTTTAAGGTCGGTTCACAACCGAAAGTCGCAAAAGCTTGACTTTTGCTTTGACTTTTTTGTTCTAACCCGATTTAGCATAGTTTCTTTAGGTTTTAAGGTTCCTTTGTGACCATATTATGTTGTAGTATAACCCTTTGAGGTTATAGTACATGGTCACATAGTAATCTCAGTTGTTTTACAATGTTTCGTTATTTTGCTTAAATGTTGACTAATATGACCTTTTGTTTAAAAATAAGGATTTAAACATAATCAAGCATGCAAATGATTTTTTTTTTTTTAAATAAGGATCTAATATGTTAACATGTTTATCATATTTTTATGTTTATAAATTGGTATAAACCGATTTTTCATAATTAATCATAAGTTAAGCTTTTAAAAGGACTAAAATTTCATTTTACACGCAAATTGAGTTTTAAACATAATTTATTGACTAAAATCAATACCTACTGATATAATATCATACTTAAGATTATTTGGGATGTCAAGTCAAATTACTTACTGAGTTTATGCACATGTTCTTGTATAATGTTATTAAATGACGATAATTTCCTTTTAACACATAAATTGGGTTTTAAATATAGTAGACATGCAAAACCTTTTTGCTACTGATATTTTATGATAAATAAAATATTTTGACTATTCAAAGCTGGTCATAACCTCAGAATTTCTTAAACAGCGAAATTATCGTCATTTATCGACTTTTACGCTACTTAGGTGCATAGTATGGTTTTAAACCTTACTTAGCACCCAAGACTTATTACCTACTGATTTTATAAACCATTTTAAATATTTTTACAATAGGTATAAGTCATGAACGCAGAATCCCAAATAAGTTCTTAAAACTATGTGTGAAATGAGCAAAACGCCCCTCGGTGCATAGTTTGGCCATAAAGCATAAACCACACATATATTTGATATCCTACTGATAATATATCATAAAATAAATACTTTTACAGAATTTTTATGACCAAAACTTTAGTTTACATGCAAGCTCCTTTTATAAGTCTTAAAATGACCAAAATGCCCTTACAGGGCTTAATTCGATTTTAAAACCTTTATGGGCATATGGAACTTGTATACGACTCATCCGGTTACCCATTAATGCTTATACGCGTTCGGTTTGACTTATGTGACTAGTTTGCATAAGTTAACCGAAACGGCTTTAACATTATCATCTAAACTTAAAATTCCAGAATGTATTTTGTTTACCCATATCATACAAGTCTTCATACTTGTTGGGTCAAAATTACATTCCATTCTGGTCATTGCTTAATCTAGTGTATCGTACCGTAAATCGTTCTTTAAGCTAGCCGGTCTAAGTCTACGACTTAAATAGGACCCGGTAGCATTCTGATAGGTTAATATTACCATCATTCCAGACTAGGAAGCCCCGGTAAAAGCTACCTGCACGAGTCTAAGTGAATCATATGGCTGAGTAGTTAACTCTTGTATTTAAAATTAAAGTTATAGCTCAGGTAAACACTTTTAACTTATCTTCCCTTATACGGGCTTGGGATACGGTAAATTATTACCGCTTGGTCGGGTATGGGATCACTTAGCCGGATTATGGTTAACAAGTCTGCATAACCCATTTTAACCTGTTTTGTTTGATACCTTAAACATTGGGGGTTAACAAGACCGTGTCCTGGATAACCTCGGCTCATTTAATTGCAAGTGGCCACGACCTATGCATGGGGTATATGCATACACCTGATAGATGCAAAATGCTAAATATATTTTAACCCACAAGGTTGGGGATAACTCCTTTGTGGGTTTATAAAAGTGTTGTGTCGTTTAATCATGTCTCGGTTTCTATACTCGGCCCCATATGTATTGACAAACATGTAAAACTGTGTACAAGATTAAAAGTTTAATTGTCCCAAGTTATAAAATATTTTTCATGCCTTGTGCACCTAAACCAATTTTTGAAACGTTTTCAAATGTGTTAGTTAATTGTATTTACCAGTGTAAACTGACGTATTTTCAAAAGACTAAGTGATAGGTACTACACGCAATTAGGCTGGGAGCTGCTTGGTGTCTAATAGAGGATCTTGCAAGTCCTTAAGATGCCTTAAAGTCTGTTAAACATCGTTTTGTATATTATTTAGATCCGCCTGTGGATCCGTTTCTACAACCGTCTGTATAATTATTATTTTGAACTTTGAACTTTGAACTTTCGGTTTGTAATAGTAATTTCCTTCCAAGCATTCCGTTGTGTTATAACTGTATTTAATTGTCTATGATGACATCAACTACGTCACGATATTCCCCACCAGGCCCACCGGGTTATGTGGAAAATATCGGGGTGTGACAGACTAAGTCTCCATTAAGGAAAGCGGTTTTAACGTCCATCTGATGCATCTCTAAATCAAAATGAGCTACTAGGGCCATAACGATCCTTAATGAATCTTTACAAGAGACAGGGGAAAAGCTCTCTTGATAATCAATTCCCTCTTTCTGAGTGTAGCCCTTTGCAACCAATCTCGCGTTGTTGTGACACTTGTGTCACTTCAACCCTCAAACAAATGCCAAACCAATGAGATATTGTGTCTCATACTTGGGATTTGTAAAAATATGTGTATCGTTTGCACATATCAATTCTTGTTCGATTTCGGGCTTTAAATCGCTCTCTGGAAGGTTATACACGCACCGATGCGTAAATATAACCAGTTTAATGCAACAAACACTCCAGAACGGTGACATAGGCTTAAAATACCATAAAATACCTCTACATACCTTAGAAATAAGTTTTGGAGGGTTTGGTATGCCGAAATCGAGTTAATTCGCTTACAGGGACTAAATTTGACAAACTGCGAAAGTATGCCAATTTGAACTGTAACAGACATTCCGGAACATGGCCATAAGTTAAACACACCCTAAATATCCTTTACATAGCTTAGAAATAGGCTTTGAGGGGTTCGGTGTGCTTAAATAAACTTTTGGGTCATTCAGGGACTAAAAGCGTCAAAAAGTGCACAAGTTTGCATTTTCGCCCATAACTTACGTTCTGAATACATCCGGACTAGAGGTGCTCAAACCGGTTTTTTTCATAACCTAAACCGGTTAACCGGTTGTAGGAGTTATTGGGCCAAAAAAAAAACCGGTTACGGTTAATAACCGACCGGTTAATAACCGGTTTTCAAACTGAAAAATATTAACCGATAATAACCGGCCGGTTAAAATAAACCGGTTAACCTATGAATCGGTTAAAAAAAACCGGTTTTTTTCGGTTATTTTAAACAAAACCTGCAGAACTTCTAAAAAACCTGCAGAATTATTAAAACACCTGCAGAATTAACAAAATAGGTGCAGAAATATAAAAAAAAACCCTGCAGAACTTATAAAAAAGCTGCAGAAATATAAAAATATCTGCAGAATTATAAAAAAAACCTGCAGAATTATAAAAAAACTGCAGAAAAATAAAAAAAGCTGCAGAAATATTAAATAAAGCTGCAGAAATAAAAAAATAGCTGCAGAAATTAAAAAAAAGGCTGGAAAAATTTAAAAACTTGTTTCAACGCACAAACGGACAAAAAAAATACGTTTTTTTTTATTTTAATAGTTTTTCAAGTAAACATTACATTAGAAGACATGAAAATATCCAATACATTTTTCTTAACTAGTCTAGAATGAAAGTTGTCGTCGTGTCGTTTCTTCATTTCTTCGTTTAGTCGCTTCGGGGGCTAGTAGAGCGTACGGATTCATCGTACATGAGTTCGTCATCGGAAAGTGGTTGCGCCCGTCCTTGATATACTTCAACTTCATGTAATTGTTCTTCCACGTCAAGCTCGCCTTCAAGATTAGAAACATGTTGTATACGTTCCACGCCATCCAAGTAATCTTTCAAACAAATGCACATTTCCATCGCCTCCGGTGTGAGTCTTGTTCGCCGAATAGATAGTACCCTTCCACTAAGAGAAAAAGCCGACTCCGAAGCTACCGTAGAAGCTTGGGAGCTTAGTAGATCACGTGCCATGGCGGCTAAAACGGGATAATGCGGTTCTTGTATCTTCCACCAAGCCAAAATATCAAAGTTGTGAAACTCGTCCGGTGATATGGTTGCTAAAAATCGGTATATTTATACCTCCCGAGTTCATTATTTGAGGCACCTTCTCGAGAACGTTTACTATTAACATTTCTTAACGAATTATAGAAGTTTAAGTCCGCATTTTTTCTCGACGACTCCGAGCTCGCCGCCATGTTTTGGTGTAACGATGACACGTTACCATATATTTGAAAGTAATGATCAAAAAGATTGTTTAAAGAAGTGTCAAAACGTCTTAGTGCATTTCTTGTAAAATGTGGGTCTTCGTCATTTAACCCCAAATCCGAACAAATATCCGATATCATCATCTCAACACCCGAATAATTTATAGTCGGGTTCAAGGTGGCGGCACATGCAAAAACCGGCGGCATTTCTTGAAAATATTTTTTAAACTTTTCTCTCATTGGAACAATCATTTGTTCATAAATGTCACCTTGGAATTCAAAATCGTTTACTTTTTGTGTCATCAAAAAGAGTTGTTTAAGAACCAAAGAACTAGTGGGATAATAAACTCCCGATAAAATCATTGTGGCGGTTCTAAATACTTCAAGTAATTGTGTTAACGTTTCAATACACCGCCAACCATCGTTATCAAATGCTTCCACCAACCCGGCCGTTGCAAGACTATCGTGGAAAGATTTTAATGTTTCTTTTTGCATTATCGCGCTATCAAACATTTTCCACGTAGAGTTCCAACGGACGACCATGTCAAAATGTGCGCTATAACATTTCTTTTTTAAAGTTTTACACCATTTTCTATAATCCGCATATCTTTTTCTACTACCTTGAAAAACGTCACGTAACATATCTTTAAAAGTTTCTTTTAACATTTGCACCGCGGTTGTGTTGTTCGACGCATTATCAAAAGTAATAGAAAATATTTTATTTTCTAATTTATAAGTTGTGATAACATCGTCTAAGAAATGAAATATATTTTCGCCCGTGTGTGGATAACCAAATATATCGAACGCGATTGTACGTTTCATCATTTTCCACGAATTGGGATCGATCCAATGCGCGGTAACACAAATGTAAGAATCCGGTAAACCAAATGGAGCCGACTATACGTCGGTTGTTAAATTAACACCGGTATTTAATTTTTGAAAACCTAAAATCATTTCTTTTTTAGCTTTTACCCACAACTTTAAACAATCGCGTCTAAGAGTTGAACGACTTACGTGAACGTAACGTGGTTGAAGTGTCTCTTGAATCAACTTAGTCAAGCGCGGATTGTCAAAGTGATCGAACGGCAACGATTCTTGAATAACAAATTGAGCCATCCTTAGACGAACCCCCTCCGGGTCGAAATTCCAAACACCCATACCCCGTGATATTTGCGCTTGATCATTAGCGGGATTTGTTTTTAACGACTTGCAATGCGACGTCACATGTTCTCTCAAAGTAGAGTTCGATGACGGCGCAAGAAAGGTCCCGTAATTTTTGCACCTCGCCTTTTCTTTTCCATTCGACATCTCGCATAAATCAAAATTGACCCATAGTGTCGGGTCCCTATTCGTGCTCAAGATCTTCTTCACAAACAACTCACTAGAAGAACCAACATCGGCCGTAGCATGACCACTCGAACTCGCCATTTGAAACGTATTAAACTTATGTTCGTATTTGTAACTTGTAAGTGTGTTTTTGAGCTAGAATTGAAGTGGGACTAAACATATGCATCCAAGTCTTATTTATAGATGTTTTGTGGGTTAAAAACACAATGATTCACGTCCAAAACGGTAATAAAACGGTAATATTACCGTTTTTTTCAGCCCCCAACGATCACAAAACAGGTCTGCAGCCTTCTGGTTGTTTTTTCCCAAAATCAGACCGGTTAACCGGTTATTATCTAGTTAAAAAAAACCGGTTATTAATAACCGGTTATAAATCGGTTACTACGAAATGATCAAAAACCGGTTACAAACCGGCGGTTATTCAAAAACCGAAACCGGTTATTGAGATACCGGTTAAAAACCGGTTTCGGTTAAAAAACTGGTTATTTTGAACACCTCTAATCCGGACATCCAAAAATTTATGTAAGCACTAAAATATTTTATTTTAGTGTTTGGCATGATAAAATTCCATTCGTCGCTTAATTTGGATCGTTTTTGCGTTCGTTACGACTTCCGTCGTAATTAAGCGAATAACACAGCCGTACGACCAAACGAACCGACATCTGAGATATTTTTTAGCACATTTTAAGTTCCCTATACTTTAACTTCATTTTATAGCTTTGAAATGGGGTTAACGGGCCTTAAACATGTCGAAATGTGCTTTAAACAACAACAAGGACCAAAACTGTAATTCTGCCAAAGTTGTTGGCTTACGGACCGTAAGCCATGACCCTTACGGTCCGTAAGGGGTTGCCAGCAGATCAGAAGCTTCTAAAACAGCTGTTAACAGCTGTTAACCACTTCCTAATCCTTTGCTACATGTTGATACCTGATGGTGGGGGCCAATTTGGGTTCCATAACATTTCAACAAGTGTATGGACAAGATTAAAGCCCGGTTTTCGAGAAACGATCCTAACGGTGGTCCATTTCCTATAAATACCCACCTTATGGTTCATTCATTCCTCACAAAATCTGATCTAAGTGCTCTAAGTTGAAGCCTTTGCTTCATACCTGAGCTATTTGGATCGAGATTGCTTGCGGGGACCCTTTGTAAGTGTTCCTTCGTTCTTTTATCGCTTTTTGAGTCCGAAAGTCAAACTATGTTTGACTTTCTGCGTTGACCAGTTTATGGTCAACACGAAGTTCGGTTGAACTTCATAACGTGAGCGTAATCACGATGGTTATAGTCTCTTGTGACTATACCTACTGATTACCACGTTATCTAGGCTCAGTGACGAGTCGTAGTTTCGGCCAAAATGCGCATTTACGCGTATTTTGTAACCAAACTACTCTTGGGTATCAAAACCGTTCGTTTTGATACCAAACTTGTTTTCTAACTTAGTTAAGCATGTTTTAACATGCTTAGCTCGTCACTTTTAGTTTAGTGCTTATATAGGGTCGTAAGGTAAGCGATCTAAACAATCGCTTATACTTTCGAACCCGACCCGTTTGGTCGATCATTAGGATCCGACCAAACGCATTAGGTGACCATAGTATATAGGGAATAACCTTCCGAGGTTATACCTTATGGTCGCTTCATTTAAGTAGTTGTATGATAGGTAGTTAATATGCCTTAGGTAAATTACCAAAATGCCCTTTTTACGCCAAAATTCATTTTAAGCATATGTAACATAACCTTTGGTATCTAAACTGATTAGACAACAATATTAAACATGTTGATGCATATTTTACTTATCATAGGACTAGTTAGGCGTTCCGAACGCGTTTTACGCAAACGACTCGTTAAAGTAGCATAAGCTACCTAGACGGGTCGTAATGGGTCGTAAGCACTTAGGTTAGGTTTCATTGTAGTATGTAAGCTTTGTTAAACCATATTACATGAGTTCCCATACTCATTTGGTTTACGAGCCCTCATCCTATCCGATCCTCCAATTTAGGTCCGTTTATTAATGTAGATACCTATATTAGGAGCCGTTTGATATTCGTGACTTTCTAGCTTTGCTTGGTGGATATCTAAAGTCTATTGAGCAATCTCAAGTGAGTACATAGACCTCTCTTTTACTGTTTTCAAACTGTTTTGGGGTGGAACACATGTGCCTACTTGTTGTTACTTTCGTGCTTTCCATGTTTTCACATCATATACTTGCTATGTTCATTAGTACACTTATAGTATATGATTTCATTGTGTTTTTGCTATATATGTCCATTGTGTGCATACTTAATACATCGTTTTACATTACATTTTATGCTATGTATGTCCATTGTGTGCATACTTAGCACATCGTTTTACATTACATTTCATGCTATGTATGTCCATTGTGTGCATACTTAGCACATTACTTTACATTACATTTCATGCTATGTATGTCCATTGTGTGCATACTTAGTACATTACTTTACATTACATTTTATGCTATGTATGTCCATTGTGTGCATACTTAGTACATCGTTTTACATTACATTTCATGCTATGTATGTCCATTGTGTGCATACTTATTACATTATTTTACGTTACATTTCATGCTATGTATGTCCATTGTGTGCATACTTAGTACATTACTTTTCATTACATTTCATGCTATGTATGTTCTTTAGCATACTTAGTGCATTGTCTTACATTACATTTCACGCTATGTATGTTCTTTAGCATACTTAGTGCAGTGTCTTACATTACATATTTAACATTAGACATAAACATTTTGACATTGATATACACAATTTATGATTTACATTAGACATAAACATTTTGATATGGTTTACACAATAACAATTGGCAATTTATTTATACATAAACAATTTACATTGGTGGTTTGTTTGGGTAAGTGATTTGAGTAACGAGGCGTGTGTAATATGATACAAGCATGGTGGATACGCCGCTGGTACTTCCTATATATAAGTGCTTGTATGATATTACATGTCGTAGCGTTATTTAATTTATTTCAGTTTAGACATATAACATTTTATTCAAATCACATATTTTTTTTACAAGACATTGTTTTACAAACAACTTATCTTATACAAACTCATTTTACTTAGGTTATTCATTTAACCTTACGTTACTCTTTTACATATCATCTACGTTATTATCGTTTTTCAAATGATTTACAACACAAAACAATTTACAAGGTTCATGACTAAATTTTATTAAACATTTTCTTAAACTTAAGTCATGAATCCCATTTTCACAAAACCTATGTACTCGCCGGCATTTTTATGCTGACGTACCTATTTTCACATGTGTTTCAGGAAATGATGCATAGGATTATTCAAGATACACTTAGGCGGACTTGGGCCTTAGTGACAATAAAAGATGGAAGACTAGTTAATTTTGTTATACTTCTTTGTTTGTTAAGACATTGTAACACTTTTAATCAATAAAACAATATTTCAATTTCCATGTGTTATGAAACAATGATTCTGTTACAACACTCCCCGACGTTTCCGCCACGTTTTGTTGTTCCACGTGGTCGGGGTGTGATAGTTGTAGCGTTCAACGTTCCCATTCGGATCTGGTTTTGTTTTGAACACCCATTTACATCCTACGGTTTTGACACTGTTGGGTAACTCTACCAAATCCCAAACGTCATTTTTCTTCATGGATTCAAGCTCATCAATCATTGCTTTATTCCATTAAGAAGACTTATCACTACTAACGGCTTCATTGTAAGAGATAGGATCATTGAGCTTTCCGTGATCCATTTCTGTCAGGTAGGTAACATAATCATCCAAATTAGTAGGCCTTCTGGTCCTAGATGACCTCCTGAGTGGATTATCGGGTTCAGTGTTGTCTTGGTTTTGAGCATTTGATATGCCTTCATTATGAGGTATAATGGGTTCTGATTGTGGAGGTAAATTTAGAGTTGGTGTAGTAGCTTCAAGTGCAGTAACGGAGTAGTGGTAAGCGACGAGTCAGTGTTGTCTTGGTACTGCTTCCACTGACCTTGAAATCCACCAGGAACGCAGCATGCTTGGTTTCAACAATATAGGTGACATGGGAAGACCAATAGAAACGATAACCCTTTGAGTGATCAGTATACCCGATAAAGACACAAGTAACTGTTTTAGGGTCAAGTTTCCTTAGGAAAGGATTGTAAAGTCTTGCTTCAGCAATGCAAACCCATACTTTCATATATTTAAGACTCGGTTTCCTTCATGTCCAAAGTTCATAAGGAGTTTTAGGGACAGACTTAGAAGGAACTCTATTGAGTATATGAACAGCTGCTTTTAACGCTTCAGTCAAGAGAAATAATGGTAAATTAGTGTTGGCTAACATACTGCACACCATGTTCATAAGGGTATGGTTTCTTCGTTCAGCGACACCATTCTGCTGAGGTCTACCAGTCATGGTGTATTGGTTCACAATCCCATGGCCCTTATAAAAATCATAAAATGGACCAGGAGCTTGATCCACATCGGTATATCTTCCATAATATTCACCGCCTCTATCTGATCTCACAACTTTAATTTGACGATCTAGTTGTTTTTCAATGTCACACCCCGACCGCGTTAAAACAACGAAACCGCGACGGAAACGTCGGGGAGTGGATTAAAAAATTTCGTTTTATTGATTCATTAGATAATTTACATTGTCTTAAAACAAAACAAACAAGTTAAACATCGTCTATCATTTGTTATTAAGTCACTAAGGCCTTGTCCAGTCCTAAGTGAGCATGCATCCTAATCGCATTCAACATCATTCAACACCACAAGAAACAAATGTAAAAATAAAGTCAACAAAGAAATGCCGGCGATCACATAGGTTTTGTGAGAGTGTCGGATTCATGGCTCGTTTACATGTTGCAATACCTCGTTAGACTATAAGAGTCAATAGTTGAAAACCTTATTTTGAAAATTATATAGTATTGCAACATGATTAACCAACTCAAAACAAGTTGGTTATAGTTCATAAAATCTCGTAGCCATGAATCTTAACCCAAAACATTTATTTAAGTGGACCAAATTGTAAATCATCTTGTAGTAAAACTCGTATGGTTTATATCATTTAATAAACATCGTTGTGTGACATCGTTTTAAAATCGTTTGCCCAAGTGAACTAAATAACGCTACGAAATGTAATATGATAAAAGCACTTATATATAAGAAGTACCAGCGGCGTATCTACCATGCTTTTATCATGTTACACCTGTCCCGTTATTTAAACACTAACCAAAAACCAATCGTTCGTTCAATTCGTTTAACTCGTTCAAATCGTTTAAGTCGTTCAATCATTCATTATCGTTCAATCGTTTAAATCGTTCTCATTTTAATTTTGAAAACTACTTTTGGTCGTCTCGTTTATAACATTCAAACCTTCGTAACTCGTCCATCATTCAACTCGTATTAACAAACCACCAAAGGGTAAGTTAACAATCAACAGCTTCAGTCGTTACCCACATAACCCCCACACATAACCATGGGTGCAGTCTGATAACGGGATTTGTCAGATCCTATGGTACCATAACCTAATACTAGTCGGTTTGGCCAATTCGTGGTCAAAGCAGAAAGTCAAACACTGTTTGACTTTCACGGTTGAAAACCAATAACAAGCATGAAAGAAACTTACAATAGGTCCAAGCAAGGAAGAATTTGATCTAAAGCACTCAAGTATGAAGTATTAACTTCAACTTAGAACAAATTTAGATCAAATGGTGAGTTGCAAGAATGAAAGATGGTGGTATATATAGATTTCGAAGAACCGTTAGGATCGTTTCTCACAATTCGTGCTTGAATCTAGACCCTCCATGTGTTACCCATAGTTTTGAATACCATGGGAACTTAAAAACAAGCTCAAGGTATCCTAAAACCATGTACAAAACCACTGAAATCAGCTGCAAAGACCAGGTTCAATGTTTCTGTACTGGGCATCTGTCGTGGACCGCGTAGACTTACACTAAGTCTTACGCGCCCCTCCTAGCATCTTTCACAGATTGACAAGTTTAGTCCCTGCAAGTCTAAAACTTGATTTTTGATGCATTTTTGACACGTTTAAGCCCCGTTAACCCCATTTCAAAGCTCTAAAATGAAGTTAAAGTATAGGAAACTTAAAATATGCTCAAAAATATCTCGGATGTCGGTTCGTTTGGTTGTACGGTTGCGTTATTTGGTTAATTACGACGAAAACTCGAACGGACGCAAAAACGATCCAAATTAAGCGACGAATGGTATTTTTGCATTCCAATCACTAAAATAAGATATTCTAATGATTACAAAAATTTTTGGATGTCCGGATATATTCAGAACGTAAGATATGCGCGAAAATGCAAACTTATGCACTTTTTGACGCTTTTAGTCCCTGTTGATCAAATAAGTTTATTTTTGCGCACCAAACACCTCAAAGCCTATTTCTAAGCTATGTAAAGGATATTTAGGGCATGTTTAACTTATGATCAAGTTTCAGAATGTTCGTTACCATACGAATCGACATAGTTTCGCCGTTTGACACAAATCGTCCCTACGATCGAATAAACTTGTTTTCGACACACCAAACCATCCAAAACTTATTTCTAAGTTATGTAAAGATTATTTAAGGTATTTTAAGCCTATGTCACTATTCCGGAGTGTTTTTCACGTTAAACTGACTGCGTTTACACACCAGTTTGCGTATAACTTTCCAGAAAGCGATTTAAAGCTTGAAATCGAACTCGAATCAAATCGTAAAATCATCAAACACTAATACACATATAATAACACCAAAACACATTGTTTTATTGATAATTGATATTGTTTTACATTGTACATCGTTTACGGAGCACATTTGTCACAATCTCCCATACTTTAGGAAATTTCGTCCCGAAATTTTAACTAGAGGAAACTTTTGAAAACAATTGTGGATATTTTGCTTTTATTTGGTCCTCACGTTCCCAACTAAACTATGGGCCACGTTTGGACTCCCAGGGAACTTTGACTAATCGAATTCGCTTGTTCTTCAACTGTTTGACAGCACGGTCCACTATCTCCACAGGTTTCTCTACAAAGTGCATCGTTTCGTCAACTTGAATTTCATCGAGGGGAATATGAATATCAGCATCGGCTAAACACTTTCGTAAATTGGACACGTGGAATGTCGGGTGAATATTCCCAAGTTCTGGAGGTAGCTCTAATCGATAGGCAACCTTTTCGACTCTTTCGACAATCTTAAATGGTCCAACATATCGTGGTGCAAGTTTTCCTTTCTTTCCGAATCTCACCACTCCCTTCCAATGTGACACCTTGAGTAGGACATGGTCTCCGATTTGAAATTCTAAGGGCTTGCGTCGCATATCCACATAACTCTTTTGACGGCTTCTAGCTGTCACAAGATTATCGCGAATTTTCTTAATTTTGTCTGTTGTTTCCAGAATGAGCTCAGGTCCAATAAGCTGAGCTTCACCGATCTCATTCCAACAAAATTACGGACACATAGGAAAAAGAATCGAGTAAAACGGACTAGTATAACTAAAGATATGAAGTTTTTAAGATTTAAGTTTGGAAAATTATGGAGCTGGGCATCTGCAGCAACAAAAGAATGAACCTGCTGTAAAAAAGGGGGTCGCGTCGCGCTACACCCGCACCATTTGTTCATCGCGTTATGTGATGCTGGTGGCGTGTCACACCCCGACCACGTAAAACAACAAAATGTGGCGGAAACGTCGGGGAGTGTTGTAACAGAATCATTGTTTCATAACACATGGAAATTGAAATATTGTTTATTGAATAAAAGTGTTAGAATGTCTTGACAATCAAAGAAATATATCATAAATAACTAGTCTTGCATCTTTTATTGTCACTAAGGCCCAAGTCCGCCTAAGTGTATCTTGATAAATCCTATGCATCACATCCTGAAACACATGTGAAAGTAGGTTTTGTGAAAATAGAATTCATGACTTATGTTTAAGAAAATGTTTAGTCATGAACCTTGTAATTTGCTTTGTCTTGTAAATCATTTGAAAAGCAATAAGATCAGATGATATGTATAAATAAGAGAATAATGTATGGTTAAATAAATAACCAAGTAAAATGAGTTTGTATAAGATAAGTTGTTTTATAAAACAATGTCTTGTGAAAAGTATGTTATTTGTATAAAATGTTATATGTCTAAATTGAAATGATTCAAATAACGCTACGATATGTAATACCATACAAGTACTTATATATAGGAAGTACCAACGGCGTATCCACCATGCTTGTATCATATTACACACGCCTCGTTACTTAAATCACTTACTCAAACCAAACCACCAAAGTAAAAATGTTTATGTAAGATCAAATGTCAAAATGTTTATGTCTAATGTGAATCATGAATTGGATATATCAATGTCAAAATGTTTATGTATGGTAAGTGGAATATATCAACTAAACCATATGTAAAATGCACAAAAACAAGGTATTGAAGTAAAACATGGTTTAAATCAAAGTTATGTTTTGTGTAACAAATGCATGCTATACTGATATAATCATCTATGCGGTATTGTGAAAATTCATACATCCAAGCCTTGCGACTGTAGAATAAACCCTAGCACAAAGTTTAAGGTCCACCTATAAATGTATTCGGATTCGGTCATTCCTTCCAATCCAAACAAACCCGGGATTTCAGGAATGGGAGTTGTCAAGTCCTATGGTACCACTACCTACTATCGAGCGGCATGATCGGTGTTAATGAATGTACATTGTCCCATTTAAACAAACCAAATGTCATACCAAACTGTAAGCATGTGATGAATAATAAATGTACTAAGTATGCACACAATGGACATACATAGCATAGAATGTAATGTAAAACAATGTACTAAGTATGCACACAATGGGCGTACATAGCATGAAATGTAATGTAAAACGATGTACTAAGTATGCACACAATGGGCATACATAGCATGAAATGTAATGTAAAACGATGTACTAAGTATGCACACAATGGGCATACATAGCATAAAAACAATGAAATCATGTACTATATGTGTACTATTGAACATAACAAGCATATGATATGAAAGCATGAAAGTAACAAGTAGGCACATGTGTTTCACCCCAAAACAGTTTGAAAACAGTAAAAGAGGGGTCTATGTACTCACTTGAGATTGCTTAGTATTCCTTGAGTAACAACCAAACAATGCTAGAAGATCACGGAATCAAACGGTACCTTAATATAGGTAACTACATTAATAACCCGGACCTAAATCGGAGGATCGGATAGAATGAGGGCTCGTAAACCAAATGAGTATGGGAACTCATGTAATATGGTTTAACAAAGCCTACATACTACAATGAAACCTAACCTAAGTGCTTACGACCCATTACGACCCGTTTAGGTAGCCTATGCTACTTTAACGCGTCGTTCGCGTAAAACACGTTCGGACTGCCTAACTAGTCCTATGACAAGTAAAATATGCCTTAATATGTCTAATATTGTTGCCAAATCAGTTTAGATGTCAAAAGTTATGTTACATATGCTTAAAATGAATTTTGGCGTAAAAATGGCATTTTGGTAATTTACCTAAGGCATATAAACTACCTATCATACAACTAACCAAACGCCGTGACCATAAGGTATAACCTCGGAAGGTTATTCCCTATATACTATGGTCACCTAATGTGTTTGGTCGGATCCTAATGATCGACCAAACGGGTCGGGTTCGAAAGTATACTGTATAAGCGATTGTTTAGATCGCTTACCTTACGACCCTATATAAGCACTAAACTAAAAGTGACGAGCTAAGCATGTTAAAACATGCTTAACTACGTTTAGAAAACAGGTTTGGTATCAAAACAAACGGTTTTGATACCCAAGAGTAGTTTGGTTACAAAATACGTAGGAATATGCATTTTGGCCGAAACTACGACTCGTCACTGAGACTAGATAACGTGGTAATCAGTAGGTATAGTCACTAGGGACTATAACCATCATGATCACGCTCACGTTATGAAGTTCAACCAAACTTCGTGTTGACCATAAACTGGTCAATGCAGAAAGTCAAACATAGTTTGACTTTCGGACTAGAAAAACGATAAAAGAACGAAGGAACACTTACAAAGGGTCCCCGCTAGTAAAACTTGATCGAATAGCTCAGGTATGAAGAAATGACTTCAACTTAGAGCTTTGAGATCAGATTTGTGGGTTTTTGCAAATGAAAGGGTTGGGTATTTATAGGAAATGGACCACCGTTAGGATCGTTCCTCGAATACCGTGCTTTGATCTCATCCGTACACTTGTTGAAACCTTATGGTACACCAAAAATGGCCCCTCATGAGCATGAAAGGGCAAGTGTAAATTGGCCCCTCATTATCCTGAAGAGGCAAGTTCAAATTGGCCCCTCATTATCCTGAAGAGGCAAGTGTAAATTGGCCCCTCATTATCCTGAAGAGGCAAGTGCAGATTGGCCCCTCATTATCCTGAAGAGGCAACAGCTGTTTAAACTGATCTGCTATTCTGGGGACCCCTTACGGACCGTAAGGGTCATGGCTTACGGTCCGTAAGCCATTAACTTTGGCAGCATTACAGTTTCAGTCCCTGCACCTTGTTTCGTTGCGTAACGGCACTTCTAACACCCGTCAAACCCAATTTCAAGCTCCAAAATGATGTTAAGACATAGGGAACATGAAATATGCTTGAAAACATCTCGGATGTAGGTTCGTTTGGCCGTACGGTTGCGATGTTCAGTTAATTACGACGGAATGCGCATAAGCGCGAAAAACGATCCAAATGGCGTGACAAATGGATTTTTCTTATGCCAAACACTAAAATAAAATATTTTAGTGCTTACATAAATTTTTGGATGTCCGGATGTATTCAGAACGTAAGTTATGCGCGAAAGTGCAAACTTATGCACTTTTTGACACTTTTAGTCCCTGAATAAGCCAAAAGTTTATTTTAGCACACCGAACCCTTCAAAGCCTATTTCTAAGCTATGTAAAGGATATTTATGGTATGTTTAACTTATGGTCATGTTCCGGAATGTCTGTTACAGTTCAAATTGGCATACTTTCGTAGTTTGTCAAATTTAGTCCCTGTAGACGAATTAACTTGTTTTTGACATACCAAAGCCTTTAAAACTTATTTATAAGTTATGTAAAGGTTATTTAAGGTATGTTAAGCCTATTTCACTATTCCGGAGTGTTCGTTGCATTAGACTGGTTATATTTACGCATCAGTGCGCGTATAAGCTTCCAGAAAGCGATTTAGAGTTTGAAATCGAACAAGAATTGATATGTGCAAATGATACACATATTTGTACAAATCCCAAGTATGAAATACAATATTTCATTGGTTTGGTATTTGTTTGATGGTCGCAGTGACCCAGGTGTCACAGTCTCCCCTACTTTAGGAAATTTCGTCCCGAAATTTATTCAGAGGATACTTGTGAGAGCTTGAAACATGAAGTTGAAAAGATCAAACAACACTGGTGTCACATGGCGCCCCGCGACAGGAGAGCGGGTAGGCCCTCGCGTCACGCGAGCACCCCCTACGTTTCCAAATTTTTTGTTTTGTTTATTTCGAATACGGGACTCGTTCCAATCGATTTTAAAGGCCTTATAAACAATGTTTAAAGCAAACTTGATATTCAAAAAATGATGGGGGAAAGGTACATGTGAATGATGAGAAGGAAATTCGTTATGATCACAGAATTTGATCGATCCGATACGACATGATAGTCAATGACAATAAGGCATGAAGTATGAATTATAAATGGAATGTATTATTATAAAATAATATTAAAGTATGACGAAGGGAAGTATGAAATGAAATCTAATGAATGTAATGAATGTTTTATGTAGATGGCTGATGTGGTGAATGTAAATGATGACGATAAAGCACGTCGAATGAGAAAAGTTGGGCGTCTCAAGTTGGTATCAGGTGAACGACATTTTCGACCGTAGATAGCTTCGAATGGTGCCATATTAATGCTAGCATGATAACTATTGTTGTAAGAGAATTCGATCAACGGAAGATGAGAATCCTAATTACCACCAAAGTCTATCACGCATGCTCTAAGCATATCCTCCAATGTTTGAATCGTCCTCTCAGATTGTCCATCTGTTTGGGGATGATAAGCAGTGCTTAGATTTAGTTGGGTTCCCAAAGCAGATTGCATGGTCTTCCAGAAATGAGATGAAAACCGAGCATCACGATCAGATATGATATCCAAAGGAACACCATGTCGAGACACAATCTCATCAACATAAATCCTTGCAAGTTTATCAGTAGATACATCTTCTCGAATCGGTATAAAATGAGCTGACTTCGTTAATCGATCGATAACAACCCAAATAGCATCGTGACCTCTAGATGTACGCAGTAACTTAGTGATAAGATCCATTGCAATGTTCTCCCACTTCCATACCGGTATCTCTGGTTGTACAAGCAAGCCAGAAGGTCGTTGATGTTCAGCCTTGACTTTGAGACAAGTTAGGCATTTAGATACGTACAAGACAATATCCTTTTTCACACCAGGCCACCAATACTGAGTACGAAGATCCTTGTACATTTTGTCAGCACCAGGATGGATAGAGTATCGAGACTTATGAGATTCGTCCATCACTAAAGTGCGGAGATCATCTTGTTTCGGAACCCATAATCGATCCTTGAAATAGAGTAATCCATCGGCTTTCGTTTCGATTTTAAGCTCAAGTTGAAGTGGTAGCTCATATTTCAATAAGCCTTTGGTTACACATGATCGTTGTGCTTGAAGGACACGAGATTGAATATCGGATAGAGTTCGAACAGAATTGAGCTTGACTCGTTCCTTTCGACTTAGCGCATCGGCTACGACATTCGCCTTACCAGGATGGTAGCGAATCTCGCAATCATAATCGTTTAAGAGTTCAACCCAGCGTCGTTGCCTCATGTTCAGCTCCTTCTGATTAAGAATATGCTGGAGACTTTTGTGGTCTGTGAAAACCACACATTTCGTTCCATAAAGATAGTGTCTCCAGATTTTGAGAGCAAATACCACAGCACCCAACTCAAGATCATGAGTCGTGTAGTTCTTCTTGTGAACTTTTAGTTGTCTTGACGTATATGCAATAACTTTACCTCGCTGCATAAGAACACAACCAAGGCCTAGATTCAACGCGTCACAATAGACGACAAAATAGTCTTTCCCATCGGGCAAAGATAGAACAGGAGCATCACATAGTTTTTGTTTCAAAGTTTGGAAAGCTTCCTCTTGTTTAGGTTCCCACTCAAAAGGCTTATTCTTTTGAGTCAAAGCAGTGAGTGGAACCGCAATCTTCGAGAAGTTCGAAATAAATCGTCGATAATACCCAGCAAGACCAAGAAAAGAACGAACTTCTGTGGGTGTCGTAGGTGTATTCCAATCCTTAATAGCAGCTATTTTGGAAGGATCCACATGAATACCCTGCTCGTTAACAATATGACCCAAAAACTGAACTTCTTTAAGACAGAATTCACATTTGGAGAATTTGGCAAAAAGTTGTTCCTTCTTTAGGAGTTCCATTGTCAAACGAAGATGTTGTTCGTGATCGGCTTGAGACTTCGAATAAATGAGAATGTCGTCAATAAACACAATGATGAATTTGTATAAATAAGGTTTACAAACCCTATTCATTAAATCCATGAAGATAGCTGGGGCATTCGTCAAACCAAAAGGCATGACAGTGAACTCGTAGTGTCCATATCTCGTGCGGAATGTAGTTTTGGGAATCTCTTCTTTGAATACACGAAGCTGATGATACCCAGAACGCAAATCGATCTTAGAAAAATATGATACACCTTGCAGCTGATCAAAGAGATCATCGATTCGTGGTAGTGGATATTGATTATTGATGGTAAGCTTATTAAGCTCACGATAATCGATACACATTCGAAAAGACCCATCTTTCTTTTTCACAAATAGGACAGGAGCGCCCCACGGTGAATAACTCGGTCGGATGAATCCTTTATCAGATAACTCTTGAAGTTGTTTAGATAATTCTTGCATCTCAGATGGTGCAAGACGATAAGGTGCTTTCGCAATCGGGTTAGCATTATGTACAAGATCAATATGAAATTCTACTTGACGAACTGGAGGCAAACCAGGCAGTTCATCGGGAAATACCTCTGGATAATCCCGGACAATTGGAATATCTTGAATACGCTTGCTCTTGCCCTTCTCTTCGGTGACATGTGCCAGAAAAGCAACATATCCTTTTCGTAAATAACTTTGGGCTTTTGTACACGACATGAGTTTCAATCCAACTGACAGTTTCTCACCACGAACCTCTAAAACTTCACCAAACGAAAGAGGAATACGAACAATCTTATTAAAACAAACCACCTCAGCATGAAACTTAGTTAACCAATCCATCCCCACGATAATATCGAAACTTCCAAGTTGCATCGGTGTGAGGTCAATAGGAAAAAGATGGTTATCGAGGTTCAGTTGACAATCGTGAATAACAGAATCGAGTACGAGAGGTTTACCAGTAGCAACTTCAACAGATAAGGGTTTCCTCAGTTTAGTTCTAGGTATCGCAAGCAAAGGCTCAAATGATAACGGAACAAAACTTCTATCGGCACCAGAATCGAAAAGAACAGATGCAGGTCGTTGGTTAACAAGAAACGTACCATTAACAACCTCGTTGTCAGCTCGAGCCTCATTTGCATTCAGATTGTATGCTCATCCACGAGCGGGATTCGCATTAGCATTAGCATTAGCATTTGCATTTGCATTTGCATTCGCGTTCACCAACCTCGGGCAGTTGTTGCGGAAATGATCCATTTCACCGCAGTTGTAACACGAACCAAGTGGGAATCTAGCAGC
Organism: Helianthus tuberosus; assembly: GCA_030545235.1. Lineage (NCBI taxonomy): Eukaryota > Viridiplantae > Streptophyta > Magnoliopsida > Asterales > Asteraceae > Helianthus > Helianthus tuberosus. The sequence continues at coordinate 28,138,481 of CM060420.1, read as the reverse complement.
GTTCCCTTGAACTGGAGCTTGATTCTGGATAGCTCGATTTTGACCCAAACGATAAATGTTGGCCAGGAGCCCAAGTTTACCACACGTAGTGCACTGTTTACAGGCCTGTTGGGCAGCATGATGACCATTGCATCGAGCACAGTGAGGTGCAGTACCAGCATACTGTTTCTTTGCAGGAGGTTGTGCTGGTGGGTTCTGAGCATTCTGTGCAGTGACTCCAATGTTCTGGGAAGCCTTGCGCTTCCTCGACCTCCTTGAAGACTCGCCTTTCTTCTTACCCTTACCTTTACCCTTGTCTTGAACGGAATCGACCGATTGCTTCTTGTCGCCCTTGCGGGTCAGTTTACCTTTTCTGACCTGAGACTCAGTCAGAGTAGCGGCCAATTCAATTGCCTGACAAATAGTGGTAGGATTACTACCAATGACAATATCCTGCACAGTATCGGGCAGACCATCGATATACCTCTCAATCGCTTTCTCCAACGGGGTAACCATAGTAGGACACAACAAACTCAGTTCCTCATAACGATCCATGTAAGCACTGTGTTCTCCCCCATCTTGTTTCAGATCATCGAATTCTCGTTCCAAAGCCCGAATCTCGTGACGGGGACAGAACTCTTTCATCATGAGAGCTCGAAGCTCTTCCCAAGTTTATCCCATGGCCACATCGGCACCCCTATCACGCATCACACCATTCCACCACGTAAGAGCACGCTTCTCGAAAACACTGGATGCAAATTCAACCTTACGCTCATTCGGACACTGAACATGTCTAAATGTACTTTCGATACTCTCAAACCATTGTAGGAGCGTAGTTGCTCCTTGAGACGCAGAAAACTTTAGTGGTTTAGCCGAATTGAAATTCTTGAAACTACACTGAGCATTATTGTTGTTATTGTTGTTGTATATTTGATGAATCTGAGTTATTAGGTTCGGAAGCACAGCAGTCATTTGCTGAGCGACAAGGGCTGCTACTTCGGCGTTGGTTTGAGGTTGTGCATCTCGTCGAGGAGGCATATTATAAAAAGAACAAGGAAACATGAGAAACGAGTGAGATCGACAATTGGAAAAACAAAAGAGGTATTGAAAACATCGACAAAACACAAGGAAGGCGATCATTCGTTCGTTACCTCCAACAAACAAATGACACTCAGTGACTAATCAAAGTAAATAGGTCAATATAATGTATCGCGAAGACATGCTTTAGCCTATAAGTGGACACTCACCCCAAGAGTTCCCAGGTAAGAGTGACTGGTCCGATTATGTGGATTTGTACGAACACTCTAGCCTTAGACAGAAAACCCGAGGTACAGGCATCCACCCTTCCAGATTGCACGTGTTCACATTATAAGACCCAAACTTTGACGAGATTTTATCATCTAGGAATAGATGCTTGATTTTCAAAACGGATTTGTTGTGTTCTCGTTGTGGTTATCACCTAAAGATAGGCGACGGTATTGTTTTAAAAATCTAAACACAAGTAAACTTGCGTTAGGGTCCTAGAAAAGTTATAGTCTAGGTAAAGCATTATTAATAGCCTAATTCCCTATAACCATTGGCTCTGATACCAACTCTTCTGTCACACCCCGACTGCGTTAAAACAACGAAACCGCGGCGGAAACGTCGGGGAGTGTCGTGGCAGATTATTGTTTCACAACCATGGTTTAAAAAGTTTCGTTTCATTGATTCATTAGATAATTTACATTGTCTTAAAACAAAACAAACAAGTTAAACATCGTCTATCATTTGTTATTAAGTCACTAAGGCCTTGTCCAGTCCTAAGTGAGCATGCATCCTAATCGCATTCAACATCATTCAACACCACCTGAAACATATGTAAAAATAAAGTCAGCAAAGAAATGTCGGCGAGCACATAGGTTTTGTGAGAGTGTCGGATTCATGGCTCGTTTACATGTTGCAATACCTCGTTAGACTATAAGAGTCAATAGTTGAAAACCTTGTTTTGAAAAGTATATAGTATTGCAACATGATTAACCAACTCAAAACAAGTTGGTTATAGTTTATAAAATCTCGTAGCCATGAATCTTAACCCAAAACATTTATTTAAGTGGACCAAATTGTAAATCATCTCGTAGTAAAACTCATATGGTTTATATCATTTAATAAACATCGTTGTGTGACATCGTTTTAAAATCGTTTGCCCAAGTGAACTAAATAACGCTACGGAATGTAATATGATAAAAGCACTTATATATAAGAAGTACCAGTGGCGTATCTACCATGCTTTTATCATGTTACACCCATCCCGTTATTTAAACACTAACCAAAAACCAATCGTTTGTTCAATTCGTTTAACTCGTTCAAGTGTTTAAGTCATTCAATCGTTCAATCGTTTAAATCGTTCTCATTTTAATTGTGAAAACTACTTTTGGTCGTCTCGTTTATAACATTCAAACCTTCGTAACTCGTCCATCGTTCAACTCGTATTAACAAACCACCAAAGGGTAAGTTAACAATCAACAAGTTCAGTCGTTACCCACATTACCCCCACACATAACCATGGGTGCAGTCTGATAACGAGATTTGTCAGATCCTATGGTACCATAACCTAATACTGGTCGGTTTGGCCAAAATTAATGAATGTTATTCGTTATGTAAATGCGTCCAACAAGTTCATTCACATTATCGAAATCGTTCTTGTTTAATATAAACCATAGTATTTGTTTTAGAAAAATCGCCGTTAAAAACATCGAAATCGTTTAACACATATGAATCACCCCAAAACAATTGAAAACAGTAAAATAGGGGAACTATGTACTCACTTGAAGTGCAAAGTATCCTTGATCTAATGAACTTACGAAGCTCAGGCAAACCAAGGAATCAAGTAGCACCTAGTAATTGGATCGCCTAGTTAAATAATCGACACCTAAATCAGAAGATCGGGTAGAATGAGGTCTCGTAAACCAAATGAGTTTTGGAACTCATGTGATATGGTTTAACAAAGCCTACATTCTAAATCGGAACCTATCGTAAGTTCTTTCGACCCGTTACTACCCATTAAGGTAGCTTATGCTACTTTAACGCGTCGTTCGCGCAAATGCGCGTTCGAGACGCTTAACTAGTCCTATGACAAGTATTATATGCCTAAATATGTTGCATAATCAGTTAAGTGACAAAAGTTTAAGTTATATATGCTTAAAATCCAATTATGCATGAAAAGGGCATTTTGGTCATTTACCTAAGGCATATAAACTACCTAGCATACAACTAATTAAACTAAGTGACCATAAGGTATAACCTCGAAAGGTTATTCCCTATACAATTATGGTCACAAATATGCTTGGTCGGATCCTAATGATCGACCAAACGGGTCGGGTTCGAAAGTCTAAGCGGTTGTCAAGACCGCTTGACTTACGACCCTATACAAGCACTAGACTAAATGTGATGAGTTAAACATGTTAAAACATGTTTAACTAAGTTAGAAAACAGGTTTTGATATAAAAAAAGGGTTTTGATACCCAAGAAAAGTTTGGTTGCAAAATACTAATAAATACGCATTTTGACCGAAACTATGACTCGTCACTACGCCTAATTAACGTGGTAATCAGTAGGTATAGTACAAGGGACTATAACCATCGTGATTACGCTCACGTTGCAAAGTTCGAACGAACTTTGTGTTGACCAATTCGTGGTCAAAGCAGAAAGTCAAACATTGTTTGACTTTCACGCTTGAAAAGCAATAACAAGCATGAAAGAAACTTACAAAAGGTCCAAGCAAGGAAGAATTTGATCTAAAGCACTCAAGTATGAAGTATTAACTTCAACTTAGAGCAAATTTAGATCAAATGGTGAGTTGCAAGAATGAAAGATGGTGGGTATATATAGATTTCGAAGAACTGTTAGGATCGTTTCTCACAATTCGTGCTTGAATCTAGACCCTCCATGTGTTACCCATAGTTTTGAATACCATGGGAACTTAAAAACAAGCTCAAGGTATCCTAAAACCATGTATAAAACCACTAAAATCAGCTGCAAAGACCAGGTTCAATGTTTTTGTACTGGGCATCTGTCACGGGCCGCGTAGACTTACAATAAGTCTTACGCACCCCTCCTAGCATCTTTCACAGATTGACAAGTTTAGTCCCTGCAAGTCCAAAACTAGGTTTTTGATGCATTTTTGACACGTTTAAGCCCCGTTAACCCCATTTCAAGGATCTAAAATGAAGTTAAAGTATTTGGAACTTAAAATATGCTCAAAAATATCTCGGATGTCGGTTCGTTTGGTCATACGGTTGCGTTATTCGGTTAATTACAACGAAAACTCGAACGGACTCAAAAACGATCCAAATTAAGCGACGAATGGTATTTTTGCATTCCAATCACTAAAATAATATATTTTAATGATTACAAAATTTTTGGATGTCCGGATATATTCAGAACGCAAGATATGCGCGAAAATGCAAACTTATGCACTTTTTGACGCTTTTAGTCCCTGTTGATCAAATAAGTTTATTTTTGCGCACTAAACACCTCAAAGCCTATTTCTAAGCTATGTGAAGGATATTTAGGGCATGTTTAACTTATGATCAAGTTTCAGAATGTTCGTTACCATACGAATCAGCATAGTTTCGCAGTTTGACACAAATAGTCCCTGCGATCGAATAAACTTGTTTTCGACACACCAAACCATCCAAAACTTATTTCTAAGTTATGTAAAGGTTATTTAAGGTATGTTAAGCCTATATCACTATTCCATAGTGTTTGTCGCGTTAAATTGATTGCGTTTACGCACCGGTTTGCGTATAACTTTCCAGAAAGCGATTTAAAGCTTGAAATCGAACTCGAATCAAATCGTAAAATCATCAAACACTAATACACATATAATAACACCAAAACACATTATTTTATTGATAATTGATATTGTTTTACATTGTACATCATTTGCGGAGCACAGTTGCCACATTCAACTTCAGCTTTATAATCTTTAAAAGTTGTAAGAGATTTAGATTTTCCTTAATGAGATACAAGTACATGTAACGAGAATAATCATCAAAGAAAGTGATAAATGAAGTATGTCCAGTGATGCCAGTGATTTGGTAGGGCCACTAATGTCAGTATGAATGAGTTCTAATAAATTAGCGCTACTAGTGGCACATTTCTTATTCACTAATGTCATTTTACCTTTAAGACATCTGACACGTGTTCCAAAATCAGTGAAATCAAGAGGAGGTAAGACTTCATCTTTTACAAGATGTTTTAATCATTCTCTTGAGATGTAGCCTAAACGTCGGTGCCACAATGTGGATGAAGTCTCTATGTCTCGTTTCTCTTTCATCTTTGTGAGTGATTCATTAATGTTATATGACAACAAAGATTTGGAAAAATCATCATCTGGTTCTAATGTATAGAGACCACCATCCAGAATGCCAGTACCAAAAAGAACGGAATCATAGAGGATAGAGAGTTTGTGATGACCATGTGAAACAACAAAATCGTCTATAAACTTTGGTCCTGATACAAGGTTTCGAGTTACCTCAGGAACATATAAGCTATCATAAAGTTTAATGCATAAACCAGTTTTCAAAAATAATTTTAATGTTACTATGGCCTTCACTTCTAATTCTCGATCATCCCCAACTTTAAGTGTTCTTTGGGTTCTTCCCAGCTTCCGGATTGAAAGGAATCCTTGAGTAGAGTTGGTTACATGAACCATAGAACTAGAATCAAACCACTAAGAGTTAGCAGGAACATTTAAATTATAGGACTCAAGTATCATGAAAAAATCGTTACCTTTCTTAGCCAGCCACTCTTTAAAGTCAGGGCATTCCTTCTTCATATGTCCTGCCTTTTTACAGAACTTGCTGTGAATTTTTCCTAAAGAGTTCTTAGAGCTGGAAGGTGCACTTGTATTAGGATTGGGCCTTTGGACTTTGGAGGCATCCATTCTTGGATAATTGTTCTTCCTCTTCTTAGAGTTGGAGGTGGTGAAGTTTGCAACATCAGTAGTGCGATCCATCTTCATACATTCTTCTTCCTGTACACACATAGCGATCAGCTCACTCATCATCTATTTGTCCTTCTGAGTGTTGTAATTGATCTTGAATGCTTCATAGGACGAAGAAAGCGAAGTAATGACGAAGTGGACAAGGAAACCATCACTAATTTCCATGTCTAGCCCCTTTAGCTTATTGGCCATGTCATTCATCATCATGTTGTGTTCGCGAATACCGCTCTTCCCATCATACTTAGTTGTCACCAGCTTGAGGATTAAAGTACTAGCGTGTGCTTTATACATTCCCTTGAATTGCGCCTCCACAGAAGCCAAGTAAGTTTTAGCATCATCAAAATCAGGAATGGCTCCTCTGATTGCATTGTTTATGGACCGCTTCATAAACATGAGAGACATGCGGTTACACCTAGTCCATTTTTCATGAGTCATCTGCTCAGCAGCAGTACTTTGAGGAGTAAGGTCTCCCGGCTTATTATCCCTTAAAGCATAATCGAAATCCAATAATGCAAGAGTAAGCATGAGAGAGTCCTTCCATGCAGCAAAGTTATCACCAGTCAATGGTGGAATCCCGCAATTGGGTGCTGATAGTGGAAATAAGATGAGCGAATTACGATACTAAGAAAGAAGTCTTAATGTGAACTAAGGGCATGTTATACTAAGGCAGGCATAAATAATGACCATTTTAATCAAGAAGCTGTGATATTGTCTATTATTAACATCAAAATAATAGACTTAGTTAAAATTCTACTTAAATGAAGACAAATCAGCTTTGGCCAGAAGTGTAATCATTTAAGCATGTGTGCAAAGTGATCATGACAAATCAGCTTTGGATAGAAATGAGACAATCAATTTAGTTATGCACTTGTCAAGTATGCTATACATGAATGAATTAAATCAGCTTTGGCCAGAAATAAGACATCCATGTTTGTAATGCATACTTAATATAGCTTTTATAATACTTGAATGATAAATAGATGTATCAAATCAGCTTTGGCCAGAAGTCATACATCAGAAGCTCATTCAAGTTAAGCCACTTTGGTTCTGCAAAAATTATCTGATTCTGATTAACTTAAGTATGTGCAAAACCAATTATTTAATAGCAGTTGATAAATTAATGAGATTTCCAGTGAGATCTCGACTAAGTTATGAAATCTCGAGTTCATTTGAGATTTCGAGTGAGATCTCGAGTAAGGTTTCAAGCAAGATTTCGACTTCGTTATGAGTTCCTTTATGATTTCTAGTAGCTTTTAATCTTGAAATCCTAATGATATTTCGAGTCCCTTAATGATGTCGAGATTTGATGAGATTTCGACTTATAAGTGGGGTTTCGACATCTACGGTGATTTCAAGTTACTAATGCCAATCGCAACCTCACTCGAAATCTCGAGGTTTCGAGTGATGAAGACTAATGCGTTAATGAGATTTCGAGGGACTTATGAGGTTTCGAGTGATAAACCCCATTCGAAATCTAACAATAGTCTTTCTCAGTCGCAACAACCTGATTGCGAGTCAAAAACTTAGTCGCAATCTCAGTTATCCTCGAATTTTACTGAGATTTCGAGTAAGAATCTTAGTTGAAACCATCTAATCTCGAAAACTTATTCTCCAAGTATCGAAATCTGCTTATAACAGCTGTATAAAATTCGAATTTTTAGGGATTGTGAGATAGAGTTTCTGGTTTTAGTGCTGTAACACCTCGCAAAATCATGTCCAGTATAGTAATGACACGTGTCATAAACTTTAAACGTGTAATGAATTCATTTCAAGGGACTAAAGTTGACAAACAAGGAAAAGATACGTGTGGAAGGGTCCAAAGTGTCAACATATGAATACTATGCCTTTCAACAACCCTACATGATGTTTATACTCTTAAACGAATAAATTATGGAACGTATGAAGTCGTTTGTGAAAGAAAGTGAAAGTTTACAAGAAACGGGGGTTAAACGTGTCAACATGTTAAATTATTAACTCTGAGTGACCTTTTAATGAACCCAGGACTTTGTAACGATTGATTATACTCTCAAGAATGAGTGACGAAAAATTCACGAGGTTTCGATGTCGTTTGGTGTCAAATACGTTAACTTTCGTAAATAAAGGGTTAAAAGCGTCAACATGGTAAAACTAGTGTTTTCGGTTATCGTTTAACGAAATCGGACCTAACGATGTTTGGTTATATCCTAAAGATCATCCAAATATAAACTTTATGGGTTAAAAGTGCTTAAAATATAAGTTATGATGTTTTAAAAGGTTCAAGGGCCATTCTTTCCAAGTTTAAAACATGAAAACTGGTCCCCCTATGGACTCGCGTCACGCGACCTCGAACATGGTCTGCCGTCGCGCCACGTGACGACCTAGTTTTCACAGCCAACATGCACAGGTGCAGGTCTCTGCGATTTTCGTCACCATTTCAGCTTTAATCACTCATAACTCGAAACAATGGACTATTTGATGGTTTATAAAACCACTAGAGACACTTGTTATCATCTGGAAACAACATATAACACCCGGGATGATCTGAAAGTGTCTTGAAGTAGTATAAATAGGTGCATTTGGGCAGCTTCTTCACTTGCACTTCAAATTTTTCTCACAATCTCTATTGACCAAGCTTTGGAGCATTCTTTGGAGCATCCTGATCATTAAGGAATCTCTCTTAAGTTTAATCTTCGTGCTAAGGACCTTTGTAAGCATTCTTAGCTTCTGTAGTTAAGCTTTTATTAGTTTAATGATCGAAAGTCAAAGATATCGTAATGATACTTTGACTTTGTGATTAATCACTAACGGTCCAGCCATTATTCGAATTCAAAGTGGCTATGTGTTGGTAATTAAGTAGGTGATAATCCCTCAAGAGGGCACCTCCTAATTATCACGTTTGTTTGGTCAATTATCGGGTCAAAGTAATGAACATAAAAGTCAAATGAGTCAGTTTTTTATAAAATAATTCATAACTGATAATGTAGAAGCTATAAAATACGTTTTATCACTTAAATAACTTGGTAAATAATATAAGCACATGTTTAGACATGTTCAACCCGACAATTCTGAGTATTAGGCTCGGTTCCCAACCGAAAGTCGCAAAAGTAGACTTTTGCTTTGACTTTCAGTTCTGACCCGAATTAGCTTAGTTTAGTTAAGCCTTAGGGTTCCTTTGTGACCATGTTATATGTTAGAATAATCCTCTGAGGTTATACTTCATGGACCCTTAGAAATCATAGTACATTGCATGTTTTCGTTATTTGCTTAAAAGTTGACTATTATGCCCTTATATTATAAAAACGACATTTTTGAAAATGTGAGAGGACAAAAAGCTTTATTACTGAAATATAAGTATGTCCACAAAATTTGACATCAATTTCTGGTCTCAAACTAAAGTTATGCAAGATAGCGTAGAATGAAACTTTTGTTAATGAAATGACATTTTTATCATAAATCATATTTAAACCCAAATTTTGGCACCAAACTCATTACCTTCTATTTAATATAATCTTTAGGGAATTTTGGAATTTTTGGTCAGATTTTATACTGACCATAACATAGAGTTCTTGCATAAATTCGGTAATTGACGATAATGCCATTTTCATTAATAAAATGAGATCTACATATCATTTACATGCCAAACCTTTTCCTACTGATGTTATATATTAAATAAAATATTTTAAGCATTCAAGACTGATAAAAATCTCAGAATTTCATAAACATCTCAAATATCGTCAAGGGTAAATTACACTTTTCGTCCTTTATGTTTGTACCGGATTGCAACGGATAGCCTTTAACTTGAATAATTACAGTCACGGTCCTTTATTTGTAAAACTCATAACACCCTACGTCCTTTATCACTAAGTTAAATTTTTCAGTTAAATATGACATGTGCCTTGCACACGAGGGTAGATTAGTAATTTTACTATTATACTTAAAATATATTTAAGAAAGAAATAATCTTAATCTCATCCTCTACCTCTCCATCTGTCTCTCCCATCTTTCTCTCTCTCAAACCAACCCTCACCACCACTGTGACAACCACCACCCCCACCCCCACCACCACCAAATCCACCACACCACCACCTCCACATAGATCCACCACACCGTCACAGCGCCTCCATCCAGATCTGCCACACCGCCACCTCCATTTTAGTCTAGAACTTGATGAAAGAAAATCATGTAACTCATCAAGCACCCCTTTTCTATCGAGATCAAAGTCAAACGTAAATGACACAACTGCGAAATCATGGTACGGAATCATATCATCGTCAACTGAACTGTTTTTCCCAAGCTATTCACATCAAATTTTCTTAATTCTCTTCGAACCCTTATCTTTATTCCAATACCTAACTGAAATTTTTCTAACACCAACTTCTCTCACTTCCAAATCAGAAACTTTATCTTTACATAACACATCAGGTATAACCAGATCACCAACATCTACACCCTCATCACCTTGTCCTAAATCCAAACTTCCCTCAAACGAAACTCATTCTCAGATTCATTTCCTTCAAAAGGGATAATAGCAAGACAATATCCGTTACCAACAACATTCGAAGGCACCACGCGACTTTCAACACCATCCTCACTATGAAAGAAAAGCATCCCATCATTAAACGAAAACGGATTCTATTTCAACAACGTAGCTTGAGTAGCCTCATACATCCACTTATGCAGATGCCCTCTCAGATGATCATGATGGCAAGATGTTTTTGTTAGGGTTATGAAATTTGGGAAGATGAAGCTTATATGCAAGATTTTTTTGTTTTATTTACTAAACATTTAAATAAAAACATGAATTGACCAAAATACCCTTCGGTGAATAAACTTAACTGAAAATTTTAATCTGGTTAGTACTAAAGGACGTAGAGTGTAACGGGTTTTGCAAATAAAGGACCGTGACTGTAATTATTGAAGATAAAGGCTATCCGTTGCAATCCAGTACAAACATAAAGGATGAAAAGTGTAATTTACCCTATCGTCAAATATCGACCTTTACGCAATTTAGGCGCATAGTATGGTTTAAAACCATATATAGCACCTAAGACATGATACCTACTGATTTTATAAATGAATTTTAATATTTTAATAGTAAGTATAAGTCTTGAACTCAGACTTCCAATTTGGTCCTTAAAACATATGTGAAATGACCAAAATGCCCCTATGGTGCATACTTTGGCCATAAATGGTAAACTTCACATATGTATGATATCATACTGATGTAACATGATAAAATAAATACTTTTACTGAGTCTTTTAGACCAGAACCTCAGTTTATGTTTAAACCTCTTTTATAAACTTTAAAATGACCAAATTACCCTTTCGGGACTTAAATTGGTTTTAAAATCTTTTTGGGCATAATTGTTGATATCCTACTGATATCATATCATATTTAAAGCATATTAACTTGTGAAACTTGTACATGACTCATCCGGTTACCTGTTATGCTTATACGCGTTCGGTACGGTTTATGTAACTAGTTTGCATAAATTAGCCGAAACGGGTCAAACCTTATCATTTTTTACTTCAAAATCCAGAATGTATTTAGTTTACCCATTTTATACAAGTCTTCATACTTGTTGGGTCTAAATCACATTCCAATCCGGCCACCGCTTAATCTAGCGTTTTGTGCCGTAAACATTTCTTTAAAACTAACCGGTCTAAGTTACAACTTAAATGAGACCCGTTAGGAATCTAATAGGTTAATAAAACCTTCGTTCCAGATTAAGAGCCCCAGTAGAAGTTACTTTCACTTGCTTGAGTAAAATATACGGCTTAGAATAACTAAACTTCATTTTTAGCTCAGGTAAATACTTTTAACATATTTTCCCTTATACGGGCTTGGGATACGGTAAATTATTATCGCTTGGTCGGGTGTAGAAACCTTTTAATCGAATATGGTTAAATTGTATAATCCCGCTTTAATCAGTGTTGCTTGATAACAAATAACATTGGGGGTTAACGACCGTGTCCTGGATATCCTTGGCTCATTTAAAAAGCGTAAATGGCCACGACTTAAGCACGGGGTGTAGGCATACACCTGTCCGTTGTGTCACACCCCGACCGCGTAAAACAACAAAGCGCGGCGGAAACATCGGGGCGTGTTGTAACAGAATTATCGTTTCATAACCATGGATACAAAAGTGTTTCGTTTTATTGATAATATTAAACATTACATTGTCTTAAAATAGAACAAACAAGTTACATATCGACTAATATTGTTTTATGTCACTAAGGCTTCGTCCAGATCCTACGTGACTCATGCATCCTAGAAATCATCATCAAGCATCAATTCCTGAAACATATGTGAAAACAAAGTCAGCAAAGAAATGCTGGCGAGTACATAGGTTTTATAGGAGTCTCGAAATCATGGCTCGTTTAGATGTTGCAATACTTTATTAAAAACCTTGTTTTGAAAAGAGTATAATATTGCAACTTAATTAACCAACTCAAACCAAGCGGGTGATAGTTTATAAACCCCATAGCCATGATTCTTGATCCAAAAGTATTTGTCTTAGTAAAGCACATTGTAAAACATCTCGTAAAGCTTGTTAATAAAACTCGTTTGTTACTTCGAAAACATCGTTGTGTGACATCGTTTTGCTATCGTTTACCCAGGTGTACTAAATAACGCCACGGTATGTAATATGTTGAAAGCATTTATATATAAGAAGTACCAGCGGCGTATCTGCCATGCTTTCACCATATCACACCCGTCCCGTTATCTAAACACTTAACCAAAGACCAATCGTTTACCCAAATCGTTTAACATCGTTTACTAATTGTTTATAAATCGTTTACTTGTTCAAATCGTCCCAATTCGTTTACTTGTTTAAATCATCCCAATTCGTTTACTTGTTTAAATCGTCCCAATTCGTTTACTTGTTTAAATCGTCCTTGTTTTTAATTGTGAGAACTCATATATGGTCGTCTCGCTAATAACATTCAAACCTTCATGACTCGTTCATCGTTCCACTCGCTCTCGCATTAACAAACCACCAAAGGGTAAGTTAACAATTATCAGATTCAGTCGTTACCCACAACCCCCACACATAACCACGGGTGTTGTAAAATAACGGGATTTGTCAGATCCTATGGTACCATAACCTAATACTGGTCGGCTTGATCATTGCTAATGAATGTCATTTGTTATGTAACCCAACCAACAAGTTCGTTCACATTATTGAAATCGTTATTAGTTTTGCATAAACCATTGAAAATCGTTTGTGAAACCATTGTTATAACATCGAAAACATTTAGCACATATGAATCACCCCAAAACAATTGAAAACAGTAAAATAGGGGAACTATGTACTCACAGTAGTGCAAGGTATCGTCAATCAATAGAACTTCAACAAACTCGAGCAAACCAGTGAAATCAAACAACACCTAGTAATCGAACCGCTAGTCAAACAACAGATTTCCTAAATCGGAAGATCAGACAGAATGAGGTCTTGTAAACCAAATGAGTGTTGGAACTCAAGTGATATGGTTTAACAAAGCCTACATCCTAAATCGGAATTTAACCTAAGTGCTTTCGACCCATCGTGACCCATTAAGGTAGCTTACGCCACTTTAACGCGTCGTGCGCGCAAAGCGCGTTCGGAACGCCTAACTAGTCATATGACAAGTAAAATATGCCTTAACATGTCTAATATTGTTGTCAAATCAGTTTAGATGTCAAATGTTATGCTACATATGTTTAATTACCAATTATACATGAAAAGGGTATTCTGGTAATTTACCTAAGGCATATAAACTACCTATCATACAACTACTTAAACGTCGTGACCATAAGGTATAACCTCGGAAGGTTATTCCCTATATACTATGGTCACCTAATGTATTTGGTCGGATCCTAATGATCGACCAAATGGGTCGGGTTCGAAGGTATAAGCGATTTATCAGATCGCTTACCCTACGACCCTAGACAACGTGGTAATCAGTAGGCATAGTCCCAAGGGACTATAACCATCGTGATTACAATCACGTTGCGAAGTTCAAACGAACTTCGCATTGACCATAAGCTGGTCAATGCTGAAAGTCAAACTCGGACTCGAAAAGCAATAAAAGAACGAAAGAATACTTACGAAGGGTCCCCGAATGCTAATCTAGATCCAAATAACTCAGGTATGAAACAATGGTTCCAACTTAGAGTCTTTTAGATCAGATTCTTGTGAGTTTAGAAGTGAAGTGGGTTGGGTATTTATAGTATTCGGAGAACCGTTAAGATCGTTTCTTGGAAAAGGGGGCATGATCTAAGCCGTACACTTGTTGGAAAGTTGTGGTAACTCATTTGGCACTCACCATAGGGTTTTGACAACTGTCCTTGGCCTTTGGAAGGTGTTAAGGGCTGAACAAATGAGTTTATGCATTTTTTATATATATTTTTTTCTATTTTTTTTTTATTATTTTTGCAGTTTTGCAGTTTTGGTTCCTGTGCGCGTATCGTCGTGTTTTGGCACTTCTAACACCCGTCAAGCCCATTTTTAAGCTTCACAAGGATGTTTTTTTTTGGGTAAAGGGTTACCCCGGTTAAATTTTATTATCATCCAAACAAATAAACCAAGTGAAGACTAACCGTCTCCAGTTCTCATGTATGACATGCCATACAAGAGTAAACAAGCGTAAACAAACAGAAAACGCTAAAACAAACACACCATTAACTCAAACACTAATAAACTCAAAACAAAACACTAAACTTAGCCACAATCATCATCCGCCATTAAAAGACCTCTCGGAAGACTCCACTCCTGCATAACTCTTGTCGTGTGGATGGAATTCTTGAACCTCATCGTGTGAAGTTTCATTCTAACCGTGGATAACACAATCTCTACCAGCTGGTCTTTATTTCTTCGCTTGTCGGTAAAAAGCCTTCGATTACGCTCCTCCCAAACAAAATAAGCTGTTGCACAAACTACAAGTTTCGCAATAATCTGTTCAGCCATGTTAGACTTTGCTATGGCCACCAAATATTCAAAGATATCGGTCCATGTATGCTGAATCCTATCCATACCCGCTTTCACACGAACTTCATACCAAACGTGCTTAGCGACGTCACATTCAAAGAACAGATGCTCGTGCGAGTCAGGACCCCTTGTACATAGAGAGCAACATAACAAGTTGAAATTAGCATTGCCTGGATTCCATCTACTCATCACATCTTGAGTCCTCAACTTTTTAAGCACAAGAAGCCACACAAGAAAAGCATGCCGAGGAATAGCCTGAGGGAACCAAACCACACCCGACCATTGCACCCCTTGTTGAGAATTCCGCAACTCCTCCCAAACCGTCGATGTACAAAACTCCATGTCTCGACCACTAGAAGTAAACCATACCAGCTTATCTTGTTTAAACGGCTCTAAAACCGGGTTTTGTAGATTACTCAGCATCGGAAAACGAGTAACCCAAGACCCTGGCCAAATCCATTCTCCATTTATAAATACATCAGCAACTCGAGCATTCATGCTAAAACCTGCATTCGCTATGCTTCTTGGCGTAATGATACTACTAATCGGGCAAACCGGATCCCATTTATCAAACCAAACACTAGGGCTCATAGCATCGCCCAACTTAACCCACATATGACCCCGAATACTAGGTCTCAGCTTTAACATCTTTCTCCAACACCAAGTTATATTATTCTTAATCGGCACATCCCAAAAATTCCTACCTCGTATACGATAAGAATGTATCCACTTCACCCATAACGACTCTCGGTTAGTAAGCAGACTCCATATATGTGTTACCATAAGGGCCTTATTCATATCACCAACCCTACGGATACCCAACCCACCTTCATCTTTTGGTAAACAAACAGCTTTCCAATTTACCTTCGCCTTACCTTTGATTCTATTCCCTTGAGTCCATAAAAACATACGCATTCTTTCCTCCAATTCGTGTATAATACGTTTTGGAAGAATAAAAACCGATGCCCAATAAACATGCAAAGAAGACAAAACCGACCTGATCAATTGCAATCTACCAGCGCACGATAAATACTTAGCTTTCCAGTCAGTAATCCGAGCTTCCATTTTCTCCACCTGACATTTACAATCTTTGTAATTAAGCCGAGTAGATATAAGCGGAACCCCTAGATACTTGACAGGCAAAACCCCTTCCTCAAATGGCATAATCTCTAGAATCCGAGCTTTAGCTGAGTCCACCACATTACCAAAAAAGACAGTACTCTTCAACAGACTCGGCACGAGCCCTGACATGTTTTTAAAACTATTAAGAGAATCCATAATAACTTTTGCCGATTTCGGATCCCCCCTAGCAAACAGAAACAGATCATCTGCAAAGCATAGATTGATAATTCTTTGGTTTTCACATTTATTATGAAATCGAAACTCCGAAGAGATCGACACCTGCTTCTGTAAAATCAAAATCAAAGTCAAAATCTCCATCACCAATGTAAAGAGATAAGGGGACATTGGGTCCCCCTGTCTGAGCCCACGCTTACCTTTAAAGTAGCCATAGAGGTTCCCATTCATCGCAATCGAAAACGTTGTAGAAGTGACACAAGCCATGATCCACATAACCATTTTCGGTTGAAAACCAAAGCCCACTAAGACAGTCTCTAGGAATTTCCATTCAACCGTATCATAGGCTTTCTGAATATCCGCCTTAAATGCACATCTAGGAGGACCAATATTCCGGTGATAATTGTGCATAAGTTCCTGAGTTAACAGGATATTATCTGAAATTTTTCTACCCGGTACAAAAGCAGACTGGTTAATGCTCACAATATCACCTAATCCTTCTTTAATACGGTTAGAGATGATCTTACTTATGCACTTATAGAACGTATTGCAACAAGAAATCGGTCTATAATCCGTAATTAAAGTAGGCGTAGATACCTTAGGGATTAAAGAAATCACTAAAGTATAGGGAACATGAAACATGCTCAAAAATATCTCGGATGTCGGTTCGTTTGGTCGTACGATCGCGATGTTCGCTTAATTACGACGGTATGCGCATAAGCGCGAAAAACGATCCAAATGACGCGACGAATGGATTTTTCTTATGCCAAACACTAAAATAAAATATTTTAGTGCTTACATAAATTTTTGGATGTCCGGATGTATTCAGAACGTAAGATATGCGCGAAAGTGCAAACTTGTGCACTTTTTGACACTTTTAGTCCCTGAATGAGCATAAAGTTTATTTTAGCATACCGTACCCCTCAAAGCATATTTCTAAGCTTTGTAAAGGATATTTAGGGTATGTTTAACTTATGATCAAGTTCCGGAATGTTCGTTACTTTGTAAATCCTCATAGTTTCACAGTTTGACACGATTAGTCCCTGTGATCGAATAGACTTGTTTTCAACACACCAAACCATTCAAAACTCATTTCTAAGTTATGTAAAGGTTATTTAAGGTATGTTAAGCCTATTTCACTATTCTGGAGTGTTTGTTGCATTAAACTGATTATATTTACGCATCTGTGCGCGTATAACCTTCCAGAAAGCGATTTTAAGCTTGAAATCGGAATAGAATCGAATTGTAAAATCACCAAACATAATTGCACACATAATAACATCAAAACACATTGTTTTATTAATAATCAACATTGTTTTACATCGTACATCGATTACAGAGTACAGTTGTCATAGTCTCCCCTACTTCAGGAAATTTCGTCCCGAAATTTTAACTAGAGGAAGCTTGTGAAAACAAATGCGGATACTTCGTCTTCATCTGGTCCTCACGTTCCCAAGTAAACTCAGGACCACGTTTGGATTCCCAGCGAACTTTGACCAAATGAATCCGTTTGTTCTTCAACTGTTTGTATGTACGTTCCACTATCTCCACAGGTTTCTCGACAAAGTGCATCGTTTCATCTACGTGGATCTCGTCGAGAGGAATGTGAAGATCAGCGTCAATTAAACACTTTCGCAAATTGGACACGTGAAAAGTCGGGTGAACATTTCCAAGCTCTAGAGGTAGCTCTAGTCGATAGGCAACCTTTCCAATTCTTTCAACAATCTTAAATGGTCCAACATATCGTGGTGCAAGTTTTCCTTTCCTTCCAAATCTCACGACTCCCTTCCAAGGTGAAACCTTGAGTAGGACACGATCTCCGACTTGAAATTCTAAGGGCTTGCGTCGTAAATTCGCATATCTCTTTTGACGTAATCTAGCTGTCACAAGATTATTGCGGATTTTCTTGATCTTGTCTATTGTTTCCAGAACGAGTTCAGGTCCAGTAAGCTGAGCTTCACCGGTCTCGTTCCAACAGACAGGTGAACGACATTTTCGACCGTAGAGAGCTTCGAATGGTGCCATTTTAATAATAGTATGATAGCTATTGTTGTAAGAAAACTCGATCAGTGGTAGATTAGAATCCCAACTACCACCAAAGTCTATTACGCATGCTCTAAGCATATCCTCCAAAGTTTGAATCGTTCTCTCGGATTGGCCATCTGTTTGGGGATGATAAGCAGTGCTTAGATTCAGTTGGGTTCCCAAAGCAGATTGCATGGCCTTCCAGAAATGAGATGAAAATCGAGCATCACGATCCGAAATGATGTCCAAAGGAACACCATGTCATGACACAATTTCATCGACATAAATCTTTGCAAGTTTATCAGCAGAATAATCCTCGCGAATCGCAATAAAATGAGCTGACTTCGTTAATCGATCGACCACAACCCAAATAGCATCGTGACCTTTAGATGTACGCGGTAATTTAGTGATGAGATCCATCGTAATGTTCTCCCACTTCCAAACCGGTATTTCTGGCTGTACAAGCAAACCAGAAGGTCGTTGATGTTCGGCCTTGACTTTGAGACAAGTTAGGCATTTCGATACATACAAGGCAACATCCTTCTTCATACCAGGCCACCAGCACGAAGTACGAAGATCCTTGTACATTTTATCAGCACCAGGATGGATAGAATATCGAGATTTATGAGATTCGTCCATTACCAAGGTGCGAAGATCGTCCTGATTAGGAATCCACAAACGATCCATGAAATAGAGCAATCCATCGTCTTTCTCTTCGAGTTTAAGCTCAAGTTGATGTGGTAATTCATTACCTATCAAATTTTGTGAAACACAAAATTGCTGAGCTTGAAGAACACGAGTTTGAAGATCAGATAGCGTTTGAACAGAATGAAGCTTGACTCGTTCTTTTCGACTAAGCGCATCGGCTACGACATTCGCCTTACCAGGATGGTAGCGAATCTCGCAATCGTAATCGCTCAAGAGTTCAACCCAACGTCGTTGCCTCATATTCAGCTCTTTCTGATTAAGAATATGCTGGAGACTTTTGTGGTCTGTGAAAACCACACACTTCGTTCCATAGAGGTAGTGTCTCCAGATTTTAAGCGCAAAAACCACAGCTCCTAACTCAAGATCATGAGTCGTGTAGTTCTTCTCGTGAATTTTCAGCTGTCTAGATGCATATGCAATAACTTTACTTCGTTGCATGAGGACGCAACCTAGGCCTAAGTTGGATGCATCGCAGAAGACAACGAAATCATCGCTTCCCTCGGGCAGAGATAGAACAGAAGCATTACATAACTTTTGCTTCAGCGTTTGAAACGCTACTTCTTGCTTGGGTCCCCACTCAAAAGGCTTTTTCTTCTGAGTCAAAGCAGTGAGTGGAACCGCAATCTTCGAGAAATTTGAAATGAATCGCCGATAGTAACCAGCAAGACCAAGGAAAGATCGAATCTTTGTAGGCGTCGTCGGTGTATTCCAGTCCTTAATTGCAATAATCTTGGATGGATCTACATGAATACCCTGCTCGTTGACAATATGACCCAAGAACTGAACTTCTTTAAGCCAGAATTCACATTTGGAAAATTTAGCAAAAAGTTGTTCCTTCTTCAGGAGTTCCAATGTCAAACGAAGGTGTTGCTCGTGCTCGGCTCGAGACTTTGAATAGATCAAGATGTCATCAATAAAAACAATGACGAACTGATCCAAATAAGGCTTACAGACCCTATTCATTAAGTCCATGAAAACAGCAGGAGCATTTGTCAAACCGAAAGGCATGACAGTGAACTCGTAATGCCCATATCTTGTGCGAAAAGCAGTTTTGGGAATATCTTCTTCGAGAACACGAAGTTGATGATACCCAGAACGCAGATCGATCTTGGAAAAGCATGAAGCACCCTGCAGCTGATCGAAGAGGTCATCAATTCGAGGTAGGGGATATCGATTCTTGATGGTGAGCTTATTAAGCTCACGATAATCGATACACATTCAAAAAGATCCATCTTTCTTTTTCACGAAGAGGACAGGAGCTCCCCAAGGTGAAAAGCTTGGTCGAATGAATCCTTTATCAGATAACTCTTGGAGCTGCTTCGATAATTCTTGCATCTCAGATGGTGCAAGTCGATAAGGCGCTTTTGCAATCGGGTTGGCGTTGGGTACAAGGTCAATATGAAACTCGACTTGACGAACTGGAGGCAAACCAGGCAGTTCATCAGGAAACACCTCTGGATAATCCCGAAATATCGGAATATCCTGAATACTCTTGCTCTTGTCTTTCTCCTCGGTGACATGTGCCAGAAAAGCAACATATCCCTTCTTTAAAAACTTTTGGGCTTTCGTACACGACATCAGCTTCAAACCATCTGATGGTTTTTCGCCACGAACTTCCAGAACATCGCCAGAAGACAAAGGAATACGAACAATCTTGTCGAAACAAACCACCTCAGCATGGTGTTTGGTTAACCAATCCATTCCAATGATAATGTCGAAGCTTCCAAGTTGCATCGGTGTGAGGTCAATAGGAAAAAGATGGTTATTAAGGTTCAACTGACAACCATGAATAATAGAATCGAGAACAACAGGTTTACCAGTGGCAATCTCAACAGATAAGGGTTTCCTCAGTTTAGTTCTAGGTATCGCAAGCAAAGGCTCGAATGATAATGAAACAAAACTTCTATCGGCACCAGAATCAAAAAGAATAGATACAGGTCGATTGTTAACAAGAAACGTACCGTTGACAACCTCGTTGTCAGCCCTTGCTTCGTTTGCATTCAAGTTGTACGCTCGTCCACGAGGGGGATTCACATTGACGTTGACGTTTGCATTCGGGTTTGCGTTAGCATTTGCGTTTGCATTCATCAGTCTTGGACAGTTGTTGCGGAAGTGACCATACTCTCCGCAATTATAACATGATCCCGGTGGGAATCTCACAGCATTTCCCTGACCCGGAGCTGGAACCTGGGCAACCTGATTCTGTCCAAAACGACAAACGTTTGCCAAATGCCCAAGTTTACCACACGTCGCACATTGTCTGCAAGCTTGTTGTGCAGCGTGATGACCGTTGCAACGTGCACAATGAGGTGCGGTACCAGCATACGCTTTCTTTGTAGGTGGCTGAGCTGGTTGGTTCTGCGGGTTCTGAGCAGCCTGTGCTGTAACAGCAAAATTTTGAGCACCCTTTCGCTTCCTTGATTTCTTCGATGCTTCACCTTCCTTCCCCTTACCCTTATTCTTGTTCTTCTCAGAATCAGTCGCCTTCTTTTTATCACCCTTGCGGGTGAGTTTACCCTTCCTGACTTGTGTCTCAGTGAGGGTAGCAGACAACTCGATAGCTTGGCGAAGGGTAGGAGGATTAACACCGGTCACAATCTCTAGAATAGAATCGGGTAGCCCATCGATATATCTCTCGATTGCTTTATCCAGAGGGGTAACCATGGTGGGACACAATAGACTGAGTTCTTCAAAATGATCCGTGTAAGCACGGTGTTCAGCCCCATCTTGCTTTAAGTTGTCAAACTCTCGTTCCAAAACCCGAATCTCGTGACGGGGGCAAAACTCCTTCATCATGAGAGCCCGAAGCTCTTCCCATGTTTGTGCCATCGCCACTTCGGCACCCCTGTCGCGCTTAATACCATTCCACCAGGTAAGCGCTCGCTTCTCAAACACGCTCGAAGCAAATTCAACCTTACGCGCATTCTGACACTGCACATGTATGAATGTGCTCTCGATACTCTCAAACCATTGTAGGAGCGCAGTTGCTCCTTGCGATCCCGAAAACTTAAGCGGCTTCGCGGCATTGAAATCCTTGAATTTACATGGTGCGTTATTGTTGTTGTTATTGTAGTTGTTATTGTTGTTGAATATTTCATGGATTTGGGTTACAACACCGGGAAGCACAGCAGCCACTTGCTGAGAAACCAGGGTTGCAATTTCTTCAATAGTAAAAGTTCGAGGATCACGTCGAGGAGGCATTGTCTAACAAGGAAACAAGAGAATCGAGTGAGGTTGAGATTTAGGAAAAACAAAAGAGGTATCGACAAAACACAGGGAAGGCGATCATTTATTTGTTACCTCGAACAAACAAACGACACGCAGTGACTAATCAAAGTAAATAGATCAAAAAATAATGTATCGCGAAGACATGCTTGCCTATAAGTGAACACTCATCCCAAGAATTCCCAGGTAAGCACAACTGGTCTCGCGTCTGATGAGATATATACGAAGTGCTTGCCTAGACAGAAAACCCAGAATACAGGCATTCACCCTTCCAGTTTGCACGTGTTCACATTATTTAGACCCAAACTTTGACGAGACTTTGGAAACTCAAAGGGGTTCAAAACCTTATAACAGAGGGTTCAAAACCTTACAATAGAGGGTTCAAAACCTTGTAATAAATTATTCAAAAACAGAAGATTGTTTTTAAAAAAATCGTTTCGGAAACTTTGGTTTTTGTTTTGATAATCACCTAAGGATAGGTGATATGCATGTTTTAAGATCTAAACACAAGATAACTTGTGTTGGGTGACGGGTGGTCCTTTGGACAACCTTTAAACATGTTAAAAGATGAAATAATCCTTCACTTAATCGTGTAATTATCTTGAATTAGATAACTACTGTTGCTTATGTTTCAGGTGCATTTCGGGGGCTAAATGATGGATTAAGTGCAGCTTTGGAGTCTTTGGTGATGAACGGGTCGAGCGTGGAACAAGAGACGAAAGAAAGAAGAACATTCAGGTCATCACCGTAAATTACGGTCCTACCGTAATTTACGGTGGACCTGAGAATCAAATAATGGCTCACCGTAACACAGACTATTTGCACCGTAAAAGAATCAAGTCCACCGTAATTTACGGTGAGACCGTAAATTACGGTGACGGCTGCGAGAAAACATGTAACTGCCACATTTAAGTTAGTTTTTGGGTGTCTTTTCATTTTGCTCATCATTGGACGGTTTTGGATCATCTTGGGGGTGAATTTTGGCTACTTGCTTGGTTTGTGAACAATTCTTATCATCCGGTTTGTATTTTCGATTCGTATGAACATTGGTTTGATTATGATGATGATTCACCGAGCCATGTCCGGCTAAACTCTTCGGTGATCATCTTAGGTGAATGTTTCTTGAACTTTTGTGTGTTTTATTTCTGAATTTCTAGAATGATAACTTGCGTTGCTTGAATATCATGGTGTATGTTTGATTGCTTGTAACTTGTTAATCGATAGTGCAATTTCTAGTCTTAATCGTACGTTCTTGGTGCCGTTGGCAATCGAGATATCACGGGAAGGGTTAGGGTTGGTTATTGATTAATTGGTCATCGGGAAACAACCTCGCGTTTATATAATCCGAGTACTTTGTCCCCTTTTATCACTTCAATCATCTATACACGAGTTATGTCTATGTAACTCTTTCTAGTTGGAATTACACACAATTGTTTAAAGAAACTGAAACCTAAGATGATCATTGTTCTCTCCTAATTTGTTTTACAACCAACTTTGATTTGAATTAGTTTTTAATTTAGTTTTCTAAAACAACAATCCAAATTCTTGAAATTTAATTTCTGCAATTTAGTTTAATATTAATTTAAGTACAAAGCTATACAATCGACACATTTTCCACATACTCCCTGAGTTCGATACCCTCTTACCACTATCTATAGTTGTTTGGGGATTAAATTTGCGTGACCCACGACAATCACGTCATTGGGTCCTAGAAGTTATAGTCTAGGTCAAAGAATTACTAATAACCTAATTCCCTATAACCATTGGCTCTGATACCAACTCTTCTGTCACACCCCGACCGCGTAAAACAACAAAGCGCGGCGGAAACATCGGGGCGTGTTGTAACAGAATTATCGTTTCATAACCATGGATACAAAAGTGTTTCGTTTTATTGATAATAATAAACATTACATTACATTGTCTTAAATAGAACAAACAAGTTACATATCGACTAATATTGTTTTATGTCACTAAGGCTTCGTCCAGATCCTACGTGACTCATGCATCCTAGAAATCATCATCAAGCATCAATTCCTGAAACATATGTGAAAACAAAGTCAGCAAAGAAATGCTGGCGAGTACATAGGTTTTATAGGAGTCTCGAAATCATGGCTCGTTTAGATGTTGCAATACTTTATTAAAAACCTTGTTTTGAAAAGAGTATAATATTGCAACTTAATTAACCAACTCAAACCAAGCGGGTGATAGTTTATAAACCCCATAGCCATGATTCTTGATCCAAAAGTATTTGTCTTAGTAAAGCACATTGTAAAAATCTCGTAAAGCTTGTTAATAAAACTCGTTTGTTACTTCGAAAACATCGTTGTGTGACATCGTTTTGCTATCGTTTACCCAGGTGTACTAAATAACGCCACGGTATGTAATATGTTGAAAACATTTATATATAAGAAGTACCAGCGGCGTATCTGCCATGCTTTCACCATATCACACCCGTCCCATTATCTAAACACTTAACCAAAGACCAATCGTTTACCCAAATCGTTTAACATCGTTTACTAATTGTTTATAAATCGTTTACTTGTTCAAATCGTCCCAATTCGTTTACTTGTTTAAATCGTCCCAATTCGTTTACTTGTTTAAATCGTCCTTGTTTTTAATTGTGAGAACTCATATATGGTCGTCTCGCTAATAACATTCAAACCTTCATGACTCGTTCATCGTTCCACTCGCTCTCGCATTAACAAACCACCAAAGGGTAAGTTAACAATTATCAAATTCAGTCGTTACCCACAACCCCCACACATAACCACGGGTGTTGTAAAATAACGGGATTTGTCAGATCCTATGGTACCATAACCTAATACTGGTCGGCTTGATCATTGCTAATGAATGTCATTTGTTATGTAACCCAACCAACAAGTTCGTTCACATTATTGAAATCGTTATTAGTTTTGCATAAACCATTGAAAATCGTTTGTGAAACCATTGTTATAACATCGAAAACATTTAGCACATATGAATCACCCCAAAACAATTGAAAACAGTAAAATAGGGGAACTATGTACTCACAGTAGTGCAAGGTATCGTCAATCAATAGAACTTCAACAAACTCGAGCAAACCAGTGAAATCAAACAACACCTAGTAATCGAACCGCTAGTCAAACAACAGATTTCCTAAATCGGAAGATCGGACAGAATGAGGTCTTGTAAACCAAATGAGTGTTGGAACTCAAGTGATATGGTTTAACAAAGCCTACATCCTAAATCGGAATTTAACCTAAGTGCTTTCGACCCATCGTGACCCATTAAGGTAGCTTACGCCACTTTAACGCGTCGTGCGCGCAAAGCGCGTTCGAAACGCCTAACTAGTCCTATGACAAGTAAAATATGCCTTAACATGTCTAATATTGTTGTCAAATCAGTTTAGATGTCAAATGTTATGCTACATATGTTTAATTACCAATTATACATGAAAAGGGTATTCTGGTAATTTACCTAAGGCATATAAACTACCTATCATACAACTACTTAAACGTCGTGACCATAAGGTATAACCTCGGAAGGTTATTCCCTATATACTATGGTCACCTAATGTATTTGGTCGGATCCTAATGATCGACCAAATGGGTCGGGTTCGAAGGTATAAGCGATTTATCAGATCGCTTACCCTACGACCCTAGACAACGTGGTAATCAGTAGGCATAGTCCCAAGGGACTATAACCATCGTGATTACAATCACGTTGCGAAGTTCAAACGAACTTCGCATTGACCATAAGCTGGTCAATGCTGAAAGTCAAACTCGGACTCGAAAAGCAATAAAAGAACGAAAGAATACTTACGAAGGGTCCCCGAATGCTAATCTAGATCCAAATAACTCAGGTATGAAACAATGGTTCCAACTTAGAGTCTTTTAGATCAGATTCTTGTGAGTTTAGAAGTGAAGTGGGTTGGGTATTATAGTATTCGGAGAACCGTTAAGATCGTTTCTTGGAAAAGGGGGCATGATCTAAGCCGTACACTTGTTGGAAAGTTGTGGTAACTCATTTGGCACTCACCATAGGGTTTTGACAAGTGTCCTTGGCCTTTGGAGGGTGTTAAGGGCTGAACAAATGAGTTTATGCATTTTTTATATATTTTTTTTTTCTATTTTTTTATTATTTTTGCAGTTTTGCAGTTTTGCAGTTTTGGTTCCTGTGCGCGTATCGTCGTGTTTTGGCACTTCTAATACCCGTCAAGCCCATTTTTAAGCTTCACAAGGATGTTAAAGTATAGGGAACATGAAACATGCTCAAAAATATCTCGGATGTCGGTTCGTTTGGTCGTACGATCGCGATGTTCGCTTAATTACGACGGTATGCGCATAAGCGCGAAAAACGATCCAAATGACGCGACGAATGGATTTTTCTTATGCCAAACACTAAAATAAAATATTTTAGTGCTTACATAAATTTTTGGATGTCCGGATGTATTCAGAACGTAAGATATGCGCGAAAGTGCAAACTTGTGCACTTTTTGACACTTTTAGTCCCTGAATGAGCATAAAGTTTATTTTAGCATACCGTACCCCTCAAAGCATATTTCTAAGCTATGTAAAGGATATTTAGGGTATGTTTAACTTATGATCAAGTTCCGGAATGTTCGTTACTGTGTAAATCCTCATAGTTTCACAGTTTGACACGATTAGTCCCTGTGATCGAATAGACTTGTTTTCAACACACCAAACCACTCAAAACTTATTTCTAAGTTATGTAAAGGTTATTTAAGGTATGTTAAGCCTATTTCACTATTCCGGAGTGTTTGTTGCATTAAACTGGTTATATTTACGCATCTGTGCGCGTATAACCTTCCAGAAAGCGATTTAAAGCTTGAAATCGGAATAGAATCAAATTGTAAAATCACCAAACATAATTGCACACATAATAACATCAAAACACATTGTTTTATTAATAATCAACATTGTTTTACATCGTACATCGATTACAGAGTACAGTTGTCACACGTTGCGTATGTAAAAGATATACTCATTTGCTAGGATGACCCGCCATGAGTTTATATTTGTGGTGTGTCGATTAATCTTGTTCGGCTTTTATACCGGCCCTAAATGTTGGACAAACATGTAAATCTGATACAAGATTGTTATTAATATAATTGTCCCAAGTTATAAAATGTTTATGCCTTGTGCATTTAAATCAATTTTCATAAATGATTTCAAAAGAGTCGGTTAATTGTATTTACCAGTATAAACTGACGTATTTTTTCAAAAAGACTAAGTGGCAGGTACTGTACGTAATTGACTGGGAGCTCGGGGCGTTAATAAAGAATCTTGCAAGTTCTGAACATTTAAAGTCTGTTGAACAATAATTTATATTTCTGTTTTATGATCCGCCTGTGGATCCACTTACAACCGTTTGTATAATATTTATTTATACTTTGAATTTCGGTTTGTAATATTATTTTCATCCAAGACTTCAGCTGTGCATTAAACTGTGATTATTGACTATGATGATATCAACTACGTCACAATACTCCCCACCGGGCCCACCAGTAATACGTGGAAATATCAGGATGTGACAGGTTGGTATCAGAGCCAACATTGAGTGAGTTAAACACTAGCCTTTTGTGTTTAATCTCAATGACACAGTTGCACATTCCTTGACTTCTCAGTCTAGGCAAACAACTTAGGACTAATCCTAATCTTAATCGTTTTTGTTTTGTTGTTTCTGTTTTAACAGGACTTCAATCAACATGCCGCCAAGAGTTAGGGGAAGGAGCGGACGAGGAAAAGCCCCGATGAGGGGTAGGAATGATCACGAGGCTGGACCATCTCACTGGCGTACACCATCATCAACACTCAGCTCCAGCCCACACGAAGACTGGAGGACCTACCTGGAGCCTGCGAGACGCTCTGTCTCGCTTAGCTCCTCACCATCTTACCATCATTCATTCGCGCCGCATCAGGATGAAGAGCCTCATGATTCACATCATTCTTTCATTCCTTTGCAGCGTTCGGGTTCTCACAGTTCCTTCCAGAACCTAACACATTATTTCCAGAGCCGGTTCAACTCGATGAACCAAGTCGAAGGACCAGAGGGTCCAAACCCGCTGGGACCTGCTGATCATTTTCCTGAATTTCAGGACATGGATGTGGACGAAGATCCAGATCCCGAGATGCCACCATCAGGGACGCCGACGCATCCCATCGAGATTTCTAGCAGATCATCTTTTCATGGTTCGCCTTATAGGGGCCCTGATATCTGGGCCGAAAGATGGAGCACGTATAAGTGGGAGTATACTCCCCCTCACCACTACTCACCTCCACACTAGCAGGTCCCTTCTGAGGACCCACATTTTCAGGTGGTCACGCCACCGCCACCACCAGCGCCAGAGCAACCACCACCTCCAGAACCATCGAGGCAGAGAAGAAGTGCACGGATGTCCGTGCGTAGGGGTTTTCATTTCAGCACCCCCAACACTACAGCAACAGCAACTACCCGCCACTCTATGAAGACCCGCAAATGGGTGGGCCTTCAAATGCAGTTACTGAAGTCGACTCTGCACCAGTCGCACCTATGAAAACCCAATTCCATCGTACCCAGTTGCAGCTGGGTACAACCCATTTGAGCCGCAAGCTTATTCGGGTTATAACTACAACAACGCCCCTACCGTCGACCCATACGTCGAGGTAGCAAACTTTAATGCTCTCTACCCCGGGCCCTTTCCACCTATGAACCTAACTGGGTACCCTACATATGGGTATCAATACCCACCGCCTCCTCAACCTCAGCAGCAGCAGCCACCGCAACCCCAAATCTAGCAACCTCAGCAGCAAGAAACTCTCCAAAGGTTGCATGAGGTGGAACAAAGGGTAGACAAAGAGTGTAGAAGTCGCTGCGGTCTTCTAAAGGGTTTGGCAAACCTCATTAAGGGGAAAAAGAAGAGGGATTATTAGAAACCCTTAATTATTGTTTTGTTATTTCAATTAAGTCCCTGCGTGGACATTTTATTTATGTATTTAGTCCCTGTGTAGACTTGTCTTTCTCATTTTTGTCCCTGCGAGGACAAGTTATTTATTTAAAAAGTCCTGTTTAGGGCAACTATTGTACTTCTTAAGACAATTTATGCAATGTTTCATTTTAAATTTTTATTTGTCATTATATATATATGCATGTACAATATAACGCAAATCAAAATATCAATTCAATTTTTAATTGATCTGCCATTAAATCTCAAAAGAAAATCTTGAAGGTATAATCTAGCCTATATGTCATTTTAAACATGGCCATGATGGTAAATCCTTTCTAAGATAATAAATCCTTGTTAACGCCTAAGAACGTGTTAGCACTCTTGACAAATGTGGTTCGAGAAAATCACACTAGTCATCCTTATATTGGATTCTTCCAATTCCTTATTCAGCCTAATGATCTAGAAATCATGGCTTATATCATCAAATAAGATGATCACATTATAAACATCCATTAGTGATGAAATGCTTACGGGCTACACTTATTGTCCAAAAGACAAATGACAGTTGTAGTCTATGACTCCCTGTCAAGAAAGGTGAAGAACTATGTTCAAACCTTAATGCCTTGATCCTATAAGATCATGGCTTATAAATTCTAAACTGTCCTAGTGACAAGGCCTTTTGTGCCACCTTTATATCCTTAATAGTTTATGACTAGATTAACTACAATGAAAAGTTTAAAATAAATCTAATTATCAAATTAACCAAATATGGTCTATTTATACCATGGTTAGTGAATCACCGAAAATGATGATTCCATAATAGACTTCTAAACAAATTATTGTAAATTGTTTTATAGCAAACAAGCTTCAGCATGCCTGAATTAGATGAGGTTAACAGTCATCTCGATGTGAGGAATGACAATACCAGAATGAATGTAACGGGTGCAGATCTACAAGCAATGATAGATAATGCTGTCACTAGAGCCATTGACAGACAGTTCAAAGAACCAAGTAATACCCACACTAAGATGCAGACTGTGGCTTATTCAAGGCCCCCTTCCAAAACACATACGTCTCATAAAGACGATTCGCGACATTCGTCAAATCAGAAAAGTTTGCTGTCTAAGCAAATTTTGCTTAATCAAGAACCACGCAGGCTCTTATAAATACTTCATCTCTTGCAAGCCAAGGGATTTTACAGGCGAAAAGGTGCCATTGACTGTATGACATGGCTTGATGAGATAGATACTGTAGTGGATATCAGTGGTTGTGCAGAGTAGGATATTGTGAAGTTTGTTTCACAATCGTTTAAAGGGGAGGCATTGGCTTGGTGGAGATCGTTAATTCAAGCCACGGGTATGACAACTGTGCTCTGTAATCACCGTACAATGTAAAACAATGTTGATTATCAATAAAACAATGTGCTTTGGTGTTATTATATGTGTAATTGTGTTTAATGATTTTACAATTTGATTCGATTCCGATTTCAAGCTTTAAATCGTTTTCTGGAAGGTTATACGCAAACGGGTGCGTAAACGCAATCAGTTTAACGCGACGTACACTCCGGAACTGTGACATAAGCTAAACATACCCTAAATATCCTTTACATAACTTAGAAATAACTTTCGAAGGATTCGGTATGGCAAAAACATGTTTATTTGAACTAAAGAACTATTTACGACAAAACTGCGAAACGAACGTTGGTGACCGCCCGGGTAATATTTAAATCCTGAAAATAATCTGTTATGATTAAAATTTTATTTTTAATCAGGTCCGTGTTGAAAAATAAATTAAAACGCTTAAAAACGTTATTTTTCAATTTTAAGCGCGTACCGCGTGTTTCTGCGCAACACAGTGCTTCTACCGCAAAACGCAGACAACGCAGCCAATCTCGGCAACTGAAATTTATTTCAGTAATATTTTGGCGGGTTTATTTTTATAGTATAATAATAGTAATTTAGAACGCCATAAACCGGGATTTAAACGCTAGATAAAATACCCGGTATCCAGTTAAACACCCGTTTTAGCCTATATATTATATATCTACATACAAGAATGCATGAATATGCGAGTGGAGGGTGGAGGTGGCGGCCCCATGTGCCTTCCCTTGCCACTTCTCATTCAACTTGCCACTTGTTGATGCAAGTAATCTTTCATATCTTCCCATATCTTTTTATTTATCTTACACAATCTTGCAAGATCACAACATCTTCATTCACACTCAACATCCCTAACTCTCTCCTCCCTCTCCCAACCGTCCACTCTCTCTCTCACCATCTTCATCCTTTCTTCAATCTTGTTCTTCATATTCAAGCTCATTTCTAGCAACCTTCAAGTTGGTGTGAAGATCTAAAGGGGTTTCCAAGGTGCATTCAAGTAATTTCAAGCTTCCTATCATCAAAATCTCATCCCACAACCCACTTGAATCTTGAAGGTATAACACTTATGTTTAAATCATACTTTGATTCTTGGTTGTTCTTGATGATTTGAAGTTTCTCTTGAATCTTGGGATTTTCACTAAACTTGAAATCTAAAATGAAATGGGTCATGATACAAATAAAAAAAATGGTGATGTATATGTATATGTATAACCGTACACATATACATATGTGTTTGAGTTTTGAGCTTTATTTTGATAAAGTACTTGTTTAAGTGTTACATGTTCTTGAATGGTGGTAAAAGTGCAAGTATTTGGTGATTTATGTATGATATGTTAAATGTAAATTACATCAGCAAATAAATCTAAATATATCACATATTTAATGCATTTAGATTAACATAAAATGATGATGTTATGATAGTATGCTTTAGGCACTTGTACATGTGAATATATGTTGGTTTAAAGCTCATGAAGTGATAAAAAGTGATTGTATGACAAAAATATTTTTGAACAGGTTATAAACACTAAAAATATTATTATTTGGTACATTATAATGGCATGAAACTTTGACATAGGTTTGATAGCTTTGCATGTTGTACATATAGCTTAAAAAATGGTAAATTATGTGAAATTTGCATAATTTATGTGCTTTGTTTAAAACCTGCACTATCATGAGTATAACCATTATTTTATTCATTAAATAGCATTGGTTGTGTTAAAATTTCAAGTCATTTCGATTTGGGATGGTTCGGGTAATGTTTGATGCAAAAATATGCGGTAAAACGGTTAAAAATCGCCTTTTCGGAGGATTTTTATTAAACTTCAGTAACCAAACTGATATTTTTGATATAAAAACAAGTATTTTAACTTATATTAAGTTTACTTGGTGTTTGGTTAGTCATACGTGACTTCCGACACCCAAAAATGTTACCGAAACGCTAAAATAAGTGTTTTTCAACATACACTAGAATGGGTTGTTCATGGGTTATTTTATGTGTTACAATGTGCTATGTGTTTTACAATATGTGTATGATTATGTGTTAGTGTTGACAAGATTATGTGTGTTACGCTTGAGTACATATATACAAATACACCAAGATAATCAAAAATAATAACTTTTCGAGAAATCTCAAAGTTATGTGAAAATTCTAAGTATCAGAGAAACTTCGGTATTTTTGTGGGTTTTTGATTATTAAATCATCCTTATTTAATTTTGGATGAATAAACAATTTTAGGGATTGTGTTAACGTATAAAAACGCACCCAAAGGTGAGTACATAGATCCCCTCTTTTACTGTTTAACTTTTGTTTAACGATGGTTTCAAAACGAGTAAGATGGTTTATACTAAACTAATAACGATCTCGATAATGTGAACGAGCTTGTTGGTTGTAGTTACATAACGAATGACATTCATTAGCAATGATCAAGCCGACCAGTATTAGGTTATGGTACCATAGGATCTGACAAATCCCGTTATTAGACCGCACCCATGGTTATGTGTGGGTTAGGTGGATAATGACTGAATCTGATGATTGTTAACTTACCTTTGGAGGTTTGATAATATGAGTTGAACGAGTTGAACGATGAACGAGTCATAAAGGTTTGAATGTTATTAGCGAGACGACCAAAAGTAGTTTTCACAATTAAAACGAGAACGATTTGTACGAGAATGATTTGTATGAGAACAATTTGTACGAGAACGAATTTGAATGATTGAGCGATTATGAACGATTTAAACAAATGAACGATGATCTATAACGAGAACGAGTTAAACGATGTCACACAATGAGGTTTACGAAACTATATAAACCATACGAGATTTTATTACGAGAACAATTTATGATTTGGTTTACATAAACAAATGTTTTGGGTTAAGATTCATGGCATCGAGGTTTATAAATTATAACCAATCTGCTTGATTTGGTTATTCATTTTACAATACAAACATTTTACAAAACAAGGTTTCAAATATCGATTAACGAAGTTGTACGAGATATTTCAACGAGCCATGAATCTGACACTCACACAAAAACTATGTACTCGCCAGCATTTCTTTGCTGACTTTGTTTTTACATATGTTTCAGGTGATGTTGCTTAATGTTGATTGCGAATAGGATGCATGCTCACTTAGGACTGGACGAGGCCTTAGTGATTTAATAACGATGATAGACTATGTTTGACTTGCTTGTTTAACGTTAAGACAATGTTTAATATTTAATAAACACTTTGTATCCATGGTTTGAAACAATAATTCTGTTACAACACTCCCCGACGTTTCCGCCACGATTTGTTGTTTTACGTGGTCGGGGTGTGACAGAAGAAGTTGGTATCAGAGCCAATGGTTATAGGGAATTAGGTTATTAGTAATAATTTGACCTAGACTATAACTTTCTAGGACCCCAACGCAAGTTGATTTGCATTTAGATTTTTTAAAACAAAACCGTCACCTACCCATAGGTGACAACCACAACGAGAAAACAAAATCCAAATCTGCTTCGAAAATTAATCATTCGTTCTAGGATGATTGATTACTAGATTTTGAACCCTCTGTTGTAAGATTTTGAACCCTTCCAGTTTGACTCATTCTGGCTTAGTGCCTTTTGAGTTTTCAAAACCTCGTCAAAGTTTGGGTCTAAATAATGTGAACACGTGCAAACTGGAAGAGTGAATTCCTGTACCCTGAGTTTTCTGTCTAAGGCTAGAGTGTTCGTACAAATCCACATAATCGGACCAGTCACTCTTACCTGGGAACTCTTGGGGTGAGTGTTCACTTATAGGCGAGCATGTCTTCGCGATACAATATTTTGATTCATTACTTTGATTAGTCACTGCGTGTCGTTTGTTTGTTCAAGGTAACGAACAAATGATCGTCTTCCTTATGTTTCGTCGATATTTTCAATATCTCTTTTGTTTTCCCTAATTGTCGACCTCGCTCGTTTCTCATATTTCCTTGTTAGACAATGCCTCCTCGACGTGATGCACAATCTTTTACTGCTGAAGAAGTCGCAGCCCTTGTCTCTCAGCAAATGGCTGCTGTGCTTCCAGGCGTTGTGACCCAAATCCACGAGCTGTACAATAACAATAATAACAATGCACAATGTAATTTCAAGAGTTTCAACTCTGCTAAGCCGCTAAAGTTTTCTGGGTCGCAAGGAGCAACTGCGCTCCTTCAATGGTTCGAAAGTATCGAGAACACATTCAAACATGTGCAATGTCCGAATGGGCGTAAGGTTGAATTTGCATCAAGTGAGTTTGAGAAGCGTGCTCTTACGTGGTGGAACGAAGTGATGCGCGACAGGGGTGCCGAAGTGGCATTGGCACAAACATGGGAAGAGCTTCGAGCTCTCATGATGAGAGAGTTCTGTCCCCATCATGAAATTCGAGCTTTGGAACGAGAGTTTGACGACCTAAAACAAGATGGGGGAGAACACCGTGCGTATACGGATCGATTTGAGGAACTCTGTCTTTTGTGTCCTACTATGGTTACCCCGTTGGAGAAAGCGATAGAGAGGTATATCGATGGTTTACCCGATTCCATACAGGATATTGTGACTGGCGTCAATCCTACTACTGTTCGTCAAGCGATCGAGTTATCTGCTGCCCTGATTGAGTCGCAAGTCAGGAAGGGTAAACTTACATGTAAGGGTGATAAGAAGAAGTCGTCCGAATCTGTCAAGGAAAAGGGTAAGGGTAAGAAAGGTGAGTCGTCGAAGAAGTTGAGAAAGCGAAAGGGTGCTCAGAACTTTGCAGTTACTGCTCAGAACCCACCAGCTCAACCTCCTGCAAAGAAAGCGTATGCTGGTACCGCACCTCATTGTGCTTGCTGCAACGGTCATCATGTTGCACAACAAGCTTGTAGGCAATGCACAACGTGTGGTAAGTTTGGGCATCTGGCCAACGTCTGTCGTTTGGGCCAGAATCAGATTGTTCAAAATCAAGCTCCAGTTCAGGGGAATGTTGCTAGATTCCCACCGGGTTCATGTTTCAATTGTGGAGAGTTTGGCCACTTCCGCAACAACTGTCCGAGGCTAGTGAATGCAAACGCGAATGCTAATGCGAACCCGAATGCGAATGTAAACGCAAATGTGAATCCCGCTCGTGGACGAGCGTACAATCTGAATGCTAACGAAGCGAGGGCTGACAACGAAGTGGTTAATGGTACGTTTCTTGTTAACAATCGACCTGCATCTATTCTTTTTGATTCTGGTGCCGATAGAAGTTTTGTTTCAATATCTTTTGAGACTTTGCTTGCGATACCTAGAACTAAATTGAGGAAACCCTTATCTGTCGAAGTTGCTACTGGTAAACCTCTTCTTCTCGATTCTGTTATTTGTGATTGTCAGTTAAACCTTGATAACCATCTTTTTCCCATTGACCTCACGCCGATGCAACTTGGAAGTTTCGATATTATCATGGGGATGGATTGGTTAACCAAACATCATGCTGAGGTGGTTTGTTTCGATAAGATTGTTCGTATTCCTCTTCCGTCTGGCGATGTTCTGGAAGTTCGTGGCGAGAAGGCATCTGATGGTTTGAAGCTTATGTCGTGTACAAAGGCCCAAAGTTATTTGCGAAAAGGATATGTTGCTTTCCTGGCACATGTCACCGAGGAGAAAGGCAAGAGCAAGAGTATTCAGGATATTCCGATTGTTCGGGATTATCCAGAGGTGTTTCCCGATGAACTGCCTGGTTTGCCTCCAGTTCGTCAAGTCGAGTTTCATATTGACCTTGTACACAATGCCAACCCGATTGCGAGAGCACCTTATCGTCTTGCACCGTCGGAGATTCAAGAGTTATCAAAACAGCTTCAAGAGTTGTCTGATAAAGGATTCATCCGTCCAAGCTTTTCGCCTTGGGGAGCTCCTGTCCTCTTTGTGAAAAAGAAAGATGGATCTTTTCGAATGTGTATCGATTATCGTGAGCTTAATAAGCTTACCATCAAGAATCAATATCCCCTACCTAGAATTGATGATCTCTTCGACCAGTTGCAAGGTGCTTCATGCTTTTCCAAGATCGATCTACGTTCTGGGTATCATCAACTTCGTGTATTCGAAGACGATATTCCCAAAACTGCATTCCGTACGAGATATGGGCACTACGAGTTCACTGTCATGACTTTTGGTTTGACAAATGCCGCAGCTATCTTCATGGACTTAATGAACAGGGTTTGTAAACCTTATTTAGGTAAAGGGTTACCCCGGTGATTCTATATATTCACAACCAATAAAAACCAAGTAGTGTAGAGAGTCTACACTAGTTCAATCATGGGACATGCCCCATGAAAGTAAATCAAAGAAACCAAAAATAAAACCAAACTACTAAACGTCCCACTAGACTACAATCTAGACCAAACAACACAAAGATAAATAAAAGCTAATCAGCCACCATCATCGATAATGTCGTTGCCATGAATCTCCCACTCCCTCCAAAGTCTTCGCACATTTTCAGTAGTCTTCAGTCTCGCTCCCATCAGCTTGTACCGAACCAAACTAATGATTTTCTCACTAACAATCTCTGGAGGTCTCATCCGATTCTTGAATATCCTGATGTTACGCTCCTGCCAAATAACATAAGCACTAGCCGCCACCAATAACCTCGCAACATAATCAGAAGCTAACTTAGAGTTGGATCGAGCAAGAAGCCAATTGATAATATCCTCCCACTTAGGTTGAACCGTATTCATGCCCACTTTCTGTCTCACAATATGCCAAACTTTCGAAGAGAAATCACATTCAAAGAACAAATGGCTATGAGAGTCATGATTAGCATAGCATAGCAAACAACACATCATATTCATAGTCTTTCTGCGAGAAAAATCCCACGTCAGAATCTTATCTTGCGTGAGCAGCTTACCTCTCATAATCAGCCACATTAAAAATGCATGCCTCGGGATGCATTGGGTAAACCAGACAATAGTGCTCCACTCTATCTCAGTTTCTTTATGACGAAGCGAGTTCCATGCCTCAGAAGACGAGAAAACACTTGTGTTATTACCATCCCGCCACATAATTCTATCAGGTTTATTCTGAATAATATGAAGTTGATCTAGCTGAATCAGAACTGGAAAAAGATCTCTCCAAGCAACCGGCCACTTCCACTCTCCATTGGCCTGGATGTCAGAAACCGAATCCTCTAACCGGAAGCCTGCATTAGAAATAGCTCTAGGCGAAATAAACTCCCCAAGCGGCCCAATATCACTCCATATATCATACCAAGCCGAGGCCAAAGTCCCATTACCAATGTCAAACCAAAAGAAATCCCTCACATACGGACGAAGTTGAAGAAGCTTACGCCACGAGTAACTACAAGTAGAGGGAATATTAGCAATCCAGAAATTCTTTCCTTTTAACCTGTAAACATGAACCCAATCCACCCACAATGACTTCCTCCTCATAAGAATACTCCACATGTGATTAGCCATAAGGGCTTTGTTTACATCACCAATACGCCGAATACCCAAACCACCTTCATATTTAGGGAGACAAACTGCTTTCCAAGAAACCTTAGCTTTGCC
The DNA here is from genome assembly GCA_030545235.1 of Helianthus tuberosus. Taxonomy (NCBI): domain Eukaryota; kingdom Viridiplantae; phylum Streptophyta; class Magnoliopsida; order Asterales; family Asteraceae; genus Helianthus; species Helianthus tuberosus. Next base: position 28,100,492 of record CM060420.1, on the reverse strand, counting down.
TTTCTGGAAACCCGTATCTTGAGACCACAAAAAATTTCTCATCTTTGCCTCCAACTCTAGAACAGCTCTACTCGGAAGCATAAACACAGAAGACCAGAAAATATGCATAGAAGATAAAACAGAAACAATGAGTTGCAATCTACCTGCGAACGAGAGTAACTTATTCCTCCAATGCATGATTCTTTTGTCTAATTTCTCCAACAGAACATTACAGTCTCTATATAACAGACCCGACGAAATTAACGGGACACCAAGATAGCGAACAGGCAAAGACCCCTCCTTAAACGGCATGATATTCAGAATAGCACTTTTAATGTAACTTGGAACATTACAAAAGAAAACAGTGCTTTTCTGATTATTAGGCACCAGACCCGACATCAAAGCAAATTTTGAAAGAGAGCTCATAATATACCTAGCCGAAGCAAATTTTGTAAACCTTATTTAGATAAGTTCATCATTGTGTTCATCGACGATATTCTCATTTATTCAAAGTCTCGAGCCGAGCACGAGCAACACCTTCGTTTGACATTAGAACTCCCGAAGAAGGAACAACTTTTTGCTAAATTCTCCAAGTGTGAATTCTGGCTTAAAGAAGTTCAGTTCTTGGGTCATATTGTCAATGAGCAGGGTATCCATGTGGATCCTTGCAAAATAGCTGCTATTAAGGATTGCAAAATAGCTGCTACTCATGATCTTGAATTAGGAGCTGTGGTTTTCGCACTCAAAATATGGAGACACTACCTCTATGGAACGAAGTGTGTGGTTTTCACAGACCACAAAAGTCTCCAGCATATTCTCAATCAGAAGGAACTGAACATGAGGCAACGACGTTGGGTTGAACTTTTAAACGATTATGATTGCGAGATCCGCTACCATCCTGGTAAGGCGAATGTCGTAGCCAATGCGCTTAGTCGAAAGAAACGAGTCAAGCTTCATTCTGTTCGAACCCTATCTGACATTCAGTCTCGTGTCCTTCAAGCTCAACGATCTTGTGTGATCAAAGGCTTATTGAAAAATGAGCTACCGCTTCAACTTGAGCTTAAACTCGAAACGAAAGACGATGGTTTGCTATATTTCAAGGATCGTTTGTGGTTTCCGAAACAAGACGATCTTCGCACCTTGGTAATGGAAGAATCTCACAAGTCTCGATATTCTATCCATCCTGGTGCTGACAAAATGTACAAGGATCTTCGTACTCAGTTCTGGTGGCCTGGTATGAAAAAGGATGTTGCCTTTTATGTATCGAAATGCCTAACTTGTCTCAAAGTCAAGGCTGAACATCAACGACCTTCTGGTTTGCTTGTACAACCAGAGATACCGGTTTGGAAGTGGGAGAACATTGCAATGGATCTCATCACTAAGTTACCGCGTACATCTAAAGGTCACGATGCTATTTGGGTTGTTATCGATCGATTAACGAAGTCAGCTCATTTTATTCCGATTCGTGAGGATCTATCTGCTGATAAACTTGCAAAGATTTATGTTGATGAGATTGTATCACGACATGGTGTTCCTTTGGATATCATTTCCGATCGTGATGCTCGGTTTTCATCTCATTTTTGGAAGACCATGCAATCTGCTTTGGGAACTCAACTGAATTTAAGCACTGCTTATCATCCCCAAATGGATGGTCATTCTAAGAGGACGATTCAAACTTTAGAGGATATGATTAGAGCATGCGTGATAGACTTTGGTGGTAATTGGGATTCTCATCTTCCACTGATCGAGTTCTCTTACAACAACAGTTATCATGCTAGCATTAAGATGGCACCATTCGAAGCTCTCTACGGTCGAAAATGTCGTTCACCTGTATGTTGGAATGAGATCGGTGAAGCTCAGCTTACTAGACCTGAGCTCATTCTGGAAACAACACACAAAATCAAGAAAATTCGCGATAATCTTGTGACAGCTAGAAGCCGTCAAAAGAGTTATGTGGATATGCGACGCAAGCCCTTAGAATTTCAAATCGGAGACCGTGTCCTACTCAAGGTGTCACCTTGGAAGGGAGTGGTGAGATTTGGAAAGAAAGGAAAACTTGCACCACGATATGTTGGACCATTTAAGATTGTTGAAAGAATTGGAAAGGTTGCCTATCGACTAGAACTACCTCCAGAGCTTGGAAATATTCATCCGAATTTTCACGTGTCTAATTTGCGAAAGTGTTTAGCTGATGCTGATCTTCACATTCCTCTCGACGAGATTCAAATCGATGAAACAATGCACTTTGTCGAGAAACCTGTGGAGATAGTGGACCGTACATTCAAACAGTTGAAGAACAAACGGATTCGATTGGTCAAAGTTCGCTGGGAATCCAAACGTGGCCTCGAGTTTACTTGGGATTGTGAGGACCAGATGAAGACAAAATATCCGCATTTGTTTTCACAAGTTGCCTCTAAATAAAATTTCGGGACGAAATTTCTTAAAGTAGGGGAGACTGTGACAACTGTGCTCTGTAATCACCGTACAATGTAAAACAATGTTGCTTATCAATAAAACAATGTGCTTTGGTGTTATTATATGTGTAATTGTGTTTAATGATTTTACAATTTGATTCGATTCCGATTTCAAGCTTTAAATCGCTTTCTGGAAGGTTATACGCAAACTGGTGCGTAAACGCAATCAGTTTAACGCGACGTACACTCCAGAACTGTGACATAAGCTAAACATACCCTAAATATCCTTTACATAACTTAGAAATAATTTTCGAAGGATTCGGTATGGCAAAAACATGTTTATTTGAACTAAAGAATTATTTACGACAAAACTGCGAAACGAATGTTGGTGACCGCCCGGATAATATTGAAATCCTGAAAATAATCTGTTATGATTAAAATTTTATTTTTAATCATGTCCGTGTTGAAAAATAAATTAAAACGCTTAAAAACGTTATTTTTCAAGTTTAAGCGCGTACCGCGTGTTTCTGCGCAACACAGTGCTTCTACTGCAAAACGCAGACAACGCAGCCAATCTCGGCAATTGAAATTTATTTCAGTAATTTTTTGGCGGGTTTATTTTTATAGTATAATAATAGTAATTTAGAACGCCATAAACCGGGATTTAAACACTAGATAAAATACCCGGTATCCAGTTAAACACCCGTTTTAGCCTATATATTATATATCTACATACAAGAATGCATGAATATGCGAGTGGAGGGTGGAGGTGGCGGCCCCATGTGCCTTCCCTTGCTACTTCTCATTCAACTTGCCACTTGTTGATGCAAGTAATCTTTCATATCTTCCCATATCTTTTTATATATCTTACACAATCTTGCAAGATCACAACATCTTCATTCACACTCAACATCCCTCACTCTCTCCTCCCTCTCCCAACTGTCCACTCTCTCTCTCACCATCTTCATCCTTTCTTCAATCTTGTTCTTCATATTCAAGCTCATTTCTAGCAACCTTCAAGTTGGCGTGAAGATCTAAAGGGGTTTCCAAGGTGCATTCAAGTAATTTCAAGCTTCCTGTCATCAAAATCTCATCCCACAACCCACTTGAATCTTGAAGGTATAACACTTATGTTTAAATCATACTTTGATTCTTGGTTGTTCTTGATGATTTGAAGTTTCTCTTGAATCTTGGGATTTTCACTAAACTTGAAATCTAAAATGAAATGGGTCATGATACAAATAAAAAAAATGGTGATGTATATGTATATGTATAACCGTACACATATACATATGTGTTTGAATTTTGAGCTTTATTTTGATAAAGTACTTGTTTAAGTGTTACATGTTCTTGAATGGTGGTAAAAGTGCAAGTATTTGGTGATTTATGTATGATATTTTAAATGTAAATTACATCAGCAAATAAATCTGAATATATCACATATTTGATGCATTTAGATTAACATAAAATGATGATGTTATGATAGTATGCTTTAGGCACTTGTACATGTGAATATATGTTGGTTTAAAGCTCAAGAAGTGATAAAAAGTGATTGTATGACAAAAATATTTTTGAACAGGTTATAAACACTAAAAATATTATTATTTGGTACATTATAATGGCATGAAACTTTGACATAGGTTTGATAGCTTTGCATGTTGTACATATAGCTTAAAAAGTGGTAAATTATGTGAAATTTGCATAATTTATGTGTTTTGTTTAAAACCTGCACTATCATGAGTATAACCATTATTTTATTCAGTAAATAACATTGGTTGTGTTAAAATTTCAAGTCATTTCGATTTGGGATGGTTCGGTTAATGTTTGATGCAAAACTATGCGGTAAAACAGTTAAAAATCGCCTTTTCGGAGGATTTTTATTAAACTGTTTTAGATCAGTAACCAAACTGATATTTTTGATATAAAAACAAGTATTTTCACTTATATTAAGTTTACTTGGTGTTTGGTTAGTCATACGTGACTTCCGACACCCAAAAATGTTACCTGTAACACCTGTGCCTCCACGGCCATCAAACAAATACCAAACCAATGAAATATTGTATTTCATACTTGGTATTTGTTAAAAATATGTGTATCATTTGCACATATCAACTCTAGTTCAATTTCAAGCTCTAAATCACTTTCTGGAAGGTTATACACGCACTGATGCGTAAATATAACCAGTTTAATGCAATAAACACTCCGGAATAGTGAAATAGGCTTAACATACCTTAAATAACCTCTACATAACTTAGAAATAAGTTTTGGAAGGTTTGGTATGCCGAAATCAAGTTATATCGCTTACAGGGACTAAAGTTGACAAACTGCGAAAGTATGCCAATTTGAACTGTAACAGACATTCCGGAACATGACCATAAGTTAAACATACCATAAATATCCTTTACATAGCTTAGAAATAGGCTTTGAGGTGTTCGGTATGCTAAAATAAACTTTTGTGTCATTCAGGGACTAAAAGTGTCAAAAAGTGCACAAGTTTGCACTTTTGCGCATAACTTACGTTCTGAATACATCCGGACATCCAAAAATTTATGTAAGCATGAATATATTATGCTTTAGTGTTTGGCTTAAGAAAAATCCATTCGTTGCGTCATTTGGATCGTTTTTCGCGCTTATGCGCATTCCGTCGTAATTAAGCGAACATCGCGTTTGTACGACCAAACGAACCAACATCCGACATATTTCTGAGCATGTTTCATGTCCACAATGTTTAGGCAACATTTTAGGGCCTTAAAGTTGGCTTTACGGGCCTTAGAAGTGCCGGAAATGGGCTTAAACACGTGCAGGGACTGAAACTGTCAAAACTGAAACATGTTTGCTGATCAGACATCCCAGGCGGCCCGCCTGAGACTTATCTGATCCTGATGCGGGCCGCGTCCGCATATCAGACCAGGTTCAATGTTGTTTTCAGCAAGTTGCAGCTGGTTGATCCACACCCACACATTCTCAATTGCTTAGTCAGAGGATAAGGACCATTTTTAGGCACCATAAGGTTCCGACACTTGTACGGTTGCGATTAAAGCACGGTTTCCATGAAACGATCTTAACGGTGGACCTTTTACTATAAATACCCCACCTCCCATGCTTCATAATCACTAGAATTTTGATCTTAGAAACTCTAAGTTGAAACCATTGTTTCATACCTGAGATTCTCGGATCGAAATTAGCATTCGGGGACCCTTCGTAAGTATTCTTTCGTTCTTTTATTGCTTTTCGAGTCTTTCGAGTCTGAAAGTCAAACTTTGTTTGACTTTCTACATTGACCAGTTATGGTCAATGCGAAGTTCGTTTGAACTTCGCAACGTGAGTGTAATCACGTTGGTTATAGTCCCTTGGGACTATGCCTACTGATTACCACGTTGTCTAGGGTCGTAGGGTAAGCGATCTAATAAATCGCTTATACCTCGAACCCGACCCATTTGGTCGATCATTAGGATCCGACCAAATACATTAGGTGACCATAGTAGGTAGGGAATAACCTTCCGAGGTTATACCCTATGGTCACATCGTTTGAGTAGTTGTATGATAGGTAGTTTATATGCCTTAGGTAAATTACCAGAATACCCTTTTCATGTATAATTGGTAATTAAGCATATGTAACCTAAACCTTTGTCACATAACTGATTATGTAACATGTTTAGGCATATTCTACTTGTCATAGGACTAGTTAGGCGGTCCGAACGCGTTTCACGCACACGACGCGTTAAAGTAGCATAAGCTACCTTAATGGGTCGCGATGGGTCGAAAGCACTTAGGTTTGGTTTCATTGTAGTATGTAGGCCTTGTTAAACCATATCATATGAGTTCCAATACTCATTTGGTTTACCAAGCCTCATCCTATCCGATCTCCCGATTTAAGTCCGGTTTAATTATATAGTTTTAGATTGCCGACTGATTCCGTGCTCCCTCAAGCTTTGTTTGGTTGTTGTTCAAGACCTCTAAGCATTCTCAGGCGAGTACATTATTCCCCTCTTTTACTGTTTTCAACTGTTTTGGGGTGACTCATATGTGCTAAATGCTTTATCAATGATTTCAATAACAATTACAATATGGTTTCAAGAACGATTACAATAATTTCAATAACAATTACAATGTGGTTTCAAGAACAATAACAAGGGTTTCAAGAACGATTTCAATGGTTCAAAAACTAATTACAAATTTCAAAAAGTGAACAAACTTGTTGGTTATAGTTACATAACCAAATGACATTCATTAGCAATGATCAAGCCGACCAGTATTAGGTTATGGTACCATAGGATCTGACAAATCCCGTTATTTTCTATACCCATGGTTATGTGTGGGTATTTTGGGTAACGACTGAATCTGTAATTATTAATTTACCCTTTGGTAAGGGTTTGTTAAGAACGAGAAAGAGAGCGAGTTGGAACGATGAACGCGTCAAGAAGGTTTGAATGTTATTAGAGAATCGACCATTAAGTAGTTTCACAATTAAAACAAGAACGATGTGAACGATTAAAACAAGATGGTTTAACGATTGGGTAAACATTTGGACATGATTTACATTTGATCATGCATTTCCACGAAACATAGTATTGATTTAAACCAAGTTTTACTTCAATACTTTGTTTTGTGCGTTTCTCCTATGGTTTAGTTGATGCATTTCACTAGCCATACATATCATTTTGGTTACACATTACATGGTTTACATTTGACAATTTGTTTAAACATGGACATCTTACATTGGGGGTTTGTTTGGGTAAGTGATTTGAGTAACGGTGCGTGTGTAATATGATACAAGCATGGTGGATACGCCGCTGGTACTTCCTATATATAAGTGTTTGTATGGTATTACATATTGTAGCGTTATTTGAATCATTTCAGTTTGAGACATAGAACATTTTATACAAGTAACATACTTTTCACAAGACATTTATTTACAAACAACTTATCTTATACAAACTCATTTTTACATGGTTATTCATTTAATCATGCATTATTCTCTTATTTATACATATCACCTGAACTTATTATTTTTCAAATGATTTACAAAGACAAAGCAAATTACAAGGTTCATGACTAAACATTTTCTTAAACAGAAGTCATGAATCTTATTTTCACAAAACCTATGTACTCGCCAGCATTTCTTTGCTGACCTCGTTTTTAAATATGTTTCAGGTATTGTTGAAAGATATTGATTGATAGGATGCATGCTCACATAGGACTGGACAAGGCCTTAGTGACTCAATAACAATGATAGACTATGTTTAAATTGTGTATTTAGATTTCCAGACAATGTAATTATTCAATGTTTAATAAAACGAAACACTTTTTGGTATCCATGGTTATGAAACATTAATCTGTTGCAACACGCCCCGATGTTTCCGCCGCGATTTGTTGTTTTACGTGGTCGGGGTGTGACAGAAAAGATGGTATCAGAGCCAATGGTTATAGGGAATTAGGTTATTAGTAATGCTTTGACCTAGTCTGTAACCTTTCTAGGACCCTAACGCGAGTTTACTTGCGTTTAGTCATAAAACAATACCGTCACCTATCCTTAGGCGACGACCACAACAAGAACATAAATTTCAAAACCGCTTTGAAAACTAATCATCTGTTCTAGGATGATTGATTACAAGGTTTTGAACCCTCAATTGTAAGGTTTTGAACCCTCTGTTATATGGTTTTGAACCCCTTTGAATTTTCAAAATCTCGTCAAGGTTTTGGGTTATAAATAATGTGAACACGTGCAAACTGGAAGGGTGAATGCCAGTATTCTGGGTTTTCTGTCTAGGCAAGCACTTCGTATACATCTCATCAGACGCGAGACCAGTTGTGCTTACCTGGGAATTCTTGGGGTGAGTGTTCACTTATAGGCAAGCATGTCTTCGCGATACATTATTTTTGACCCATTTACTTTGATTAGTCACCGTCTCATTTGTTTGCCTTAGGTAACAAACAAATGATCGCAATGTTCATGCGTTATCATTCTGTTTTGATTGACCAATAATCTTTCACCTGTTTCTCCCTATGCCTTTCTTTTTCTTCAAGAATGTCTCTTCATCACGATGACGCTCAGATATCTGAGCAAGCAGCCAAATTCGCTCAGCGAATAGGCGAAGTAGTCCTGAAGACTGTTGAATTAGCTACTGCCATGTATCATCTCCAGGATGAAGCCACTCAAGAGTCACCCAGACAGGCAGGACCTAGTCAGGCGACAACACCATCAGCCAATAAATCAATCGAGGAATCAAAGACCATGGATGAACGATCCCCTAAGAAGTCAAAGAAGCGAAAGGCTTCTCAGAACTTCGCCATGATCGCTCATGATTCCCTCGAAAATTTTAAGTACTCGTTTCACTCTAAGAAACAAAGTACAGAAAATTAAGTGACATTATGAGTAATCGTGCTTTTCGCACATTTGTGCCTTTAAACCCTTGGTTAGATAACTAAGAGTATTTTCAAATCTCATACCCATTACGTTTTTATTTTTTTCAACATACACAGTACCAGTATTTCAAAACAATCTTCATGATCTCAAAACATTTCATATAGTTTGAAAACAATTTTTCTAGATGCATTGTCTATGTTATCTCAAAAACATTGGCCATGTTATCAAAACCAACCTTCCTAATTTCAAAAGATTTCATATAGTCTGAAGACAATATTAACACAATACATTTTCTTATCAAGTGCATGATTTCGAAAAGCATCATTCATGTCTTTCAAAAACCTTATATAAAATTCATCTCGCATGATTTTAAAACATTTTTGTAAATATATCTACCTAATACACCTACTTTATGATTTCAAAAGTATTATATATAAGGTTTCAAAAACGTTAAACACATTTTTCTTAAAAGAACCCCATGTATAGTTTTCAAAAATATTTTCCGCATACATTGACTTAACCTTCAAAATTCTGCTTCATATGTCGCAATGACATATCAAGCATCTCAACTTCATAAGCATTTTACATCATGTTTTGACCTAAGCACATCGAGTGCAAGGTTTCAAAACATCTTCAACTTCTAAAATTCATATGGGATCTTTTTATCTTCACAATTAGATCCTTGTGGATGATTATCATTCAAATCAGAGTCCTTAATTGGATTCCTTTTGTACCTTAATTCGAACACTTCGGTTCCTAGTAATCGAAATCGAATTTTCTTTTTGAATCTTTCTATCTTTATAGTTGGATTCTTATTAACGTTTAAAGTACCAAATGAAATCCACGGAATGGATTCCTAGTGTGCTTTAAATGCATGTACGCAATTTACAAGACAAATTAACGAACAATTTTGTGGTTATGTGATATGTGTTTATGTGTTCTCCTCTATGATTTTGTGTGATCCGATTTTCAAATCCTCATAGAATCTTTCATGTTTTCATATGAGGGATTCATAGTAGGATATTCAAAAGGTACTACCTTAAATCCTTATGGGCTTCTACCTGGTAGTTAAGACCCTTGGGTTATATAGTACCATTCCATGATTCGATGAGAGACCCTTTAGTGGTCTAGTAAAAAAGATTGATTCACAATTTGGTTAGAGAACGACATCTAGTGATATAGCTGAACAGACTCCTTGATAGTCTATTTAGATCATTTATTGATTTAATTTAAAGGACTCTATGGCGGTCTAGTCACGCTCATCACAGGTTCATTCATTTGGTTTTACCCTACACATTATAAAATAGACTGTGTGAACTGTGCAAGGAATTGTCTAATTATGGACGCGTACATAATTATGAAATTTAGTGCACAGAAACCCAGTAAAGTTTATTATGTGTAAGAACCGATAGTGACAACAATAACAAAATGAGAACGATGTAATGGAGGTACGGTGGACGCACCAATGACGCTTTATATACTTGTATATAAGTATCCCTCTTACATTGCAAGCATGATGTTATTAAAGTTACTAGAAGTTCAGAACCCAAACCAATGTTGTTCGATCTTTTCAACTTCATGTTTTAAACTCTCACAAGTTTCCTCTAAATAAATTTCGGGACGAAATTTCCTAAAGTAGGGGAGACTGTAACACCTGTGCCTCCACGGCCATCAAACAAATACCAAACCAATGAAATATTGTATTTCATACTTGGTATTTGTTAAAAATATGTGTATCAAAACCTCTCCTTTGGGCGATTCTTGTTCTTCACCATGAATCCTTCTGTTTTTCTTCGTAATCTGATGCATAACAGTCTGTGATTAGAGTTTTGTTTTTCAAAACCCTATAACGAACTTGTTAGCATTAGTGATCGATCCAAAACTAGGGTTTATCTTCTTTTTTCTTCAATCGCTGCCTTAGTTATCCTTTTCGATTCTCTGATTTATTAATCTGGGTGTTATTGATTGCGGTTAGCTGAGACTAATTTAGCTAGATTGATAACTCTGGGTTAATCGATTAAGGGGTGAGATCGGATTCTAGGGTTTAAAGGATTAGGGTTTTGTTTTCTCTGATTTTGGTCTTCTGGTCTTCGTTTGGTTCTTTGCATGGTGTTTTGAGTTTCTTGCTGATGGAGGGAGTTGCCAATAACAATCTGAATGTGCGTACTAAACCGGGGGATAACATGTTTTTTGATCGTGGGAAGCCGCCTACAAGAATCCAGGGTTTAGCTTCTCGGGTAGTTGATATTGAAGGTAAAACGTTGATGCCGAGGAGGGGTGTTGTTTCGTCGGCTGCAAATGATTCTGGTAGGTTCAATGTAATTGATGAGTTGTCTAAAATTACGGTTCCGGTTGAACCTGTTGTTGCTGTTCCGGTTCAGTCATCGGAAACTAAGGGAGAGGAAAGTGCTGTTTCAGGAGAGGGTGTCATATCCGATACTCATGTTACTGTTGAAAATTCCAGACCCTTATCATATGCTGAATCCGTGATGAATAAGAATACCATGCAGATTAATTTTCGGGCCCTCGCGAATACTGAAAAGCGAGAAGGATGTGATGTGGTTTTGTCCCGTGAATCAGTTAAAGTCGTTCAGGATAAGCTTGCTAATACTTTATACGGGTATTTTTTGGGTGATCGTGTGGCATACCCGGTAGTAGAGTATTTTGTTCGAAACAATTGGAAGAAATTCGGTTTGCAGAAATCCATGATGAACGCCAATGGATTTTTCTTTTTTAAGTTTTCGGATAAAGCGGGTATGATGAATGCTCTTAAAGAAGGTCCTTGGATTATTCGTTCGCAGCCTCTATTCCTGAATATATGGTCAACATCCACGAAACTTGAGAAGAAGGAAGTAAAGAAGTTGCAACTTTGGGTTAAGATACACGATGTACCAATTGCGGCTTACACCGAAGATGGATTGAGTCTAATTGCTACGGCGATTGGAGAACCTAAAATGTTGGATTCATATACAACATCTATGTGTACGGATGCTTGGGGGAGGAGTAGTTATGCTCGTGCATTGATTGAACTTTCAGCAGATAATGATCTTAAAGAGGAATTAGTTATAGCTGTTCCAGAGCTTGAGGGTGATGGGTTCGTTAAAGAAAAGATGTTTGTCGAGTATGAATGGAGTCCGTATAGATGTAGTCATTGCTGTGTGTTTGGTCATTCTGATGATCAATGTCCGAAACAAGTTAAATCTACAAGGCAACAAGGAAGCATGGCTAATAACGGGAAAAAACAACCGCATGTAGCTAAACCTCGGGAGCAGTCAAAGCGACTGGTTGATGAGGATGGTTTTACAGTTGTAGATGATAAGAAAACAGCCAAGAGGTCTGGGTTTCCGGTCAACAAACAAAAACCAAAATTCGAATATAGGCCTATTGGTGCTAAGCCGGCTGCAAATGTAAAGAAACATGGGAATTCAAGTTCCCTAGTTTCTAGCAATCCTTTTGATGTGTTAAGAGATGAAGTTGGCGAGACTAGCAATTCCGCTCGGATAAGGGATGATGGTTTAGAATCCTCGGATGATGAGGAGGTGATGGAGGTTTATAATGAGACGAATGAATTTCTTAAAGTTGATCCTAGCCATGACGTTAATAAAAAAGGGGCAAGCACTCCTTCTGTGAGGGTGTCTCAATGATTAGTATGGCCGTTTGGAATATTCGGGGTTTGAACCGTCCTTTAAAACAAAATGAGGTTCGGCAGGTTGTCAAAGATAATAAGTTAAGTCTTTGTGCGGTTTTAGAGTCTCATGTGGGTGTCGATAATCTTAGTAAGGTTTGTAATGCGGTGTTTCGAAGATGGGATTGGACTTCCAATGGGGGATGTTGCAACAAAGGAGCTCGTATTATCTTGGGGTGGAACCCGATGGAGGTTGATGTTATGGTTATTGCGCAATCAGCCCAAGTGCTTCATATACAGGTTTTTTGTAAGGCTAATAAAAGTATGTTTTTCTGTTCTCTGGTATATGCTGCAAACTATTACGTTTCTAGAAGGGAGCTATGGCAGAATTTACGAATGCATAAAGGTTTAGTTCATGATAAACCGTGGGTGATTATGGGAGATTTCAATTCTGCGCTTAATATTGAAGATAAGTCGATTGGTACTTCTTCCATTACGTCTGGTATGCGTGACTTTAAAGATTGTGTGGATCATATTGAAGTTTTTGACATAAATCGAACCGGCTTACATTTCACATGGAGTCAAAAACCGAAGAAAGGAATAGGATTGCTGAAAAAGATTGATAGAGTCTTAGCTAATGCTCCGTTCATTAGCTCGTTTCCAGATTCGGTTGCTGTTTTTAGGCCGTATGGTATCTCTGATCATTGTCCGTGTGTTCTTAAGTTGTTCTCGGCTGGTAAATCGAAACCGAAACCTTTTAAGTTTGCTAACTTTTTGGTTCATAAGACGGGCTTCTTTGATATTGTTAACTCCAGCTGGAATGTGCAAATTAATGGAGTTCATCAATTTCGTCTTATTAAGAAACTAACTCTCATGAAACCTTCTCTTCGGGCATTCCTGTTCAAGCAAGGGAACCTTCATGAAAAGGTGACTAAACTCCATGGAAATCTAGAGGCTATTCAGCGTGATATTGATAGTGACCCAATGAATGATTCTTTACGGTGTCAAGAAGCGTCCGTGTTGCGGGATTTTCAGGAGGCTCTTCTTGATGAGGAGAGATTTCTTATACAGAAATCTAAAGTGGAGTGGCTTCGGGCAGGTGATGCTAATACGGCGTATTTCCATACATCCTTAAAATGTAAAAATCATTTTAATCGTATTGAGGTGATTTCGGATTCGAGTGGAAATCTGTTTGAAGGAGATAATGTGGCTACGGCTTTTGTTAACCATTACGAGCATTTTCTGGGAGGTGAAGGTCAAGTTTCTTTATTACCTTCGCCGGATCTTTTTTCTAATAAACTGAATCCTGAAACTGCAAATCATATGGTTCGTCCAGTCACCTTGGAGGAGATTAAATCGGCTATGTTTTCGATTGGGAATGATAAGGCCCCTGGTCCTGACGGTTACACGGCTGCGTTTTTCAAGAGTACTTGGCATATTGTGGGGAATGATGTCTCAAATGCTATTCTGGATTTTTTTAACACTGGAAATCTTCTGAAGCAAATGAATCACACGTTAATTGTTCTGATTCCAAAGGTATCGTCCCCTTCAAGAATTACTGATTATCGGCCTATTTCCTGCTGTAATGTTATTTTTAAATGCATTAGTAAGGTCCTGGTGGATAGGTTGAAAGGTTCGTTAAATCAGATTGTGAGCATAAATCAATCAGCGTTTGTTCCTGGTCGGATAATATTCTTCTTACGCAGGAGTTGATGCATAATTACCATCGTAATTTTGGTCCCCCTAGGTGTGCTTTTAAAGTAGACATTCAGAAAGCTTATGATACGGTTGAGTGGGGATTTCTTAAAAATGTTTTGGTAGGATTTGGTTTTAATGCTACAATGGTCGATTGGATTATGATGTGTGTTTCTACTGCCTCATATTCGGTTTGTGTAAACGGGAATATTCATGGGTATTTTAAAGGGAAAAGAGGTTTAAGGCAGGGTGATCCTCTATCTCCTTACCTTTTCACTCTTGTGATGGAAATTTTGACTTGTATTCTCAACAATGCGACAAGGATTGATTCGTCTTTCAAGTTTCATAATAAATGCGAGAAGCAGAAAATTGTTAATCTCTGTTTTGCAGATGATCTTTTCCTGTTTGCTAGAGGTGATGTAGCTTTGGCGAGGTGTATTATGTCTTCTCTCACTCAGTTCACTCGCATGTCAGGTTTGGTTCCTAGTGCTCAGAAAAGTACGGGATTTTTTTGCAATGTTCCGAATAATGTTAAAAGGGATATATTGACCATCATGCCGTTTGAGGAGGGTACGCTTCCGGTGAGATACTTGGGTGTTCCGCTTATTACTTCTAGACTGTTGTACAAGGATTGTAGTGTTCTTGTGGAACGGCTTGAAAAACGGATAGATAATTGGAAGAACAAAATGTTATCGTTCGCTGGCAGGTTACAATTAATATTATCGGTTCTTTCTTCTCTTCATGTGTACTGGTCTTCGGTGTTTATTCTTCCAGCAAGAGTAATTAAGGACTTGGAAGCGAAAATGCGTAATTTTCTTTGGGCTCAATCCTCCTCTAAGCGTGGTAGGTCGAAAGTCTCTTGGAAGGCGGTCTGTGTGCCTAAGCATGAGGGGGGTTTGGGCATTCGTCGAATTGCAGATGTTAATAGAGCCCTTATGGTGTCGCATATTTGGAGTGTCTTAAGTAATCGAAATTCTTTATGGGTTGCTTGGATCCATTCGTATCGGTTAAAAGGTAGAAGTTTTTGGGATCATAGGATTCCTTCATCTTGCTGTTGGAGTTGGAGGAAGATGGCCCAGCTTCGGTCCTTAATTCGTCAACATGTTTGGTCTCAGATTGGGGATGGAAGCCGTACGTATGTTTGGTTTGATTTGTGGAACGATATTGGTCCGTTATGTAATTTTTTATCGCCTAGAGTGATAACGCGTGAGGGATTTTCTTTGAATGCCAAAGTGGCGGATGTCTATGCTGAAGGATCGTGGCTTTGGCCGGATGCATGGAGAGATACTTTCCCTGTTCTTATTCAACTAGATTTTCTTCAAAGAAATTTGAATAATCAAGATCGTCTATTGTGGAAAGATGGAGATAATGTAGCTGAATATTCTTCGTCAGCTGTTTGGAATTCGATTCGGACAAGGGGTCAGGAGGTGAATTGGGATAGTATTGTTTGGTTTTCACAATGTGTCCCTCGGCATGCTTTTTTGATGTGGCTTATTGTGCGGTGCAAGCTCATGACACAAGACAAAATCTTGCAATGGAATCATAACCGCGCAAATAATATGAACATGATGTGTTGCCTCTTGTGTTATGAGAATATAGATTCACATGATCACTTATTTTTTGAGTGCAAGTTTTCTTCGGAGCTTTGGCATAAGGTTCGGTCTAAAGCTGGCATGCATAGAGTGGAGGCTAGATGGAACGATATTGTTGATTGGTTGGGCCATCGGTCTCGGTCAAAATCAGCGACCAATCTGGTTAGTAGATTGCTTGTTGCAGCTTTGGCATATGGTATTTGGCAGGAAAGAAACAATCGTCTCTTCAGAAACCATGCGAGACCACCGGATATGATGTTGAAGTCTGTTTTAGAAAGCGTGAGGTACAAGTTGATGGGGCTTAAATTCAAGAACACAGTTAGAGTTCGGGAGGTGCTGGCGAAGTGGGATATTCAAGGCGCTGACTTGCTTATGGAGAATGGCTGATTCTTTTTGTCTAGTGTCGTGTATGTCTAGATGAGTGTCTAGTTGTTGGTTTTCGTTTGGTTCCCATTGTTGGTTGGTTTTCTTTTTGTTTTACTTTCATGAGGGTTTGTCTCATGTCTGAACTAGTAAGGATGTTACCTTACTACTTGTTTTTATTTTTGTGAATATATAAAATCACCAGGGTAACCCTTTACCCAAAAAAAAAATATGTGTATCATTTGCACATATCAACTCTAGTTCAATTTCAAGCTCTAAATCACTTTCTGGAAGGTTATACACGCACTGATGCGTAAATATAACCAGTTTAATGCAACAAACACTCCGGAATAGTGAAATAGGCTTAACATACCTTAAATAACCTCTACATAACTTAGAAATAAGTTTTGGAAGGTTTGGTATGCCGAAATCAAGTTATATCGCTTACAGGGACTAAAGTTGACAAACTGCGAAAGTATGCCAATTTGAACTGTAACAGACATTCCGGAACATGACCATAAGTTAAACATACCATAAATATCCTTTACATAGCTTAGAAGTAGGCTTTGAGGTGTTCGGTATGCTAAAATAAACTTTTGTGTCATTCAGGGACTAAAAGTGTCAAAAAGTGCACAAGTTTGCACTTTTGCGCATAACTTACGTTCTGAATACATCCGGACATCCAAAAATTTATGTAAGCATGACTATATTATGCTTTAGTGTTTGGCTTAAGAAAAATCCATTCGTTGCGTCATTTGGATCGTTTTTCGCGCTTATGCGCATTCCGTCGTAATTAAGCGAACATCGCGTTCGTACGACCAAACGAACCAACATCCGACATATTTCTGAGCATGTTTCATGTCCACAATGTTTAGGCAACATTTTAGGGCCTTAAAGTTGGCTTTACGGGCCTTAGAAGTGCCGGAAATGGGCTTAAACACGTGCAGGGACTGAAACTGTCAAAACTGAAACATGTTTGCTGATCAGACATCCCAGGCGGCCCGCCTGAGACTTATCTGATCCTGATGCGGGCCGCGTCCGCATATCAGACCAGGTTCAATGTTGTTTTCAGCAAGTTGCAGCAGGTTGATCCACACCCACACATTCTCAATTGCTTAGTCAGAGGATAAGGACCATTTTTAGGCACCATAAGGTTCCGACACTTGTACGGTTGCGATTAAAGCACGGTTTCCATGAAACGATCTTAACGGTGGACCTTTTACTATAAATACCCCACCCCCCATGCTTCATAATCACTAGAATTTTGATCTTAGTGTCACACCCCGACCACGTAGAACATACAAAACGTGGCGGAAACATCGGGGAGTGTTGTAACAGAATTAATGTTTCACAACCATGGAAATTAAAGTTTCTCTTTATTGATTAAAAGTGTTACAATGTCTTAACAAACAAAGAAATACAACATAATTAACTAGTCTTGCATCTTTTATTTTCACTAAAGCCCAAGTCTGCCTATGTGTATCTTGATCATCTTATGCAACAGCTCCTGAAAAACACATGTGAAAATAGGTACGTCAGCATAAAAATGCCTGTGAGATACATAGGTTTTGTGAAAATAGGTTTCATGACTTATGTTTGAGAAAATGTTTAGTCATGAACCTTGTAATTTGCTTTGTCTTTGTAAATCATTTGAAAAACAATAAGTTCAGATGATATGTATAAATAAGAAAATAATGCATGGTTAAATGAGTAACCATGTAAAATGAGTTTGTAAAAGTTAAGTTGTTTGTAAAACAATGTATTGTGAAAGGTATGTTATTTGTATAAAATGTTATATGTATCAAACTGAAATGATTCAAATAACGCTACGATATATGTAATACCATACAAACACTTATATATAGGAAGTACCAGCGGCGTATCTACCATGCTTGTATCATATTACACACGCATCGTTACTTAATCACTTACTCAAACCACCAATGTAACAAGTCTATGTTTAAACCAATAGTCAAAAGTCCTTGTATAAACCATGTCAAATGTTTATAGTCCAAAAGTAGTCAAGTAATGTATAACCAAAATGATATGTATGGTAAGTAAAATTTAGACTACTTAAACCATAAGTAAAAATGTACAAAACAAAGTATTGAAGTAAAACTTGGTTTAAATCAAAGTTATGTTTTGTAAGATATATGCATGCTATACTGAATATGAACATTTATGCGGTATTGTGAAAATTCATACATCCAAGCCTTGAGACAGACGGATAACTATGTAAAAGTGAGTTATCAAGAGAATATGTATTCGGATTCGGTCATTCCTTTCATCCCCTTTCCCTGGGATGTCCGGAACGGGATTTGTCAAGTCCTATGGTACCACTACCTACTACCGAGCGGCATGATCGGTGTTAATGAATGTATAGTATAGTTTAAACAAACCAAATGTCATACCAAAATGTAAGCATGTTTTATGAAGATAATGTACCTAGTATGCTAGAGTAAACATACAGGGTAGATCTGTAAAACAATGTGTCCATATGTTACTGGAACATATGCAACAGAGATGCAGTATAAAACAATGTACTAAGTATGCAAAGTCATCATACAAAGTAGAAAAGTCATGTAAAACAATGTACTAAGTATGCAAAGTCATCATACAAAGCATAGAACACCATGAAATCATGTACTATAAATGTACTAATGAACATAGCAAGTATATGATGTGAAAACAGGAAAGCACGAAAGTAACAAGTAGGCACATGTGTTTCACCCCAAAACAGTTTGGAAAACAGTAAAAGAGGGGTCTATGTACTCACTTGAGAATGCTCAGTAGTCCTTGAGTGACAACCAAACAATGCTAGAGATCACGGAAATCAAACGGCACCTAATATAGGTAACTACATTAATAAACCGGACCTAAATCGAAAGATCGGATAGAATGAGGTTTCGTAAACCAAACGAGTATAGAGACTCGTGTCATATGGTTTATCAAAGCCTACATGCTAAATGAAACCCAACCTAATAGCTTACGACCCATTACGACCCGTTTAGGTAGCTTATGCTACTTTGACGCGTCGTTCGCGTGAAACGCGTTCGGACCGCCTAACTAGTTCTACGACAAGTGTTATATGCCTAAACATGTTACATAATCAGTTATGTGACAAAAGTTTAGGTTACATATGCTTAATTACCAATTATACATGAAAAGGGTATTCTGGTAATTTACCTAAGGCATATAAACTACCTATCATACAACTACTTAAACGATGTGACCATAGGGTATAACCTCGGAAGGTTATTCCCTACCTACTATGGTCACCTAATGTATTTGGTCGGATCCTAATGATCGACCAAACTGGGTCGGGTTCGAGGGTATAGGCGATTTATTAGATCGCCTACCCTACGACCCTAGACAACGCGGTAATCAGTGGGCATAGTCCCAAGGGACTATGACCAACGTGATTACACTCACGTTGCGAAGTTCAAACGAACTTCGCATTGACCATTACTGGTCAACGCTGAAAGTCAAACAAAGTTTGACTTTCTGACTCGAAAAGCAATAAAATAAGGAAAAGAATGAAAGAATACTTACGAAGGGTCCCCGAATGCTAACCTCGATTCAAAAATCTCAGGTATGAAACAATAGTTTCAACTTAGAGTTTCTCAAATCAAAGTTCTTGTAAGTTTTGCATTGGGGTGATGGGGTATTTATAGTTTTTGGGTAACCGTTAGGATCGTTTCATGGAAAACGTGCCTTAATCCCATCCGTACATGTGTTGCAAAGTTGTGGTGACTAAAAATGGTCCTTATCATCTGACTAAGCAATTGAGAATGTGTGGGTGAGGATCAAACAGCTGAAATCTGCTGTTAAATGCAGTTAATCTGGTCTGATAGTGGGACGCGAGCCGCCTGAGGATGTTCAGAAACTGAGGCGGGCCGCCTAGCCCTTCTGATTAGAAAACAAGTTTCAGAAATTACAGTTTCAGTCCCTGCACGTGTTTAAGGCCATTTCCGACACTTTTAAGGCCCGTAAAGCCAACTTTAAGGCCCTAAAATGATGCCTAAACATTGTGGACATGAAACAT
Organism: Helianthus tuberosus; assembly: GCA_030545235.1. NCBI lineage: Eukaryota > Viridiplantae > Streptophyta > Magnoliopsida > Asterales > Asteraceae > Helianthus > Helianthus tuberosus. The sequence continues at coordinate 28,080,412 of CM060420.1, read as the reverse complement.
GCTCAAAAATATGCCGGGTGTTGGTTCGTTTGGTCGTACGAACGTGATGTTCGCTTAATTACGACGGAATGCGCATAAGCGCGAAAAACGATCCAAATGACGCGACGAATGGATTTTTGACAAGCCAAACACTAAAGCATAATATAGTCATGCTTACATAAATTTTTGGATGTCCAGATGTATTCAGAACGTGAGTTATGCGTAAAAATGCAAACTTGTGCACTTTTTGACACTTTTAGTCCCTGAATGACCCAAAAGTTTATTTTAGCACACCAAACACCTCAAAGCCTATTTCTAAGCCATGTAAAGGATATTTATGGTATGTTTAACTTATGGTCATGTTCCGGAATGTCTGTTACAGTTCAAATTGGCATACTTTCGCAGTTTGTCAAATTTAGTCCCTGTAAGCGATTTAACTTGATTTTGCCATACCAAAGCCTTCAAAACTTATTTCTAAGTTATGTAAAGGTTATTGTCACACCCCCAAAATTCCACCTGCGGAGTACCGTCCGCTTGAGGGCGTGACCGACCAGGATCCAGCCACCAATTATACTGAGTATTTGAATAATAATAAAGATGATCACCAACCTTAATAGTTCGTAAGCATCATAGTATAAAGTTCGAAAGTCAGGTTCAAATAGCAGTTTAAGTAAATAGCGGAAGCATAGGCAAAATAGTTTAAACAAAGTTCATAGTTCAAGTTATTTGAAACCCAACACGCGGGTTTAGACGACCACTACACTTCCCAAGCTGCAAGCTCCTGAGTCACTGGTTACCTGCAAAGCATGCAGTAAGGGGGTCAACAATAATGCTGAGTGAGTTCACTAGTTGTCCAGTTTTAATTACCAAAAACTTGTTTCACCAGTTAATTTATCCGTTTATACATGCCATGGGGAGCTACCCCAAAAGTTAGCGACTAAACTGTTTTTCCAATACCGAACACTAGGTGACCGTTGCGTATCCGCAGAGTGCCCCGATGTCAATGTTCTATCATCATTGACGGATGCCTGAGTACATTAGTTCACGACCGATCCCATACCTTGGCACGGTGTGAGGTTGGTAAGACCTAAATAGCGCTATCAACTAATAACCCGTTCGCCTGGCCCCGGCGACTAATCGGTATTATGTAGTAGGGACTTTAAGTGATAGAGTTTCGTTTAGTGCCGTTTGTTGCAATCCGTATAAACAGTAATTAACTAAAAGATTCCCAATAACAAGGGAAGAAAAGTAAGTTGTATCCCTCATAAGGGGATAGTGTTGTTTTTAGTTCCGTTTCCCAAACCACCGGGAATACATGCTTTAGGTTGTGAACTCACCTTGGGTTGCTCGGTAGATTAATTACCCGGTCGATCACGTTGGTCACCACGTCCTAGCATGGTTACCGAATATGGGTCAAGTTGGGGTACAAGTAAACACGTATAGCAAACACGTACAGTCACACATAGCATGCATTCATACAAACACTTGGGTTATTGGGCCTGCCCTAACATTCCACAAACAACAGTACAGATACATATGCAGTCCAGTCAACAGATAGTCCAACAAGCCTTTGGCCCAATAACACTTAGGCAGCCCAGTCGAGACAAGGGCGGTTTCGACTCGAGAACACACGGTTGCGAGTCGCAACCGGATGTTTCGACTTGTCATGCTCTGGTTGCGAGTCGTAACCGGATGTTTCGACTTGTCATGTTTCGGTTGCGAGTCGTAACTGGATGTTTCGACTTGTCATGTTTCGGTTGCGAGTCGTAACTGGATGTTTCGACTTGTCATGTTTCGGTTGCGAGTCGCAACCTTGGATACGTGCACAAGAATCCTTCTAGAACCTGGCGGATGTACTAACCAATACAATTCTGTTTTCATGAAATTTTGTACTAACCAATAGAATTTCTTAAACATGTTTTATTGTCTAATTTCCAAACAATTCAGATCAAACACCAACAATTTCAAATATTTTCAATGATCTTCAAATAGTTCATCAAGCACATTCATCACATATTCATCATATATTCATCATTATGCAACATGATTATTCAAACAATCCTAATTCTAGCACATACTCAAATCAGCATTATCGATTCCTGAATCTAACATACATTCCTCGGATTACAAACATACACATACACATACTCTTATGGCCCTATCAACCTTGTATTTTAACCAACAATTTCCTATCAAAGCATGAACATGTCTAGCATATCATCCCATTATCACTATAACACAATAACACAAAGATCTATCAACAACTTAGTCATCTTAACCCATTTATCTTCATAACACATGTGTACAATCCAACAAGCATACATCTTTGCTAATCTATAACATGTTCTATCATCTAACCGAGATAGGATACTAACCGGAACTTGGTTTGGTTGTGAGTGAGCGTATGAGACGATGAAAGAAGTGTCCAATGCGATGATCACGAGCTGATCCGGACACCTTGATGCCTCCGGTTTGAATCCGAGAGAGAAGAGGTGATTCTTGTGAGGGTTTTCTAGAGAGGGAGTGAGAGAGAGAGAGGATGAAGTGAGAGTGTAAAGGGGAGTGTGTGTGAGGGTTTTAGGCTTAAATAGGAGGTGATGCACCCCAAGTGGGTTTCCGAGTGAGCTAAGGGGGTGCACGGCCCAACCGATTTGGTTCACTCGAGACCGGGTGGTCTCGGTTCACACATATATATATATATATACATAATACACACATGACACAATCAAAAGATCACATAATGCACAACAATAAATAACAAGTTCTCATTTAATTATATATATATATACACATACATTCATTTAAAGACGAAAGTTGGCTCGGGAAAACCCGAAGTGTCACATTATCCCCAAGTTTTAAGAACTTTCGTCCCGAAAGTTAAAGCAGCCACTGACAAGCTAGTAAAAGTGAGAGCGTTTCAACAGGGTGTCACATCATTCCCCCGTTAGTTTGGAATTTCGTCCCGAAATTCAGTCGTAGCTTCAGTGCTGGGGGTTTCATTTGGGAACAGTTGGGGATACTTGCGCTTCATCTGGTCTTCCCGCTCCCAGGTAAACTCTGGGCCACGGCGTGAGTTCCAACGAACTCGCACGAGGGGTATCTGGCTACGCTTGAGGGTTTTGATCTCACGATCCGTGATCTCAACCGGTTCCTCAGTAAAGTGTAGCTGTTCGTCAATAGTAAGTTCCTTGTAAGGAATGACGAGTGTTTCGTCTGACAGGCACTTCTTCAGATTAGACACGTGGAAGACGTTGTGCACAGCACTCAGTTCTTCAGGCAGATTCAACCTGTAAGCGGCCGTACCGATCTTTTCGGTAACTTCAAAGGGTCCGACATATCTTGGATTAAGCTTGCCCCGTTTTCCAAAACGAACCACACCCTTCCAGGGTGAGACCTTAAGTAGAGCCCGTTCACCAACCTGGAACTCTTGCGGTTTCCTATCTTTATCAGCGTAGTACTTTTGACGGTCACGAGCTGCCGCCATGCGTTGCCTAATCTGGGCAATCTTTTCTGTGGTGTCGACTACATGTTCCGGGCCTGTGATCTGGCTGTCACCAACCTCAGCCCAGCAGAGAGGCGATCGACATTTACGACCGTACAATGCCTCAAAGGGTGCTGCCTGAATGCTGGTGTGGTAGCTGTTGTTGTAGGAGAATTCCACCAACGGTAGGTGCTTCTCCCAATTCTTGCCAAAATCGATCACACATGCCCTAAGCATGTCTTCGAGGGTTTGGATGGTGCGTTCAGACTGCCCATCCGTTTGCGGGTGATAAGCGGTGCTCATGTCTAAACGCGAGCCAAAAGATTTGTGCATAGCTTGCCACAATTCAGAAGTAAAGCGTGCATCTCGATCAGAAATAATAGAGGTAGGCACTCCGTGCTTCGAAACTACTTCTTTTAAGTATACCTCTGCTAGGGTAGAGAACTTGTCTGTTTCTTTGATAGCCAAAAAGTGTGCAGACTTAGTTAAGCGATCCACTATTACCCAAATGGTGTCATTTCCTCGTTGAGACCTAGGCAGGCCAGTAACAAAATCCATGGAAATCTGCTCCCATTTCCATTGCGGGATCTCTGGCTGTTGGAGTAGGCCTGATGGTTTCTGATACTCAGCCTTGACTCTTGCACAAGTTAAACATTTTCTGACGTAGGTTGCTATGTGGGCTTTCATGCCAGGCCACCAATAGGTAGCCCTCAAGTCGTGGTACATCTTATCTGACCCTGGATGTACTGAGTAACGGGACTTATGAGCTTCATCCATCACAAGGTCACGTAAATTTCCATAAAGCGGAACCCATATGCGTCCGGCTACATAGTAAGCGCCGTCTTCTTTTTGTTCCAATCGTTGTCTCGATCCTCGCAGGGACTCAGCCCTGATGTTCTCGGCTTTCAATGCTTCAACCTGAGCATTCCGGATTTGATTAGGGAGGTTCGAGTGGATAGTGAGCTGTAAGGCACGAACACGCTTGGGTTTGGTCTCCTTTCTGCTGAGGGCATCGGCTACCACATTAGCCTTGCCTGGATGGTATTTAATTGCACACTCGTAGTCATTTAGGAGTTCGACCCATCGGCGTTGCCGCATATTCAACTCCTTTTGTCCCATTATGTGCTGGAGACTCTTGTGATCAGTGTAAATCGTGCACTTGGTGCCGTACAAGTAGTGTCTCCAAAGCTTGAGCGCGAAGACCACAGCTCCAAATTCTAAGTCATGCGTCGTATAGTTCCGTTCGTGGACCTTGAGTTGTCGCGAGGCGTAAGCAATAACTTTCTCGCGTTGCATCAATACGCAGCCAAGTCCTTGAATAGAAGCGTCGCAGTAAACGACGAAGTCGTCGGTACCTTCGGGTAAGGAGAGGATAGGAGCACTACAAAGGTTCTTCTTCAGTTCCTGGAAGGCAGATTCCTGAGCATTACTCCATTTGTAAGCAACACCCTTCTGAGTGAGTGTCGTAAGTGGTTGAGCGATCTTAGAGAATCCCTTGATAAATCTTCGATAGTATCCCGCCAATCCCAAGAATTGGCGAACTTCGGTCGGAGTCTTAGGCACAGGCCAATTCTTAATGGACTCAATCTTAGCAGGATCAACATGAATCCCTTCCTGATTGACGATGTGTCCAAGGAAGTGGACTTCTCTAAGCCAGAAATCACATTTCGAGAATTTGGCGTACAGTTGCTCATTGCGAAGAAGTTCGAGAATAAGACGTAGGTGTTGTTCATGCTCCTCTTGGCTCTTCGAGTAGATTAGGATGTCGTCGATGAACACGATTACGAACTTATCGAGGTAGGGTTTGCATACTCGGTTCATGAGATCCATGAAGATTGCAGGTGCGTTGGTCATTCCGAAAGGCATAACAAGGAATTCGTAGTGACCATAGCGGGTTCTGAAAGCAGTCTTAGGGATGTCCTCATCGCGAACTCTCAGCTGGTGATAACCCGATCGCAGATCAATCTTGGAATAATAGCTCGATCCTTGCAGCTGGTCGAACAGGTCGTCGATACGGGGAAGTGGATAACGATTCTTGATGGTAACCTTGTTAAGTTCGCGGTAGTCAATGCACATTCGGTATGAGCCATCTTTCTTTTTGACGAAGAGCACTGGGGCTCCCCAGGGTGATGAACTAGGACGGATAAAACCTTTGTCCAAAAGTTCTTGTAGTTGAGTAGAAAGCTCCTTGAGCTCCGCGGGGGCTAATCGATAAGGTGCACGAGCTATAGGCGCTGCTCCGGGAGCTAGCTCGATTTGAAATTCGACCTGACGGTGAGGAGGGAGTCCAGGTAGTTCCTCCGGGAATACCTCAGGATAGTCGCGTACAACTGGAAAATCTTCAATCCTGTTTTCCATTTTCTGTGTGTCGGTAATGAGTGCTAAGATGGCGGTGTGCCCTTTTCGTAGATACTTCTGGGCCTTTAAGAATGAAATGATGCCTGTGACTTCTCCGCTCTTGTCGCCTTGAACCATAAGAGGTTTGCCAGGGGGACGGGGAATACGAATAGCTTTCTCCTGGCAGAGGATTTCAGCTCGATGTTTGGATAACCAATCCATACCAATAATGACGTCGAAGCTTCCAAGAATGATGGGGAAAAGATCGATACGGAAGGTCTGACCAGACAATTCTAATTTGCAGTCACGAATTATGTGTGAGGCCTCGAGGTTTCTACCATTAGCTATTTCAACGGTGTGCTTAGAGCTTAGCGGCGTAAGAGTGAGCTTAAGTCTCTTTCTAATACGTAGGGATACATAACTAGCATCTGCTCCGGAATCAAATAGTACGGAAACATAACGATCATTAAGTAGGAACTTACCCGCCACAACGTTGGGGTCATTCCTTGCTTCCCCAGCTCCAATCACAAAAGCTTTTCCTCTAGCACCATTTCCAGCATTGTTGTTATTGTTCCCAGCACCCTGATTGTTGTTGTTTTGATTCAGTTCAGGGCAATCCTTTCGCATGTGCCCCGTTGCTCCACACTTGAAGCATCCACGGTTGTTTCCTTGTTGCTGCTGTTGCTGTGGTTGTTGCTGATTCTGCCTAGCTGGGAACTGGCTTCGGCAGTCTTTGGCTTCGTGCCCCATCTTGTTGCATCGCTGACACTGACCTTTTCCACATGGCCCACTGTGATGTCGGTTACATTTGTTACACTTAGGGTGGTTTCCTCGATAGCCACCCTGTTGCTGAGGGCCCTTGTTGCTTTCAGTCTTCCTTTGTTGAACTGGGGCCTGAGTGGGGTTAGCATCCTTTCCCTGACTTCCATCCCACTTTCGCTTGTTATCGCCAGAAGTTCCAGCAGTAGCACCGATCCTCTGGGGCAGCTTGCCCTCTTCCACAGCCTGATTGGTGAGTTTGTGAGCAAGACGAACCACGGGCTGTATGGTGTTGAGGTTGGCCGAGGTCACATGGCTCCGGATTTCTGGGACCAAGCCTTTGATGTATAATTCGATCCTTCGATACATAGGTTGGGACATGTTTGGGCAAAGTGCAGCATAGTCGTTGGACTGCTTAGTGTAGGTCTCAATCTCTGATCCAACCATCTTGAGCGCATAGTACTCGTTCTCGAGCTTGTGGATGTCATCCCTGTGACAGTATTCCTCTTTGATCATATCTTTGAAATCTTCCCATGCGGTAGCATTAGCAGTTTCCAGACCAAGCATCTGAATCTGCGCTTTCCACCATGAAAGCGCGTTTCCTTCGAGCGTACCAGTCGCGAACTTGACCCAGTTAGCAGGGGGACACTCACAGACAGCAAAGACAGCTTCGGCCTTTTCAATCCAGTGTAGAAGGCCTATGGCACCCTCAGTGCCGTTGAAGGGGAGAGGCTTGCCATCCATGAAGGTTTTAAAGGTACAAACACGTGGCTGTGCAGGCGCAGGCTGACCTGTTGTGAGAAATGGAGCGAATAGGTTTAGAGGTGAATAGACGATGTGGGGGTAGGATCTAAACATCCTATAGCAACGAGTTTACCTCCAGGGTGAGCTGCGAAAGCTGCAGCCACCGTGTTGAGCAAGTTAGCGAATTGAGCCTGAGTCATGTTAACGCTTCCTCTTCCGCGTCCACTCATTGTCTTCATAGCCAGAAAACACAGTATGAGTGCAATGTTGTAACGTAGCGAGAATGAGGTAGAAGAGAAATGGGTATCTATCTAATTAGGCACACTAGTATGTATAGTAGAGCAGTCAATATATGATAAACAAGCAAGTAAACACAAGTCCGAGCTACGAAGTCTAGTATGCCGAGTCTTGCCCTTGGAGTGTAGTGTCGTCACGAGTCACGGGTTATAGTCTGGTTTTTCTCAAAAAGACTTCCCTTTTTAAAACCAAGTTCACTATAACCAATGGCTCTGATACCAATCTGTCACACCCCCAAAATTCCACCTGCGGAGTACCGTCCGCTTGAGGGCGTGACCGACCAGGATCCAGCCACCAATTATACTGAGTATTTGAATAATAATAAAGATGATCACCAACCTTAATAGTTCGTAAGCATCATAGTATAAAGTTCGAAAGTCAGGTTCAAATAGCAGTTTAAGTAAATAGCGGAAGCATAGGCAAAATAGTTTAAACAAAGTTCATAGTTCAAGTTATTTGAAACCCAACACGCGGGTTTAGACGACCACTACACTTCCCAAGCTGCAAGCTCCTGAGTCACTGGTTACCTGCAAAGCATGCAGTAAGGGGGTCAACAATAATGCTGAGTGAGTTCACTAGTTGTCCAGTTTTAATTACCAAAAACTTGTTTCACCAGTTAATTTATCCGTTTATACATCCCATGGGGAGCTACCCCAAAAGTTAGCGACTAAACTGTTTTTCCAATACCGAACACTAGGTGACCGTTGCGTATCCGCAGAGTGCCCCGATGTCAATGTTCTATCATCATTGACGGATGCCTGAGTACATTAGTTCACGACCGATCCCATACCTTGGCACGGTGTGAGGTTGGTAAGACCTAAATAGCGCTATCAACTAATAACCCGTTCGCCTGGCCCCGGTGACTAATCGGTATTATGTAGTAGGGACTTTAAGTGATAGAGTTTCGTTTAGTGCCGTTTGTTGCAATCCGTATAAACAGTAATTAACTAAAAGATTCCCAATAACAAGGGAAGAAAAGTAAGTTGTATCCCTCATAAGGGGATAGTGTTGTTTTTAGTTCCGTTTCCCAAACCACCGGGAATACATGCTTTAGGTTGTGAACTCACCTTGGGTTGCTCGGTAGATTAATTACCCGGTCGATCACGTTGGTCACCACGTCCTAGCATGGTTACCGAATATGGGTCAAGTTGGGGTACAAGTAAACACGTATAGCAAACACGTACAGTCACACATAGCATGCATTCATACAAACACTTGGGTTATTGGGCCTGCCCTAACATTCCACAAACAACAGTACAGATACATATGCAGTCCAGTCAACAGATAGTCCAACAAGCCTTTGGCCCAATAACACTTAGGCAGCCCAGTCGAGACAAGGGCGGTTTCGACTCGAGAACACACGGTTGCGAGTCGCAACCGGATGTTTCGACTTGTCATGCTCTGGTTGCGAGTCGTAACCGGATGTTTCGACTTGTCATGTTTCGGTTGCGAGTCGTAACTGGATGTTTCGACTTGTCATGTTTCGGTTGCGAGTCGTAACTGGATGTTTCGACTTGTCATGTTTCGGTTGCGAGTCGCAACCTTGGATACGTGCACAAGAATCCTTCTAGAACCTGGCGGATGTACTAACCAATACAATTCTGTTTTCATGAAATTTTGTACTAACCAATAGAATTTCTTAAACATGTTTTATTGTCTAATTTCCAAACAATTCAGATCAAACACCAACAATTTCAAATATTTTCAATGATCTTCAAATAGTTCATCAAGCACATTCATCACATATTCATCATATATTCATCATTATGCAACATGATTATTCAAACAATCCTAATTCTAGCACATACTCAAATCAGCATTATCGATTCCTGAATCTAACATACATTCCTCGGATTACAAACATACACATACACATACTCTTATGGCCCTATCAACCTTGTATTTTAACCAACAATTTCCTATCAAAGCATGAACATGTCTAGCATATCATCCCATTATCACTATAACACAATAACACAAAGATCTATCAACAACTTAGTCATCTTAACCCATTTATCTTCATAACACATGTGTACAATCCAACAAGCATACATCTTTGCTAATCTATAACATGTTCTATCATCTAACCGAGATAGGATACTAACCGGAACTTGGTTTGGTTGTGAGTGAGCGTATGAGACGATGAAAGAAGTGTCCAATGCGATGATCACGAGCTGATCCGGACACCTTGATGCCTCCGGTTTGAATCCGAGAGAGAAGAGGTGATTCTTGTGAGGGTTTTCTAGAGAGGGAGTGAGAGAGAGAGAGGATGAAGTGAGAGTGTAAAGGGGAGTGTGTGTGAGGGTTTTAGGCTTAAATAGGAGGTGATGCACCCCAAGTGGGTTTCCGAGTGAGCTAAGGGGGTGCACGGCCCAACCGATTTGGTTCACTCGAGACCGGGTGGTCTCGGTTCACACACATATATATATATATACATAATACACACATGACACAATCAAAAGATCACATAATGCACAACAATAAATAACAAGTTCTCATTTAATTATATATATATATACACATACATTCATTTAAAGACGAAAGTTGGCTCGGGAAAACCCGAAGTGTCACAGTTATTTAAGGTATGTTAAGCCTATGTCACTATTCCGGAGTGTTTGTTGCATTAAACTGGTTATATTTACGCATCGGTGCGCGCATAACCTTCCAGAAAGCGATTTAGAGTTTGAAATTGAACAAGAATTGATATGTGCAAATGATACACGTATTTTTACAAATCCCAAGTATGAAATATAATATTTCATTGGTTCGGTATTTGTTTGATGGCCGTGGAGGCACAGGTGTTACAGTCTCCCCTACTTTAGGAAATTTCGTCCCGAAATTTATTTTGAGGAAACTTGTGAGAGCTTGAAAACATGAAGTTGAAAAGATCGAACAATATTGATTAGGGTTCTGAACTTCTAGTAACCTTTAATAACATCATGATTGCAATGTAAGAGGAATACTTATATACAAGTATATGAAGCGTCATTGGTGCGTCCACCGTACCTCCATTACATCGTTCTCATTTCGTTATTGTTGTCACTATCGGCTCTTACACATAATAAATCTTACTGGGTTTCTGTGCACTAAATTTCATAATTATGTACGCGTCCATAATCAGACAATTCCTTGCACAGTACACACAGTCTATTTTATAGTGTGTAGGGGAAAACCAAATGAACAAACCGGTGATGAGTGTGACTAGACCACCATAGGGTCCTTTTGACTAAATCAATAAATGATCTAAATAGACTTATCAAGGAGTCTGTCCAGCTACATCACTAGATGTCGTCCTTTAACCAAATTGTGAATCAATCTTTTAGACTAGACCACTAAAAGGATCTCTTATGAAACATGGAGCGATACTTATATAATCCAAGGGTCTTAACTATTACATAGAAGCCCATTAAGGATTGAAGGTAGTACCTCTTGAATATCCTGCTACGAATCCCTCATATGAAGATATGAAAGATTCTGCGAGGATTTGGATAACGAATATCCAGAGTATTAAAAACACAAAAATGCATAAAAGAAAACATAAGATGAATAAACACATAGTCACATAACCACAAAATTGTTTAACTAGAAGTTTGTTCTGCTAACAGAGTACATGTATTTAAAGCACACTAGGAATCCATCTCGTGGATTTCATTTGGCACTTTAAACATTATCAAGAATCTAACTATAAAGATAGAAAGATTCAAAAAGAAAATTCGATTTCGATTACTAGAACTCGAAATGTTCGAATTAAGGTACATAAAGAATCCAATTAAGGACTCTGATTTGAATGATGATCATCCACAAGGGTCTAAATATGAAGATAAAAAGATCCCATATGGATTTTAGAAGTTGAAGATGTTTTGAAACCTTGCACTGGACGTGCTTATATCAAAACATGAAGTTGAAATGCTTTACAAAGTTGAGATGCCAGATATGCCAAGGCGACATATGAAGCGAAATTTGAAAGTTAAGTCGATGTACGAGGAAAATATTTTTGAAAACTGTGCATGGGGTTCTTTTAAGAAAAAATGTGTTTACCGTTTTTGAAACCTTATATATAATACTTTTGAAATAAAGTAGGTGTATTAGATAGATATATTTACAAAAATGTTTTAAAATCATGAGAGATGAATTTTGAAATTATGTATAAGGTTTTTGAAAGACATGAATGATGCTTTTCGAAATCATGCACCTGATAAGGAAATGTATTGTGTTAATATTGCCTTCAGACTATATGAAATATTTTGAAATTAGGAAGGTTGGTTTTGATAACATGGCTAATGTTTTTGAAATAACATAGATAATGTATTTAGATAAATTGTTTTCAAACTATATGAAATGTTTTGAGATCATGAAGATTGTTTTTGAAATACTTGTACTGTATATGTTAAAAAAATCAAAATGTAATGGGTATGAGATTTGAAAATACCCTTAGTTATTTAACCAAGGATTTCAAAGGCACAGATGTGCAGAAGCATGATTACTCATAATGTCACTTTATTTTCTGTACTTCGTATCTTAGAATGAAACGAGTACTTAAAATTTTTGAAGGAATCATGAGCGATCATTTGAAAGAGAGAATCACAAGAGTAGTTTGTAAGGAACATAGTTCCTTGATGTAGGTATCATAGGAAAAGTCATACACACATGTAATTATACTTGTATATCAGAATTGTGAACAACAACTTTTATTTATGAACGAGACATATTGTTTCACAATACACGAAAACAAAAGAAACAAAGGCATAAGACAGCAACATCCTTTGTTCAGCTGAATGCTCATCCGTGGGTCGGATTTGCATTAGCAAGCTTTGGGCATCGGTTTCTGTAGTGGGTCAGATCCCCACAATTGTAACAGGCACCAGGTGGGTAGTGTGGTCGTGCAGCTTGACCCTGTTGCTGAGCAAGAGGCTGAGCAACTTGTAGAGCCGGGTTCTGAACTGGGCGATTCGGATTAGCAGGGATGCGGCAGGTGTCAGCAAGATGACCGGATCTTCCGCAGTTGGTGCACTGACGACACTGGAGGTGTGGTTGATGATGGCCGTTACACCTGTTGCACAAAGGTGCATTGCCAAAATAAGGCTTCTTGGCTAGTGGTTGCGCAGGCTGATTTGGTGCAGCTTGGGCCTGTGCAGTAATGGCATAGTTTTGGGAAACCTTACGCTTCCTTGCCCTCTTCGATGAACTAGAATCCTTCCCATTCTTGTTTTGACCTTTCTTGCTATCCTCCTTGTCAGACGACTGTTTCTCGCCCTTGTCACCCTTCCTGTGTAATTTATTCTTCCAAATCTGTGACTCAGTCAATGTCGCTGATAACTCGATCGCCTGACGGAGTGTGGCAGGGTTACTACCAGTAAGGATGTCTTGTACCGAGTCAGGTAGGCCGTCGATGTACCTTTCGATAGCTATGTCAAGTGGGGTAAGCATTGTCGGGCAAAGCAGACTCAACTCCTCAAACCTATCAGTATACGCCCTGTGCTCACCACTATCTTGCTTCAACTCATCAAATTCCTTCTCCAAAGCTCGCTGCTCATGACGAGGACAGAATTCCCTCATCATGAGAGCCCTAAGTTCAGCCCATGTCTCTGCTAGAGCAACTTCTGCACCACGATCCCTCATAATCCCGTTCCACCATGTGAGAGCCCTCTTCTGAAACACACTCGAAGAAAACTCGACCTTGCGATTGTCAGGACACTGCACGTGGCGGAAAGTATTCTCAATGCTCTCGAACCATTGAAGAAGCCCAGTCGCTCCTTCAGAACCACTAAACTTGAGTGGTTTAGCCTGGTTAAAATCCTTGTATTTGCATAGAACATTGTTGTTGTTGTTGGCTTGGTTCCATTGAGCAAAGAGGTTTGGGAATTGAGCAGCCATTTAATGCGCAATGATTTCTGCCAATTCGGCAGTCTCTATCTGGCTTTCGCGTCGAGGAGGCATTCTAAAAGAGGAAACATGAAAGGAAACGAGAGAGAGAATTAGACGACAAGAATGAGACGAAACAAATCTGATGAAAGCAAGGATAGTGGTCATTTGTTTGTTACTACAAAGCAACAAACGACACACAGTGACAAATCAAAGTAAATGGGTCGAAAATAATGTATCGCGAAGACATGCTCGCCTATAAGTGAACACTCATCCCAAGAATTCCCAGGTAAGCACAACTGGTCTTGCGTCTGATGAGATGTATACGAAGTGCTTGCCTAGACAGAAAACCCAGAATACACGCATTCACCCTTCCAGTTTGCACGTGTTCACATTATTTAAAACCCAAAACCTTGACGAGATTTTGAAAACTCAAAGGGGTTCAAAACCATATAACAGAGGGTTCAAAACCTTACAATAGAGGGTTCAAAACCTAGTAATCAATCATCCTAGAACAGATGATTAGTTTTCAAAGTGGTTCGGAAATTTATGTTCTTGTTGTGATCGTCGCCTAAGGATAGGTGACGGTATTGTTTTATGACTAAACGCAAGTAAACTCGCGTTAGGGTCCTAAGAAGTGTAACACCTGTGCCTCCACGGCCATCAAACAAATACTGAAGCAATGAAATATTGTATTTCATACTTGGGATTTGTATAAATATGTGTATCATTTGCACATATCAATTTTTGTTCAATTCCAAACTCTAAATCACTTTCTGGAAGGTTATACGCGCACCAATGCGTAAATATAACCAGTTTAATACAACAAACACTCTGGAATAGTGACATAGGCTTAACATACCTTAAATAACCTTTACATAACTTAGAAATAAGTTTTGAAGGCTTTGGTATGGCAAAAACAAGTTAATTCGCTTACAGGGACTAAACTTGACAAACTGCGAAAGTATGCCAATTTGAACTGTAACAGACATTCCGGAACATGACCATAAGTTAAACATACCATAAATATCCTTTACATAGCTTAGAAATAGGCTTCGAGGGGTTCGGTGTGCTAAAATAAACTTTTGGGTCATTCAGGGACTAAAAGTGTCAAAAAGTGCACAAGTTTGCACTTTCGCGCATAACATACGTTCTGAATACATCCGGACATCCAAAAATTTATGTAAGCACTAAAATATTTTATTTTAGTGTTTTGCATAAGAAAAATCCATTCGTCGCGCAATTTGGATCGTTTTTCGCGCTTATGCGCATTCCGTCGTAATTACCCGAACATCGCGATCGTACGACCAAACGAACGTTGGTGACCGACCGGATAATATTTAAATCCCACAAATATTCTGTTATGATTAAAATCTTATTTTAATCAGGTCCGTGTTGAAAAATAAATTAAAACGCCTAAAAACGTTATTTTTCAAAGTTTAAGCGCGTACCGTGTGTTTCTGCGCAACACAGTGCTTCTACTGCAAAACGCAGAAAACGCAGCCAGTCATGGCAACTGAAATTTATTTCAGTAATATCTTGGCGAGTTTATTTTTATAGAGTAATAAAAATAATTTAGAACGCCGTAAACCGGGAGTTAAACGCTAGATAAAATACCCGGTACCCAGTTAAATACCCGTTTTAGCCATATGCCAGGAATATGCTAAGGTATATGCTAAGGAATATGCCAAGAATATGCTTGGAATATGCTAGGAATATGCTTGGAATATGCTTGGAATATACTAGGAATATGCTTGGAATATTCTAGGAATATGCTTGGAATATTCTATATGGAAGAAACTATATATACCCCATGCCTTTCATTGTTTAAACCACTAGAATTTTGATTGAGAAACTCTAAGTTGAAACCATTGTTTCATACCTGAGATTCTTGAATCGAAATTAGCATTCGGGGACCCTTCGTAAGTATTCTTTCGTTCTTTTCCTTATTTTATTGCTTTTCGAGTCAGAAAGTCAAACTTTGTTTGACTTTCAGCATTGACCAGTAATGGTCAATGCGAAGTTCGTTTGAACTTCGCAACGTGAGTGTAATCACGTTGGTTATAGTCCCTTGGGACTATGCCTACTGATTACCACGTTGTCTAGGGTCGTAGGGTAAGCGATCTAATAAATCGCTTATACCTTCGAACCCGACCCATTTGGTCGATCATTAGGATCCGACCAAATACATTAGGTGACCATAGTAGGTAGGGAATAACCTTCCGAGGTTATACCTTATGGTCGCTTCGTTTAAGTAGTTGTATGATAGGTAGTTTATATGCCTTAGGTAAATTACCAGAATACCCTTTTCATGTATAATTGGTAATTATCATATGTAACCTAAACCTTTGTCACATAACTGATTATGTAACATGTTTAGGCATATAATACTTGTCATAGGACTAGTTAGGCAGTCCGAACGCGTTTCACGCGAACGACGCGTTAAAGTAGAATAATCTACCTTAATGGGTCGCGATGGGTCGATAATACTTAGGTTAAGTTTCATTTAGTATGTAGGCTTTATTAAACCATATCACATGAGTTCCTACACTCATTTGGTTTACAAACCCTCCTGCTACCCAGTCTCCCGATTTAGGTCCGGGTTATTTATGTAGATACCTATATTAGGTACCGTTTGATTTCCGGGACTCCTCTAGCTTACTTGGTAGTTGTTCAAGACTCCTAAGCACTCTCAGGCGAGTACATCATTCCCCTCTTTTACTGTTTTCAATTGTTTTGGGGTGACTCATATGTGCTAAATATCATAACAATGATTTCAAGAACGATTACAATGGTTTCAAAAACAATTACAATGTAGCATCAAGAACGATAACAATAGTTTCAAGAACGATAACAATAGTTTCAAAAACAATTACAATAGTTTCAAGAACGATTTCAATAAAGTGAACAAACTTGTTGGTTGTAGTTACATAACCAATGACATTCGTTAGCAATGATCAAACCGACCAGTATTAGATTATGGTACCATAGGATCTGACAAATCCCGTTATTCTCTATACCCATGGTTATGTGTGGATATTTTGGGTAGCGACTGAATCTGTAATTATTAACTTACTCTTTGGTAAGGGTTTGTTAAGAACGAGAGCGAGAGCGAGATGGAACGAGGAACGCGTCAAGAAGGTTTGAATGTTATTAAAATTGACAATAAAGTAGTTCACAATTAAAACAAGGACGATTTGAACGATTAAAACAAGAACGATTTGAACGAATGGGTAACGATTGGGTAAACATCTGGACATGATTTACATTTGATCATGCATTTCCACGAAACATAGTATTGATTTAAACTAAGTTTTACTTCAATACTTTGTTTTGTGCGTTTCAACTATGGTTTAGTTGATGCATTTCACTAGCCATACATATCATTTTGGTTACACATTACATGATTTACATCTTGACAGGAACATTTTGATATATGATTTCAATACATTTGGCAGTTGGTTTAAACATAGACATCTTACATTGTTGGTTTGGTTTGAGTAAGCGATTAAGTAACGAAGCGTGTGTAATATGATACAAGCATGGTGGATACGCCGCTGGTACTTCCTATATATAAGTGTTTGTATGGTATTACATATTGTAGCGTTATTTGAATCATTTCAGTTTGAGACATAGAACATTTTATACAAGTAACATACTTTTCACAAGACATTGATTTACAAACAACTTATCTTACACAAACTCATTTTACATGGTTATTCATTTAATCATGCATTATTTTTTTATTTATACATATCATCTAAACTCATTATTTTTCAAATGATTTACAAGACAAGGCAAATTACAAGGTTCATGACTAAACATTTTTCAAAAACAGAAGTTATGAATCTTATTTTCACAAAACCTATGTATCTCGCCAGCATTTCTTTGCTGACCTCGTTTTCACATATGTTTCAGGTATTGTTGAATGATATCGATTGATAAGATGCATGCTCACATAGGACTGGACAAGGCCTTAGTGACTCAATAACAATGATAAACTATGTTTAAATTGTGTATTTAGATTTCCAGACGATGTAATTATTCAATGTTTAATAAAACGAAACACTTTTTGGTATCCATGGTTATGAAACATTAATTCTGTTACAACACTCCCCGATGTTTCCGCCATGTTTTGTTGTTTTACGTGGACGGGGTGTGACAGAAAAGATGGTATCAGAGCCAATGGTTATAGGGAATTAGGTTATTAGTAATGCTTTGACCTAGTCTATAACCTTCTTAGGACCCTAACGCGAGTTTACTTGCGTTTAGTCATAAAACAATACCGTCACCTATCTTTAGGCGACGACCACAACAAGAACATAAATTTCAAAACCGCTTTGAAAACTAATCATCTGTTCTAGGATGATTGACTTCAAGGTTTTGAACCCTCTATTGTAAGGTTTTGAACCCTCTGTTATATGGTTTTGAACCCCTTCGAATTTTCAAAAATCTCGGCAAAGTTTTGGGTTTTAAATAATGTGAACACGTGCAAACTGGAAGGGTGAATGCCTGTATCCTGGGTTTTCTGTCTAGGCAAGCACTTCGTATACATCTCATCAGACGCGAGACCAGTTGTGCTTACCTGGGAATTCTTGGGATGAGTGTTCACTTATAGGCGAGCATGTCTTCGCGATACATTATTTTTGACCTATCTACTTTGATTAATCACCGAGGTCGTTTGTTGCTTTGTAGTAACAAACAAATGACCACTATCCTTGCTTTCATCAGATTTGTTTCATCTCATTCTTTTCGTCTAAATTCTCTCACTCGTTTCCTTCATGTTTCCTCTTTTAGAATGCCTCCTCGACGTGAAAACCAGATAGCAACTGCCGAGCTGGCAGAAATCATTGCACAGCAGATGGCTGCTCAGTTTCCAAACCTCTTTGCTCAATGGAACCAAGCCAACAACAACAATGTTCTATGCAAATACAAGGATTTTAACCAGGCTAAACCACTCAAGTTTAGTGGTTCTGAAGGAGCGACTGGGCTTCTTCAATGGTTCGAGAGCATTGAGAATACTTTCCGCCACGTGCAGTGTCCTGACAATCGTAAGGTCGAGTTTTCTTCGAGTGTGTTTCAGAAGAGGGCTCTCACATGGTGGAACGGGATTATGAGGGATCGTGGTGCAGAAGTTGCTCTAGCACAGACATGGGCTGAACTTAGGGCCCTTATGATGAGGGAATTCTGTCCTCGTCATGAGCAGCGAGCTTTGGAGAAGGAATTTGATGAGTTGAAGCAAGATAGTGGTGAGCACAGGTCGTATACTGATAGGTTTGAGGAGTTGAGTCTGCTTTGCCCGACAATGGTTACCCCACTCGACAAGGCTATCGAAAGGTACATCGACGGCCTACCTGACTCGGTACAAGACATCCTTACTGGTAGTAACCCTGCCACACTCCGTCAGGCGATCGAGTTAGCTGCGACATTGACTGAGTCGCAGATTCGGAAGTATAAGTTACACAGAAAGGGTGACAAGGGTAAGAAGCAGGGATCTGACGAGGAGGATAGCAAGAAAGGTCAAAACAAGAAGGGTAAGGAAGGTGAGACGTCAAAGAAATCAAGAAAGCGCAAGGGTGCTCAGAACTTTGCTGTTACAGCACAGACTGCTCAGAACCCGCGGAACCCACCAGCTCAGCCACCTGCAAAGAAAGCATATGCCGGTACTGCACCTTATTGTGCACGCTGCAATGGTCATCACTCGGTACAACAAGTTTGCTGGCAATGCACGACGTGCGGTAAACTTGGGCATTTGGCCAAAGTTTGTCGTTTGGGACAAAATCAGGCTGCTCAGGTTCAAGCTCCGGTTCAAGGGAATGCTGCGAGATTCCCACTGGGTTCATGTTTCAACTGCGGAGAGATTGGTCACTTCCGCCACAACTGCCCAAGGCTGGTGAATGCAAATGCTAACGCAAACCCGAATGCGAACGTCAACGTCAATGTAAATCCAGCACGTGGTCGAGTGTTTAACATCAATGAGGCAATCGATGATGAAGGAGTGAACTTTTAGTATTTTATGATTTCTCTGGTTGTTATCTTGTAACATTTAAAGACAATGCGGTTGTTATATAAATAAAAATTTGTGGTTTTTATTTTTAACTAATGCAATTGTATGAATGTTTGATCCAACCTTATGATGTCAACACAAAGACAAAACTACTCGTGTGGTTCTGTCATTTTCATGATCACTTGTGATCTCCCTAAGAACCTCAAACGCTTGTTTCTTTTAAATCTAAAGTATCTTATCGTCTTGCATCGTTCGAGATGCAAGAATTATCAAAACAGCTTCAAGAGTTGTCTGATAAAGGATTCATCCGGTTGAACTTTTCACCTTGGAGAAACTTCTGTCCTCTTTGTGAAAAGAAAAATGGATCTTTTAGAATGTATATCGATTAACGTAAGCCTAGTAAGCTTACCATCAAGAATCGATATCCCCTACCTTAAATCAACGATTTCTCTGATCAACTGCAGAGCGCTTCATGCTTTTCCGAGATCGATTTGCGTTTTGGGTATCATCAACTTTGTATTCTCGAAGAAGATATTCCCAAAACGGTTTTCTGCATGAAGTATGGCCATTACGAGTTTACAGTCATGCCTTTTGGGTTGACAAATGCTCCAGCCAGCTTCAAGGACTTAATAAATAGAGTCTGCAAGCCTTATTTGGATCAGTTCGTCATTGTTGTTATTTATGACATCTTGATCTATTCATGTTCCGAGCCGATAACGATCAACACCTTCATTGACACTGGAACCCTTAAAGAAGGAACAAACTTTTCGCTAAATCCTCCAAGAGGAAATTTTGGCTTAAAGAAGTTCAGTTTTTGGGTCATGTAGTCAACAAGCAGGGTATTCATGTGGATCCATCCAAATTGCTGCAATTAAGGATTGGATTCCTAGTATGCTTTAAATACCCGTGTCCAAAGATAACAAATTGAACGATTAAACGATTATACGATTATGCAACTATGTGATTATGTGATTATGTGTTAATGTGTCCTCCTCTATGTTTTTGTGTGATCCGATTTTCAAATCCTCATTGAATCTTTCATATCTTCATAAGAGGGATTCATAGTAGGATATTCAAAAGGTACTACCTTAAATCCTTATGGGCTTCTACGTGGTAGTTAAGACCCTTGGGTTATATAGTACCATTCCATGATTCATAAGAGACCCTTTTGGTGGTCTAGTCAAAAAGATTGATTCACAATTTGGTTAAAGAATGACATCTAGTGATGTAGCTGAACAGACTCCTGGATAATCTATTTAGATCATTTATTGATTTAATTAAAAGGACTCTATGGCGGTCTAGTCACACTCATCATAGGATTGTTCATATGGTTTTACATTACACATTATAAAATAGACTGTGTGAACTGTGCAAGGAATTTTCTAATTATGGACGCGTACATAAGTATGAAATTTAGTGCACAGAAACCCAGTAAGGTTTATTATGTGTAAGAACCGATAGTGACAACAATAACAAAATGAGAACGAT
The DNA here is from genome assembly GCA_030545235.1 of Helianthus tuberosus. Classification (NCBI taxonomy): domain Eukaryota; kingdom Viridiplantae; phylum Streptophyta; class Magnoliopsida; order Asterales; family Asteraceae; genus Helianthus; species Helianthus tuberosus. The sequence continues at coordinate 28,059,458 of CM060420.1, read as the reverse complement.
GTAATAGAGGTACGGTGGACGCACCAATGACGCTTCATATACTTGTATATAAGTATCCCTCTTACATTGCAATCATGATGTTATTAAAGATTACTAGAAGTTCAGAACCCTAACCAATATTGTTTGATCTTTTCAACTTCATGTTTTAAACTCTCACAAGTTTCCTCTAAATAAATTTCGGGACGAAATTTCCTAAAGTAGGGGAGACTGTAACACCTGTGCCTCCACGACCATCAAACAAATACTGAAGCAATGAAATATTGTATTTCATACTTGGGATTTGTATAAATATGTGTATCATTTGCACATATCAATTTTTGTTCAATTCCAAACTCTAAATCGCTTTCTGGAAGGTTATACGCGCACCAATGCGTAAATATAACCAGTTTAATACAACAAACACTCTGGAATAGTGACATAGGCTTAACATACCTTAAATAACCTTTACATAACTTAGAAATAAGTTTTGAAGGCTTTGGTATGGCAAAAACAAGTTAATTCGCTTACAGGGACTAAACTTGACAAACTGCGAAAGTATGCCAATTTGAACTGTAACAGACATTCCGGAACATGACCATAAGTTAAACATACCATAAATATCCTTTACATAGCTTAGAAATAGGCTTCGAGGGGTTCGGTGTGCTAAAATAAACTTTTGGGTCATTCAGGGACTAAAAGTGTCAAAAAGTGCACAAGTTTGCACTTTCGCGCATAACATACGTTCTGAATACATCCGGACATCCAAAAATTTATGTAAGCACTAAAATATTTTATTTTAGTGTTTGGCATAAGAAAAATCCATTCGTCGCGCAATTTGGATCGTTTTTCGCGCTTATGCGCATTCCGTCGTAATTAACCGAACATCGCGATCGTACGACCAAACGAACGTTGGTGACCGACCGGATAATATTTAAATCCCACAAATATTCTGTTATGATTAAAATCTTATTTTAATCAGTTCCGTGTTGAAAAATAAATTAAAACGCCTAAAAACGTTATTTTTCAAAGTTTAAGCGCGTACCGTGTGTTTCTGCGCAACACAGTGCTTCTACTGCAAAACGCAGAAAACGCAGCCAGTCATGGCAACTGAAATTTATTTCAGTAATATCTTGGCGAGTTTATTTTTATAGAGTAATAAAAATAATTTAGAACGCCGTAAACCGGGAGTTAAACGCTAGATAAAATACCCGGTACCCAGTTAAATACCCGTTTTAGCCATATGCCAGGAATATGCTAAGGTATATGCTAAGGAATATGCCAAGAATATGCTTGGAATATGCTAGGAATATGCTTGGAATATGCTTGGAATATACTAGGAATATGCTTGGAATATTCTAGGAATATGCTTGGAATATTCTATATGGAAGAAACTATATATACCCCATGCCTTTCATTGTTTAAACCACTAGAATTTTGATTGAGAAACTCTAAGTTGAAACCATTGTTTCATACCTGAGATTCTTGAATCGAAATTAGCATTCGGGGACCCTTCGTAAGTATTCTTTCGTTCTTTTCCTTATTTTATTGCTTTTCGAGTCAGAAAGTCAAACTTTGTTTGACTTTCAGCATTGACCAGTAATGGTCAATGCGAAGTTCGTTTGAACTTCGCAACGTGAGTGTAATCACGTTGGTTATAGTCCCTTGGGACTATGCCTACTGATTACCACGTTGTCTAGGGTCGTAGGGTAAGCGATCTAATAAATCGCTTATACCTTCGAACCCGACCCATTTGGTCGATCATTAGGATCCGACCAAATACATTAGGTGACCATAGTAGGTTGGGAATAACCTTCCGAGGTTATACCTTATGGTCGCTTCGTTTAAGTAGTTGTATGATAGGTAGTTTATATGCCTTAGGTAAATTACCAGAATACCCTTTTCATGTATAATTGGTAATTAGCATATGTAACCTAAACCTTTGTCACATAACTGATTATGTAACATGTTTAGGCATATAATACTTGTCATAGGACTAGTTAGGCAGTCCGAACGCGTTTCACGCGAACGACGCGTTAAAGTAGAATAATCTACCTTAATGGGTCGCGATGGGTCGATAATACTTAGGTTAAGTTTAATTTAGTATGTAGGCTTTGTTAAACCATATCACATGAGTTCCTACACTCATTTGGTTTACAAACCCTCCTGCTACCCAGTCTCCCGATTTAGGTCCGGGTTATTTATGTAGATACCTATATTAGGTACCGTTTGATTTCTGGGACTTCTCTAACTTACTTGGTAGTTGTTCAAGTCTCCTAAGCACTCTCAGGCGAGTACATCATTCCCCTCTTTTACTGTTTTCAATTGTTTTGGGGTGACTCATATGTGCTAAATATCATAACAATGATTTCAAGAACGATTACAATGGTTTCAAAAACAATTACAATGTAGCATCAAGAACGATAACAATAGTTTCAAGAACGATTTCAATAAAGTGAACAAACTTGTTGGTTGTAGTTACATAACCAATGACATTCATTAGCAATGATCAAACCGACCAGTATTAGGTTATGGTACCATAGGATCTAACAAATCCCGTTATTCTCTATACCCATGGTTATGTGTGGATATTTTGGGTAGCGACTGAATCTGTAATTATTAACTTACTCTTTGGTAAGGGTTTGTTAAGAACGAGAGCGAGAGCGAGATGGAACGAGGAACGCGTCAAGAAGGTTTGAATGTTATTAAAATTGACAATAAAGTAGTTCACAATTAAAACAAGGACGATTTGAACGATTAAAACAAGAACGATTTGAACGAATGGGTAACGATTGGGTAAACATCTGGACATGATTTACATTTGATCATGCATTTCCACGAAACATAGTATTGATTTAAACTAAGTTTTACTTCAATACTTTGTTTTGTGCGTTTCAACTATGGTTTAGTTGATGCATTTCACTAGCCATACATATCATTTTGGTTACACATTACATGATTTACATCTTGACAGGAACATTTTGATATATGATTTCAATACATTTGGCAGTTGGTTTAAACATAGACATCTTACATTGTTGGTTTGGTTTGAGTAAGCGATTAAGTAACGAAGCGTGTGTAATATGATACAAGCATGGTGGATACGCCGCTGGTACTTCCTATATATAAGTGTTTGTATGGTATTACATATTGTAGCGTTATTTGAATCATTTCAGTTTGAGACATAGAACATTTTATACAAGTAACATACTTTTCACAAGACATTGATTTACAAACAACTTATCTTACACAAACTCATTTTACATGGTTATTCATTTAATCATGCATTATTTTTTTATTTATACATATCATCTAAACTCATTATTTTTCAAATGATTTACAAGACAAGGCAAATTACAAGGTTCATGACTAAACATTTTTCAAAAACAGAAGTTATGAATCTTATTTTCACAAAACCTATGTATCTCGCCAGCATTTCTTTGCTGACCTCGTTTTCACATATGTTTCAGGTATTGTTGAATGATATCGATTGATAAGATGCATGCTCACATAGGACTGGACAAGGCCTTAGTGACTCAATAACAATGATAAACTATGTTTAAATTGTGTATTTAGATTTCCAGACGATGTAATTATTCAATGTTTAATAAAACGAAACACTTTTTGGTATCCATGGTTATGAAACATTAATTCTGTTACAACACTCCCCGATGTTTCCGCCATGTTTTGTTGTTTTACGTGGTCGGGGTGTGACAAGAAGGTTATAGACTAGGTCAAAGCATTACTAATAACCTAATTCCCTATAACCATTGGCTCGGATACCATCTTTTCTGTCACACCCCGACCACGTAGAACATACAAAACGTAGCGGAAACATCGGGGAGTGTTGTAACAGAATTAATGTTTCACAACCATGGAAATTAAAGTTTCGCTTTATTGATTAAAAGTGTTACAATGTCTTAACAAACAAAGAAATACAACATAATTAACTAGTCTTGCATCTTTTATTTTCACTAAAGCCCAAGTCTGCCTATGTGTATCTTGATCATCTTATGCAACAGCTCCTGAAAAACACATGTGAAAATAGGTACGTCAGCATAAAAATGCCTGTGAGATACATAGGTTTTGTGAAAATAGGTTTCATGACTTATGTTTGAGAAAATGTTTAGTCATGAACCTTGTAATTTGCTTTGTCTTTGTAAATCATTTGAAAAACAATAAGTTCAGATGATATGTATAAATAAGAAAATAATGCATGGTTAAATGAGTAACCATGTAAAATGAGTTTGTAAAAGTTAAGTTGTTTGTAAAACAATGTATTGTGAAAGGTATGTTATTTGTATAAAATGTTATATGTATCAAACTGAAATGATTCAAATAACGCTACGATATATGTAATACCATACAAACACTTATATATAGGAAGTACCAGCGGCGTATCCACCATGCTTGTATCATATTACACACGCATCGTTACTTAATCACTTACTCAAACCACCAATGTAATAAGTCTATGTTTAAACCAATAGTCAAAAGTCCTTGTATAAACCATGTCAAATGTTTATAGTCCAAAAGTAGTCAAGTAATGTATAACCAAAATGATATGTATGGTAAGTAAAATTTAGACTACTTAAACCATAAGTAAAAATGTACAAAACAAAGTATTGAAGTAAAACTTGGTTTAAATCAAAGTTATGTTTTGTAAGATATATGCATGCTATACTGAATATGAACATTTATGCGGTATTGTGAAAATTCATACATCCAAGCCTTGAGACAGACGGATAACTATGTAAAAGTGAGTTATCAAGAGAATATGTATTCGGATTCGGTCATTCCTTTCATCCCCTTTCCCTGGGATGTCCGGAACGGGATTTGTCAAGTCCTATGGTACCACTACCTACTACCGAGCGGCATGATCGGTGTTAATGAATGTATAGTATAGTTTAAACAAACCAAATGTCATACCAAAATGTAAGCATGTTTTATGAAGATAATGTACCTAGTATGCTAGAGTAAACATACAGGGTAGATCTGTAAAACAATGTGTCCATATGTTACTGGAACATATGCAACAGAGATGCAGTATAAAACAATGTACTAAGTATGCAAAGTCATCATACAAAGTAGAAAAGTCATGTAAAACAATGTACTAAGTATGCAAAGTCATCATACAAAGCATAGAACACCATGAAATCATGTACTATAAATGTACTAATGAACATAGCAAGTATATGATGTGAAAACAGGAAAGCACGAAAGTAACAAGTAGGCACATGTGTTTCACCCCAAAACAGTTTGGAAAACAGTAAAAGAGGGGTCTATGTACTCACTTGAGAATGCTCAGTAGTCCTTGAGTGACAACCAAACAATGCTAGAGATCACGGAAATCAAACGGCACCTAATATAGGTAACTACATTAATAAACCGGACCTAAATCGAAAGATCGGATAGAATGAGGTTTCGTAAACCAAACGAGTATAGAGACTCGTGTCATATGGTTTATCAAAGCCTACATGCTAAATGAAACCCAACCTAATAGCTTACGACCCATTACGACCCGTTTAGGTAGCTTATGCTACTTTGACGCGTCGTTCGCGTGAAACGCGTTCGGACCGCCTAACTAGTTCTACGACAAGTGTTATATGCCTAAACATGTTACATAATCAGTTATGTGACAAAAGTTTAGGTTACATATGCTTAATTGCCAATTATACATGAAAAGGGTATTCTGGTAATTTACCTAAGGCATATAAACTACCTATCATACAACTACTTAAACGATGTGACCATAGGGTATAACCTCGGAAGGTTATTCCCTACCTACTATGGTCACCTAATGTATTTGGTCGGATCCTAATGATCGACCAAACTGGGTCGGGTTCGAGGGTATAGGCGATTTATTAGATCGCCTACCCTACGACCCTAGACAACGCGGTAATCAGTGGGCATAGTCCCAAGGGACTATGACCAACGTGATTACACTCACGTTGCGAAGTTCAAACGAACTTCGCATTGACCATTACTGGTCAACGCTGAAAGTCAAACAAAGGGTCCCCGAATGACCATTGACTTTCTGACTCGAAAAGCAATAAAATAAGGAAAAGAACGAAAGAATACTTACGAAGGGTCCCCGAATGCTAACCTCGATTCAAAAATCTCAGGTATGAAACAATAGTTTCAACTTAGAGTTTCTCAAATCAAAGTTCTTGTAAGTTTTGCATTGGGGTGATGGGGTATTTATAGTTTTCGGGTAACCGTTAGGATCGTTTCATGGAAAACGTGCCTTAATCCCATCCGTACATGTGTTGCAAAGTTGTGGTGACTAAAAATGGTCCTTATCATCTGACTAAGCAATTGAGAATGTGTGGGTGAGGATCAAACAGCTGCAATCTGCTGTTAAATGCAGTTAATCTGGTCTGATAGTGGGACGCGGGCCTCCTGAGGATGTTCAGAAACTGAGGCGGGCCGCCTAGCCCTTCTGATCAGAAAACAAGTTTCAGAAATTACAGTTTCAGTCCCTGCACGTGTTTAAGGCCATTTCCGACACTTCTAAGGCCCGTAAAGCCAACTTTAAGGCCCTAAAATGATGCCTAAACATTGTGGACATGAAACATGCTCAAAAATATGCCGGGTGTTGGTTCGTTTGGTCGTACGAACGTGATGTTCGCTTAATTACGACGGAATGCGCATAAGCGCGAAAAACGATCCAAATGACGCGACGAATGGATTTTTGACAAGCCAAACACTAAAGCATAATATAGTCATGCTTACATAAATTTTTCGATGTCCGGATGTATTCAGAACGTGAGTTATGCGTAAAAATGCAAACTTGTGCACTTTTTGACACTTTTAGTCCCTGAATGACCCAAAAGTTTATTTTAGCACACCAAACACCTCAAAGCCTATTTCTAAGCCATGTAAAGGATATTTATGGTATGTTTAAATTATGGTCATGTTCCGGAATGTCTGTTACAGTTCAAATTGGCATACTTTCGCAGTTTGTCAAATTTAGTCCCTGTAAGCGATTTAACTTGATTTTGCCATACCAAAGCCTTCAAAACTTATTTCTAAGTTAGGTAAAGGTTATTTAAGGTATGTTAAGCCTATGTCACTATTCCGGAGTGTTTGTTGCATTAAACTGGTTATATTTACGCATCGGTGCGCGTATAACCTTCCAGAAAGCGATTTAGAGTTTGAAATTGAACAAGAATTGATATGTGCAAATGATACACATATTTTTACAAATCCCAAGTATGAAATATAATATTTCATTGGTTCGGTATTTGTTTGATGGCCGTGGAGGCACAGGTGTTACACTTAGAAACTCTAAGTTGAAACCATTGTTTCATACCTGAGATTCTCGGATCGAAATTAGCATTCGGGGACCCTTCGTAAGTATTCTTTCGTTCTTTTATTGCTTTTCGAGTCTTTCGAGTCTGAAAGTCAAACTTTGTTTGACTTTCTACATTGACCAGTTATGGTCAATGCGAAGTTCGTTTGAACTTCGCAACGTGAGTGTAATCACGTTGGTTATAGTCCCTTGGGACTATGCCTACTGATTACCACGTTGTCTAGGGTCGTAGGGTAAGCGATCTAATAAATCGCTTATACCTCGAACCCGACCCATTTGGTCGATCATTAGGATCCGACCAAATACATTAGGTGACCATAGTAGGTAGGGAATAACCTTCCGAGGTTATACCCTATGGTCACATCGTTTGAGTAGTTGTATGATAGGTAGTTTATATGCCTTAGGTAAATTACCAGAATACCCTTTTCATGTATAATTGGTAATTAAGCATATGTAACCTAAACCTTTGTCACATAACTGATTATGTAACATGTTTAGGCATATTCTACTTGTCATAGGACTAGTTAGGCGGTCCGAACGCGTTTCACGCACACGACGCGTTAAAGTAGCATAAGCTACCTTAATGGGTCGCGATGGGTCGAAAGCACTTAGGTTTGGTTTCATTGTAGTATGTAGGCCTTGTTAAACCATATCATATGAGTTCCAATACTCATTTGGTTTACCAAGCCTCATCCTATCCGATCTCCCGATTTAAGTCCGGTTTAATTATATAGTTTTAGATTGCCGACTGATTCCGTGCTCCCTCAAGCTTTGTTTGGTTGTTGTTCAAGACCTCTAAGCATTCTCAGGCGAGTACATTATTCCCCTCTTTTACTGTTTTCAACTGTTTTGGGGTGACTCATATGTGCTAAATGCTTTATCAATGATTTCAATAACAATTACAATATGGTTTCAAGAACGATTACAATAATTTCAATAACAATTACAATGTGGTTTCAAGAACAATAACAAGGGTTTCAAGAACGATTTCAATGGTTCAAAAACTAATTACAAATTTCAAAAAGTGAACAAACTTGTTGGTTATAGTTACATAACCAAATGACATTCATTAGCAATGATCAAGCCGACCAGTATTAGGTTATGGTACCATAGGATCTGACAAATCCCGTTATTTTCTATACCCATGGTTATGTGTGGGTATTTTGGGTAACGACTGAATCTGTAATTATTAATTTACCCTTTGGTAAGGGTTTGTTAAGAACGAGAACGAGAGCGAGTTGGAACGATGAACGCGTCAAGAAGGTTTGAATGTTATTAGAGAATCGACCATTAAGTAGTTTCACAATTAAAACAAGAACGATGTGAACGATTAAAACAAGATGGTTTAACGATTGGGTAAACAACTGGACATGATTTACATTTGATCATGCATTTCCACGAAACATAGTATTGATTTAAACCAAGTTTTACTTCAATACTTTGTTTTGTGCGTTTCTCCTATGGTTTAGTTGATGCATTTCACTAGCCATACATATCATTTTGGTTACACATTACATGGTTTACATTTGACAATTTGTTTAAACATGGACATCTTACATTGGTGGTTTGTTTGGGTAAGTGATTTGAGTAACGGTGCGTGTGTAATATGATACAAGCATGGTGGATACGCCGCTGGTACTTCCTATATATAAGTGTTTGTATGGTATTACATATTGTAGCGTTATTTGAATCATTTCAGTTTGAGACATAGAACATTTTATACAAGTAACATACTTTTCACAAGACATTTATTTACAAACAACTTATCTTATACAAACTCATTTTTACATGGTTATTCATTTAATCATGCATTATTCTCTTATTTATACATATCACCTGAACTTATTATTTTTCAAATGATTTACAAAGACAAAGCAAATTACAAGGTTCATGACTAAACATTTTCTTAAACAGAAGTCATGAATCTTATTTTCACAAAACCTATGTACTCGTCAGCATTTCTTTGCTGACCTCGTTTTTACATATGTTTCAGGTATTGTTGAAAGATATCGATTGATAGGATGCATGCTCACATAGGACTGGACAAGGCCTTAGTGACTCAATAACAATGATAGACTATGTTTAAATTGTGTATTTAGATTTCCAGACAATGTAATTATTCAATGTTTAATAAAACGAAACACTTTTTGGTATCCATGGTTATGAAACATTAATTCTGTTGCAACACGCCCCGATGTTTCCGTCGCGATTTGTTGTTTTACGTGGTCGGGGTGTGACGAGCTACTTTAACGCGTCGTGTGCGTGAAAAGCACTTAGGTTTGGTTTCATTGTAGTATGTAGGCCTTGTTAAACCATATCATATGAGTTCCAATACTCATTTGGTTTACCAAGCCTCATCCTATCCGATCTCCCGATTTAAGTCCGGTTTAATTATATAGTTTTAGATTGCCGACTGATTCCGTGCTCCCTCAAGCTTTGTTTGGTTGTTGTTCAAGACCTCTAAGCATTCTCAGGCGAGTACATTATTCCCCTCTTTTACTGTTTTCAACTGTTTTGGGGTGACTCATATGTGCTAAATGCTTTATCAATGATTTCAATAACAATTACAATATGGTTTCAAGAACGATTACAATAATTTCAATAACAATTACAATGTGGTTTCAAGAACAATAACAAGGGTTTCAAGAACGATTTCAATGGTTCAAAAACTAATTACAAATTTCAAAATGTGAACAAACTTGTTGGTTATAGTTACATAACCAAATGACATTCATTAGCAATGATCAAGCCGACCAGTATTAGGTTATGGTACCATAGGATCTGACAAATCCCGTTATTTTCTATACCCATGGTTATGTGTGGGTATTTTGGGTAACGACTGAATCTGTAATTATTAATTTACCCTTTGGTAAGGGTTTGTTAAGAACGAGAACGAGAGCGAGTTGGAACGATGAACGCGTCAAGAAGGTTTGAATGTTATTAGAGAATCGACCATTAAGTAGTTTCACAATTAAAACAAGAACGATGTGAACGATTAAAACAAGATGGTTTAACGATTGGGTAAACAACTGGACATGATTTACATTTGATCATGCATTTCCACGAAACATAGTATTGATTTAAACCAAGTTTTACTTCAATACTTTGTTTTGTGCGTTTCTCCTATGGTTTAGTTGATGCATTTCACTAGCCATACATATCATTTTGGTTACACATTACATGGTTTACATTTGACAATTTGTTTAAACATGGACATCTTACATTGGTGGTTTGTTTGGGTAAGTGATTTGAGTAACGGTGCGTGTGTAATATGATACAAGCATGGTGGATACGCCGCTGGTACTTCCTATATATAAGTGTTTGTATGGTATTACATATTGTAGCGTTATTTGAATCATTTCAGTTTGAGACATAGAACATTTTATACAAGTAACATACTTTTCACAAGACATTTATTTACAAACAACTTATCTTATACAAACTCATTTTTACATGGTTATTCATTTAATCATGCATTATTCTCTTATTTATACATATCACCTGAACTTATTATTTTTCAAATGATTTACAAAGACAAAGCAAATTACAAGGTTCATGACTAAACATTTTCTTAAACAGAAGTCATGAATCTTATTTTCACAAAACCTATGTACTCGCCAGCATTTCTTTGCTGACCTCGTTTTTACATATGTTTCAGGTATTGTTGAAAGATATCGATTGATAGGATGCATGCTCACATAGGACTGGACAAGGCCTTAGTGACTCAATAACAATGATAGACTATGTTTAAATTGTGTATTTAGATTTCCAGACAATGTAATTATTCAATGTTTAATAAAACGAAACACTTTTTGGTATCCATGGTTATGAAACATTAATTCTGTTGCAACACGCCCCGATGTTTCCGCCGCGATTTGTTGTTTTACGTGGTCGGGGTGTGACGAGCTACTTTAACGCGTCGTGTGCGTGAAAAGCACTTAGGTTTGGTTTCATTGTAGTATGTAGGCCTTGTTAAACCATATCATATGAGTTCCAATACTCATTTGGTTTACCAAGCCTCATCCTATCCGATCTCCCGATTTAAGTCCGGTTTAATTATATAGTTTTAGATTGCCGACTGATTCCGTGCTCCCTCAAGCTTTGTTTGGTTGTTGTTCAAGACCTCTAAGCATTCTCAGGCGAGTACATTATTCCCCTCTTTTACTGTTTTCAACTGTTTTGGGGTGACTCATATGTGCTAAATGCTTTATCAATGATTTCAATAACAATTACAATATGGTTTCAAGAACGATTACAATAATTTCAATAACAATTACAATGTGGTTTCAAGAACAATAACAAGGGTTTCAAGAACGATTTCAATGGTTCAAAAACTAATTACAAATTTCAAAATGTGAACAAACTTGTTGGTTATAGTTACATAACCAAATGACATTCATTAGCAATGATCAAGCCGACCAGTATTAGGTTATGGTACCATAGGATCTGACAAATCCCGTTATTTTCTATACCCATGGTTATGTGTGGGTATTTTGGGTAACGACTGAATCTGTAATTATTAATTTACCCTTTGGTAAGGGTTTGTTAAGAACGAGAACGAGAGCGAGTTGGAACGATGAACGCGTCAAGAAGGTTTGAATGTTATTAGAGAATCGACCATTAAGTAGTTTCACAATTAAAACAAGAACGATGTGAACGATTAAAACAAGATGGTTTAACGATTGGGTAAACAACTGGACATGATTTACATTTGATCATGCATTTCCACGAAACATAGTATTGATTTAAACCAAGTTTTACTTCAATACTTTGTTTTGTGCGTTTCTCCTATGGTTTAGTTGATGCATTTCACTAGCCATACATATCATTTTGGTTACACATTACATGGTTTACATTTGACAATTTGTTTAAACATGGACATCTTACATTGGTGGTTTGTTTGGGTAAGTGATTTGAGTAACGGTGCGTGTGTAATATGATACAAGCATGGTGGATACGCCGCTGGTACTTCCTATATATAAGTGTTTGTATGGTATTACATATTGTAGCGTTATTTGAATCATTTCAGTTTGAGACATAGAACATTTTATACAAGTAACATACTTTTCACAAGACATTTATTTACAAACAACTTATCTTATACAAACTCATTTTTACATGGTTATTCATTTAATCATGCATTATTCTCTTATTTATACATATCACCTGAACTTATTATTTTTCAAATGATTTACAAAGACAAAGCAAATTACAAGGTTCATGACTAAACATTTTCTTAAACAGAAGTCATGAATCTTATTTTCACAAAACCTATGTACTCGCCAGCATTTCTTTGCTGACCTCGTTTTTACATATGTTTCAGGTATTGTTGAAAGATATCGATTGATAGGATGCATGCTCACATAGGACTGGACAAGGCCTTAGTGACTCAATAACAATGATAGACTATGTTTAAATTGTGTATTTAGATTTCCAGACAATGTAATTATTCAATGTTTAATAAAACGAAACACTTTTTGGTATCCATGGTTATGAAACATTAATTCTGTTGCAACACGCCCCGATGTTTCCGCCGCGATTTGTTGTTTTACGTGGTCGGGGTGTGACGAGCTACTTTAACGCGTCGTGTGCGTGAAAAGCACTTAGGTTTGGTTTCATTGTAGTATGTAGGCCTTGTTAAACCATATCATATGAGTTCCAATACTCATTTGGTTTACCAAGCCTCATCCTATCCGATCTCCCGATTTAAGTCCGGTTTAATTATATAGTTTTAGATTGCCGACTGATTCCGTGCTCCCTCAAGCTTTGTTTGGTTGTTGTTCAAGACCTCTAAGCATTCTCAGGCGAGTACATTATTCCCCTCTTTTACTGTTTTCAACTGTTTTGGGGTGACTCATATGTGCTAAATGCTTTATCAATGATTTCAATAACAATTACAATATGGTTTCAAGAACGATTACAATAATTTCAATAACAATTACAATGTGGTTTCAAGAACAATAACAAGGGTTTCAAGAACGATTTCAATGGTTCAAAAACTAATTACAAATTTCAAAATGTGAACAAACTTGTTGGTTATAGTTACATAACCAAATGACATTCATTAGCAATGATCAAGCCGACCAGTATTAGGTTATGGTACCATAGGATCTGACAAATCCCGTTATTTTCTATACCCATGGTTATGTGTGGGTATTTTGGGTAACGACTGAATCTGTAATTATTAATTTACCCTTTGGTAAGGGTTTGTTAAGAACGAGAACGAGAGCGAGTTGGAACGATGAACGCGTCAAGAAGGTTTGAATGTTATTAGAGAATCGACCATTAAGTAGTTTCACAATTAAAACAAGAACGATGTGAACGATTAAAACAAGATGGTTTAACGATTGGGTAAACAACTGGACATGATTTACATTTGATCATGCATTTCCACGAAACATAGTATTGATTTAAACCAAGTTTTACTTCAATACTTTGTTTTGTGCGTTTCTCCTATGGTTTAGTTGATGCATTTCACTAGCCATACATATCATTTTGGTTACACATTACATGGTTTACATTTGACAATTTGTTTAAACATGGACATCTTACATTGGTGGTTTGTTTGGGTAAGTGATTTGAGTAACGGTGCGTGTGTAATATGATACAAGCATGGTGGATACGCCGCTGGTACTTCCTATATATAAGTGTTTGTATGGTATTACATATTGTAGCGTTATTTGAATCATTTCAGTTTGAGACATAGAACATTTTATACAAGTAACATACTTTTCACAAGACATTTATTTACAAACAACTTATCTTATACAAACTCATTTTTACATGGTTATTCATTTAATCATGCATTATTCTCTTATTTATACATATCACCTGAACTTATTATTTTTCAAATGATTTACAAAGACAAAGCAAATTACAAGGTTCATGACTAAACATTTTCTTAAACAGAAGTCATGAATCTTATTTTCACAAAACCTATGTACTCGCCAGCATTTCTTTGCTGACCTCGTTTTTACATATGTTTCAGGTATTGTTGAAAGATATCGATTGATAGGATGCATGCTCACATAGGACTGGACAAGGCCTTAGTGACTCAATAACAATGATAGACTATGTTTAAATTGTGTATTTAGATTTCCAGACAATGTAATTATTCAATGTTTAATAAAACGAAACACTTTTTGGTATCCATGGTTATGAAACATTAATTCTGTTGCAACACGCCCCGATGTTTCCGCCGCGATTTGTTGTTTTACGTGGTCGGGGTGTGACGAGCTACTTTAACGCGTCGTGTGCGTGAAAAGCACTTAGGTTTGGTTTCATTGTAGTATGTAGGCCTTGTTAAACCATATCATATGAGTTCCAATACTCATTTGGTTTACCAAGCCTCATCCTATCCGATCTCCCGATTTAAGTCCGGTTTAATTATATAGTTTTAGATTGCCGACTGATTCCGTGCTCCCTCAAGCTTTGTTTGGTTGTTGTTCAAGACCTCTAAGCATTCTCAGGCGAGTACATTATTCCCCTCTTTTACTGTTTTCAACTGTTTTGGGGTGACTCATATGTGCTAAATGCTTTATCAATGATTTCAATAACAATTACAATATGGTTTCAAGAACGATTACAATAATTTCAATAACAATTACAATGTGGTTTCAAGAACAATAACAAGGGTTTCAAGAACGATTTCAATGGTTCAAAAACTAATTACAAATTTCAAAATGTGAACAAACTTGTTGGTTATAGTTACATAACC
Organism: Helianthus tuberosus; assembly: GCA_030545235.1. Lineage (NCBI taxonomy): Eukaryota > Viridiplantae > Streptophyta > Magnoliopsida > Asterales > Asteraceae > Helianthus > Helianthus tuberosus. The sequence goes on along the minus strand of CM060420.1, from coordinate 28,044,450 downwards.
AAATGACATTCATTAGCAATGATCAAGCCGACCAGTATTAGGTTATGGTACCATAGGATCTGACAAATCCCGTTATTTTCTATACCCATGGTTATGTGTGGGTATTTTGGGTAACGACTGAATCTGTAATTATTAATTTACCCTTTGGTAAGGGTTTGTTAAGAACGAGAACGAGAGCGAGTTGGAACGATGAACGCGTCAAGAAGGTTTGAATGTTATTAGAGAATCGACCATTAAGTAGTTTCACAATTAAAACAAGAACGATGTGAACGATTAAAACAAGATGGTTTAACGATTGGGTAAACAACTGGACATGATTTACATTTGATCATGCATTTCCACGAAACATAGTATTGATTTAAACCAAGTTTTACTTCAATACTTTGTTTTGTGCGTTTCTCCTATGGTTTAGTTGATGCATTTCACTAGCCATACATATCATTTTGGTTACACATTACATGGTTTACATTTGACAATTTGTTTAAACATGGACATCTTACATTGGTGGTTTGTTTGGGTAAGTGATTTGAGTAACGGTGCGTGTGTAATATGATACAAGCATGGTGGATACGCCGCTGGTACTTCCTATATATAAGTGTTTGTATGGTATTACATATTGTAGCGTTATTTGAATCATTTCAGTTTGAGACATAGAACATTTTATACAAGTAACATACTTTTCACAAGACATTTATTTACAAACAACTTATCTTATACAAACTCATTTTTACATGGTTATTCATTTAATCATGCATTATTCTCTTATTTATACATATCACCTGAACTTATTATTTTTCAAATGATTTACAAAGACAAAGCAAATTACAAGGTTCATGACTAAACATTTTCTTAAACAGAAGTCATGAATCTTATTTTCACAAAACCTATGTACTCGCCAGCATTTCTTTGCTGACCTCGTTTTTACATATGTTTCAGGTATTGTTGAAAGATATCGATTGATAGGATGCATGCTCACATAGGACTGGACAAGGCCTTAGTGACTCAATAACAATGATAGACTATGTTTAAATTGTGTATTTAGATTTCCAGACAATGTAATTATTCAATGTTTAATAAAACGAAACACTTTTTGGTATCCATGGTTATGAAACATTAATTCTGTTGCAACACGCCCCGATGTTTCCGCCGCGATTTGTTGTTTTACGTGGTCGGGGTGTGACGAGCTACTTTAACGCGTCGTGTGCGTGAAAAGCACTTAGGTTTGGTTTCATTGTAGTATGTAGGCCTTGTTAAACCATATCATATGAGTTCCAATACTCATTTGGTTTACCAAGCCTCATCCTATCCGATCTCCCGATTTAAGTCCGGTTTAATTATATAGTTTTAGATTGCCGACTGATTCCGTGCTCCCTCAAGCTTTGTTTGGTTGTTGTTCAAGACCTCTAAGCATTCTCAGGCGAGTACATTATTCCCCTCTTTTACTGTTTTCAACTGTTTTGGGGTGACTCATATGTGCTAAATGCTTTATCAATGATTTCAATAACAATTACAATATGGTTTCAAGAACGATTACAATAATTTCAATAACAATTACAATGTGGTTTCAAGAACAATAACAAGGGTTTCAAGAACGATTTCAATGGTTCAAAAACTAATTACAAATTTCAAAATGTGAACAAACTTGTTGGTTATAGTTACATAACCAAATGACATTCATTAGCAATGATCAAGCCGACCAGTATTAGGTTATGGTACCATAGGATCTGACAAATCCCGTTATTTTCTATACCCATGGTTATGTGTGGGTATTTTGGGTAACGACTGAATCTGTAATTATTAATTTACCCTTTGGTAAGGGTTTGTTAAGAACGAGAACGAGAGCGAGTTGGAACGATGAACGCGTCAAGAAGGTTTGAATGTTATTAGAGAATCGACCATTAAGTAGTTTCACAATTAAAACAAGAACGATGTGAACGATTAAAACAAGATGGTTTAACGATTGGGTAAACAACTGGACATGATTTACATTTGATCATGCATTTCCACGAAACATAGTATTGATTTAAACCAAGTTTTACTTCAATACTTTGTTTTGTGCGTTTCTCCTATGGTTTAGTTGATGCATTTCACTAGCCATACATATCATTTTGGTTACACATTACATGGTTTACATTTGACAATTTGTTTAAACATGGACATCTTACATTGGTGGTTTGTTTGGGTAAGTGATTTGAGTAACGGTGCGTGTGTAATATGATACAAGCATGGTGGATACGCCGCTGGTACTTCCTATATATAAGTGTTTGTATGGTATTACATATTGTAGCGTTATTTGAATCATTTCAGTTTGAGACATAGAACATTTTATACAAGTAACATACTTTTCACAAGACATTTATTTACAAACAACTTATCTTATACAAACTCATTTTTACATGGTTATTCATTTAATCATGCATTATTCTCTTATTTATACATATCACCTGAACTTATTATTTTTCAAATGATTTACAAAGACAAAGCAAATTACAAGGTTCATGACTAAACATTTTCTTAAACAGAAGTCATGAATCTTATTTTCACAAAACCTATGTACTCGCCAGCATTTCTTTGCTGACCTCGTTTTTACATATGTTTCAGGTATTGTTGAAAGATATCGATTGATAGGATGCATGCTCACATAGGACTGGACAAGGCCTTAGTGACTCAATAACAATGATAGACTATGTTTAAATTGTGTATTTAGATTTCCAGACAACGTAATTATTCAATGTTTAATAAAACGAAACACTTTTTGGTATCCATGGTTATGAAACATTAATTCTGTTGCAACACGCCCCGATGTTTCCGCCGCGATTTGTTGTTTTACGTGGTCGGGGTGTGACGAGCTACTTTAACGCGTCGTGTGCGTGAAAAGCACTTAGGTTTGGTTTCATTGTAGTATGTAGGCCTTGTTAAACCATATCATATGAGTTCCAATACTCATTTGGTTTACCAAGCCTCATCCTATCCGATCTCCCGATTTAAGTCCGGTTTAATTATATAGTTTTAGATTGCCGACTGATTCCGTGCTCCCTCAAGCTTTGTTTGGTTGTTGTTCAAGACCTCTAAGCATTCTCAGGCGAGTACATTATTCCCCTCTTTTACTGTTTTCAACTGTTTTGGGGTGACTCATATGTGCTAAATGCTTTATCAATGATTTCAATAACAATTACAATATGGTTTCAAGAACGATTACAATAATTTCAATAACAATTACAATGTGGTTTCAAGAACAATAACAAGGGTTTCAAGAACGATTTCAATGGTTCAAAAACTAATTACAAATTTCAAAATGTGAACAAACTTGTTGGTTATAGTTACATAACCAAATGACATTCATTAGCAATGATCAAGCCGACCAGTATTAGGTTATGGTACCATAGGATCTGACAAATCCCGTTATTTTCTATACCCATGGTTATGTGTGGGTATTTTGGGTAACGACTGAATCTGTAATTATTAATTTACCCTTTGGTAAGGGTTTGTTAAGAACGAGAACGAGAGCGAGTTGGAACGATGAATGCGTCAAGAAGGTTTGAATGTTATTAGAGAATCGACCATTAAGTAGTTTCACAATTAAAACAAGAACGATGTGAACGATTAAAACAAGATGGTTTAACGATTGGGTAAACAACTGGACATGATTTACATTTGATCATGCATTTCCACGAAACATAGTATTGATTTAAACCAAGTTTTACTTCAATACTTTGTTTTGTGCGTTTCTCCTATGGTTTAGTTGATGCATTTCACTAGCCATACATATCATTTTGGTTACACATTACATGGTTTACATTTGACAATTTGTTTAAACATGGACATCTTACATTGGTGGTTTGTTTGGGTAAGTGATTTGAGTAACGGTGCGTGTGTAATATGATACAAGCATGGTGGATACGCCGCTGGTACTTCCTATATATAAGTGTTTGTATGGTATTACATATTGTAGCGTTATTTGAATCATTTCAGTTTGAGACATAGAACATTTTATACAAGTAACATACTTTTCACAAGACATTTATTTACAAACAACTTATCTTATACAAACTCATTTTTACATGGTTATTCATTTAATCATGCATTATTCTCTTATTTATACATATCACCTGAACTTATTATTTTTCAAATGATTTACAAAGACAAAGCAAATTACAAGGTTCATGACTAAACATTTTCTTAAACAGAAGTCATGAATCTTATTTTCACAAAACCTATGTACTCGCCAGCATTTCTTTGCTGACCTCGTTTTTACATATGTTTCAGGTATTGTTGAAAGATATCGATTGATAGGATGCATGCTCACATAGGACTGGACAAGGCCTTAGTGACTCAATAACAATGATAGACTATGTTTAAATTGTGTATTTAGATTTCCAGACAATGTAATTATTCAATGTTTAATAAAACGAAACACTTTTTGGTATCCATGGTTATGAAACATTAATTCTGTTGCAACACGCCCCGATGTTTCCGCCGCGATTTGTTGTTTTACGTGGTCGGGGTGTGACGAGCTACTTTAACGCGTCGTGTGCGTGAAAAGCACTTAGGTTTGGTTTCATTGTAGTATGTAGGCCTTGTTAAACCATATCATATGAGTTCCAATACTCATTTGGTTTACCAAGCCTCATCCTATCCGATCTCCCGATTTAAGTCCGGTTTAATTATATAGTTTTAGATTGCCGACTGATTCCGTGCTCCCTCAAGCTTTGTTTGGTTGTTGTTCAAGACCTCTAAGCATTCTCAGGCGAGTACATTATTCCCCTCTTTTACTGTTTTCAACTGTTTTGGGGTGACTCATATGTGCTAAATGCTTTATCAATGATTTCAATAACAATTACAATATGGTTTCAAGAACGATTACAATAATTTCAATAACAATTACAATGTGGTTTCAAGAACAATAACAAGGGTTTCAAGAACGATTTCAATGGTTCAAAAACTAATTACAAATTTCAAAATGTGAACAAACTTGTTGGTTATAGTTACATAACCAAATGACATTCATTAGCAATGATCAAGCCGACCAGTATTAGGTTATGGTACCATAGGATCTGACAAATCCCGTTATTTTCTATACCCATGGTTATGTGTGGGTATTTTGGGTAACGACTGAATCTGTAATTATTAATTTACCCTTTGGTAAGGGTTTGTTAAGAACGAGAACGAGAGCGAGTTGGAACGATGAATGCGTCAAGAAGGTTTGAATGTTATTAGAGAATCGACCATTAAGTAGTTTCACAATTAAAACAAGAACGATGTGAACGATTAAAACAAGATGGTTTAACGATTGGGTAAACAACTGGACATGATTTACATTTGATCATGCATTTCCACGAAACATAGTATTGATTTAAACCAAGTTTTACTTCAATACTTTGTTTTGTGCGTTTCTCCTATGGTTTAGTTGATGCATTTCACTAGCCATACATATCATTTTGGTTACACATTACATGGTTTACATTTGACAATTTGTTTAAACATGGACATCTTACATTGGTGGTTTGTTTGGGTAAGTGATTTGAGTAACGGTGCGTGTGTAATATGATACAAGCATGGTGGATACGCCGCTGGTACTTCCTATATATAAGTGTTTGTATGGTATTACATATTGTAGCGTTATTTGAATCATTTCAGTTTGAGACATAGAACATTTTATACAAGTAACATACTTTTCACAAGACATTTATTTACAAACAACTTATCTTATACAAACTCATTTTTACATGGTTATTCATTTAATCATGCATTATTCTCTTATTTATACATATCACCTGAACTTATTATTTTTCAAATGATTTACAAAGACAAAGCAAATTACAAGGTTCATGACTAAACATTTTCTTAAACAGAAGTCATGAATCTTATTTTCACAAAACCTATGTACTCGCCAGCATTTCTTTGCTGACCTCGTTTTTACATATGTTTCAGGTATTGTTGAAAGATATCGATTGATAGGATGCATGCTCACATAGGACTGGACAAGGCCTTAGTGACTCAATAACAATGATAGACTATGTTTAAATTGTGTATTTAGATTTCCAGACAATGTAATTATTCAATGTTTAATAAAACGAAACACTTTTTGGTATCCATGGTTATGAAACATTAATTCTGTTGCAACACGCCCCGATGTTTCCGCCGCGATTTGTTGTTTTACGTGGTCGGGGTGTGACGAGCTACTTTAACGCGTCGTGTGCGTGAAAAGCACTTAGGTTTGGTTTCATTGTAGTATGTAGGCCTTGTTAAACCATATCATATGAGTTCCAATACTCATTTGGTTTACCAAGCCTCATCCTATCCGATCTCCCGATTTAAGTCCGGTTTAATTATATAGTTTTAGATTGCCGACTGATTCCGTGCTCCCTCAAGCTTTGTTTGGTTGTTGTTCAAGACCTCTAAGCATTCTCAGGCGAGTACATTATTCCCCTCTTTTACTGTTTTCAACTGTTTTGGGGTGACTCATATGTGCTAAATGCTTTATCAATGATTTCAATAACAATTACAATATGGTTTCAAGAACGATTACAATAATTTCAATAACAATTACAATGTGGTTTCAAGAACAATAACAAGGGTTTCAAGAACGATTTCAATGGTTCAAAAACTAATTACAAATTTCAAAATGTGAACAAACTTGTTGGTTATAGTTACATAACCAAATGACATTCATTAGCAATGATCAAGCCGACCAGTATTAGGTTATGGTACCATAGGATCTGACAAATCCCGTTATTTTCTATACCCATGGTTATGTGTGGGTATTTTGGGTAACGACTGAATCTGTAATTATTAATTTACCCTTTGGTAAGGGTTTGTTAAGAACGAGAACGAGAGCGAGTTGGAACGATGAATGCGTCAAGAAGGTTTGAATGTTATTAGAGAATCGACCATTAAGTAGTTTCACAATTAAAACAAGAACGATGTGAACGATTAAAACAAGATGGTTTAACGATTGGGTAAACAACTGGACATGATTTACATTTGATCATGCATTTCCACGAAACATAGTATTGATTTAAACCAAGTTTTACTTCAATACTTTGTTTTGTGCGTTTCTCCTATGGTTTAGTTGATGCATTTCACTAGCCATACATATCATTTTGGTTACACATTACATGGTTTACATTTGACAATTTGTTTAAACATGGACATCTTACATTGGTGGTTTGTTTGGGTAAGTGATTTGAGTAACGGTGCGTGTGTAATATGATACAAGCATGGTGGATACGCCGCTGGTACTTCCTATATATAAGTGTTTGTATGGTATTACATATTGTAGCGTTATTTGAATCATTTCAGTTTGAGACATAGAACATTTTATACAAGTAACATACTTTTCACAAGACATTTATTTACAAACAACTTATCTTATACAAACTCATTTTTACATGGTTATTCATTTAATCATGCATTATTCTCTTATTTATACATATCACCTGAACTTATTATTTTTCAAATGATTTACAAAGACAAAGCAAATTACAAGGTTCATGACTAAACATTTTCTTAAACAGAAGTCATGAATCTTATTTTCACAAAACCTATGTACTCGCCAGCATTTCTTTGCTGACCTCGTTTTTACATATGTTTCAGGTATTGTTGAAAGATATCGATTGATAGGATGCATGCTCACATAGGACTGGACAAGGCCTTAGTGACTCAATAACAATGATAGACTATGTTTAAATTGTGTATTTAGATTTCCAGACAATGTAATTATTCAATGTTTAATAAAACGAAACACTTTTTGGTATCCATGGTTATGAAACATTAATTCTGTTGCAACACGCCCCGATGTTTCCGCCGCGATTTGTTGTTTTACGTGGTCGGGGTGTGACGAGCTACTTTAACGCGTCGTGTGCGTGAAAAGCACTTAGGTTTGGTTTCATTGTAGTATGTAGGCCTTGTTAAACCATATCATATGAGTTCCAATACTCATTTGGTTTACCAAGCCTCATCCTATCCGATCTCCCGATTTAAGTCCGGTTTAATTATATAGTTTTAGATTGCCGACTGATTCCGTGCTCCCTCAAGCTTTGTTTGGTTGTTGTTCAAGACCTCTAAGCATTCTCAGGCGAGTACATTATTCCCCTCTTTTACTGTTTTCAACTGTTTTGGGGTGACTCATATGTGCTAAATGCTTTATCAATGATTTCAATAACAATTACAATATGGTTTCAAGAACGATTACAATAATTTCAATAACAATTACAATGTGGTTTCAAGAACAATAACAAGGGTTTCAAGAACGATTTCAATGGTTCAAAAACTAATTACAAATTTCAAAATGTGAACAAACTTGTTGGTTATAGTTACATAACCAAATGACATTCATTAGCAATGATCAAGCCGACCAGTATTAGGTTATGGTACCATAGGATCTGACAAATCCCGTTATTTTCTATACCCATGGTTATGTGTGGGTATTTTGGGTAACGACTGAATCTGTAATTATTAATTTACCCTTTGGTAAGGGTTTGTTAAGAACGAGAACGAGAGCGAGTTGGAACGATGAATGCGTCAAGAAGGTTTGAATGTTATTAGAGAATCGACCATTAAGTAGTTTCACAATTAAAACAAGAACGATGTGAACGATTAAAACAAGATGGTTTAACGATTGGGTAAACAACTGGACATGATTTACATTTGATCATGCATTTCCACGAAACATGGTATTGATTTAAACCAAGTTTTACTTCAATACTTTGTTTTGTGCGTTTCTCCTATGGTTTAGTTGATGCATTTCACTAGCCATACATATCATTTTGGTTACACATTACATGGTTTACATTTGACAATTTGTTTAAACATGGACATCTTACATTGGTGGTTTGTTTGGGTAAGTGATTTGAGTAACGGTGCGTGTGTAATATGATACAAGCATGGTGGATACGCCGCTGGTACTTCCTATATATAAGTGTTTGTATGGTATTACATATTGTAGCGTTATTTGAATCATTTCAGTTTGAGACATAGAACATTTTATACAAGTAACATACTTTTCACAAGACATTTATTTACAAACAACTTATCTTATACAAACTCATTTTTACATGGTTATTCATTTAATCATGCATTATTCTCTTATTTATACATATCACCTGAACTTATTATTTTTCAAATGATTTACAAAGACAAAGCAAATTACAAGGTTCATGACTAAACATTTTCTTAAACAGAAGTCATGAATCTTATTTTCACAAAACCTATGTACTCGCCAGCATTTCTTTGCTGACCTCGTTTTTACATATGTTTCAGGTATTGTTGAAAGATATCGATTGATAGGATGCATGCTCACATAGGACTGGACAAGGCCTTAGTGACTCAATAACAATGATAGACTATGTTTAAATTGTGTATTTAGATTTCCAGACAATGTAATTATTCAATGTTTAATAAAACGAAACACTTTTTGGTATCCATGGTTATGAAACATTAATTCTGTTGCAACACGCCCCGATGTTTCCGCCGCGATTTGTTGTTTTACGTGGTCGGGGTGTGACGAGCTACTTTAACGCGTCGTGTGCGTGAAAAGCACTTAGGTTTGGTTTCATTGTAGTATGTAGGCCTTGTTAAACCATATCATATGAGTTCCAATACTCATTTGGTTTACCAAGCCTCATCCTATCCGATCTCCCGATTTAAGTCCGGTTTAATTATATAGTTTTAGATTGCCGACTGATTCCGTGCTCCCTCAAGCTTTGTTTGGTTGTTGTTCAAGACCTCTAAGCATTCTCAGGCGAGTACATTATTCCCCTCTTTTACTGTTTTCAACTGTTTTGGGGTGACTCATATGTGCTAAATGCTTTATCAATGATTTCAATAACAATTACAATATGGTTTCAAGAACGATTACAATAATTTCAATAACAATTACAATGTGGTTTCAAGAACAATAACAAGGGTTTCAAGAACGATTTCAATGGTTCAAAAACTAATTACAAATTTCAAAATGTGAACAAACTTGTTGGTTATAGTTACATAACCAAATGACATTCATTAGCAATGATCAAGCCGACCAGTATTAGGTTATGGTACCATAGGATCTGACAAATCCCGTTATTTTCTATACCCATGGTTATGTGTGGGTATTTTGGGTAACGACTGAATCTGTAATTATTAATTTACCCTTTGGTAAGGGTTTGTTAAGAACGAGAACGAGAGCGAGTTGGAACGATGAATGCGTCAAGAAGGTTTGAATGTTATTAGAGAATCGACCATTAAGTAGTTTCACAATTAAAACAAGAACGATGTGAACGATTAAAACAAGATGGTTTAACGATTGGGTAAACAACTGGACATGATTTACATTTGATCATGCATTTCCACGAAACATAGTATTGATTTAAACCAAGTTTTACTTCAATACTTTGTTTTGTGCGTTTCTCCTATGGTTTAGTTGATGCATTTCACTAGCCATACATATCATTTTGGTTACACATTACATGGTTTACATTTGACAATTTGTTTAAACATGGACATCTTACATTGGTGGTTTGTTTGGGTAAGTGATTTGAGTAACGGTGCGTGTGTAATATGATACAAGCATGGTGGATACGCCGCTGGTACTTCCTATATATAAGTGTTTGTATGGTATTACATATTGTAGCGTTATTTGAATCATTTCAGTTTGAGACATAGAACATTTTATACAAGTAACATACTTTTCACAAGACATTTATTTACAAACAACTTATCTTATACAAACTCATTTTTACATGGTTATTCATTTAATCATGCATTATTCTCTTATTTATACATATCACCTGAACTTATTATTTTTCAAATGATTTACAAAGACAAAGCAAATTACAAGGTTCATGACTAAACATTTTCTTAAACAGAAGTCATGAATCTTATTTTCACAAAACCTATGTACTCGCCAGCATTTCTTTGCTGACCTCGTTTTTACATATGTTTCAGGTATTGTTGAAAGATATCGATTGATAGGATGCATGCTCACATAGGACTGGACAAGGCCTTAGTGACTCAATAACAATGATAGACTATGTTTAAATTGTGTATTTAGATTTCCAGACAATGTAATTATTCAATGTTTAATAAAACGAAACACTTTTTGGTATCCATGGTTATGAAACATTAATTCTGTTGCAACACGCCCCGATGTTTCCGCCGCGATTTGTTGTTTTACGTGGTCGGGGTGTGACGAGCTACTTTAACGCGTCGTGTGCGTGAAAAGCACTTAGGTTTGGTTTCATTGTAGTATGTAGGCCTTGTTAAACCATATCATATGAGTTCCAATACTCATTTGGTTTACCAAGCCTCATCCTATCCGATCTCCCGATTTAAGTCCGGTTTAATTATATAGTTTTAGATTGCCGACTGATTCCGTGCTCCCTCAAGCTTTGTTTGGTTGTTGTTCAAGACCTCTAAGCATTCTCAGGCGAGTACATTATTCCCCTCTTTTACTGTTTTCAACTGTTTTGGGGTGACTCATATGTGCTAAATGCTTTATCAATGATTTCAATAACAATTACAATATGGTTTCAAGAACGATTACAATAATTTCAATAACAATTACAATGTGGTTTCAAGAACAATAACAAGGGTTTCAAGAACGATTTCAATGGTTCAAAAACTAATTACAAATTTCAAAATGTGAACAAACTTGTTGGTTATAGTTACATAACCAAATGACATTCATTAGCAATGATCAAGCCGACCAGTATTAGGTTATGGTACCATAGGATCTGACAAATCCCGTTATTTTCTATACCCATGGTTATGTGTGGGTATTTTGGGTAACGACTGAATCTGTAATTATTAATTTACCCTTTGGTAAGGGTTTGTTAAGAACGAGAACGAGAGCGAGTTGGAACGATGAATGCGTCAAGAAGGTTTGAATGTTATTAGAGAATCGACCATTAAGTAGTTTCACAATTAAAACAAGAACGATGTGAACGATTAAAACAAGATGGTTTAACGATTGGGTAAACAACTGGACATGATTTACATTTGATCATGCATTTCCACGAAACATAGTATTGATTTAAACCAAGTTTTACTTCAATACTTTGTTTTGTGCGTTTCTCCTATGGTTTAGTTGATGCATTTCACTAGCCATACATATCATTTTGGTTACACATTACATGGTTTACATTTGACAATTTGTTTAAACATGGACATCTTACATTGGTGGTTTGTTTGGGTAAGTGATTTGAGTAACGGTGCGTGTGTAATATGATACAAGCATGGTGGATACGCCGCTGGTACTTCCTATATATAAGTGTTTGTATGGTATTACATATTGTAGCGTTATTTGAATCATTTCAGTTTGAGACATAGAACATTTTATACAAGTAACATACTTTTCACAAGACATTTATTTACAAACAACTTATCTTATACAAACTCATTTTTACATGGTTATTCATTTAATCATGCATTATTCTCTTATTTATACATATCACCTGAACTTATTATTTTTCAAATGATTTACAAAGACAAAGCAAATTACAAGGTTCATGACTAAACATTTTCTTAAACAGAAGTCATGAATCTTATTTTCACAAAACCTATGTACTCGCCAGCATTTCTTTGCTGACCTCGTTTTTACATATGTTTCAGGTATTGTTGAAAGATATCGATTGATAGGATGCATGCTCACATAGGACTGGACAAGGCCTTAGTGACTCAATAACAATGATAGACTATGTTTAAATTGTGTATTTAGATTTCCAGACAATGTAATTATTCAATGTTTAATAAAACGAAACACTTTTTGGTATCCATGGTTATGAAACATTAATTCTGTTGCAACACGCCCCGATGTTTCCGCCGCGATTTGTTGTTTTACGTGGTCGGGGTGTGACGAGCTACTTTAACGCGTCGTGTGCGTGAAAAGCACTTAGGTTTGGTTTCATTGTAGTATGTAGGCCTTGTTAAACCATATCATATGAGTTCCAATACTCATTTGGTTTACCAAGCCTCATCCTATCCGATCTCCCGATTTAAGTCCGGTTTAATTATATAGTTTTAGATTGCCGACTGATTCCGTGCTCCCTCAAGCTTTGTTTGGTTGTTGTTCAAGACCTCTAAGCATTCTCAGGCGAGTACATTATTCCCCTCTTTTACTGTTTTCAACTGTTTTGGGGTGACTCATATGTGCTAAATGCTTTATCAATGATTTCAATAACAATTACAATATGGTTTCAAGAACGATTACAATAATTTCAATAACAATTACAATGTGGTTTCAAGAACAATAACAAGGGTTTCAAGAACGATTTCAATGGTTCAAAAACTAATTACAAATTTCAAAATGTGAACAAACTTGTTGGTTATAGTTACATAACCAAATGACATTCATTAGCAATGATCAAGCCGACCAGTATTAGGTTATGGTACCATAGGATCTGACAAATCCCGTTATTTTCTATACCCATGGTTATGTGTGGGTATTTTGGGTAACGACTGAATCTGTAATTATTAATTTACCCTTTGGTAAGGGTTTGTTAAGAACGAGAACGAGAGCGAGTTGGAACGATGAATGCGTCAAGAAGGTTTGAATGTTATTAGAGAATCGACCATTAAGTAGTTTCACAATTAAAACAAGAACGATGTGAACGATTAAAACAAGATGGTTTAACGATTGGGTAAACAACTGGACATGATTTACATTTGATCATGCATTTCCACGAAACATAGTATTGATTTAAACCAAGTTTTACTTCAATACTTTGTTTTGTGCGTTTCTCCTATGGTTTAGTTGATGCATTTCACTAGCCATACATATCATTTTGGTTACACATTACATGGTTTACATTTGACAATTTGTTTAAACATGGACATCTTACATTGGTGGTTTGTTTGGGTAAGTGATTTGAGTAACGGTGCGTGTGTAATATGATACAAGCATGGTGGATACGCCGCTGGTACTTCCTATATATAAGTGTTTGTATGGTATTACATATTGTAGCGTTATTTGAATCATTTCAGTTTGAGACATAGAACATTTTATACAAGTAACATACTTTTCACAAGACATTTATTTACAAACAACTTATCTTATACAAACTCATTTTTACATGGTTATTCATTTAATCATGCATTATTCTCTTATTTATACATATCACCTGAACTTATTATTTTTCAAATGATTTACAAAGACAAAGCAAATTACAAGGTTCATGACTAAACATTTTCTTAAACAGAAGTCATGAATCTTATTTTCACAAAACCTATGTACTCGCCAGCATTTCTTTGCTGACCTCGTTTTTACATATGTTTCAGGTATTGTTGAAAGATATCGATTGATAGGATGCATGCTCACATAGGACTGGACAAGGCCTTAGTGACTCAATAACAATGATAGACTATGTTTAAATTGTGTATTTAGATTTCCAGACAATGTAATTATTCAATGTTTAATAAAACGAAACACTTTTTGGTATCCATGGTTATGAAACATTAATTCTGTTGCAACACGCCCCGATGTTTCCGCCGCGATTTGTTGTTTTACGTGGTCGGGGTGTGACGAGCTACTTTAACGCGTCGTGTGCGTGAAAAGCACTTAGGTTTGGTTTCATTGTAGTATGTAGGCCTTGTTAAACCATATCATATGAGTTCCAATACTCATTTGGTTTACCAAGCCTCATCCTATCCGATCTCCCGATTTAAGTCCGGTTTAATTATATAGTTTTAGATTGCCGACTGATTCCGTGCTCCCTCAAGCTTTGTTTGGTTGTTGTTCAAGACCTCTAAGCATTCTCAGGCGAGTACATTATTCCCCTCTTTTACTGTTTTCAACTGTTTTGGGGTGACTCATATGTGCTAAATGCTTTATCAATGATTTCAATAACAATTACAATATGGTTTCAAGAACGATTACAATAATTTCAATAACAATTACAATGTGGTTTCAAGAACAATAACAAGGGTTTCAAGAACGATTTCAATGGTTCAAAAACTAATTACAAATTTCAAAATGTGAACAAACTTGTTGGTTATAGTTACATAACCAAATGACATTCATTAGCAATGATCAAGCCGACCAGTATTAGGTTATGGTACCATAGGATCTGACAAATCCCGTTATTTTCTATACCCATGGTTATGTGTGGGTATTTTGGGTAACGACTGAATCTGTAATTATTAATTTACCCTTTGGTAAGGGTTTGTTAAGAACGAGAACGAGAGCGAGTTGGAACGATGAATGCGTCAAGAAGGTTTGAATGTTATTAGAGAATCGACCATTAAGTAGTTTCACAATTAAAACAAGAACGATGTGAACGATTAAAACAAGATGGTTTAACGATTGGGTAAACAACTGGACATGATTTACATTTGATCATGCATTTCCACGAAACATAGTATTGATTTAAACCAAGTTTTACTTCAATACTTTGTTTTGTGCGTTTCTCCTATGGTTTAGTTGATGCATTTCACTAGCCATACATATCATTTTGGTTACACATTACATGGTTTACATTTGACAATTTGTTTAAACATGGACATCTTACATTGGTGGTTTGTTTGGGTAAGTGATTTGAGTAACGGTGCGTGTGTAATATGATACAAGCATGGTGGATACGCCGCTGGTACTTCCTATATATAAGTGTTTGTATGGTATTACATATTGTAGCGTTATTTGAATCATTTCAGTTTGAGACATAGAACATTTTATACAAGTAACATACTTTTCACAAGACATTTATTTACAAACAACTTATCTTATACAAACTCATTTTTACATGGTTATTCATTTAATCATGCATTATTCTCTTATTTATACATATCACCTGAACTTATTATTTTTCAAATGATTTACAAAGACAAAGCAAATTACAAGGTTCATGACTAAACATTTTCTTAAACAGAAGTCATGAATCTTATTTTCACAAAACCTATGTACTCGCCAGCATTTCTTTGCTGACCTCGTTTTTACATATGTTTCAGGTATTGTTGAAAGATATCGATTGATAGGATGCATGCTCACATAGGACTGGACAAGGCCTTAGTGACTCAATAACAATGATAGACTATGTTTAAATTGTGTATTTAGATTTCCAGACAATGTAATTATTCAATGTTTAATAAAACGAAACACTTTTTGGTATCCATGGTTATGAAACATTAATTCTGTTGCAACACGCCCCGATGTTTCCGCCGCGATTTGTTGTTTTACGTGGTCGGGGTGTGACGAGCTACTTTAACGCGTCGTGTGCGTGAAAAGCACTTAGGTTTGGTTTCATTGTAGTATGTAGGCCTTGTTAAACCATATCATATGAGTTCCAATACTCATTTGGTTTACCAAGCCTCATCCTATCCGATCTCCCGATTTAAGTCCGGTTTAATTATATAGTTTTAGATTGCCGACTGATTCCGTGCTCCCTCAAGCTTTGTTTGGTTGTTGTTCAAGACCTCTAAGCATTCTCAGGCGAGTACATTATTCCCCTCTTTTACTGTTTTCAACTGTTTTGGGGTGACTCATATGTGCTAAATGCTTTATCAATGATTTCAATAACAATTACAATATGGTTTCAAGAACGATTACAATAATTTCAATAACAATTACAATGTGGTTTCAAGAACAATAACAAGGGTTTCAAGAACGATTTCAATGGTTCAAAAACTAATTACAAATTTCAAAATGTGAACAAACTTGTTGGTTATAGTTACATAACCAAATGACATTCATTAGCAATGATCAAGCCGACCAGTATTAGGTTATGGTACCATAGGATCTGACAAATCCCGTTATTTTCTATACCCATGGTTATGTGTGGGTATTTTGGGTAACGACTGAATCTGTAATTATTAATTTACCCTTTGGTAAGGGTTTGTTAAGAACGAGAACGAGAGCGAGTTGGAACGATGAATGCGTCAAGAAGGTTTGAATGTTATTAGAGAATCGACCATTAAGTAGTTTCACAATTAAAACAAGAACGATGTGAACGATTAAAACAAGATGGTTTAACGATTGGGTAAACAACTGGACATGATTTACATTTGATCATGCATTTCCACGAAACATAGTATTGATTTAAACCAAGTTTTACTTCAATACTTTGTTTTGTGCGTTTCTCCTATGGTTTAGTTGATGCATTTCACTAGCCATACATATCATTTTGGTTACACATTACATGGTTTACATTTGACAATTTGTTTAAACATGGACATCTTACATTGGTGGTTTGTTTGGGTAAGTGATTTGAGTAACGGTGCGTGTGTAATATGATACAAGCATGGTGGATACGCCGCTGGTACTTCCTATATATAAGTGTTTGTATGGTATTACATATTGTAGCGTTATTTGAATCATTTCAGTTTGAGACATAGAACATTTTATACAAGTAACATACTTTTCACAAGACATTTATTTACAAACAACTTATCTTATACAAACTCATTTTTACATGGTTATTCATTTAATCATGCATTATTCTCTTATTTATACATATCACCTGAACTTATTATTTTTCAAATGATTTACAAAGACAAAGCAAATTACAAGGTTCATGACTAAACATTTTCTTAAACAGAAGTCATGAATCTTATTTTCACAAAACCTATGTACTCGCCAGCATTTCTTTGCTGACCTCGTTTTTACATATGTTTCAGGTATTGTTGAAAGATATCGATTGATAGGATGCATGCTCACATAGGACTGGACAAGGCCTTAGTGACTCAATAACAATGATAGACTATGTTTAAATTGTGTATTTAGATTTCCAGACAATGTAATTATTCAATGTTTAATAAAACGAAACACTTTTTGGTATCCATGGTTATGAAACATTAATTCTGTTGCAACACGCCCCGATGTTTCCGCCGCGATTTGTTGTTTTACGTGGTCGGGGTGTGACGAGCTACTTTAACGCGTCGTGTGCGTGAAAAGCACTTAGGTTTGGTTTCATTGTAGTATGTAGGCCTTGTTAAACCATATCATATGAGTTCCAATACTCATTTGGTTTACCAAGCCTCATCCTATCCGATCTCCCGATTTAAGTCCGGTTTAATTATATAGTTTTAGATTGCCGACTGATTCCGTGCTCCCTCAAGCTTTGTTTGGTTGTTGTTCAAGACCTCTAAGCATTCTCAGGCGAGTACATTATTCCCCTCTTTTACTGTTTTCAACTGTTTTGGGGTGACTCATATGTGCTAAATGCTTTATCAATGATTTCAATAACAATTACAATATGGTTTCAAGAACGATTACAATAATTTCAATAACAATTACAATGTGGTTTCAAGAACAATAACAAGGGTTTCAAGAACGATTTCAATGGTTCAAAAACTAATTACAAATTTCAAAATGTGAACAAACTTGTTGGTTATAGTTACATAACCAAATGACATTCATTAGCAATGATCAAGCCGACCAGTATTAGGTTATGGTACCATAGGATCTGACAAATCCCGTTATTTTCTATACCCATGGTTATGTGTGGGTATTTTGGGTAACGACTGAATCTGTAATTATTAATTTACCCTTTGGTAAGGGTTTGTTAAGAACGAGAACGAGAGCGAGTTGGAACGATGAATGCGTCAAGAAGGTTTGAATGTTATTAGAGAATCGACCATTAAGTAGTTTCACAATTAAAACAAGAACGATGTGAACGATTAAAACAAGATGGTTTAACGATTGGGTAAACAACTGGACATGATTTACATTTGATCATGCATTTCCACGAAACATAGTATTGATTTAAACCAAGTTTTACTTCAATACTTTGTTTTGTGCGTTTCTCCTATGGTTTAGTTGATGCATTTCACTAGCCATACATATCATTTTGGTTACACATTACATGGTTTACATTTGACAATTTGTTTAAACATGGACATCTTACATTGGTGGTTTGTTTGGGTAAGTGATTTGAGTAACGGTGCGTGTGTAATATGATACAAGCATGGTGGATACGCCGCTGGTACTTCCTATATATAAGTGTTTGTATGGTATTACATATTGTAGCGTTATTTGAATCATTTCAGTTTGAGACATAGAACATTTTATACAAGTAACATACTTTTCACAAGACATTTATTTACAAACAACTTATCTTATACAAACTCATTTTTACATGGTTATTCATTTAATCATGCATTATTCTCTTATTTATACATATCACCTGAACTTATTATTTTTCAAATGATTTACAAAGACAAAGCAAATTACAAGGTTCATGACTAAACATTTTCTTAAACAGAAGTCATGAATCTTATTTTCACAAAACCTATGTACTCGCCAGCATTTCTTTGCTGACCTCGTTTTTACATATGTTTCAGGTATTGTTGAAAGATATCGATTGATAGGATGCATGCTCACATAGGACTGGACAAGGCCTTAGTGACTCAATAACAATGATAGACTATGTTTAAATTGTGTATTTAGATTTCCAGACAATGTAATTATTCAATGTTTAATAAAACGAAACACTTTTTGGTATCCATGGTTATGAAACATTAATTCTGTTGCAACACGCCCCGATGTTTCCGCCGCGATTTGTTGTTTTACGTGGTCGGGGTGTGACGAGCTACTTTAACGCGTCGTGTGCGTGAAAAGCACTTAGGTTTGGTTTCATTGTAGTATGTAGGCCTTGTTAAACCATATCATATGAGTTCCAATACTCATTTGGTTTACCAAGCCTCATCCTATCCGATCTCCCGATTTAAGTCCGGTTTAATTATATAGTTTTAGATTGCCGACTGATTCCGTGCTCCCTCAAGCTTTGTTTGGTTGTTGTTCAAGACCTCTAAGCATTCTCAGGCGAGTACATTATTCCCCTCTTTTACTGTTTTCAACTGTTTTGGGGTGACTCATATGTGCTAAATGCTTTATCAATGATTTCAATAACAATTACAATATGGTTTCAAGAACGATTACAATAATTTCAATAACAATTACAATGTGGTTTCAAGAACAATAACAAGGGTTTCAAGAACGATTTCAATGGTTCAAAAACTAATTACAAATTTCAAAATGTGAACAAACTTGTTGGTTATAGTTACATAACCAAATGACATTCATTAGCAATGATCAAGCCGACCAGTATTAGGTTATGGTACCATAGGATCTGACAAATCCCGTTATTTTCTATACCCATGGTTATGTGTGGGTATTTTGGGTAACGACTGAATCTGTAATTATTAATTTACCCTTTGGTAAGGGTTTGTTAAGAACGAGAACGAGAGCGAGTTGGAACGATGAATGCGTCAAGAAGGTTTGAATGTTATTAGAGAATCGACCATTAAGTAGTTTCACAATTAAAACAAGAACGATGTGAACGATTAAAACAAGATGGTTTAACGATTGGGTAAACAACTGGACATGATTTACATTTGATCATGCATTTCCACGAAACATAGTATTGATTTAAACCAAGTTTTACTTCAATACTTTGTTTTGTGCGTTTCTCCTATGGTTTAGTTGATGCATTTCACTAGCCATACATATCATTTTGGTTACACATTACATGGTTTACATTTGACAATTTGTTTAAACATGGACATCTTACATTGGTGGTTTGTTTGGGTAAGTGATTTGAGTAACGGTGCGTGTGTAATATGATACAAGCATGGTGGATACGCCGCTGGTACTTCCTATATATAAGTGTTTGTATGGTATTACATATTGTAGCGTTATTTGAATCATTTCAGTTTGAGACATAGAACATTTTATACAAGTAACATACTTTTCACAAGACATTTATTTACAAACAACTTATCTTATACAAACTCATTTTTACATGGTTATTCATTTAATCATGCATTATTCTCTTATTTATACATATCACCTGAACTTATTATTTTTCAAATGATTTACAAAGACAAAGCAAATTACAAGGTTCATGACTAAACATTTTCTTAAACAGAAGTCATGAATCTTATTTTCACAAAACCTATGTACTCGCCAGCATTTCTTTGCTGACCTCGTTTTTACATATGTTTCAGGTATTGTTGAAAGATATCGATTGATAGGATGCATGCTCACATAGGACTGGACAAGGCCTTAGTGACTCAATAACAATGATAGACTATGTTTAAATTGTGTATTTAGATTTCCAGACAATGTAATTATTCAATGTTTAATAAAACGAAACACTTTTTGGTATCCATGGTTATGAAACATTAATTCTGTTGCAACACGCCCCGATGTTTCCGCCGCGATTTGTTGTTTTACGTGGTCGGGGTGTGACGAGCTACTTTAACGCGTCGTGTGCGTGAAAAGCACTTAGGTTTGGTTTCATTGTAGTATGTAGGCCTTGTTAAACCATATCATATGAGTTCCAATACTCATTTGGTTTACCAAGCCTCATCCTATCCGATCTCCCGATTTAAGTCCGGTTTAATTATATAGTTTTAGATTGCCGACTGATTCCGTGCTCCCTCAAGCTTTGTTTGGTTGTTGTTCAAGACCTCTAAGCATTCTCAGGCGAGTACATTATTCCCCTCTTTTACTGTTTTCAACTGTTTTGGGGTGACTCATATGTGCTAAATGCTTTATCAATGATTTCAATAACAATTACAATATGGTTTCAAGAACGATTACAATAATTTCAATAACAATTACAATGTGGTTTCAAGAACAATAACAAGGGTTTCAAGAACGATTTCAATGGTTCAAAAACTAATTACAAATTTCAAAATGTGAACAAACTTGTTGGTTATAGTTACATAACCAAATGACATTCATTAGCAATGATCAAGCCGACCAGTATTAGGTTATGGTACCATAGGATCTGACAAATCCCGTTATTTTCTATACCCATGGTTATGTGTGGGTATTTTGGGTAACGACTGAATCTGTAATTATTAATTTACCCTTTGGTAAGGGTTTGTTAAGAACGAGAACGAGAGCGAGTTGGAACGATGAATGCGTCAAGAAGGTTTGAATGTTATTAGAGAATCGACCATTAAGTAGTTTCACAATTAAAACAAGAACGATGTGAACGATTAAAACAAGATGGTTTAACGATTGGGTAAACAACTGGACATGATTTACATTTGATCATGCATTTCCACGAAACATAGTATTGATTTAAACCAAGTTTTACTTCAATACTTTGTTTTGTGCGTTTCTCCTATGGTTTAGTTGATGCATTTCACTAGCCATACATATCATTTTGGTTACACATTACATGGTTTACATTTGACAATTTGTTTAAACATGGACATCTTACATTGGTGGTTTGTTTGGGTAAGTGATTTGAGTAACGGTGCGTGTGTAATATGATACAAGCATGGTGGATACGCCGCTGGTACTTCCTATATATAAGTGTTTGTATGGTATTACATATTGTAGCGTTATTTGAATCATTTCAGTTTGAGACATAGAACATTTTATACAAGTAACATACTTTTCACAAGACATTTATTTACAAACAACTTATCTTATACAAACTCATTTTTACATGGTTATTCATTTAATCATGCATTATTCTCTTATTTATACATATCACCTGAACTTATTATTTTTCAAATGATTTACAAAGACAAAGCAAATTACAAGGTTCATGACTAAACATTTTCTTAAACAGAAGTCATGAATCTTATTTTCACAAAACCTATGTACTCGCCAGCATTTCTTTGCTGACCTCGTTTTTACATATGTTTCAGGTATTGTTGAAAGATATCGATTGATAGGATGCATGCTCACATAGGACTGGACAAGGCCTTAGTGACTCAATAACAATGATAGACTATGTTTAAATTGTGTATTTAGATTTCCAGACAATGTAATTATTCAATGTTTAATAAAACGAAACACTTTTTGGTATCCATGGTTATGAAACATTAATTCTGTTGCAACACGCCCCGATGTTTCCGCCGCGATTTGTTGTTTTACGTGGTCGGGGTGTGACGAGCTACTTTAACGCGTCGTGTGCGTGAAAAGCACTTAGGTTTCGTTTCATTGTAGTATGTAGGCCTTGTTAAACCATATCATATGAGTTCCAATACTCATTTGGTTTACCAAGCCTCATCCTATCCGATCTCCCGATTTAAGTCCGGTTTAATTATATAGTTTTAGATTGCCGACTGATTCCGTGCTCCCTCAAGCTTTGTTTGGTTGTTGTTCAAGACCTCTAAGCATTCTCAGGCGAGTACATTATTCCCCTCTTTTACTGTTTTCAACTGTTTTGGGGTGACTCATATGTGCTAAATGCTTTATCAATGATTTCAATAACAATTACAATATGGTTTCAAGAACGATTACAATAATTTCAATAACAATTACAATGTGGTTTCAAGAACAATAACAAGGGTTTCAAGAACGATTTCAATGGTTCAAAAACTAATTACAAATTTCAAAATGTGAACAAACTTGTTGGTTATAGTTACATAACCAAATGACATTCATTAGCAATGATCAAGCCGACCAGTATTAGGTTATGGTACCATAGGATCTGACAAATCCCGTTATTTTCTAT
The DNA here is from genome assembly GCA_030545235.1 of Helianthus tuberosus. Taxonomy (NCBI): domain Eukaryota; kingdom Viridiplantae; phylum Streptophyta; class Magnoliopsida; order Asterales; family Asteraceae; genus Helianthus; species Helianthus tuberosus. Next base: position 28,021,057 of record CM060420.1, on the reverse strand, counting down.
ACCCATGGTTATGTGTGGGTATTTTGGGTAACGACTGAATCTGTAATTATTAATTTACCCTTTGGTAAGGGTTTGTTAAGAACGAGAACGAGAGCGAGTTGGAACGATGAATGCGTCAAGAAGGTTTGAATGTTATTAGAGAATCGACCATTAAGTAGTTTCACAATTAAAACAAGAACGATGTGAACGATTAAAACAAGATGGTTTAACGATTGGGTAAACAACTGGACATGATTTACATTTGATCATGCATTTCCACGAAACATAGTATTGATTTAAACCAAGTTTTACTTCAATACTTTGTTTTGTGCGTTTCTCCTATGGTTTAGTTGATGCATTTCACTAGCCATACATATCATTTTGGTTACACATTACATGGTTTACATTTGACAATTTGTTTAAACATGGACATCTTACATTGGTGGTTTGTTTGGGTAAGTGATTTGAGTAACGGTGCGTGTGTAATATGATACAAGCATGGTGGATACGCCGCTGGTACTTCCTATATATAAGTGTTTGTATGGTATTACATATTGTAGCGTTATTTGAATCATTTCAGTTTGAGACATAGAACATTTTATACAAGTAACATACTTTTCACAAGACATTTATTTACAAACAACTTATCTTATACAAACTCATTTTTACATGGTTATTCATTTAATCATGCATTATTCTCTTATTTATACATATCACCTGAACTTATTATTTTTCAAATGATTTACAAAGACAAAGCAAATTACAAGGTTCATGACTAAACATTTTCTTAAACAGAAGTCATGAATCTTATTTTCACAAAACCTATGTACTCGCCAGCATTTCTTTGCTGACCTCGTTTTTACATATGTTTCAGGTATTGTTGAAAGATATCGATTGATAGGATGCATGCTCACATAGGACTGGACAAGGCCTTAGTGACTCAATAACAATGATAGACTATGTTTAAATTGTGTATTTAGATTTCCAGACAATGTAATTATTCAATGTTTAATAAAACGAAACACTTTTTGGTATCCATGGTTATGAAACATTAATTCTGTTGCAACACGCCCCGATGTTTCCGCCGCGATTTGTTGTTTTACGTGGTCGGGGTGTGACGAGCTACTTTAACGCGTCGTGTGCGTGAAAAGCACTTAGGTTTCGTTTCATTGTAGTATGTAGGCCTTGTTAAACCATATCATATGAGTTCCAATACTCATTTGGTTTACCAAGCCTCATCCTATCCGATCTCCCGATTTAAGTCCGGTTTAATTATATAGTTTTAGATTGCCGACTGATTCCGTGCTCCCTCAAGCTTTGTTTGGTTGTTGTTCAAGACCTCTAAGCATTCTCAGGCGAGTACATTATTCCCCTCTTTTACTGTTTTCAACTGTTTTGGGGTGACTCATATGTGCTAAATGCTTTATCAATGATTTCAATAACAATTACAATATGGTTTCAAGAACGATTACAATAATTTCAATAACAATTACAATGTGGTTTCAAGAACAATAACAAGGGTTTCAAGAACGATTTCAATGGTTCAAAAACTAATTACAAATTTCAAAATGTGAACAAACTTGTTGGTTATAGTTACATAACCAAATGACATTCATTAGCAATGATCAAGCCGACCAGTATTAGGTTATGGTACCATAGGATCTGACAAATCCCGTTATTTTCTATACCCATGGTTATGTGTGGGTATTTTGGGTAACGACTGAATCTGTAATTATTAATTTACCCTTTGGTAAGGGTTTGTTAAGAACGAGAACGAGAGCGAGTTGGAACGATGAATGCGTCAAGAAGGTTTGAATGTTATTAGAGAATCGACCATTAAGTAGTTTCACAATTAAAACAAGAACGATGTGAACGATTAAAACAAGATGGTTTAACGATTGGGTAAACAACTGGACATGATTTACATTTGATCATGCATTTCCACGAAACATAGTATTGATTTAAACCAAGTTTTACTTCAATACTTTGTTTTGTGCGTTTCTCCTATGGTTTAGTTGATGCATTTCACTAGCCATACATATCATTTTGGTTACACATTACATGGTTTACATTTGACAATTTGTTTAAACATGGACATCTTACATTGGTGGTTTGTTTGGGTAAGTGATTTGAGTAACGGTGCGTGTGTAATATGATACAAGCATGGTGGATACGCCGCTGGTACTTCCTATATATAAGTGTTTGTATGGTATTACATATTGTAGCGTTATTTGAATCATTTCAGTTTGAGACATAGAACATTTTATACAAGTAACATACTTTTCACAAGACATTTATTTACAAACAACTTATCTTATACAAACTCATTTTTACATGGTTATTCATTTAATCATGCATTATTCTCTTATTTATACATATCACCTGAACTTATTATTTTTCAAATGATTTACAAAGACAAAGCAAATTACAAGGTTCATGACTAAACATTTTCTTAAACAGAAGTCATGAATCTTATTTTCACAAAACCTATGTACTCGCCAGCATTTCTTTGCTGACCTCGTTTTTACATATGTTTCAGGTATTGTTGAAAGATATCGATTGATAGGATGCATGCTCACATAGGACTGGACAAGGCCTTAGTGACTCAATAACAATGATAGACTATGTTTAAATTGTGTATTTAGATTTCCAGACAATGTAATTATTCAATGTTTAATAAAACGAAACACTTTTTGGTATCCATGGTTATGAAACATTAATTCTGTTGCAACACGCCCCGATGTTTCCGCCGCGATTTGTTGTTTTACGTGGTCGGGGTGTGACGAGCTACTTTAACGCGTCGTGTGCGTGAAAAGCACTTAGGTTTGGTTTCATTGTAGTATGTAGGCCTTGTTAAACCATATCATATGAGTTCCAATACTCATTTGGTTTACCAAGCCTCATCCTATCCGATCTCCCGATTTAAGTCCGGTTTAATTATATAGTTTTAGATTGCCGACTGATTCCGTGCTCCCTCAAGCTTTGTTTGGTTGTTGTTCAAGACCTCTAAGCATTCTCAGGCGAGTACATTATTCCCCTCTTTTACTGTTTTCAACTGTTTTGGGGTGACTCATATGTGCTAAATGCTTTATCAATGATTTCAATAACAATTACAATATGGTTTCAAGAACGATTACAATAATTTCAATAACAATTACAATGTGGTTTCAAGAACAATAACAAGGGTTTCAAGAACGATTTCAATGGTTCAAAAACTAATTACAAATTTCAAAATGTGAACAAACTTGTTGGTTATAGTTACATAACCAAATGACATTCATTAGCAATGATCAAGCCGACCAGTATTAGGTTATGGTACCATAGGATCTGACAAATCCCGTTATTTTCTATACCCATGGTTATGTGTGGGTATTTTGGGTAACGACTGAATCTGTAATTATTAATTTACCCTTTGGTAAGGGTTTGTTAAGAACGAGAACGAGAGCGAGTTGGAACAATGAATGCGTCAAGAAGGTTTGAATGTTATTAGAGAATCGACCATTAAGTAGTTTCACAATTAAAACAAGAACGATGTGAACGATTAAAACAAGATGGTTTAACGATTGGGTAAACAACTGGACATGATTTACATTTGATCATGCATTTCCACGAAACATAGTATTGATTTAAACCAAGTTTTACTTCAATACTTTGTTTTGTGCGTTTCTCCTATGGTTTAGTTGATGCATTTCACTAGCCATACATATCATTTTGGTTACACATTACATGGTTTACATTTGACAATTTGTTTAAACATGGACATCTTACATTGGTGGTTTGTTTGGGTAAGTGATTTGAGTAACGGTGCGTGTGTAATATGATACAAGCATGGTGGATACGCCGCTGGTACTTCCTATATATAAGTGTTTGTATGGTATTACATATTGTAGCGTTATTTGAATCATTTCAGTTTGAGACATAGAACATTTTATACAAGTAACATACTTTTCACAAGACATTTATTTACAAACAACTTATCTTATACAAACTCATTTTTACATGGTTATTCATTTAATCATGCATTATTCTCTTATTTATACATATCACCTGAACTTATTATTTTTCAAATGATTTACAAAGACAAAGCAAATTACAAGGTTCATGACTAAACATTTTCTTAAACAGAAGTCATGAATCTTATTTTCACAAAACCTATGTACTCGCCAGCATTTCTTTGCTGACCTCGTTTTTACATATGTTTCAGGTATTGTTGAAAGATATCGATTGATAGGATGCATGCTCACATAGGACTGGACAAGGCCTTAGTGACTCAATAACAATGATAGACTATGTTTAAATTGTGTATTTAGATTTCCAGACAATGTAATTATTCAATGTTTAATAAAACGAAACACTTTTTGGTATCCATGGTTATGAAACATTAATTCTGTTGCAACACGCCCCGATGTTTCCGCCGCGATTTGTTGTTTTACGTGGTCGGGGTGTGACGAGCTACTTTAACGCGTCGTGTGCGTGAAAAGCACTTAGGTTTGGTTTCATTGTAGTATGTAGGCCTTGTTAAACCATATCATATGAGTTCCAATACTCATTTGGTTTACCAAGCCTCATCCTATCCGATCTCCCGATTTAAGTCCGGTTTAATTATATAGTTTTAGATTGCCGACTGATTCCGTGCTCCCTCAAGCTTTGTTTGGTTGTTGTTCAAGACCTCTAAGCATTCTCAGGCGAGTACATTATTCCCCTCTTTTACTGTTTTCAACTGTTTTGGGGTGACTCATATGTGCTAAATGCTTTATCAATGATTTCAATAACAATTACAATATGGTTTCAAGAACGATTACAATAATTTCAATAACAATTACAATGTGGTTTCAAGAACAATAACAAGGGTTTCAAGAACGATTTCAATGGTTCAAAAACTAATTACAAATTTCAAAATGTGAACAAACTTGTTGGTTATAGTTACATAACCAAATGACATTCATTAGCAATGATCAAGCCGACCAGTATTAGGTTATGGTACCATAGGATCTGACAAATCCCGTTATTTTCTATACCCATGGTTATGTGTGGGTATTTTGGGTAACGACTGAATCTGTAATTATTAATTTACCCTTTGGTAAGGGTTTGTTAAGAACGAGAACGAGAGCGAGTTGGAACAATGAATGCGTCAAGAAGGTTTGAATGTTATTAGAGAATCGACCATTAAGTAGTTTCACAATTAAAACAAGAACGATGTGAACGATTAAAACAAGATGGTTTAACGATTGGGTAAACAACTGGACATGATTTACATTTGATCATGCATTTCCACGAAACATAGTATTGATTTAAACCAAGTTTTACTTCAATACTTTGTTTTGTGCGTTTCTCCTATGGTTTAGTTGATGCATTTCACTAGCCATACATATCATTTTGGTTACACATTACATGGTTTACATTTGACAATTTGTTTAAACATGGACATCTTACATTGGTGGTTTGTTTGGGTAAGTGATTTGAGTAACGGTGCGTGTGTAATATGATACAAGCATGGTGGATACGCCGCTGGTACTTCCTATATATAAGTGTTTGTATGGTATTACATATTGTAGCGTTATTTGAATCATTTCAGTTTGAGACATAGAACATTTTATACAAGTAACATACTTTTCACAAGACATTTATTTACAAACAACTTATCTTATACAAACTCATTTTTACATGGTTATTCATTTAATCATGCATTATTCTCTTATTTATACATATCACCTGAACTTATTATTTTTCAAATGATTTACAAAGACAAAGCAAATTACAAGGTTCATGACTAAACATTTTCTTAAACAGAAGTCATGAATCTTATTTTCACAAAACCTATGTACTCGCCAGCATTTCTTTGCTGACCTCGTTTTTACATATGTTTCAGGTATTGTTGAAAGATATCGATTGATAGGATGCATGCTCACATAGGACTGGACAAGGCCTTAGTGACTCAATAACAATGATAGACTATGTTTAAATTGTGTATTTAGATTTCCAGACAATGTAATTATTCAATGTTTAATAAAACGAAACACTTTTTGGTATCCATGGTTATGAAACATTAATTCTGTTGCAACACGCCCCGATGTTTCCGCCGCGATTTGTTGTTTTACGTGGTCGGGGTGTGACGAGCTACTTTAACGCGTCGTGTGCGTGAAAAGCACTTAGGTTTGGTTTCATTGTAGTATGTAGGCCTTGTTAAACCATATCATATGAGTTCCAATACTCATTTGGTTTACCAAGCCTCATCCTATCCGATCTCCCGATTTAAGTCCGGTTTAATTATATAGTTTTAGATTGCCGACTGATTCCGTGCTCCCTCAAGCTTTGTTTGGTTGTTGTTCAAGACCTCTAAGCATTCTCAGGCGAGTACATTATTCCCCTCTTTTACTGTTTTCAACTGTTTTGGGGTGACTCATATGTGCTAAATGCTTTATCAATGATTTCAATAACAATTACAATATGGTTTCAAGAACGATTACAATAATTTCAATAACAATTACAATGTGGTTTCAAGAACAATAACAAGGGTTTCAAGAACGATTTCAATGGTTCAAAAACTAATTACAAATTTCAAAATGTGAACAAACTTGTTGGTTATAGTTACATAACCAAATGACATTCATTAGCAATGATCAAGCCGACCAGTATTAGGTTATGGTACCATAGGATCTGACAAATCCCGTTATTTTCTATACCCATGGTTATGTGTGGGTATTTTGGATAACGACTGAATCTGTAATTATTAATTTACCCTTTGGTAAGGGTTTGTTAAGAACGAGAACGAGAGCGAGTTGGAACGATGAATGCGTCAAGAAGGTTTGAATGTTATTAGAGAATCGACCATTAAGTAGTTTCACAATTAAAACAAGAACGATGTGAACGATTAAAACAAGATGGTTTAACGATTGGGTAAACAACTGGACATGATTTACATTTGATCATGCATTTCCACGAAACATAGTATTGATTTAAACCAAGTTTTACTTCAATACTTTGTTTTGTGCGTTTCTCCTATGGTTTAGTTGATGCATTTCACTAGCCATACATATCATTTTGGTTACACATTACATGGTTTACATTTGACAATTTGTTTAAACATGGACATCTTACATTGGTGGTTTGTTTGGGTAAGTGATTTGAGTAACGGTGCGTGTGTAATATGATACAAGCATGGTGGATACGCCGCTGGTACTTCCTATATATAAGTGTTTGTATGGTATTACATATTGTAGCGTTATTTGAATCATTTCAGTTTGAGACATAGAACATTTTATACAAGTAACATACTTTTCACAAGACATTTATTTACAAACAACTTATCTTATACAAACTCATTTTTACATGGTTATTCATTTAATCATGCATTATTCTCTTATTTATACATATCACCTGAACTTATTATTTTTCAAATGATTTACAAAGACAAAGCAAATTACAAGGTTCATGACTAAACATTTTCTTAAACAGAAGTCATGAATCTTATTTTCACAAAACCTATGTACTCGCCAGCATTTCTTTGCTGACCTCGTTTTTACATATGTTTCAGGTATTGTTGAAAGATATCGATTGATAGGATGCATGCTCACATAGGACTGGACAAGGCCTTAGTGACTCAATAACAATGATAGACTATGTTTAAATTGTGTATTTAGATTTCCAGACAATGTAATTATTCAATGTTTAATAAAACGAAACACTTTTTGGTATCCATGGTTATGAAACATTAATTCTGTTGCAACACGCCCCGATGTTTCCGCCGCGATTTGTTGTTTTACGTGGTCGGGGTGTGACGAGCTACTTTAACGCGTCGTGTGCGTGAAAAGCACTTAGGTTTGGTTTCATTGTAGTATGTAGGCCTTGTTAAACCATATCATATGAGTTCCAATACTCATTTGGTTTACCAAGCCTCATCCTATCCGATCTCCCGATTTAAGTCCGGTTTAATTATATAGTTTTAGATTGCCGACTGATTCCGTGCTCCCTCAAGCTTTGTTTGGTTGTTGTTCAAGACCTCTAAGCATTCTCAGGCGAGTACATTATTCCCCTCTTTTACTGTTTTCAACTGTTTTGGGGTGACTCATATGTGCTAAATGCTTTATCAATGATTTCAATAACAATTACAATATGGTTTCAAGAACGATTACAATAATTTCAATAACAATTACAATGTGGTTTCAAGAACAATAACAAGGGTTTCAAGAACGATTTCAATGGTTCAAAAACTAATTACAAATTTCAAAATGTGAACAAACTTGTTGGTTATAGTTACATAACCAAATGACATTCATTAGCAATGATCAAGCCGACCAGTATTAGGTTATGGTACCATAGGATCTGACAAATCCCGTTATTTTCTATACCCATGGTTATGTGTGGGTATTTTGGGTAACGACTGAATCTGTAATTATTAATTTACCCTTTGGTAAGGGTTTGTTAAGAACGAGAACGAGAGCGAGTTGGAACGATGAATGCGTCAAGAAGGTTTGAATGTTATTAGAGAATCGACCATTAAGTAGTTTCACAATTAAAACAAGAACGATGTGAACGATTAAAACAAGATGGTTTAACGATTGGGTAAACAACTGGACATGATTTACATTTGATCATGCATTTCCACGAAACATAGTATTGATTTAAACCAAGTTTTACTTCAATACTTTGTTTTGTGCGTTTCTCCTATGGTTTAGTTGATGCATTTCACTAGCCATACATATCATTTTGGTTACACATTACATGGTTTACATTTGACAATTTGTTTAAACATGGACATCTTACATTGGTGGTTTGTTTGGGTAAGTGATTTGAGTAACGGTGCGTGTGTAATATGATACAAGCATGGTGGATACGCCGCTGGTACTTCCTATATATAAGTGTTTGTATGGTATTACATATTGTAGCGTTATTTGAATCATTTCAGTTTGAGACATAGAACATTTTATACAAGTAACATACTTTTCACAAGACATTTATTTACAAACAACTTATCTTATACAAACTCATTTTTACATGGTTATTCATTTAATCATGCATTATTCTCTTATTTATACATATCACCTGAACTTATTATTTTTCAAATGATTTACAAAGACAAAGCAAATTACAAGGTTCATGACTAAACATTTTCTTAAACAGAAGTCATGAATCTTATTTTCACAAAACCTATGTACTCGCCAGCATTTCTTTGCTGACCTCGTTTTTACATATGTTTCAGGTATTGTTGAAAGATATCGATTGATAGGATGCATGCTCACATAGGACTGGACAAGGCCTTAGTGACTCAATAACAATGATAGACTATGTTTAAATTGTGTATTTAGATTTCCAGACAATGTAATTATTCAATGTTTAATAAAACGAAACACTTTTTGGTATCCATGGTTATGAAACATTAATTCTGTTGCAACACGCCCCGATGTTTCCGCCGCGATTTGTTGTTTTACGTGGTCGGGGTGTGACGAGCTACTTTAACGCGTCGTGTGCGTGAAAAGCACTTAGGTTTGGTTTCATTGTAGTATGTAGGCCTTGTTAAACCATATCATATGAGTTCCAATACTCATTTGGTTTACCAAGCCTCATCCTATCCGATCTCCCGATTTAAGTCCGGTTTAATTATATAGTTTTAGATTGCCGACTGATTCCGTGCTCCCTCAAGCTTTGTTTGGTTGTTGTTCAAGACCTCTAAGCATTCTCAGGCGAGTACATTATTCCCCTCTTTTACTGTTTTCAACTGTTTTGGGGTGACTCATATGTGCTAAATGCTTTATCAATGATTTCAATAACAATTACAATATGGTTTCAAGAACGATTACAATAATTTCAATAACAATTACAATGTGGTTTCAAGAACAATAACAAGGGTTTCAAGAACGATTTCAATGGTTCAAAAACTAATTACAAATTTCAAAATGTGAACAAACTTGTTGGTTATAGTTACATAACCAAATGACATTCATTAGCAATGATCAAGCCGACCAGTATTAGGTTATGGTACCATAGGATCTGACAAATCCCGTTATTTTCTATACCCATGGTTATGTGTGGGTATTTTGGGTAACGACTGAATCTGTAATTATTAATTTACCCTTTGGTAAGGGTTTGTTAAGAACGAGAACGAGAGCGAGTTGGAACGATGAATGCGTCAAGAAGGTTTGAATGTTATTAGAGAATCGACCATTAAGTAGTTTCACAATTAAAACAAGAACGATGTGAACGATTAAAACAAGATGGTTTAACGATTGGGTAAACAACTGGACATGATTTACATTTGATCATGCATTTCCACGAAACATAGTATTGATTTAAACCAAGTTTTACTTCAATACTTTGTTTTGTGCGTTTCTCCTATGGTTTAGTTGATGCATTTCACTAGCCATACATATCATTTTGGTTACACATTACATGGTTTACATTTGACAATTTGTTTAAACATGGACATCTTACATTGGTGGTTTGTTTGGGTAAGTGATTTGAGTAACGGTGCGTGTGTAATATGATACAAGCATGGTGGATACGCCGCTGGTACTTCCTATATATAAGTGTTTGTATGGTATTACATATTGTAGCGTTATTTGAATCATTTCAGTTTGAGACATAGAACATTTTATACAAGTAACATACTTTTCACAAGACATTTATTTACAAACAACTTATCTTATACAAACTCATTTTTACATGGTTATTCATTTAATCATGCATTATTCTCTTATTTATACATATCACCTGAACTTATTATTTTTCAAATGATTTACAAAGACAAAGCAAATTACAAGGTTCATGACTAAACATTTTCTTAAACAGAAGTCATGAATCTTATTTTCACAAAACCTATGTACTCGCCAGCATTTCTTTGCTGACCTCGTTTTTACATATGTTTCAGGTATTGTTGAAAGATATCGATTGATAGGATGCATGCTCACATAGGACTGGACAAGGCCTTAGTGACTCAATAACAATGATAGACTATGTTTAAATTGTGTATTTAGATTTCCAGACAATGTAATTATTCAATGTTTAATAAAACGAAACACTTTTTGGTATCCATGGTTATGAAACATTAATTCTGTTGCAACACGCCCCGATGTTTCCGCCGCGATTTGTTGTTTTACGTGGTCGGGGTGTGACGAGCTACTTTAACGCGTCGTGTGCGTGAAAAGCACTTAGGTTTGGTTTCATTGTAGTATGTAGGCCTTGTTAAACCATATCATATGAGTTCCAATACTCATTTGGTTTACCAAGCCTCATCCTATCCGATCTCCCGATTTAAGTCCGGTTTAATTATATAGTTTTAGATTGCCGACTGATTCCGTGCTCCCTCAAGCTTTGTTTGGTTGTTGTTCAAGACCTCTAAGCATTCTCAGGCGAGTACATTATTCCCCTCTTTTACTGTTTTCAACTGTTTTGGGGTGACTCATATGTGCTAAATGCTTTATCAATGATTTCAATAACAATTACAATATGGTTTCAAGAACGATTACAATAATTTCAATAACAATTACAATGTGGTTTCAAGAACAATAACAAGGGTTTCAAGAACGATTTCAATGGTTCAAAAACTAATTACAAATTTCAAAATGTGAACAAACTTGTTGGTTATAGTTACATAACCAAATGACATTCATTAGCAATGATCAAGCCGACCAGTATTAGGTTATGGTACCATAGGATCTGACAAATCCCGTTATTTTCTATACCCATGGTTATGTGTGGGTATTTTGGGTAACGACTGAATCTGTAATTATTAATTTACCCTTTGGTAAGGGTTTGTTAAGAACGAGAACGAGAGCGAGTTGGAACGATGAATGCGTCAAGAAGGTTTGAATGTTATTAGAGAATCGACCATTAAGTAGTTTCACAATTAAAACAAGAACGATGTGAACGATTAAAACAAGATGGTTTAACGATTGGGTAAACAACTGGACATGATTTACATTTGATCATGCATTTCCACGAAACATAGTATTGATTTAAACCAAGTTTTACTTCAATACTTTGTTTTGTGCGTTTCTCCTATGGTTTAGTTGATGCATTTCACTAGCCATACATATCATTTTGGTTACACATTACATGGTTTACATTTGACAATTTGTTTAAACATGGACATCTTACATTGGTGGTTTGTTTGGGTAAGTGATTTGAGTAACGGTGCGTGTGTAATATGATACAAGCATGGTGGATACGCCGCTGGTACTTCCTATATATAAGTGTTTGTATGGTATTACATATTGTAGCGTTATTTGAATCATTTCAGTTTGAGACATAGAACATTTTATACAAGTAACATACTTTTCACAAGACATTTATTTACAAACAACTTATCTTATACAAACTCATTTTTACATGGTTATTCATTTAATCATGCATTATTCTCTTATTTATACATATCACCTGAACTTATTATTTTTCAAATGATTTACAAAGACAAAGCAAATTACAAGGTTCATGACTAAACATTTTCTTAAACAGAAGTCATGAATCTTATTTTCACAAAACCTATGTACTCGCCAGCATTTCTTTGCTGACCTCGTTTTTACATATGTTTCAGGTATTGTTGAAAGATATCGATTGATAGGATGCATGCTCACATAGGACTGGACAAGGCCTTAGTGACTCAATAACAATGATAGACTATGTTTAAATTGTGTATTTAGATTTCCAGACAATGTAATTATTCAATGTTTAATAAAACGAAACACTTTTTGGTATCCATGGTTATGAAACATTAATTCTGTTGCAACACGCCCCGATGTTTCCGCCGCGATTTGTTGTTTTACGTGGTCGGGGTGTGACGAGCTACTTTAACGCGTCGTGTGCGTGAAAAGCACTTAGGTTTGGTTTCATTGTAGTATGTAGGCCTTGTTAAACCATATCATATGAGTTCCAATACTCATTTGGTTTACCAAGCCTCATCCTATCCGATCTCCCGATTTAAGTCCGGTTTAATTATATAGTTTTAGATTGCCGACTGATTCCGTGCTCCCTCAAGCTTTGTTTGGTTGTTGTTCAAGACCTCTAAGCATTCTCAGGCGAGTACATTATTCCCCTCTTTTACTGTTTTCAACTGTTTTGGGGTGACTCATATGTGCTAAATGCTTTATCAATGATTTCAATAACAATTACAATATGGTTTCAAGAACGATTACAATAATTTCAATAACAATTACAATGTGGTTTCAAGAACAATAACAAGGGTTTCAAGAACGATTTCAATGGTTCAAAAACTAATTACAAATTTCAAAATGTGAACAAACTTGTTGGTTATAGTTACATAACCAAATGACATTCATTAGCAATGATCAAGCCGACCAGTATTAGGTTATGGTACCATAGGATCTGACAAATCCCGTTATTTTCTATACCCATGGTTATGTGTGGGTATTTTGGGTAACGACTGAATCTGTAATTATTAATTTACCCTTTGGTAAGGGTTTGTTAAGAACGAGAACGAGAGCGAGTTGGAACGATGAATGCGTCAAGAAGGTTTGAATGTTATTAGAGAATCGACCATTAAGTAGTTTCACAATTAAAACAAGAACGATGTGAACGATTAAAACAAGATGGTTTAACGATTGGGTAAACAACTGGACATGATTTACATTTGATCATGCATTTCCACGAAACATAGTATTGATTTAAACCAAGTTTTACTTCAATACTTTGTTTTGTGCGTTTCTCCTATGGTTTAGTTGATGCATTTCACTAGCCATACATATCATTTTGGTTACACATTACATGGTTTACATTTGACAATTTGTTTAAACATGGACATCTTACATTGGTGGTTTGTTTGGGTAAGTGATTTGAGTAACGGTGCGTGTGTAATATGATACAAGCATGGTGGATACGCCGCTGGTACTTCCTATATATAAGTGTTTGTATGGTATTACATATTGTAGCGTTATTTGAATCATTTCAGTTTGAGACATAGAACATTTTATACAAGTAACATACTTTTCACAAGACATTTATTTACAAACAACTTATCTTATACAAACTCATTTTTACATGGTTATTCATTTAATCATGCATTATTCTCTTATTTATACATATCACCTGAACTTATTATTTTTCAAATGATTTACAAAGACAAAGCAAATTACAAGGTTCATGACTAAACATTTTCTTAAACAGAAGTCATGAATCTTATTTTCACAAAACCTATGTACTCGCCAGCATTTCTTTGCTGACCTCGTTTTTACATATGTTTCAGGTATTGTTGAAAGATATCGATTGATAGGATGCATGCTCACATAGGACTGGACAAGGCCTTAGTGACTCAATAACAATGATAGACTATGTTTAAATTGTGTATTTAGATTTCCAGACAATGTAATTATTCAATGTTTAATAAAACGAAACACTTTTTGGTATCCATGGTTATGAAACATTAATTCTGTTGCAACACGCCCCGATGTTTCCGCCGCGATTTGTTGTTTTACGTGGTCGGGGTGTGACGAGCTACTTTAACGCGTCGTGTGCGTGAAAAGCACTTAGGTTTGGTTTCATTGTAGTATGTAGGCCTTGTTAAACCATATCATATGAGTTCCAATACTCATTTGGTTTACCAAGCCTCATCCTATCCGATCTCCCGATTTAAGTCCGGTTTAATTATATAGTTTTAGATTGCCGACTGATTCCGTGCTCCCTCAAGCTTTGTTTGGTTGTTGTTCAAGACCTCTAAGCATTCTCAGGCGAGTACATTATTCCCCTCTTTTACTGTTTTCAACTGTTTTGGGGTGACTCATATGTGCTAAATGCTTTATCAATGATTTCAATAACAATTACAATATGGTTTCAAGAACGATTACAATAATTTCAATAACAATTACAATGTGGTTTCAAGAACAATAACAAGGGTTTCAAGAACGATTTCAATGGTTCAAAAACTAATTACAAATTTCAAAATGTGAACAAACTTGTTGGTTATAGTTACATAACCAAATGACATTCATTAGCAATGATCAAGCCGACCAGTATTAGGTTATGGTACCATAGGATCTGACAAATCCCGTTATTTTCTATACCCATGGTTATGTGTGGGTATTTTGGGTAACGACTGAATCTGTAATTATTAATTTACCCTTTGGTAAGGGTTTGTTAAGAACGAGAACGAGAGCGAGTTGGAACGATGAATGCGTCAAGAAGGTTTGAATGTTATTAGAGAATCGACCATTAAGTAGTTTCACAATTAAAACAAGAACGATGTGAACGATTAAAACAAGATGGTTTAACGATTGGGTAAACAACTGGACATGATTTACATTTGATCATGCATTTCCATTTTGCTCTTGAAATTTATATATATTTGGATATATATTTTGGTGTTCATAACCTAGCCATGACCTTGTGTGAATATGTTTGTGTTTGTGATTTTAGTTAATTATTCAATGGGTTGTAATAATTATTATTTTGTCTTCCATTTGTAAAAATATGTAATTTATTTATTTTCATTTGGTATGTAAGTAAATAGATTAGATGCATTTATTTTACTATAAAAATGTATTAGGATACTTTTATGTAAAAGAAGATGCACATAAAAATGTGGTTTTGGTTTTTGCCAATTTCGGGCAAAAAGGACTTCATAGTTCTTAACGGGATTTTAGCCCGATAACCAAAACACATTTTGAAGTCCAAAGGAGTTTGGAGCTGAATTTAAAAGACATTTGGAAGCTCAAAAGATGTGAAGAAATCACAACACAAGATGAAGACTTGAAGCATTTGGATGCGGGATCAAGTGGGAGTTCACCGACACTTTTTTTGTGTCCATATTCACCCTTTAGGAAGGACCTTTTGACACACTTGTTTCGGCTAACAAGTGTGGTCAAAATAGTTGGCTATGGTTATGCACCTTTTATCATATGTGTTGTGCTTGTATGGTTATATTTTATTTATGGTTGTTTGGATGATATTTGGATATGCATACTTAACAACTAATAACCCGTAACAAGCTTAAAATTGGTTCTTACAAAATCATTAAAACGATTAATAAAAGGTTTATTAAAAATTAATGATTTTATAATAAAATGGGTTTTATTAAAAGAACCTTGAAAATTGGTTTTCACTAAAGTACCATTGATTTGAATGCATGCAAATATATGGTACATAAAATTTTTCTAAACTAGAATTTTGAAAAATAAAAATCCCTTTTATAAAACAAGTCAAACACCATCCTTTTATACAACACTCAAATTACTTGGGAACTCTTTGTGGGATAAAGGTCACCTAACCACATTTAAGGAAACTTGTATATTTGAGGTGGGTTTACCATGTTTGTGGGATAAAGGTCACCTAACCACTTATGTGTATAAACTCACACGTGTGTGTAAGTTGGACGACTTGATTTGGAAACCATGAACTTAGGGTCACCGAAGCATGGAGAACAAAGGTGTTGATGGGATTAAACATGCCAACTAAACATAAAGATGTTTAACCGATCCCATATAGCTAGAAGTTGCAAAGGGTTGCAATCGTCAAACGTTGACTACCTTGTTAATTTAAATAATGGGATAAAGGTCACCTAACCAATATTTAAATGTAACGTTGGATTCTAGATTTTAATTATTAATTGTCTATGAGACGTTAAAAGGGTATTAATGATTAAAATTTTAATAATATCGAAAATACTAAAATTGAACTTTGTTAAATTTTGTAGATGGCCGCTAACAATGCAAACCCGATTAACCAAACCGTCTGTAACCTATCACTAAGAACCATCATTGAAAAGGATCGTCTCAACCATAGCAACTTCATGGATTGGTTTCGAAACTTGAGAATTGTTCTCAAGCAAGAGAAGATATCCTATGTGTTGGACGATCCTATTCCCGATCAACCTGACGAGGAAGATGTAGAAGCCTACAATGATTGGGTTAAATATACCGAGGACTCCATGCAAGCCTCTTGCCTCATGTTGGGAACTATGATTCCCGAGATTCAAAAGGACTTTGAACATCATGGGGCATACGACATGATTACCCAATTGAAGGAAATGTTCCTACAACAAGCAAGGGTAGAACGCTTCGAAACGGTTCGAGCGCTTCATGCATGTCGAATGGAGGAAACCCAATCGGTCTCATCTTACGTCCTTAAGATGAAAAGCCACATTGATCGCCTCGAGAGGCTCAATTGTCCCGTCTCTAAAGAGTTGGCTACGGATTTGATCCTCAACTCTTTAACAAAGAAATTTGAGAGCTTTGTTATGAACTATAACATGAATGGATGGGACAAGAGCATTGGTGAGCTTCATGCAATGCTCAAAACAGCCGAAGCGGGAATGGGTAAAAAGGCTTTACCCGTTCTAACGATCAATGAGGGAGGCAAGAAGGGACATCACTCCGACTCCAAGGCAAATGTTGCCAAAGGGAAGGGGCACGTCAAAGGGAAGGGAAAAAGAAAGGCTAAAGCAGAACCACCAAAACCAAAAGAGAAGAAGGCAAAGGTTGCCACGAGCGATCCATGCTTTGAGTGTGGAGAGATAGGGCATTGGAAGAGGAATTGTCCAACCTATCTCAAAGAGTTGAAAAACAAGAGGGATGCAGGGCAAACCTCAGGTACAATCTTTATGATACATATTGATCTAAATGTTATTTCTTCTAACACATGGGTATTAGATACCGGATGTGGAACTCATATTTGCAATTCGTTGCAGGGGTTCAAAAGAAATAAGCATTACAAGAAGGGAGACACTAGTCTCTTCATGGGCAATGGAGCGAAGGTTCAAGTTGAAGCCCAAGGAGACTATGTTTTAAAACTTCCAAGTGGTTTGGAAATTTGTTTGAAAAATGTTTTGTATGCTCCTAGTTTGACTAGGAACATTATTTCAGTTTCCCTTTTAAGACAATATGGATTTGATTTGAAGTTTGTGAACAATGAAATTTATGCTTTGATGAATGACATGTTCTACTTTAAAGCTACGCCTTCAAATGGTATTTATGAATTGGTTCATGATAATACATCATTTGATAATTCGATGTACCAAGCAAACACCAAGAAACTCAAAATGGATTTGAATGAGACCTATCTTTGGCATTGTCGTCTTGGTCATATAAACAGAAATCGCATGCAAACACTTCAAAAGAATGGTCTTTTGGAAACAAATGAAATTGGTTCATTTGATACATGCGAATCTTGTTTACAAGGTAAAATGACCAAGAAACCCTTTAGTGGCACAAACCAAAGGGCAAAAGATTTATTAGGCATCATACATTCGGATGTATGTGGTCCTTTTAAGCCAATGACTAGGAATGGTGAAAGATACTTCGTAACTTTTACCGACGACTTCAGTCGTTATGGTTATGTGTACTTGCTAAGACACAAAGATGAAGTTTTTGAAACGTTCAAAATCTTCCAAAACGAAGTAGAGAATCAACTCACCAAGACAATCAAAGTTCTTCGTTCCGATAGAGGAGGTGAATACCTTAGTGATGTTTTTCAAGATCATCTTAGGAGTTGTGGGATTATCTCACAACTTACTCCACCTGGAACACCACAACATAATGGTGTGTCTGAGAGGAGGAATCGAACTCTATTGGATATGGTTCGATCAATGATGGCTAGAAGCACATTGCCTCTATCATTTTGGGGTTACGCTTTGCTCTCCGCGGCTCGTATATTAAATATGGCCCCAACCAAGAAAGTGGATAAGACACCTTTTGAAATATGGCATGGAACGGTTCCATCATTATCATATTTGAAGGTATGGGGTTGTGATGCTTATGTAAAGCAATACACCCCAAACAAGTTAGAAGTACGATCCATTAAGTGTATCTTCGTAGGATATCCTAAAGATGATATAGGATATTATTTCTACGATCCAACAGAGCAAAAGGTATTTGTTGCTCGAAAGGGCAAGTTCTTGGAGGATAAGTTCCTTATGGAAGGAACTAGTAGAACAGTGGAACTTGATGAGGATCAAGAACCACAAGCCGATACACGTTTGGTTGATACTAGCATTCAACAAGAGGTTGTTGAAAATGATCAAATGGTTGATCAACATACACAAAACGTTCGCAGATCTGGTAGAATTAGTAATCCACCTGAAAGATATGGATTTTTCATGGATGGATGCTATGTGGTAGATTCAGATGAACCAACCACATACCATGATGCAATGTCGAAATCCGATTGCGACAAATGGCTTGAGGCTATGAACGTAGAGATGCAATCCATGTATGACAACCAAGTTTGGGAATTGGTTGTGCCACCTCTTAACTCCAAAGTAGTTGGAAGTAAGTGGGTTTTCAAGAAGAAAACAGATATGCATGGTAACTTGGATACTTATAAAGCGAGACTTGTAGCAAAAGGTTTCACTCAAACTCAAGGGGTTGATTATGATGAGACCTTCTCGCCAGTGGCAATGCTAAAGTTGATTAGGATATTATTTGCCATAGCTGCATATCATGACTCTGAGATTTGGCAAATGGATGTCAAAACGGCTTTCCTCAATGGATATCTTGATGAAGATGTCTATATGATTCAGCCTGAAGGTTTTGTCGATCCAAAACATCCTAACAAAGTGTGCAAGTTAAAGAAATCAATCTATGGATTTAAACAAGCATCGAGAAGTTGGAATCACCGTTTTGATGAAGAAATTAGGAATTTTGGATTCATCAAGAACGGGGATGAAGCTTGTGTGTATAAGAAAGCTAGTGGGAGCACCGTCACTTTCTTAGTATTGTATGTCGATGACATTCTACTATTTGGAAATGACATTCCAACCATGGAAGGTGTAAAAGCCTGGCTTGGAAGATGTTTTTCCATTAAAGATCTTGGAGAAGCTGCCTATATTTTGGGAATAAAGATCTATAGGGATAGATCAAGGCGCTTGATAGGTTTAAACCAAAGTGCATACATTGACAAGGTCTTGAAAAGGTTCAAGATGGATAACTCTAAGAAAGGTTTGGTACCTATTCAAAAGGGGACAATTTTGAATGTGACTCAATGTCCAAGCTCAAAGGATGAGCAAGAAAGAATGAAAGGAATCCCATATGCGTCTGCTATAGGATCCATAATGTATGCAATGATATGCACTAGACCGGACGTGTCATGCGCTTTAAGCATGACAAGTAGATACCAGCAAAATCCAGGTAACAGTCATTGGATGGCTGTTAAGAGCATATTGAAATACCCTAGGAGGACTAAGGATATGTTTCTAATATATGGATCTGGTGAAGAGGAACTCGTTGTAAAAGGTTACACGGATGCGAGTTTCCAAACTGATCGAGATGGTTCTCGATCACAATCTGGGTATGTCTTCATTTTGAATGGAGCTGCAGTCTCTTGGAAGAGCTCGAAGCAGGATGTTGTAGCATTGTCCACTACAGAATCAGAATACATCGCCGCCTCATTGGCAGCACAAGAAGCTGCGTGGTTAAAGAAGTTCATTGCTGACCTAGGGGTAGTCCCTACCATTCAAGACCCCCTAGAGATCTTTTGTGACAACGAGGGTGCGATTGCTCAAATCAAGGAACCTCGTGCACATCAAAAGACTAGGCACATTGAGCGGAGATTCAACTACATAAGGGATGAAGTTGAAAAAGGAAAGATATGTATTCGCAAAGTTCACACCGATCAAAACATTGCGGATCCACTCACGAAGCTCCTTGAACGGCCAAAACATGAGGGTCATACTTGTGCCTTAGGACTTCGGTATTCTAGTGATTGGATTTGATCTATTTTGTATTTGGATATTGGAACAATTGTTATTTAACTCTTTATGGTATTTTGAGTTATGTTCCATTTTAGCATGTTTAAATCCGTGAATAAATTAATTATTCTAAATGTCCGTAGTCGATCATAATTGTGGGAACAAATATGAATGTAAGACTATTATGAACTTGGATTGGTGGATATTCATTAGGTATGAATATAGAGCAAAGTGTTGCTGCCAAAGTTCATAGATATTTGTGGGATACAAATATTGGACTGACCCGCTCTCAAATGTTACTGCATGGAATCATTTATGATTGATCATAAGTAAATTTGAGCAAAGGCGAATATCATAGTATCCTCTGACCTGAGATACATATTGGGTCTTGATATTCACCAAATATTATGCCTTGACTTGGTTCTTCGCTGTCTGTAATAAGATAGTACATAAGACTAAGCTCAGGTATGGTACGAGGTGATTGTGAGAGACGTATGTAGTCAAGAAGGGATTTGTTCCTCTTATTCGTTGAGATTAAGATGTCTAAGGCCTGCTTAAGTTAAATCAACAGAGAATGATCACACTGTGTCTCTGGATTTGACATGACATCTGTAACGAAAGGATAAATGATAGATTCACCTAAATCATTTTCAAGTAAGGGACTTGAAGGGGATGATGTTATTGAATGGCACTTCGTCATACGTATTAGGGGTAGTAAACCGTTGTTAGGCGTCATTTACTGCTTGCATCAATCTTCTATGTATCTTGTGCAAGTGGGAGATTGTTGGACTCTGTATGCCCAAGACACATTAAATTGATGTGGCTAGTACGTTATGATCCAAGTCGGGTCATACCCAATAACAAGCTAGACAAACACCTACAATATTTATTTATGATATGATCAAACAAATAAATATCAACACTTAGAATATTTAGAAATTGGTTTTCTAAATAATTACACTTGACAAACTAATAAATTATATGGATAATTTATTTTTGAGAGAATATTTTATTTTGTTATTTAATAGGTTAAATAACAATTAAAAGGTTGCATATTGTTTATAAAATGTTATATTAAGTTTTATAAAAGTTATAAAACTTAAATTAAAGACAAAGAGACAAGCTTTAAAATTCTGATTGGGTGAAGTGGGAGGTGGCTTGGGCCGCCCCTAATACCTCTTCCCAAGGTGTTTTCCCCACTTAGATTACATGCAAAACTTCTCATTTACAAGGCACTTGACTTTAAAAGCAATGCAACATTCTCTCTCATCAAAAACATAAGATATTCAAGTGTAAAACTCCATTTTTCTCTCTAATAATTTCGGCCAAGAGCTGAATTTTAGAGGAATTTTGTGAGCTTCAAGTGTAGAAATCCTAGCAATCTCAAGGTGTTTGTTGGAGCTTTCGGGTATACTAGCTTGAGGCTTTCTCGTTTGGTAATTCAAGATTCATCATCATCTTCCATCTCCTTGCTCCAAAGAAAGGTTGAACTCTCAAACACCCTATGGTTGTATTTTGATAGCATGTATGTCATATATGGATCCGGTTTTGGGTTTTTGCATTTAAAAGAGTTTTAAATCTTGTAAAGTAACATGTTTTAAATCCTTATTCCGCTGCGTTTTAATTTTATTCGGAAAAAATTAGCTTTGATAAACATGTACAAAACCCAACATCTTTTACTGTTTTCGATTGTTTTGGGGTGATTCATATGTATCAAAACGATTTCGATGTTTAACGATGGTTTCAAAACGAGTAAGATGGTTTATACTAAACTAATAACGATCTCGATAATGTGAACGAGCTTGTTGGTTGTAGTTACATAACGAATGACATTCATTAGCAATGATCAAGCCGACCAGTATTAGGTTATGGTACCATAGGATCTGACAAATCCCGTTATTAGACCACACTCATGGTTATGTGTGGGTTAGGTGGATAACGACTGAATCTGATGATTGTTAACTTACCCTTTGGTGGTTTGTTAATACGAGTTGAACGAGTTGAACGATGAACGAGTCACAAAGGTTTGAATGTTATTAGCGAGACGACCAAAACTAGTTTTCACAATTAAAACGAGAACGATTTGTACGAGAACGATTTGTACGAGAACGATTTTGAATGATTGAGCGATTATGAACGATTTAAACAAATGAACGATGATCTATAACGAGAACGAGTTAAACGATGTCACGCAATGATGTTTACGAAACTATATAAACCATACGAGATTTTATTACGAGAACGATTTATGATTTGGTTTACATAAACAAATGTTTTGGGTTAAGATTCATGGCATCGAGGTTTATAAATTATAACCAATCTGCTTGATTTGGTTATTCATTTTACAATACAAACATTTTACAAAGCAAGGTTTCAAATATCGATTAACGAAGTTGTACGAGATATTTCAACGAGCCATGAATCTGACACTCACACAAAAACTATGTACTCGCCAGCATTTCTTTGCTGACTTTGTTTTTACATATGTTTCAGGTGATGTTGCTTAATGTTGATTGCGAATAGGATGCATGCTCACTTAGGACTGGACGAGGCCTTAGTGATTTAATAACGATGATAGACTATGTTTGACTTGCTTGTTTAACTTTAAGACAATGTTTAATATTTAATAAAACGAAACTTGCAAAGAAGCCTGAAGAGGCCAAGAAGACAAATACTCGAGTCTTCCAGATGAATGCCCAGAAGGCAGTACGGAATGATAATGTTATAACAGGTACTTTCCTCATCAATGATATTTATGCTAGAGTCCTATTTGATTCTGGCGCAGATAAGTCCTTTGTAGACAATAAATTTTGTAAACTGTTAAATCTGCCTGTTAAAACTCTAGACATAAATATGAAGTAGAATTGGCCGGTACCTTAGAGACCACCTCAACAATCTTAGATGGATGTTTCATATCCATTAGGAATCACTCTTTTCCGCTATCTTTGCTTCCGTTGAAATTGGCAGGATTCGATATAGTTATAGGCATGGATTGGTTGTCTCGTAACCAAGCCCAAATTGTCTGTGACAAGAAGCAAGTTGTCATTAAAACTCCTTATGGTTAATCACTTACAATTCAAGGAGATACGCAATATGGGTTGCCTGAACAAGTATCTATGCTTAAGGCATCTAAGTGTTTGAAGAAAGGTTGTGTTATTTATATGGCACAGGTGACCATAGACGAACCAAAGCCCAAGATCGAAGATATCCCTGTTATTTCCGAGTACTCAGACATTTTTCCTGAAGAATTACCTGGGTTACCTCCCGACAGGCAAGTGGAATTCAGAATTGATATCATTCTAGGAGCAGCACCAGTCGCACGAGCTCCTAATCGTTTGGCACCGGCTGAAATGAAGGAATTAAGAACACAGTTGGATGACTTATTAAAGAAAGGTTTTATTTAACCAAGCTCGTCTCCTTGGGGAGCACCTATTCTATTTGTGAAGCAGAAAGATGGTTCGATGCGTCTATGCATTGATTATCGCGACCTGAACAAAGTTACCATCAAGAACTGATACCCATTACCCAGGATCGATGATCTGTTCGATCAACTGCAAGGTGCAAGTTACTTTTCAAAGATCGATCTGAGGTCGGGGTATCATCAGTTGAAGGTTAGAACCAAAGATGTGCACAAGAACGAATTCAGAACACAATATGGCTACTACGAGTTCTTAGTGATGCCTTTCGAGCTCACTAATGCACCTGCAGCATTCATGGATCTCATGAATCGCGTTTGCAAGCCGTATTTAGACAAGTTTTTCATTGTCTTCATTGATGACATACTTATTTATTCAAAGAGCCAAGCCAATCATGAAAAACATCTCCGGTGTATCCTCAAAACTTCTGCAGCAAGAGAAGCTCTACGTAAAGTTCTCTAAATGTGAATTCTAGCTCCGAGAAGTCCAATTTCTTGGACATATGGTGAGTGAGCGTGGCATCCAGATGGATCCCGATAAGATTGAAGCGATTATGAATTGGCAAGCACCAAAAACACCTACAGAGATTCGCAGCTTCTTGGGTCTAGCAGGATACTACAGACGTTTAATTGAAAATTTTTCTAGGATTGCTGCACCTCTAACTTCGTTAACTCGCAAGAATGTAAAGTTTAACTGGGGTCCCAAGCAACAAGAATCTTTTGAGATCTTCAACAGAAATTAAGCAATGCCCCTGTGTTTACATTGCCAGAAGGGATAGCAAGAGTTTGTTGTTTATTGCGATGCATCGCACACAGGTATGGGTTGTGTGCTTATGCAGAGAGGCAAGGCCTATGCTTCACGTAAATTAAAAGTGCACGAAAAGAACTACACCACCCATGATTTGGAATTCGGTGCCATTGTATTTGCACTCAAACTTTGGAGGTATTACCTATATGGAACCAAATGTGTGATTTATTCAGATCACAAAAGCCTTCAACATCTGTTTAACCAAAAAGATCTCAATATGAGACAGTGTCATTGGATGGAGACATTGAACGATTATGATTGCGAAATTCGCTATCATCCGGGCAAAGCAAATGTTGTCGCTGATGTCTTGAGCAGAAAAGAAAGGATTAAACCAATAAGGATCAATGCTAAAAGCATCAAATTAAGGAACATCTTGAACGAAAGGCTGTTAGCTGCTCAGAAGGAAGCTATTTTGGAAACTAACTTTCCAAATGAGAAGTTAGGCGTAACTGCTGATCAATTATCTTATGGTAAGGATGGAATCCTTAGATTAAATGGTCGAATCTGGGTTCCAATCCATGGAGGACTTAGAGATGTGATCCTCCAAGAAGCTCATAGTTCAAAATATTCAGTCCATCCAGGCAGTGATAAGATGTACCAGGATCTAAAGGCAAGTTATTGGTGGATAGGTTTGAAGAAATCTATAGCCACATATGTGGCTAAATGTCTGACGTGCGCACAGGTTAAAGCCGAGCATCAAAAGCCGTCAGGTTTGCTTCAACAGCCTGAACTTCCCACTTGGAAGTGGGAGATGGTAACTGTTGGGTCAAATTAGAGAATGATGTTATCATTATCAATTAAGGCGACTTTAATTGGCAATTTTATTACTTGTATGATGTAGCGTGAGGTAGCGATGATAGTTAATATAGTTGTGCATTTTAGCGACTTTAGTGTTTTATATAGGGTGGTGATTTTAGTTATTTTAGTCATGCATTTTAGTCACTATAGTGGGTTTTCCAAGCAAGGGGCAGCTTGCTTGGAGGACAAGGCTCAGGGTCTTTAAATAGTTGACTTCATATGATTTGTAAGTGTGCATTTTGTGAGCCACCACCCCGGGGGAGCTCACTCAGGGTGGATGATAATCTTGTAATCTTTGATCACATTCAATGAAAACATCTATCTTTCTTGATTAAAGATTCTATCTTTCTTGATTGTTGTTGGCTCGAATCACCCGTCTCACTATTTTTCACCGAACCAAGACTAAAATCGGATCATTACGGGACTATCATTTGGTATCAGAGCCTCGGTGGCTCGTTTTAGTTTTGGTTGGTTGGATCTTCACCAGAAAACCCGCCGGAGACGTAAAATAGTTAAAGATATGTGTTTCGATTATGTTTCAGATCTGGCATTTTTGTTGTCTTGTTAATTGTCGTTGATGAGAGGGAAGCATGTGTCTGCTAGAATAGGGTTTTTGTATGTTTTTTGAACTATGGAGAGAGAAGTTGAATGATGAAGATCTGGGTATTCGTGATTTATTGTTTTTTTATGGAACAGTAACTGGTTCACTCCTCTCTAGCCTCGATTTGAAGCAGCAATCTCGTTAGATACCGGTGATAGTCCCGTAAAGATCCGGTTTCAGTTTCGATTCAGTGAATAATAGTGAGACGGGTGATTTGATCCAAGAACAATTGATAATAAACAAGAAAGATCGAAACTTTAAGGATTGGAACAAATATATTTTTTTATTAATAAGATTAAAGAGATACAAAGATAATTACCCACCCCGGGTGAGCTCCCCCAGGGTGGTGGCTCACAAATGCACACCCTCCAAGTGAGGTGTAGTAATCTATATATAGCCCCTTGAGCCTTGTCCTCCAAGAAAGCCGCCTCTTGCTTGGAGAACCTACTAAACTCGCTAAAGCGCCCGACTAAAATAACTAAAAACGTCATCCTATTACAATACAATAAAGACACTAAATAATGTTGGCGTAATTGATAACATCATTCTCCATTTTGACCCAACAGCAACTATGGATTTTATTACCAAGTTACCAAGGACGAAACATGGAAATGATACGATATGGGTTATAGTCGATAAACTGACGAAGTCAGCTTATTTTATACCCATAAAGGAGACGCATAGCTCCAATAAACTAGCCCAGCTATATGTGGATGAGATTGTATCTCTCCATGGAGTGCCAATATCTATTATCTCTGATAGGGATACAAGATACACATCTCATTTTTGTAAAAGCTTTCAGCAATCTCTAGGCATTCGTTTGAATTTCAGTACTGCTTATTATCCTCAGACGGATGGGCAAAGTGAGCGTACGATTCAAACATTAGAAGACATGCTCCGGGCTTGTGTTATTGATTTTGGTGGAAGTTGGGATGAACATCTTCCTTTGATTGAATTTTCATACAACAATAGTTATCATTCAAGTATCCAAGCCGCACCTTTTGAGGCCTTGTATGGAACAAAGTGTAGAACGCCAGTTTGTTGGGCGAAAGTTGGAGAAACCCAACTATCAGGACCTGAGATTGTCCTCGAGACAACGGATAAGATTGTTCAGATCCGTGATCGTCTGAAAGCCGCCATGGATAGGCAGAAAAGCTACGCAGATAAGAGGCGTAAACCTCTGAAATTAAAGACAGGTGACAAAGTTTTACTTAAGGTGACACCCTGGAAAGGGGTGATGAGTTTGGTAAAAAGGCCAAGCTGAGCCCAATATATATCGGACCATTCGAGATCATCGAATGTGTCAGAACTGTAGCCTACAAGCTGAATCTACCTGAAGAGCTTAGTGGGATACATAATTTCTTCCACATCTGCAATTTAAAGAAATGTCTAGCTGATGAATCGCTAGAATGTCTCATAAGGACGTGCAGATTGACGAAAGCTTGAAGTTTGTTGAAAAACCTTTGTCGATCGAGGATCGATAGGTTAAAAAGCTTCGAAGAAATAACGTGCCAATCGTAAAAGTGAAATGGGATGCCCGTAGAGGCCCAGAATACACGTGGGAAGTTGAATCCACGATGAAACAGAAATACCCTCATCTATTCCAGTCGAAATCTAACAATAGTCTTTCTCAGTCGCAACAACCTGATTTCGAGTCGAAAACTTAGTCGCAATCTCAGTTATCCTCGAATTTTAATGAGATTTCGAGTAAGAATATTAGTCGGAATCTTAGTCGAAACCATCTAATCTCGAAAACTTATTCTCCAAGTATCGAAATCTGCTTATAACAGCTGTTAGTGGAGATAAGATTGAAAATTCGAATTTTTAGGGATTGTGAGATAGAGTTTCCTGTTTTAGTGCTGTAACACCTCGCAAAATATGTCCAGTATAGTAATGACACGTGTCATAAACTTTAAACGTGTAATGAATTGATTTCGAGGGACTAAAGTTGACAAACAAGGAAAATATATGTGTGGAAGGGTCCAAAGTGTCAACATATGAATACTATGCCTTTCAACAACCCTACATGATGTTTATACTCTTAAAAGAATAAATTATGGAACGTATGAAGCCGTTTGTGAAAGAAAGTGAAAGTTTACAAGACACGGGGGTTAAACGTGTCAACATGTTAAATTATTACCTCTGAGTGACCTTTTAACGAACCCAGGACTTTGTAACGATTGATTATACTCTCAAGAATGAGTGACGAAAAATTCACAAGGTTTCGATGTCGTTTGGTATCAAATACGTTACTTTCGTAAATAAAGGGTTAAAAGCATCAACATGGTAAAACTAGTGTTTTCGGTTATCGTTTAACGAAACCGGACCTAACGATGTTTGGTTATATCCTAAAGATCATCCAAATATAAACTTTATGGGTTAAAAGTGCTTAAAATAGAAGTTAAGATGCTTTAAAAGGTTCAAGGGCCATTCTTGCCAAGTTTAAAACATGAAAACTGGTCCCCCTATGGGCTCGCGTCACGCGACCTCGAACATGGTCTGCCGTCGCGCCACGCGATGGCCTAGTTTTCATAGCCAACATGCACAGGTGCAATTCTCTATGATTTTCTTCACCATTTCAGCTTTAATCACTCATAACTCGAAACAATGGACTATTTGATGGTTTCTAAAACCACTAGAGACACTTGTTATCATCTGGAAACAACATATAACACCTGGGATGATCTGAAAGTGTCTTGAAGTAGTATAAATAGGTGCATTTGGGCAGCTTCTTCACTTGCACTTCAAATTTTTCTCACAATCTCTATTGATCAAGCTTTGGAGCATCCTGATCATTAAGGAATCTCTCTTAATTTAATCTTCATGCTAAGGACCTTTGTAAGCGTTCTTAGCTTCTGTAGTTAAGCTTTTATTAGTTTAATGACCGAAAGTCAAAGATATCATAATGATACTTTGACTTTGTGATTAATCACTAACGGTCCAGCCATTATTCGAATTGAAAGTGGCTATGTGTTGGTAATTAAGTAGGTGATAATCCCTCAAAAGGGCACCTCCTAATTATCACGTTTGCTTGGTCAATTGTCGGGTCAAAGTAATGAACAGAAAAGTCAAACGAGTCAATTTTTTTATAAAATAATTCATAACTGATAATGTAGAAGCTATAAAATACGTTTTATCACTTAAATAACTTGGTAAATAATATAAGAACATGTTTAGACATGTTCAACCCGACAATTCTGAGTATTAGGCTCGGTTCGCAACCGAAAGTCGCAAAAGTAGACTTTTGCTTTGACTTTCAGTTCTGACCCGAATTAGCTTAGTTTAGTTACGCCTTAGGGTTCCTTTGTGACCATGTTATATGTTAGAATAA
Organism: Helianthus tuberosus; assembly: GCA_030545235.1. NCBI lineage: Eukaryota > Viridiplantae > Streptophyta > Magnoliopsida > Asterales > Asteraceae > Helianthus > Helianthus tuberosus. Next base: position 27,991,499 of record CM060420.1, on the reverse strand, counting down.
CCCTCTGAGGTTATACTTCATGGTCCCTTAGAAATCATAGTACATTGCATGTTTCCGTTATTTGCTTAAAAGTTGGCTATTATGCCCTTATATTAAAAAAACGAGATTTTTGAAAATGTGAGAGGACAAAAAGCTTTATTACTGAAATATAAGTATGTCCACAAAATTTGACATCAGTTTCTGATCTCAAACTAAAGTTATGCAAGATAGCGTTAAATGAAACTTTTTGTTAATTAAATGGCATTTTTTAGCATAAATCATATTTAAACCCAAATTTTGGCACCAAACTCATTACCTTCTATTTTAATATAATCTTTAGGGAATTTTGGAATTTTTGGTCAGATTTTATACTGACCATAACATAGAGTTCTTGCATAAATTCGGTAATTGACGATAATGCCCTTTTCATTAATAAAATGAGATTTACATATCATTTACATGCCAAACCTTTTCCTACTGATGTTATATATTAAATAAAATATTTTAAGCATTCAAGACTGATAAAAATCTCAGAATTTCATAAACATCTCAAATATCGTCAAATATCGACCTTTACGCAATTTAGGCGCATAGTATGGTTTAAAACCATATATAGCACCTAAGACCATGATACCTACTAATTTTATAAATGAATTTAAATATTTTAATAGTAAGTATAAGTTTTGAACTCAGACTTCCAATTTGGTCCTTAAAACATATGTGAAATGACCAAAATGCTCATATGGTGCATAGTTTGGCCATGAATGGTAAACTTCACATATGTATGATATCTTACTGATGTAACATGATAAAATAAATATTTTTACTGAATCTTTTAGACCAGAACCTCGGTTTATGTTTAAACCTCTTTTATAAACTTTAAAATGACCAAATTACCCTTTCTGGACTTAAATTGGTTTTAAAATCTTTTTGGGCATAATTGTTGATATCCTACTGATATCATATCATATTTAAAGCATATTAACTTGTGAAACTTGTACATGACTTTCCGGTTACCCGTTATGCTTATACGCGTTTGGTACGGTTTATGTAACTTGTTTGCATAAATTAGCCGAAACGGGTCAAACCTTATCATTTTTTACTTCAAAATCCAGAATGTGTTTAGTTTACCCATTTTATACAAGTCTAAATCACATTCCAATCCGGTCACCGCTTAATCTAGCGTTTTGTGCCGTAAACCTTTCTTTAAAACTAACCCGTCTAAGTTAAAGCTTAAATGAGACCCGTTAGGAATCTAATAGGTTAATAAAACGTTCGTTCCAGATTAAGAGCCCCGGTAGAAGTTACTTTCACTTGGTTCAGTAAAATATACGGCTGAGAATAACTAAACTTCATTTTTAGCTCAGGTAAATACTTTTAACTTATTTTCCCTTATACGGGCTTGGGATACGGTAAATTATTACCGCTTGGTCGGGTGTAGAAACCTTTAAATCGAATATGGTTAAATTGTATAATCCCGCTTTAATCAGTGTTGCTTGATAACAAATAACATTGGGGGTTAACGACCGTGTCCTGGATATTCTTGGCTCATTTAAAAATCGTAAATGGCCACAACTTAAGCATGGGGTGTAGGCATACACCTGTCCGTTGCGTATGTAAAAGATATACTCATTTGCTGGGATGACCCGCCATGAGTTTATATTTGTGGTGTGTCGATTAATCTTGTTCGACTTTTATACCGGCCCTAAATGTTGGACAAACATGTAAATCTGATACAAGATTGTTATTAATATAATTGTCCCAAGTTATAAAATGTTTGTACCTTGTGCATTTAAATCAATTTTTATAAATGATTTCAAAAGAGTCGGTTAATTGTATTTAACAGTATAAACTGGCGTATTTTTCAAAAACACTAAGTGGCATGTATTGTACGTAATTGGCTGGGAGCTCGGGGCGTTAATAAAGAATCTTGCAAGTTCTGAACGTTTAAAGTCTGTTGAACAATAATTTATATTTCTGTTTTATGATCCGCCTGTGGATCCACTTAAAACAGTTTGTATAATATTTATTTATACGTTGAATTTCGGTTTGTAATATTATTTTCATCCAAGACTTCCGCTGTGCATTAAACTGTGATTATTGGCTATGATGATATCAACTACGTCACAATACTCCCCATCGGGCCCACCGGTAATACGTGGAAATATCGACGTGTGGCAAGTGCTGATCTAAATTTAATAAAATATTTCGTAAATATCATCTGTTTATCTTTTAACAGTTTTCAAAAATCTTTAGAAGATTAAATTAGATAAAAAAAAAACAAAAAAAATACCCATTAATCCAAATTACATTCCAAAACTTAAGGGAATTTTTTGAATTTTCCTAAGAACACATGATGAAGCCTAAAACATAAAAACAAAATTTTGGAACCCGAAACCTGAATTTTAAGGTTTTTAAACAGATTTTGGACATAAATTTACCCATTTTGGTTTCGAGACATTTAAAAAACATTCTTTTCCTTTTCTTTTTCCCGAAACAGCGATCTCAGGACAATGACTCGAAAACAGGCTGTGAATTTTTAATAATTTTCAAAATTATGTTTTCCAGATTTCAATCCCAGAATAATGGATACGAAAACAAAACCGATTTATCAACATATGCTCTGATACCACATGTTGATCAGTTCTGTTTTAGGCATAATGGAAAACATGAAAACATACCTGTCATTCAAGATAGGACAGTAGAGAATCCAGTAAGAGATGCAGCCATCGAGTTCGACATGCTTGTCAAGATGATCTGGTTCCTCCTTAAGGTGCAAACTAATGATGGTAATGATAAACCGAAAAGGGTAATCGGTTGGGAGAGAAAGAGGCCGATTGATGTTATAAGCTAATACAAGTTGTCTCACCTTTTAACCTCTACATTAGGCTCCTTATATATGCACCCAAGAAGAAATCCAATGAGTTAATAAGGGTAATATGGTCCATCAACAATTACCAACTAATTATTTAATAGGTCGTTATATATTTTGATCTATATAATGTAAATGATTATAATGGCTACTAGATTAAATACAACATAATTATCTTCATATATAATAAAGCAAAGGTTTGCTATCCTAGGTGTCACCTTCACAAACCCCCTCCCTTAATCAATCCTAGGTGTTACCTTCACAAGCCCCCTCCCTTAATCTTATCCTATGTGTAATTTTTCTAGATTTTTTATTTTAATTAAACCCTAATTCTAAAAAATACAAAGTGAAAGTCTATATTCTACATATCTCTTACTCCCCAAACCAGCTTATTTAGTTCAAACACAGACATCTCAGACATCTCTGTCCTTTCCAGTTTTCGAAAAACAACTTGTATCATTCAAAATTCAAATTCATTCCCTGCACCTTGAATCAAAATAGCGCTAAAACCACAAAAGCTTCTCTGCTCTTTTTCTCTTCTCTCACATCTCTCATACGCTGCATCTTATTTCCCCTTCCTTCCGCAGCACAATTCAAACCCTAAAAATTAGATGGATGCTTCTTTCAACCATTCCATTGAGAAAGCCCTAAATATTCCATTGCATCGCACCTGTTTACACTGATTCAGAAATCGCATCCATCGCATCTTCTATATTTAAAGGTAACTGAGTTGTGTGTTTGTCAGTTTTTGTTTCATTTTTTGTCTGTTTTTCTTAGACTACAGATCCGTGGGTTAAGGGTTCAGGGCTCGTGGGCACCATGGGCTGGGTGTGTGGTTCGGGTTCAGTGGGTCGGATCATCTGGGTCATGACCTGTTTGGGTTTCTTGAAATGGGTCTGGGTCAAAAGTGTGACATATTTGATGGTAGTTGGGTGTGGGATGTGTGACAACTCGAGTTTCCGACTTTCATTTTCGCATTTAATGCACGTTGACTTCGACTTGTTTGACTTGTTTGACTTATAACTGTACACTGATTGTAATTTGAGATGATTGTTGGATATGCTACGTGCTGATATGATAATACTTATTGTGATGGTTGCATGCATATGTGTTTAATGATTTAATGGGAACCTGTTGTAAACACTCAGACTGTTAAGCCCTGTGTAAACTCGACGAAACACATGTGCCATTCGTCATATACCACTCGACGAAACAGGTGTTTCGCCATCAACATCTCGACGAATCAGAATGTGATTCGCCGGCCCGTCAGTTTCGCCAAGCCCAGTAAGGGCCCAAAACACTTAGACGCGTATAAGTTACGGAACCGCTCAATTCGTCACTTTAGCAAAACAGAAAAAACCCTAGAGCTCCCACTCCTGTGTGACGGCAGATTAGAGTTCTCGAAGCCTCGTTAAGAGATTAAACCTTCGTACTATCGACCTCGGTTAGTCATATGTTTGTTTAATCAATTTCATGACTCTTGATTTCTGAATTCATGCTTAGGTATATGTTTGATTTATAGAATGGTTATGAATATGATGATGTTGTTTCGTTATGCATGCTTAATCGATTTCACAGCTATATCTGAAACGTGGTATTGATTTAGGGTTTCTTATAAACAAGATCAGATTGTTGATATTGATCATCAGAATAGTAGGTTGATAATGTTAAATCCGGGAATGTTGTTGGATGGCCTAGGGTTAATTCATGGCTTTAGTTATGATTGGAAATCACGGATATTGATGTTTTGCTGGATGAATATCGTATGACTTGTGTATGATGATGGTTGTGTGATTTCGGCTGCTAACATGATTAGGGTTTCTGTGTATTTAACTGCTGTAACTGTGTTTACGAATCAGACATTCGACGAAACAGGAATCTCGGCGAAACAGAATGTGTTTCGCCAAGAGTCGTCGACGAATCAGAATCCTGTTTCGCCAAACAAGGCCACGACGAAACTGAAGGTGTTTCGTCAATAAAGTGTTTCGCCATATATGTGTTTCGTCGAGCTGTGCTGTATCTTGAGTTAATTCTGTTAAGTGTTAACTGGAATATTTAACTGCTGTTAAATGTTAAACATGACCTGTATGACTGTGATTACGTGTTACATGCTTATACATGAACAACTGAAACACAAACTGATTATGTATACGTGCATACCTTAGGACGTGACTGATTAACCGTGAGCACATACTTAGCATACCGAGCAAACCAAGGTGAGTTCACACTCTTTCTAAGGCATGGGATTCCCGGTGGTTTGGGAATGGGTTAAGAAATTAAAATGGAACCTACATATTCTCCTTGGGTAGGATATGTACCGCCATCCTCCATGGGTAGGATGCCAATATAAATCCTGTGTATTCTCCTTGGGTAGAATACATACGTTCGTCCTCCTTGGGTAGGACAACAACCTTAACATACGTTCGTCCTCCTTGGGTAGGACAACAACCTTAACATACGTTCGTCCTCCTTGGGTAGGACAACAACCTTAACATACGTTCGTCCTCCTTGGGTAGGACAACAACCTTAACATACGTTCGTCCTCCTTGGGTAGGACAACAATCTTAACATACGTTCGTCCTCCTTGGGTAGGACAACAACCTTAACGTACGTTCGTCCTCCTTGGGTTGGACAATCACACTCGCTACGGTCCTTGGATCAAGAAGGGCACGTACAAATACGACTAGTCAACAATATTCATCGCACGCATGCCTGGATTGGCAGCAAGGACTAACGCGATACAATTTCTAAACTTCGCAAACATGCCTAGAGGGCCGCGATGCTATTACATACGATTTACGAAACGAACATTATAACTAAATAACCAATAGTGAACTCGCTCAACTAGTTGTTGACTCTCTGTTACATGCCTTGCAGGACCATAGGTACTCTTGGAGCTTGCACGGGAGGCGCAGTCGTTGTGGGCACGGACGTGGATGTTTTGTTAAACATTATAACATTTTGTACTTAAACTTATGTTGGGTTTTACATTAATGCTTCCGCTACACACTTGTATATATTTGGTTTTGTAAACACCTATCGTATTGATGAATGACTTTTGATATAATTATGTTCAATATGATTGGTGGCTTGATCCTGGTCATGTCACGCCTCCAAGCGGTGGTACTCCGCGTGTGGATTATGGGGGTGTGACAGGATGAGAGTTATCCACTTTATAAATCTAAAGATTGTTTGTTGTTAGATTATGGTTTTAGATGTTCTGAAAATGTAAGACTTGATCAGTTTTATACCAAGTGGAGATGGCAACCTAAAGATTGTAACTTGCCCAAGTTCTAATCTCTTTTTCTCTCTCTATACATATACATATAGATAAATACACATATGTATAAAACATGGTGTGTGTTTTTGTGTGAAAATTGAAATGGGTTTTGTTTGATTTGAGTTATGATTAGTGGGAACATGTTTGCCACTTTTGGGGCATTGGTCACATGTGTTCCAAAGGGTTTTTTGTTAGGACATGAGTTTTTGGATTATTGCTATTTGAAATTTTAGTATACGACATGTTGAGTTTACATTTGGATGAATAATGAGACTTAAATCAGTCAAAATTTAAATGTGAGAATTAGGGGTGTTTAGAACTTGGATATGTTTTTTAAAAGAATTTATGTAATTTAAAGATTAATATAAAAATTGTATGGTTTACACACATGGGTAGTTTATTTATGTGAATTGTGAGTTTTATTTCATAATTTTGAGTTATTAAGTCTAAATAGTTGGGAAATAAGATTCAAATTGTGAGAATTATGGGTGTTTGGATATGCTATTTAAAAGGTTTTTTTTTTGTAATTTAAGGATCTAATACAGTCAATTGTATGGTTTAAAATGCATGGGTAGTTAGGTAATTTTACATTTATTATATAAATTATGAATTTTGTTTCACTTTTTTGAATTATTATTTTAAAACTTAGAAAATAAGATTCAAAACTGATTATTGTAAAATGCAGCTTTGATGCAAAAACTATGCTAGAAAGACTGAGAAACAGAAGATTAGCATTTGTTGGTGATTGAATTTGAAGAAACCAATGGGAATCCCTTTTGTGTTTGTTATCAAATAAATATATTAAAAAGAAATAAAATTCTAAACATGTTTTTGAGAAATGTTATGGGATTGCAATATGCAGACTGATTTTATCAAAGTAGCTTCCTTAATAAGTGCATCATGTAGCTTCCTTAACAGGTGAATCAAGTTCCCTTCTCTTTCTATTTCAGATGCTTCCGCAAGGTAATTGACACTCCCCAAATTGTGCTTGCAAATATTGTGAAAGAGTGGGTAGATATAGCATTAAGGCCAGTGGTAGAACACGAAATTCACTTTTAGTACCGGTACCGGTTAGGTACCAAACGGGTACCATGCTCATCCCTAACCATTCTTGCAGGTCTTAATTCATAGGGATGAGCATTTGATATTTAGTTCCGGTACCGAATCGGTATCGTACAGTTACCGGTTTCAAATTTCCCATACCGATTTTTTTGGTACCGAATCGGTACCCACTTTTTGACGTTTTCGGTACAGGTACTTTTGGTCTGGTACCAATTCGGTAAGGTACCGGTATTTTACCGAATTTTATCTTCAATTACCCGAATTTCATCTTCAATTACCGATACCGTACCAAGCATTTTCGGTACCGTTACACATAATTGGTGACTTTTTGTACCTGTATTTTCGGTACCAGTGCCGAGCTCATCTCTAACTGACACTACTATTGATTCCGATTATTTGAATATTCCTTTATGTGAAGAGAGATACAAAATTTCCTTACTTGGAACTAAGGCTATCACATGAGACATCAAGTGCGTATACATTAACTTCTAAAAGGATATTTATCTCACAATGGAAATATTTTAAACATATGGTATTGTATTTGATAATAGCCTGTTTGAAACTAACTTACTTTGACCCGTTACCCATACAACCTCTTTCCAAATGTAACTTCAAAACGGATATTCATCTCAAAAATCCTACTTGGCTTCATGTGTTTTAATCAAAGTTGGATTATTATGTCAAATATATCAAGATTTTTCATTTTCTAGTTTTTGGTGATTGCATGTCATAGCAATTGCAGCATCTGGGCCTGTGAAGCTATCTAAAGTTGCATTATTTTGTCGGCCTTTATTGCTTTGTTATGACGTGAGGATTTTTTTTTGAAAAGTGAACCTCATTAACCACAAAAGCCGCCTCAAACCGAGGCAACCAAAAACAACACTACAAATTTACAAATTTACAAACTTACACCAATCACCCCATGACGTATTTACATTTTTATTCCTAGTCTTATACCACAAGAAACCTAACTTCTTGACTTCACCAATAATGTACTCAAGTTTAGCCTCTTTATTCTTGAACCTCACTTCGTTTCCCAATCTCCAAATAGACCAACATCCAATTCTAATGAGGCCCTTTAAAACCTCTTTTTTTCTTCCCGTCCAGACCCGCATGAATGTGAACCTCAATTAGATCCCTAAAGGAGAACACCACCAAAGGCCGACACTTACACCAATTGCCAATCCACGACCAAAGTATTGAAGCAAAGAAACAGGACGTGAATAGGTGCTCAAGGTTCTCTTCTCCATCACCACATAACCTGTAAATCGGACTCCCAACATCGATGTTACGTTTGATTAAGGCATCAACTGTGGCAATCCTATTCATATCCGCTCTCCAAATGAAAAAAAAATGCATTTTTTGGGGATCCACTTGCAACGTTCCGGAACGTAAGTATCCGCAATGATCCTGCTTTTATCGAGTAAACTCCTCACCGACTTAACTGAAAAATCTTCCTGATCCCCGTCTTCGGAACTGAGCCAGTACCATTTATCACTATTTTGATTCAAACTCACCTGCAACAACATCGTACACAGCTCAACAAGTTCATTGACTTCAATTTCCGACCCAACCGGGCGCTTCCAGCTCCAATTAACCTTGCAGTCTTTGACGTCCTCGAGCCTGAAGAGGTTGGGAAAAAACTCCTTCAGCGGCCTATTCCCAATCCAATTGTCCAACCAAAAGGTTGTGTTACAGCCGTTACCCACTGAAACTTTGAACCTTAACTTTAAAGCGGAGCCGTTGATGATCGGTTTGTTGATAACCTGCACTATGTTGAACCAAACCCCACCAAGAGACCTTTTAACCGGTATAGACTCTCCATTATTTCTGTTGCTATGTAATGCATCGATAGTTCTACACCACAGCTTGTTCCTGTTAGATAAAAACCTCCAACCCCACTTGGAAAGAAGGGCTATATTGACGTTATTAAGCTTGCTCAGCCCTAAACCACCATTAATCACAAGATTATAGGTATATAACGTGCATGATTAATGTTTTCAACATGCGTGATTAGGGTTTTTGAGTTTTATAACGTGCGTGGTTTCCAAATGAACGCGCGTAATTATGTGTGGTACCGATCGCACATTAAGAACTATTGTACGTTAACCTTCCTCTATATATATATATATATATGTATATATGTATATATGTATGTATGTATGTATAATTATTAACAAATAATAATATTTTTGCACAAATCAACCTTTATGTGGTACTCTCACATGCAAAGCATGTGAGGTAACTTTACTTAGTTTTTGGACGACTTACTTCTAAAGGTTATAGAATGTAACAAAACATGAACATAAAGGTTGGGTGTGGCCGATTTCATAATGAAAGGTATGAAATGCAGTTTAGGTATAACATAAATGTTGGTTTGTGCAATTTTGTCATTAATCTATTTAAAAGGTTAGGTAAATGAATAATTCTTCAACGTCATTGCTTAAAGGTTCTAAAAGAGTTCATTTTTTTTTTAAATTGTTTGCTTTTCTTCTGTATACCGAGTGATTATAATCTATGATCCAATTCAAAATACGGTATGAGTGAACTCTTGGTTAGTCATGAAGTTGAGAAATTTTTTTTGGGTAAAGGGTTACCCCGGTGATTTTATAAACAACCAAAAAAAGCACATGTAGTGCGACAGAGTATCACACTAGATCATAGATGGGGCATACCCCAAGCTATGGAATCAAAACACCAAGCAAAAAGCTCAAAACAAAAAAAAACGAAACAAACTAGTCTATCAACTAGCTAACATCCAAACCATCTCTACGTGACTCTATTACATTGATCCAGTATAACATCTTCGTGAATGCCCCATTTCACCAGAATCCTTCTCACTTGGCTTGTGTTCTTGAATTTAAGACCCATGAGCTTATACCTAACATTAGATATAATTTCCTTTGCCAATTGATCAGGAGGACGAGTACAATTTCGGAACAGCCTATTGTTCTGTTCACACCATATATTGTAAGATGTGGCAGCAACAATCAACCGATCCACAATACTAAAATCTTTCTTCCATGCACGTCTAGTAAGCAGCCAGTTTATGACCTCCTCCCAAATCGGCTTAACATTACCCATATCCGAGTAAGAGACTACATTATACCATACCTCAGCCGAGTACTTACATGAGAAGAACAAGTGATCATGAGAATCAATATTCTCATAGCATAAAGAAAGAACAAGTGATCATGAGAATCAATATCCGAGTAAGAGACTACATTATACCATACCTCAGCCGAGTACTTACATGAAGTTGAGAAGTTTGGTAACTTGTATATATAAATCTTAAGAAAGAAAAGAAAAATTAAATTCATCACTAATTACTATGGATTTACCGATAAAATTAGTAATTTTGTATTAGTTAAAACTCTATAATTACCAATGGATCACCCACGGGTTGATGAGTCAAGTTCAATCATAAGTGGACTTGGTCAATCACAACTATACTTGCCTAATCTAGATCGTAACTTTATTTATATTTTAATACTAGTATATAGGTCCCGCGCTTTGCGACGGGACTGTTAAACCCAACAAAAAGTAGACGTAACAATACTTGGTTTTGAGAAGATGTAGCAATTTAATTCGGGATTTGTCTATGATTAACCTAGAATTGAAGACTGTTCATAATCGGTCGTCTATTAATAATTATTCAAGATAGATTAACCATGACGTACGAATCAAATTACATGCCAGCTAAGATAATGAGAGGGACAGGGTGGGAGGGAGACAAGGGTGATGTAGGTATTCCATGGACGGAAGTCCAATACCAGAAGAATAGGAGGAGTAGAGGTGATGGTAAAGAGATGACGTTCTTGGTGCAGAATCTTCTCGGGCGAGTGCCAAGGACTCTTCTGTGGAGAATGTTCAGCCGCACAGGTTTGTAACTGATGCATACGTGGCTTGTAAAAAGGATTCTCGTGGAAACAATTTCAGGTTTATACGACACATCGTTGTGGAGAAATTAGAAAAGGTGTTGGAGGACATGAACACAGTGAAAATTTATGAGGAAAAACTTGTAGTTTCTCTAGAAAAATACGATAAGAACCATAACAAATTTATATATACCTTATATGTGTTGGTAGGAAAATACTGGAAACCCATGGAACTAAACCAGGTGTTGGTGCATATTCTGTGACAACAGCTTAATAGTTCAATTATTTAGTCTTTGGATATTTTGTAATTGTCACACCCCGACCACGAGGAACAACCAAACGTGGCGGAAACGTCGGGGAGTGTTGTAACAAGATCATTGTTTCATAACCATGGAATAAATAAATTCTGTTTTATTAAATAAATGAATTCATTGTCTGAATACAATCAAATAAGTACAACTATGATCTTCCAAGTTTTAAAGTTGCTAAGGCACGAGTCCATCCTAAGTGTAGCATATATCATCATTCATCACAAAGCAGTACCTGAAACATGTGTAAAAATAGGTACGTCAGCATAAAAATGCCTGTGAGATACATAGGTTTTTGTGAAAATAGGATTCATGACTTAAGTTTAAGAAAATGTTTAGTCATGAACCTTGTAATTTGTTTTGTTTTGTAAATCATTTGAAAAACAATAAGTTCAGATAATATGTATAAATAAGATAATGTATGGTTAAGTGAGTAACCATGTAAAATGAGTTTGTATTAGTTATATTGTTTGAAAAACAATGTTTTGATAAAGGGTTTATAGTATATATATAAAAATATACTTTGGTTTTAAGAAAGTTTGAATAAGTAATATATTAAAATATATTTCAGTTCTAATATTTTTAACCCAAGTGTACTAAATAACGCCACGGTATGTAATGCAATGAAAACACTTATATATAAGAAGTACCAGCGGCGTATCTACCATGTTTTCATCACATTACACCCGTCCCGTTATCTAAACACTAACCAAAACCCAATCGTTTGATAGATAGTATATTAAATATACTTTAGTTGTTCAAAATAATAGTTTTCAGTAGTATATTACAAGTATACTTCGGATTTATAAATAACATATTAAACTATGTTTCGGTTTTGTAAGTAACATGTCAAAATACGTGATAAATAACATATTAAACTATGTTTCGGTTTGGTAAATAACATATCAAAATATGCTTTGGATGTGATAAATAACATATTAAACTATGTTTTGGATTGTAAATAACATATCAAAATATGCTTTGGAGGTGATAAATAAAATAAACGTTGGTTTTGTACAATACCACACATGTGAGTATATCAAACTATACCTTTGGGAGTATATCAAAATATACAATAAAAGTGTGACTTATGAATTCATTCAGACCTAGTGCATCAAAATACACCTTTGAGACTATAGGGATACCACAAAGGAAATCCCTATTTGGATGGAGAAACAAATTGGTTTCAGACATTCCATGACAACAGGAATGGGGTGTCTAATCCTATAGCGCTATATCATACTACCAATCGGTCTGGTGAACATAAAATAAGTACAATTCAACATTTTATTTTATGTTCTTTGAGAAATCAGTGTTTAAACCATAGATAGTCATTTAGTTTGTCAAATGATTAGTAATAACATGTATAATCAATTATACTTTGAAATCATGAAAATAACAGATAGGTACACATGCTTCACCCCAAAACAGTTGAAAGTTGTAAAATAGGATAACTATGTACTCACTTGAGATTGCTCAGAAGTCCTAAGATAACCACCAAGCAATGCTAGAGATCACGGAATCAAACGGCACCTAATATAGGTAACTATGTTAATTAACCGGACCTAAATCGGAGGATCGGATAGAATGAGGGCTTGTAAGCCAAATGAGTATGGGAACTCATGTAATATGGTTTAACAAAGCCTACATACTAAATCGGAACCTAACCTAAGTGCTTTCGACCCATCGCGACCCATTAAGGTAGCTTATGCTACTTTAACGCGTCGTGCGCGCAAAAGCGCACTCGAGACGTCTAACTAGCCCTATGACAAGTGATATATATCTAAACATGTTACATAATCAGTTATGTGGCAAATGTTTAGGTTACATATGCTTAATTACCAATTATACATGAAAAGGGTATTCTGGTAATTTACCTAAGGCATATAAACTACCTATCATACAACTACTCAAACGATGTGACCATAAGGTATAACCTCGGAAGGTTATTCCCTATACACTGTGGTCACCTAAGGTATTTGGTCGGATCCTAATGATCGACCAAATGGGTCGAGTTCGAAGGTATAAGCGATTTATTAGATCGCTTACCCTTACGATCCTAGACAACGTGGTAATCAGTAGGCATAGTCACAAGGGACTATAACCATCGTGATTACAATCACGTTGCGAAGTTCAAACGAACTTCGCATTGACCATAAACTGGTCAATGCAGAAAGTCAAACAAAGTTTGACTTTCGGACTCGAAAAACAATAAAAGAACGAAGGAACACTTACAAAGGGTCCCGAATGCTAATCTAGATCAAAATACCTCAGGTATGAAACAAAGGTTTCAACTTAGAGGACATTAGATCAGATTCTTGTGAGGAAAAGTGAAGGGTGGAGGTGGGTATTTATAGTTTTCGGTTCACCGTTAGGATCGTTTCATGGAGAAGAGGGAATGATCACATCCCTACACTTGTTGGCAAGCTCATGAACATCAATTGGCCCCCCATGATCAGTTAGCAACAAGTGGAATGGCCTTTGGAGGGGTTAAAGGCTGTTAACAGCTGAAAAAAAAAACATTTTGCTGCATCTGACCCCTGCTTACGGACCTCAACACTCCCAATGTTGAGGTCTGTAAGGACCTAGTTTGGCAGATTTACAGTTTCAGTCCCTGCAGCCTCAAAACTTGGTTTTCGATACGTTTTTGACACGCTTAAGCCCCGTTAACCCCATTTCAAAGCTCTAAAATGAAGTTAAAGTATAGGGAACTTGAAATGTGCTCAAAAATATATCGGATGTCGGTTCTTTTGGCCGTACGATCGCGTTGTTTGATTAATTACGATGGAATGCGCATAAGCGCGAAAAACGATCCAAATGGCGCGACGAATGGATTTTTCTCATGCCAAACACTAAAATAAAATATTTTAGTGCTTACATAAATTTTTGGATTTCCGGATGTATTCAGAACGTAAGTTATGCGCGAAAATGCAAACTTGTGCACTTTTTGACGCTTTTAGTCCCTGAATGACCCAAAAGTTTATTTTAGCACACCGAACACCTCAAAGCCTATTTCGAAGCTATATAAAGGATATTTAAGGTGTGTTTAACTTATGGTCATGTTCCAGAATGTCTGTTACAGTTCAAATTGGCATACTTTCGCAGTTTGTCAAGTTTAGTCCCTGTAAGCGAATTAACTTGTTTTTGCCATACCAAAGCCTTTAAAACTTATTTCTAAGTTATGTAAAGGTTATTTAAGGTATGTTAAGCCTATTTCACTATTCCGGAGTGTTCGCTGGATTAAACTGGTTATATTTACGCATCAGTGCGCGTATAACCTTCCAGAAAGCGATTTAAAGCTTGATATCGAACAAGAATTGATATGTGCAAACGATACACATATTTTTACAAATCCCAAGTATGAAATGCCATATTTCCTTGGTTTGGCATTTGTTTGATGTTTGAAGTGACACAGGTGTCACAGTCTCCCCTACTTTAGGAAATTTCGTCCCGAAATTTAATCCTAGAGGAAACTTGTGAAGACAGTTGTGATGGTTTCGCTTTCAAATAAATCCATTGAACCCTTAAGTAAAACTCTGAGCCATGTTAGGATTCTTAGCGAATTTGCTAACCCTCAAAGTGAATTCCTTGTGGTAGTAAAACATGGAATTTTGAACTACGGATAGAAGAACGTTTCTTATGAAGACTTATCATAGGAAACTTGTGTGTGCTTGAAATCATAATTGGGGAGTGTAAGATAAAATGACATCGGTCAAGGTCCAAGACTTCTCTCGTGTCATTATTCTTGTCACTATAGGTCTTAACACATGACAAAACTTCTTGTGGTTTCTGTGCACTGAATTCCATAATTATGTAGGCCTCCATAATTACGTAATTCCTTGCACAGTCCGCACAGTTCATTTCATAATGTGTAGAGGAAGAAAAAAAAATCAATTGAATAAACATGAAGCGACCTGACTAGACCACCAAAGGATCTTTTCAACTAGATCAACGAACGATCTTTTTAACTAGATCAACACATGATCTTCTTAACTAGACCGTCATACGATCTCCTTATATAGACCACTTAAGGGATCTTTTTAATTATATCATCACATGATATTTCTAACCAGATTTGAAACAATATGTTTAACTAGACCACTCAAGGGGTCCAATTTTAGAATAGTACTTTAAAATCCAAGGGACTTGACTACAACGTAGAAGTCCATTAAGGATTTAAGATAGTAACTTTGGATATCCTACTATGAATCCCTCATATGAGATATGGAAGATTCTACGAGGATTTGGATGGATCACATACAACCACAAAACAAATAAGAAAACACATAAGCACATAATTAGTTAACTTGATTCTTTAATTTGTTGTCTTTGAGCATGGATAATTAAAGCACACCAGGAATCCAATCCATGGATTTCATTTGGCACTTTAAACATTATCAAGAATCTAACTATAAAGATAGAAAGATTTTTAAAAAGAAAATTCGACTTCGATTATAAGGAACCGAAATGTTCGAATTTAGGTACATAAGGAATCCAATTAAGGACTCTGATTTGAATGACAATCATCCACAAGGATCTAATTGTGAAGATAAAAAGATCCTATTATGGATTTTGGAATTTGTGTAACGAGAGGTGTTTCGACACCTTGCACTAGGCGTGCTTAAGTCGATACACAAGGTAGAAAGTTCATGAGGTTGAGGCGCTAGATATGCCAAGGCGACATATGAAGCAGAAATTGAAGGTTGAGCTGCAGCAGGATTTGTAACAGCTTTGCTTTGGATTGCAAAGCGGCACATGTTAACCAAATGTCTCCATCGTCCACCGTGGGTACATTTGGAACAGGGTATTTGATTCGGATGATGACGATGGCATTGATTGCACCAAGGAGCAGTTCCCTTATACGGCTTCATCCCTGAGGCGAGTTATGGTGATAGTTAAATCAACGGCCTTCTGGTAGTACGACGCCCAATTGATGGACAATTGCAGCACCTGGTTCGGACATTGTTGTTGCGATGAAGAGGCACCATGAAGAAAATGGAAGACAAGGGAGGAAACAAGGGAAAGATAGTCAAAAGAAAATGACAACGCATGAAGATTGCGACCATTTGTTTGTTACCAAAGGCAAACAAATGAGACAGTGACTAATCAAAGTAAGCGGGTCAATATAATGTATCGCGAAGACATGCTCGCCTATAAGTGGACACTCACCCCAAGAGTTCCCAGGTAAGAGTGACTGGTCCGATACTGCGGATTTGTACGAACACTCTAGCCTTCGACAGAAAACTCAGGGTATAGGCATTCACTCTTCCAGTTTGCACGTGTTCACATTATAAGACCCAAACTTTGACGAGATTTTGAAAACTTAGAGGGTTCAAAACCTTATAACAGAGGGTTCAAAACCTAGAAATCAATCATCCTAGAACAGATGATTAGTTTTCAAAGCGGCTTTGAAATTTATGTTCTTGTTGTGGTCGTCGCCTAAGGATAGGTGACGGTATTGTTTTATGACTAAACGCAAGTAAACTCGCGTTAGGGTCCTAGGAAGGTTATAGTCTAGGTAAAAGCATTACTAATAACCTAATTCCCTATAACCATTGGCTCTGATACCAACTTTTATGTCACACCCCGACCACGAGGAACAACCAAACGTGGCGGAAACGTCGGGGAGTGTTGTAACAGAATCATTGTTTCATAACCATGGAATAAATAAATTATGTTTTATTAAATAAATGAATTCATTTTCTGAATACAATCAAATAAGTACAACTATGATCTTCCAAGTTTTAAAGTTGCTAAGGCACGAGTCCATCCTAAGTGTAGCATATATCATCATTCATCACAAAGCAGTACCTGAAACATGTGTAAAAATAGGTACGTCAGCATAAAAATGCCTGTGAGATACATAGGTTTTGTGAAAATAGGATTCATCACTTAAGTTTAAGAAAATGTTTAGTCGTGAACCTTGTAATTTGTTTTGTTTTGTAAATCATTTGAAAAACAATAAGTTCAGATAATATGTATAAATAAGATAATGTATGGTTAAGTGAGTAACCATGTAAAATGAGTTTGTATTAGTTATATTGTTTGAAAAACAATGTTTTGATAAAGGGTTTATAGTATGTATATAAAAATATACTTTGGTTTTAAGAAAGTTTGAATAAGTAATATATTAAAATATATTTCAGTTCTAATATTTTTAACCCAAGTGTACTAAATAACGCCACGGTATGTAATGCAATGAAAACACTTATATATAAGAAGTACCAGCGGCGTATCTACCATGTTTTCATCACATTACACCCGTCCCGTTATCTAAACACTAACCAAAACCCAATCGTTTGATAGATAGTATATTAAATATACTTTAGTTGTTCAAAATAATAGTTTTCAGTAGTATATTACAAGTATACTTCGGATTTATAAATAACATATTAAACTATGTTTCGGTTTTGTAAGTAACATGTCAAAATACGTGATAAATAACATATTAAACTATGTTTCGGTTTGGTAAATAACATATCAAAATATGCTTTGGATGTGATAAATAACATATTAAACTATGTTTTGGATTGTAAATAACATATCAAAATATGCTTTGGAGGTGATAAATAAAATAAACGTTGGTTTTGTACAATACCACACATGTGAGTATATCAAACTATACCTTTTGGAGTATATCAAAATATACAATAAAAGTGTGACTTATGAATTCATTCAGACCTAGTGCATCAAAATACACCTTTGAGACTATAGGGATACCACAAAGGAAATCCCTATTTGGATGGAGAAACAAATTGGTTTCAGACATTCCATGACAACAGGAATGGGGTGTCTAATCCTATAGCGCTATATCATACTACCAATCGGTCTGGTGAACATAAAATAAGTACAATTCAACATTTTATTTTATGTTCTTTGAGAAATCAGTGTTTAAACCATAGATAGTCATTTAGTTTGTCAAATGATTAGTAATAACATGTATAATCAATTATACTTTGAAATCATGAAAATAACAGATAGGTACACATGCTTCACCCCAAAACAGTTGAAAGTTGTAAAATAGGGGAACTATGTACTCACTTGAGATTGCTCAGAAGTCCTAAGATAACCACCAAGCAATGCTAGAGATCACGGAATCAAACGGCACCTAATATAGGTAACTATGTTAATTAACCGGACCTAAATCGGAGGATCGGATAGAATGAGGGCTTGTAAGCCAAATGAGTATGGGAACTCATGTAATATGGTTTAACAAAGCCTACATACTAAATCGGAACCTAACCTAAGTGCTTTCGACCCATCGCGACCCATTAAGGTAGCTTATGCTACTTTAACGCGTCGTGCGCGCAAAAGCGCACTCGAGACGTCTAACTAGCCCTATGACAAGTGATATATATCTAAACATGTTACATAATCAGTTATGTGGCAAATGTTTAGGTTACATATGCTTAATTACCAATTATACATGAAAAGGGTATTCTGGTAATTTACCTAAGGCATATAAACTACCTATCATACAACTACTCAAACGATGTGACCATAAGGTATAACCTCGGAAGGTTATTCCCTATACACTATGGTCAACCACTGGGTGACAGCCCAGTGGCCACCGACACCCGCCTTAAAACCGGAACGAGGGCCCATGAGGTCTCGGGTTCGATACATGTGTCGGACCCCTCCTTGATGGTTATGGGGATTTACTGCCAGGAAGCCTTGTCAGGTGGTGACCTGGGAGGGGGTATCCCCTCCGCAGTTAAGGTTACCGTGCAATTAACCTTTTTTTATACACTATGGTCACCTAAGGTATTTGGTCGGATCCTAATGATCGACCAAATGGGTCGAGTTCGAAGGTATAAGCGATTTATTAGATCGCTTAGCCTTACGACCCTAGACAACGTGGTAATCAGTAGGCATAGTCACAAGGGACTATAACCATCGTGATTACAATCATGTTGCGAAGTTCAAACGAACTTCGCATTGACCATAAACTGGTCAATGCAGAAAGTCAAACAAAGTTAGCAACAAGTGGAATGGCCTTTGGAGGGGTTAAAGGCTGTTAACATCAATTGGCCCCCCATGATCAGTTAGCAACAAGTGGAATGGCCTTTGGAGGGGTTAAAGGCTGTTAACAGCTGAAAAAAACATTTTGCTGCATCTGAACCCTGCTTACGGACCTCAACACTCCCAATGTTGAGGTCCGTAAGGACCTAGTTTGGCAGATTTACAGTTTCAGTCCCTGCAGCCTCAAAACTTGGTTTTCGATGCGTTTTTGACACGCTTAAGCCCCGTTAACCCCATTTCAAAGCTCTAAAATGAAGTTAAAGTATAGGGAACTTGAAATGTGCTCAAAAATATATCGGATGTCGGTTCTTTTGTCCGTACGATCGCGTTGTTCGGTTAATTACGACGGAATGCGCATAAGCGCGAAAAACGATCCAAATGGCGCGACGAATGGATTTTTCTCATGCCAAACACTAAAATAAAATATTTTAGTGCTTACATAAATTTTTGGATGTCCGGATGTATTCAGAACGTAAGTTATGCGCGAAAATGCAAACTTGTGCACTTTTTGACGCTTTTAGTCCCTGAATGACCCAAAAGTTTATTTTAGCACACCGAACACCTCAAAGCCTATTTCTAAGATATATAAAGGATATTTAAGGTGTGTTTAACTTATGGTCATGTTCCAGAATGTCTGTTACAGTTCAAATTGGCATACTTTCGCAGTTTGTCAAGTTTAGTCCCTGTAAGCGAATTAACTTGTTTTTGCCATACCAAAGCCTTTAAAACTTATTTCTAAGTTATGTAAAGGTTATTTAAGGTATGTTAAGCCTATTTCACTATCCCGGAGTGTTCGCTGGATTAAACTGGTTATATTTACGCATCAGTGCGCGTATAACCTTCCAGAAAGCGATTTAAAGCTAGATATCGAACAAGAATTGATATGTGCAAACGATACACATATTTTTACAAATCCCAAGTATGAAATACCATATTTCCTTGGTTTGGCATTTGTTTGATGTTTGAAGTGACACAGGTGTCACAGTAATGGGCTTAGCATATTGGTTAGTGAGTTAATTATTGTAATGGGCTCGGAAAAAGGCCTAGCCCAGTTGGAAGCCCAGTTAACAGACATGTGGCATATAAACATGTTTTGTGATTAGGGTTTTAGACTTCTTAGATAATTCTAGAGAGAGAAAGTCTAGAGAGAGAGAAGAATTTTGAATTAGGGTTTGAAGCAAGATCACAAAGAGTGGTTGTGAGGTTGTGACTCTTGAATTGATTGTAAAACTTCTAGTTTAGATAATCAATAGAAGATTGTTTAATTGTGAATTCTGTTTCTACTATTTTCTATGCAAATCTGATCTAGAGGATTACGCACTCTAGGTTAGATAGACAATTCTGTGAAAGATCCATAGGATTAAGGGACCTACACCAGGCATGCAAACAAACTATTGGTGAAGGGTCTTTAGGTGGGTTGGCAGTTAGGGAAAGAGAGCTTTTCTTAGATCTATTTCAAAACAAGACAACAGTAAATGGGCAAGTTTCGAAGATTATTATAGTGGAAGGAGATGGCTCGGCATACCCACTACACTGCATTGGTTGGTCGATACATGGTGAAGCTAAAGACATGAGGTCTCTCAGTGACATCGTCTTTTGGTATATAGGGGACTGAAAAAATATGGCAGGTTATATGTAGGGGGACTTAATGTTCTGATTACTCTAAGCAATCGGGGGGTAGCTAATCAAACAATGGATACCTACTCAGTTTCTAGGTAGCATCTTTTTGGAATGGCAAGGATCTTCCAACCGCCCGGGTCGCCTCGCTTCGAATCACTAGTATCTCGTTTAACAATAGGGGTAACTCACTTTTCGAACGCGTTGGAGGACTCTTCGAAAGGGTGGTTTAACTCTCTACTTTCTCATGGCAAACCCAAGATAATCCAAATAGCTTTGTGAAAGTTGTGGTGTCTCAGGGGAGACAGATATAAGAACCGATTGTTTTAAATTGGAAAGATAAACGCTTTGTGGTTTGGGTGTCAGAATTACTGAAGTAGTGGAAGCCGGATATTGATTATGTTAGATCGGTAGATGTGTCGGGGTGGGTATTGATTGATGACGTTGATCATATGACGGACGATATCGAAGAACGAGAAATTAGGTTAGTTCCAACATTGGGTGGTGATCGGAGTTCATTAGGTAACGAGGATTCACTGGATAATGAAGTGATACCACCTTTTGAACAACCCCATGTCATGCAGAAGGTGCATGAAAATGTGATTACGAAGGCTCTAGTTCCTAGGATTGTTAATGAAGGAGAAAGTCCCATGGATTCTTTTGGGAACTGATGTGTGCAAAATGTAACATATAAATTACATCAAATGAAGCATAAAACTAACCCTTTTTTAGTACTAATGTTGGAAAAAGTGTGTTTGTATCTTCCTTTTGAATTTACAGGACCAAATGAGCTTAAACGACCAAAAGGAACAAATTGTTGGTGCATGCGTCTGTCAACTTCGTCTTGTATTGAGTCTTATATGTATTTAGATAGATCAGGGCACGTTATACGAGAAATATGTCAAATATAGGGTGAGTGGCATGTTCAAGTGAAATTAGATAGGTGATTCCGCTTGAACTGGTCTTGGCAATTTCAAGCGAAATTAACTATGTAATTCCGCTTAAAGCTGATCCCGCTTGAGAAGGTGATTTCGCTTGAGCGTGTTCAAGCGAAATTAGCAACCCTATATATACCTGTGTCTTGATTTCATTTGAAAGTAGTTCCGGTCAGAGCAACGAAGTGCTGCCAAAGTATCGTCTCGCTGTAAAACGTCTTATAATCAATAATATATCGACAGTTAAAGTGATATTCTAGCTGAATTGACCTCAGTACGTCTGTTTCCGCCTTTCATACTGAGCAAAACTCTTCTGATTGACTCGTTCGGGTCTGAAAACGATCCTACAAGTGGTATCAGAGCTCAGGAAGAAGAGTTCTTACCAATTCAGCTGCAATTTCTGATTTCTACACCTTCTTTTTCTGTTGGGTTTTTGACATGTTTATCAAAGTATTTTATCCTTATAAAATTAAAACGCAGCGGAAATAATTATTTAAAACATGTTTACTCTCAAGATATAAAACCCATTTTATATGTAAAACCCAATCCTGGATCCATATACGAATATGCATTCTATCAAAATAAAACACAACCATAGGGTGTTTAGAATACTACCTTCCAAGGAGTAAAGGATATGAAGAAGAAGATGATGCTTCTTGAACGGTTGCCTTCAAGTGTAGAAGACCTCAAGCTTGCATACCCCAAGCCCTGACAAACACTTTGATTGTAGCTAGGATTTATACACTTATAACTCACTAAAATTCTCTCATGAATCCAACTCTTGGAAACCTTCTTATGGCCGATTTTAGAGAGAGAAGAAGAGTGATTTTGCACTTGAAATTACTTGTAAAATCAAAACTCTTGAAGCCCTACCCTTGGCCGAAATTATGAGAGTGTTTCTTGGAGTTTTGCACTTGATTTGTTTCAACATAAGACCCTTCTAAATCAGCCATAATATGACCGAAAAAATGAGAGCTTCTCTAAGTCTTCTCCTTGCATTTTTCATACAAAATAGTCTCAAATCAAAAGAGAGAAAGTTGCCACCAAAACACCCAATGCATGAGCCTCTAACACATGCATTTGCATGCATCCCTATTGGACCAAAATGGTTTAGGGAAGAACACCCAATCAAATGCCATCTAACATGTAAGATGTGCATGTAAGTTGATTGGCCATTTTGTCTTGGGAAGGGGGGGGGGGGGGCGGCCTAGCTTATATTTTATAAAAAAATTCAATTCTTTTATAAAATTTAAGTCTTGTTTATTTTATAGCTTTTATAAAATATAACATCATATGTTCCCAAGACTTTATACAACTTTTTATCATGTTATTTAACCCATTAAATAACAAGATAAAATATTCTCTCAAAATAAATTATCCATATAATTTATTGGTTTGTCAAGTGCAATTATTTAGAAAACCAGTTTCTAAATATTCTAAGTGTTAATATTTATTTGTTTGATCATATCACAAATAAATATTCTAAGTGTTTGTCTAGCTTGTATTTGGGTATGACTCGACTTGGATCATAACGTACTAGCCACATCAATTTAATATGTGTCTTGGGCATACAGAGTCCAACAATCTCCCACTTGCACAAGATACATAGAAGATTGATGCAAGCAGTAAATGACGCCTAACTACGGTTTACTACCCCTAATACGTATGACTATATGTGCCATTCAATAACATCATCTCCTTCAAGTCTCTTACTTGAAAATGATTTAGGTGAACATTTATCATTTCATTACAGATGTTATGTCAAATCCAGAGACATAGAGTGATCACTCTCTGTTGATTTAACTTTAGCAGGCCTTAGACATCTTACTCTCAACGAATAAGAGGAACAAATCCCATCTTGACTACATACGTCTCTCATAATCACCTTGTACCACACCTGAGCTTAGCCTTATGTACTGTCATATTACTGACAGCGAAGAAATAAGTCAAGGTACAATATTTGGTGAATATCAAGACCCAATATGTATCTCAGGTCAGAGGATACTATCATATTCGCCTTTACTCAAATTTACTTATGATCAATCACAGATGATTCCATGCAGTAATATTTGAGAGCGAGTCAGTCCAATATTTGTATCCCACAAATATCTATGAACTTTGGCAGCAACACTTTGCTCTATATTCATACTTAATGAATATCCACCAATCCAAGTTCATAATAGTCTTACATTCATATTTGTTCCCACAAGTATGATCGACTACGGACATTTAGAATAAGTAACTTATTCACGGATTTAAACATGCTAAAATGGAACATAACTCAACATACCATAAAGAGTTATAATAACAGTTGTTCCAATATCCAAATACAAAATAGATCAAATCCAATCACTAGAATAACGAAGTTCTTAGGCACAAGTATGACCCTTCATGCTTTGCCCGTTCAAGGAGCTTCATGAGTGGATCCGCAATATTTTGATCAATGTGAACTTTGTGAATACATTTCTTTCCCTTTTTCAATTTCATCCCTTATGTAGTTGAAATTCCGCTCAATGTGCCTAGTCTTTTGATGTGCACGAGGTTCCTTGATTTGAGCAATCGCACCCTCGTTATCACAAAGATCTCTAGGGGTCCTGAATGGTATGGACTACCCCTAGATCGGCAATAATTCAAGTGGTAGATCCATATGAATTATCTTGATCAATGAAGCGGCAATGTATTCTGATTCTGTAATGGACAATGCTACCCTGATTGTGATCGAGAACCATCTCGATCAGTTTGGAAACTCGTATCCATGTAACCCTATACAACGAATTCCGAAACTCGCGTCCCTGTAACCTTTACAACGAGTTTTTCGTCACCAGATCTATATATTAGAAATATATCCTTAGTCCTTCTAAGGTATTTCAATATATATTTTAACAGTCACCGAATGACCGTTACTCGCTGGTATCTTCTCGTCATGCTTAATGCGCATGAGATGTCCGGTCCAGTGCATATTATTACATACATAGTGGATCCTATAGCAGACGCATATGGGATACCTTTCATTCTTTCTTGCTCATCCTTTGAGCTTGGACATTGAGACGCACTCAATATTGTCCCCTCTTGAATAGGTACCAAACCTTTCATAGGGTTCTCTATCTTGAACCCTTTCAAGACTTTGTCAATGTATGCACTTTAGTTTAAACCTATCAAGCGCCTAGATCTATCCCTATAGATCTTTATTCCCAAAATATAGGCGACTTCACCAAAATCCTTAATAGAAAACAACTTCCAAGCCAGGCTTTCACACCTACCATGGTTGGAATATCATTTCCATATAGTAGAATGTCATTGACATGCAATACTAAGAAAGTAATAATGCTCCCACTAACCTTCTTATACACACAGGCTTCATCGTCGTTCTTGATGAATCCATATTCCCTAATCTCTTCATCAAAACGGTGATTCCAACTTCTAGATGCTTGTTTCAATCCATAGATTGATTCCTTTAACTTGCATACTTTGTTAGGATGTTTTGGATTGACAAAACCTTCAGGCTAAACTATATAGACATCATCCTTAAGATATCTATTAAGGAAAGCCGTCTTGACATCCATTTGCCAAATCTCATAATCATATTATGCAGGTATGGCAAATATTATCCTTATTGACTTTATCATCGCCACAGGCGAAAAGGTCTCATCGTAATCAACCCCTTGAGTTTGAGTGAAACCTTTTGCTACAAGTCTCGCTTTACAAGTATCCAAGTTACCATGCATATCGATTTTCTTCTTGAAAACCCACTTACTTCCAGCTACTTTGGAGTTAAGAGGTAACACAACCAATTCCCATACTTGGTTGTCATACATGGATACATCTCTACGTTCATGGCTTCAAGCCACTTGTCATAATCGGATTTTGACATTGCATCATGGTATGTGGTTGATTCACCTGAGTCTACCACGTAGCATCCATCCATGAAAAATCCATATCTTTCAGGTGGACTACTGATTCTACCAGATCTACGACGTATTGTGTGTAATGATCAATCACTTGATCATTTTCAACAACCTCTTGTTGATTGCTAGTATTAACCAAACGTGTATCGGCTTGTGGTTCTTGATCCTTATCAAGTTCCACTGTTCTACTAATTCCTTCCACAAGGAACTTAGCTTCCAAGAACTCAGCCTTGCGAGCAACACATACCTTTTGCTCTGTTGGATCGTAGAAATAATATCCTATATCATCTTTAGGATATCCTACAAAGATACACTTAGTGGATCGTACTTCCAATTTGTTTGGGGTGTATAGCTTCACATAAGCTTCACAACCCATACCTTTAAATATAATAATGATGGAGCCCTTCCATTCCATATTTTAAAAGGTGTCTTATCCACTTTCTTGGTTGGGGCCATACGGGCCACGGAGAGCAAAGCGTAACCAAAAAATGATAGAGATAATGTGCTCCAAGCCATCATAGATCGAACCATATCCAAATAGAGTTCGATTCCTCCTCTATTATAACGAAGAACTTTGATTGAGTTGATTTAGTACTTTACCTTTTCAAGATTTTGAACGTTTCAAAACTTCATCTATGTGTCAAGTACACATAACCATAACTACGATAGTCGTTGGTAAAAGTTAATGAAGTATCTTTCACCATTCCTAGTCATTAGCTTAAAAGGGTCACATATATCCAAGTGTATGATACCTAATAAATCTTTTACCCTTTTCCCACTAAGGGATTACTTGGTCATTTTACCTTGTAAACAAGATTTGCATGTATCAAATGAACCAATTCCATTTGTTTCCAAAAGACAATTCTTTCAAAGTTTTTGTATGCGACATCTGTTTACATGACCAAGGCGATAATGCCAAAGATAGGTCCAACTCAAATCCATTTTTGAGTTTCTTGGTGATTGCTTGGTACATTTAACTATCAAATGATGTATTATTATGAACCAATTCATAAATACCATTTGAAAGCATAGCTTTAAAGTAAAACATGTCATTCATCGAAGCATGAATTTCATTGTTTACAAACTTTAAGTCAAAACCATATTGTCTTATTTCTTTTTTTGGGTAAAGGGTTACCCCGGTGATTCTATTAAAATGCAACCGCAATTAAGAACAAGTAGTGAGGATGTGTTCCACACTAGTTCATATACAGGACATGCCCCATATATGTAAAACAAAACAAAAAACCAAAAACCTATAACACCCCAAAACCTAGTCTACTATACATCATGGCAAGACATCTAGTAGACAAAACAATGCAAACCACAAAACAAAACCTCAACCACCATCATCAAAGATAAAGAAGCCACAAAACAGCAGCCCTTTCAGACGAAAAGCAGACAGCCTATCCATTAGAGAACTTGGTAGAAGAGGTGCTTGCCCCTGCTTTCGAAGAAAAAGGATGAGTACCCGATGTCATAAATGCACTAGTTTCATTGTAAACTTCTTCAACCTCCTCCTCATCCGATTCCTGCCTGTCATTTGACGGTTTCTTCTCCACTCGACCCACATTGGTACCTCCCTGATTACCAGTATCATCCTTCAGAATGTCAAACGGGTTAGACGTTGAAACCTGATTCTGTATCAGACCCTTTGAGGACGATTTTGGTTTAGGGTTGACAACTGGCCTGTAAACTAACTTAGTCTTCTGATTTTTCATATGAATGCCTTGGTTGTTCGCTTTCTTCTTCTTGGCACCTACGACCTGAAAGTCATCATTTTTCTTTTTCTCAGTATCCCCACTCACATTTACCTGAGGGTTCTTAGAACACGAGCTATCATCATGACCGAAGACACAACAAGCTGAACACCTTAAAGGCTCCCAATCATACTCAATTTTAACCTCCACCATTGAATGAGTGAGACCCTCCAAAGATGGGATTGCAACAGTAACACTCTTTTTTAAATCAACCCCTGCCTGAACTTCAATAAGAGCTCTAGCATAGCTGCTTCTTCCCCAAGATTCCTCACACATTGTGGCAGTATACGAATCTAAAATCATAGGCACCCCAATCTTAGATGCAAGTAAACTAAGCCCATCCTCAGTAAATGCCGCTAACGGCACATCATGCATCTTGACCCAAACCGGAATAGCTTTTAAATCCTCTTTTTCCAACTTGATAGAGGCCGACCACGCTTTCAAAATGATTGGAACATTTCTTATCATCCACGGACCATCCTCTAACATTTGATCCATCCCTTCTTTCGTTTTAAACTTAAAAAAGAAGAACCCGTGTGCATTCATCATAATTCTTGACAACCCATATTTTGCCCAATTGTTCTTAGCAAAGAAATCAACCACAGGAAATGCCAGCCGTTTACCCAGAAAATAACCATACAAAGTGTTCGCATACCTGTCGGTGACTTGTTTAACTGAAGATAGTGGAATGACAACGTCAGCTCCGTCAACAGCCTCATTCGATTCCATCACCCTAAAGTTTACCTTAACCTTCTCTTTAGAATCCTTCACAACATTCGCAAAGGATAATTGTTCCGCAGAACCAGAACCTGTTTGTTTCCTCTTGTCAGCCGAGAAAGGTGCACCAAACGAACCGGAACTGTTATCAGACTTTGGCATAAACTTGCTAGAGTAATCCCAAAAATTATCAGACTTTCCGACATCCCGTGTTTCCAAACGAACCGGAACTGTTACCTTGGTGAGATCATCGATGATGTTTGAAGACTTAGGATCATTTTGTGTTCTAATTGTTACATCACGCTTTGGCTGCAATGTGTTCCCATCAACATCAATAAACCGTGCAGCAATTTCTTCAAACGATAATCGCGGATTCCCACGAGTATCCTGTTGGTTTCCACCAGAACCGTTAATTTCATCCATACCAATATTGAGAAACCCTAGTTGCCGTCAACAAAGATTCAGCAAAAGGATTGCCGGCTGAAACAAAGGCAGCCGTGACAAACCCTAGCCGAAACCTACAATTGAAATCGATCAAAACCCTAGCCACCGTCAAGCTGAAGTTCGATCAAAACCCAACCAGAATCCAATCGGAACGAACAAACCCTAACCAGGCAACTCTCTCCAATAATCAAAAGAAAAAACGAACATGCAACAAGAATTCCAATCAAGCAACGACCGCAAACAAACAGGCTCAAACAAACCCTAATCCAGACGGCGATTGAGAACGAAAAAAAGCAGAAACCCTAATTTTAAATCGATCACTACTGGTAACAGAATCTGTACTAGAGATTGGAAATTCAAACGCTAATAGCAAACCTGTTAATCAGAAGATTACGAAGAAGAAATTAGGGTTACATGAGGGACGACAATCGCCAGGCTAGAGAGAGAGATTAAGGCATATTAACCCTCAGGTTTGTTACGGTTTGAGATATTATCTTATACCCATGTGTTAGAAGAAATAATATTAAGGTTAATATGTTTTATAAAGATTGTACCTGAGGTTTGCCTAGCATCCCTCTTAGTTTTCAACTCTTTGAGATAGTTTGGACAATTCCTTTTCAAATGTCCTATCTCACCATATTCAAAGTATGGATCGTTCGTGGCAACCATTGCCTTCTTTCTTTTGGTTTCGGTGGTTTCGCTTTAGTCTTTCTTTTCCTTTTCCCTTTGAATTTTCCGTTACCATTTGCAACATTTGCTTTGGCGTCGGGGTGATGCCTTTTCCTTTTGCCACCCTTATTGATCGTTTAAAATGGATAAAGCCCTTTTACCCATATTGAGCCTTTCGAGGCGATCAATGTGGCTTTTCATCTTAAAGATATAAGATGAGACCGATTAGGTTTCCTCCATTCGACATGCATGAAGTGCTCGAAGCGTTTCGAAGCGTTCTACCTTTAGGAACATTTCCTACAATTGGTTAATCATGTCGTATGCTCATGTTGTTCAAAATGCTTTTGAATCTCGGGAATCATAATTCCTATGTTGTTCAACACATAGGATATCTTTTCTTACTTGAGAACGATTCTTAAGTTCGATATTAATCCATAAAGTGTCTTGATTGATACGATCCTTTTTAAGGATTGTTTTTAGTGATAGGTTACGGACGGTTTGGGTAATATTGTTAGCGGCCATCTACAAAATTTAACAAGGTTCAATTTTAGTATTTTCGATATTATTATATTTTAATTATTAATACCCTTTTGTGTCTCAAAGACAATTAATAATTAAAATCTAGAATCCAACGTTACATTTAAATATCGGTTAGGTGACCTTTATCCCTCTATTTAAATTAACAAGGTAGTCAACGTTTGACAATTGCAACTCTTTGCAACTTCTAGCCATATGGGATCGGTTAAACATCTTTATGTTTAGTTGGCATGTTTAATCCCATCAACACCTTTTGTTCGCCATGCTTCGGTGACCCTAAGTTCATGGTTTCCAAATCAAGTCGTCCAACTTACACACACGTGTGAGTTTATACACATAAGTGGTTAGGTGACCTTTATCCCACAAACATGGTAAACCCACCTCGAACATACAAGCTCCCTCAAATGTGGTTAGGTGACCTTTATCCCACAAAAGAGTTCCCAAGTGATTCGAGTGTTGTATAAAAGGATGGTGTTTGACTTGTTTTAAAAAAAGGATTTTTGAGTTTTCAAAATTCTAGTTTAGAAAACTTTATGTACCACACATTTGCATGCATTCAAATCCTTGGTACTTTTGTGAAAACAAATTTTCAAGGTTCTTTTTAATAAAACCCATTTTATTAAAAAATCATTAATTTTTAATAAAACCTTTATTAACCATTTTAATGATTTTGTTAAGAACCAATTTTACGCTTGTTATTGATTATTAGTTTGTTAAGCATGCATATCCAAATATCATCAAAACAATATAAATAAGCAACCACACAAGCACAACACACATATCAATAGGTGCATAACCATAGCCGACTATTTTGACCACACTTGTTAGCCGAAACAAGTGCGTCAAAAGGTCCTTCTTAAGGGTGAATATTGACACAAATAATGTGTCGTTGAACTCCCACTTGATCCCGCATCCAAATGCTTCATGTCTTCCTTTTGTGTTGTGATTTCTCCAATTTCTTTGAGCTTCCAAATGTCTTTTATATTCAGCTCCAAACTCCTTTGGACTTGAAAAATGTGTTTTGGTTATCGGGCTAAAATCTCGTTAAGAACTATGAAGTCCTTTATGCCCGAAATTGGCAAAAACCAAAACCGCATTTTTGTGTGCATCTTCTTTTACAAAATATATCCTAATACATTTTTTCTAGTAAAATAAAATGCACCTAATCTATTTATTTTACATGCCAAATGAAAAATAAATAAATTACATATCTTACAAATGGAAGAACAAAAATAATAATTATTACAACCCATTGAATAATTAATAAAATGAATCACAACACAATCATTCAACATAAGGTCATGGCTAGGTTATATGCACCAAAATATATATCCATTAATTTCAAGAAGCATAAAAAAATGGTTCCCTTTTAATAACCATTTTCGGCTATGTCCAAAAAACCGAAAAGGTAAGTTTCGTCCAAACAAACAAATCATCCATATGAAATAATTTTTCAAGATTCATTTATGCATGTAAGAATATAATCTTGAAAAACAAAGGGATAACCATACTTAAAATTTCAGCCATAGGGTTTTCACCAAACCCGAAACCCGAAAATTTTAAGTCTATTGAAGCATGCACTCATATAAGCGGCTCTGATGCCATTGTTGGGTTTTTGACATGTTTATCAAAGTATTTTATCCTTATAAAATTAAAACGCAGCGGAAATAATTATTTAAAACATGTTTACTTTCAAGATATAAAACCCATTTTATATGTAAAACCCAATCCCGGATCCATATACGAATATGCATGCTATCAAAATAAAACACAACCATAGGGTGTTTAGAATACTACCTTCCAGAGAGTAAAGGATATGAAGAAGAAGATGATGCTTCTTGAACGGTTGCCTTCAAGTGTAGAAGACCTCAAGCTTGCATACCCCAAGCCTTCCAACAAACACTTTGATTGTAGCTAGGATTTATACACTTATAACTCACTAAAATTCTCTCATGAATCCAACTCTTGGAAACCTTCTTATGGCCGATTTTAGAGAGAGAACAAGAGTGATTTTGCACTTGAAATTACTTGTAAAATCAAAACTCTTGAAGCCCTACCCTTGGCCGAAATTATGAGAGTGTTTCTTGGAGTTTTGCACTTGATTTGTTTCAACATCAGACCCTTCTAAATCAGCCATAATATGACCGAAAAAATGAGAGCTTCTCTAAGTCTCCTCCTTGCATTTTTCATACAAAATAGTCTCAAATCAAAAGAGAGAAAGTTGCCACCAAAACACCCAATGCATGAGCCTCTAACACATGCATTTGCATGCATCCCTATTGGACCAAAATGGTTTAGGGAAGAACACCCAATCAAATGCCATCTAACATGTAAGATGTGCATGTAACTTGATTGGCCATTTTGTCTTGGGACGGGGGGGGGGGGGGGGGTAGCTTATATTTTATAAAAAAAAATTCAATTCTTTTATAAAATTTAAGTCTTGTTTATTTTATAGCTTTTATAAAATATAACATCATATGTTCACAAGACTTTATACAACTTTTTATCATGTTATTTAACCCATTAAATAACAAGATAAAATATTCTCTCAAAATAAATTATCCATATAATTTATAGGTTTGTCAAGTGCAATTATTTAGAAAACCAGTTTCTAAATATTCTAAGTGTTAATATTTATTTGTTTGATCATATCACAAATAAATATTCTAAGTGTTTGTCTAGCTTGTATTTGGGTATGACTCGACTTGGATCATAACGTACTAGCCACATCAATTTAATATGTGTCTTGGGCATACAGAGTCCAACAATTTCAAAATTTACAAGTTTTCACGGTTAAAATCGGTTAAATTTCTCACATGTTGTGCGCAATACTGTATTAACAAAGCCTTGAAAGTTTCAGGCCTAAAATCAATCTAAAACTGATAAAATCTTTAATTCCGCTTGAAAACGGCTTGGGAATGATGACATCAGCAGCATTTCATACGGAATTAGCTGGTTAATTCCGCTTGAAACCCATATTCCGCTTGAAAGTTCTGTTGATTCCGCTTCAATAGGTTATTTCGCTTGAACAGTTTAAACGGAATTAGTGATTCCGCTTCAAGGTGCTATTTCGCTTGAGTGATCCCGTTTGAAACCAGTGATTCCGCTTCAGTGAGTAATTCCGTTTGAGTGATTTCAAGCGAAATTAGTAATCTCGCTTGAACTTGGTGATTTCGCTTCAAAGGGTATCTCGCTTGAAGGAGATTTCGTTTGAACGTACTAATTCTGCTTGAGATTGTGTTTCCGCTTGAATAACACTGTTTGACAATTTCTTGAAAACCGAAACATGGACGAGGAATTTTATAACGCATTCGCTACTCCGGTTACCCCGATTACTCTTGCACAGAATACGATGTTGGAAAATGAAACTGGGACGATGCAAAAACCGCCTAAGCTCATGAACATCGAGGAGTATAAGAGTTGGGAAGGATGGTTTGAGAATTGGGTACAAGCAAACTACTTAGATGCTTGGGAATATGTCGAGACGAAATATGTTAGACCGATGAATGATGACGAAGAGATTATTGCAATAAAAGATCTGAGTGCTGATAATCAGGGAACATCTAACCCGTTTGACATTCTGAAGGATGATACTGGTAATCAGGGAGGTACCATTGTGGGTCGAGTGGAGAAGAAACCGTCAAGTGACAGGCAGGAATCGGATGAGGAGGAGGTTGAAGAAGTCTACAATGAAACTAGTGCATTTATGACATCGGGTACTCATCCTTTTTCTTCAAAAGCAGGGGCAAGCACCTCTTCTACCAAGTTCTCTAATGGATAGGCTGTCTGCTTTTCGTCTGAAGGGGCTGCTGTTTTGTGGCTACTTTATCTTTGATGATGGTGGTTGAAGATTATGTTTTGTGGTTTTTGCATTGTCTGTATACTAGATGTCGTGTCATGATGTATAGTAGACTAGGTTATGGGGTGTTATAGGTCTTTGGTTTTGTTTGATTTACATATATGGGGCATGTCCTGTATATGAACTAGTGTGGAACACATCCTCACTACTTGTACTTATTTGCGGTTGCATTTTAATAGAATCACCGGGGTAACCCTTTACCCAAAAAAAAATAGAAAGAAATACAAAGATGAGAAAATGATGCCAAGTCTACTACAACAAGCTGTGAAAGAAGATATCTTGGTTTTATTGCAACATAATGGAACATCTTATTCGATTTGGAAAGCTTTAAAATCGAAGTTTCATGGAAGCCAAGAGATGGTCAAGAACAAAAAATCGCTTTTGAAGAAAGAATTTGATCTATTTTGTGGGTTTAAAAATGAAAGCACAAAGCAAATCATTGAAAGATACTGCAATTTGTTAGCCAACATGAAGAGATTGAGCATCGACAAAGATAATGAAGAGTTGATCGAAAAGTTGGCTGATGCGTTGCCATATGAGACTTGGGGTACATATCTCATGATGTTGAGGAACAAAAAGGTTTTAGCAATCCGACACTGAGCAAGTTCATTGAAAAGATTGAGGCTCAAGAGATGGAACAGAGAAAGGTTTTAAGAATGAAAGATTTCGATGGTGAACAAGACATCAGACTTTATTACAAAGGTGGGGTCAGTGATAAAACCACCAACATATCACCAAAGGTAGAGACTACATTCAATGCAAAGAGTTCTTCAGGAAGTTCATCCAAAGGATCAAACAGCAACACAAGTTTTTCATCATATCCATCATTTGATCCGAACATTTCAACAACAAAGAATGGCAAGAAGTTACAATGCAACATTGTACTGAATCTGGAGAATGATGAGGATTATTCAGCAGAAGTTGCTAAGAGTCACATGTCTTTGTTGGGAACAGTGTTGGAATCATATGGTAGTTTTGTTGCAGGTCGGATCGGGAATCCTATATTGACAAAAGAGGATTACGATCAAATTGACGCTGAGGAAATGGAATTGACGGATATTAAATGGTGTTTGGCGAGTGTGTTAAGACGAGCTGAGAAATTTAAGCAGATCACAGGAAGAGATGATTTACGTGAAGCTAATGTTTCTACTTTAGGTTTTGATAAATCTAAAGTCACTTGTTTTCGCTGCAGGGAAAAAGGACACTTCAAGAGGTAGTGCAAAAACCGCGAAGCAAGTGGAGCTCAAAATCCGTTCAACAACAACAATGATTACTATCAGAAGGCCATCTATCATCAAGTTGCACAAC
The DNA here is from genome assembly GCA_030545235.1 of Helianthus tuberosus. NCBI lineage: Eukaryota > Viridiplantae > Streptophyta > Magnoliopsida > Asterales > Asteraceae > Helianthus > Helianthus tuberosus. The sequence continues at coordinate 27,956,350 of CM060420.1, read as the reverse complement.
AACAACAAGAACCACAAGTGGCACATGGTAGGAAAGTGATTGAAGAATCTTCAAAGAGAGCTTGTATGGTGAATCAGGATGACAAAGAGACAACAAATGGATTTAGTTGGGACAAATATATCTCAGCTGATAACAAAGCATGCCTGATAAACCACGATGATGAAAAATTACCAGATGGGTTTAACTGGGAAGGTTTCAGTTGGAATGATTATGATCCTAATAAAACTTCAAGTCACAAAGCCTTTGTTGCTCGAGTTGAAGAAGATAGTGATGATGATAGAGAGTATTATGCAAAACGAATGGCAGATTATTTTAAAATGATGGCAGAAAGTGATAGTGAAGATGAAAAAGCTAAAAAGAAAAAGAAAAAGGTCAAAACACCAGTCAGCAGTGATGATGAAGAAGTACCAGTGATAAAGAAAAAGGTGGAAGTTCCAAAGTTTAAAGTTGATGAAGAAGTTAATGCAAGAAAGAGTCCGGTGATTTGTGAAAATTGTGAAGATATTAAGAAGCAGAACAACACATTGATGAATAACATGAATAAGCTGAAAGAATCTTATGATGTTCTGAACAAGGCCATGAATCAATACAATCAATCAAGTGAAGAACAAGCAACAGCCATGAAGACACTTCAGGGAGCTTTCATGATAAAGCAGAAAGTTGTGAACAATTACATTGAGAAGTGTGCTGTGCTTGAACAAAAACTAGAGACACAAAGGATTCAGACTGAAAGAGTTAATCGTTTGTTAAAAAGTTACTCATGTACTTCTTATGTCATTGACAGGATTTATCCAACTGTGGAGGGCATGAAGGCATTTGAAGATGATGAAGTAACTGAAGAACAAAAGGTTTCTGAAGAAAAGACTCCTGAAAAGAAGAAAGTAAAGAAGAAGGATACTAAAGTGAATGATTCTGGTAAGAAACAAGGTTTCAGTTACAACAAGTGTCCACCCCCGCTTGAAAATGGATATTCTCCGAGAAATCCAAATTCAGAAAGAGTCAAAAAGGCAACAGATTTACAGTGGGAGTCAGAGTCTTCAGTTAAATTGCCAGATAATATTGATGTCACGTTTACGACATCTGACACTGATCATGAGTCCGAGTTAATAAAGAAAGTGGTCGATCAGGTGTTGGATAAAGATGAATCCGAGGAGTCAAAGTCGGAGTCTATGTCAGAGTCAAAGTCTGAGTCCAGCATTCCGAGTCTGTTGGATAAAGATTTTCAGTGTGTTTTAGCATAAATTTTGAAAAATACAAAAAGATTTTCGACAACTGGTGTTGGAGAGCTGATTTTTAAAATTTCAAGTGCTAGACATGATGAACAAATGGTTTGAGTGAAATTGTTTGAGATGTTTTGAAATGAAATGAGAAAAGTTTTTGAAATAAAAACGTTTTTCCTGCAAGTGGTTCATCAGAGACTAACATTGTAAAATCATTGTTTAAATTTCTTATCCACAAGTGTTCATTAGATGGTGAGATTGTTTATACAAGTGGTCATCAGAAAATTTACTTTTGGGTAGAGAATGTGCAGGATATCTGAGTGATAGAGAGCCAGGTTCCGGTACCTGAGGATTCTGTGGTTTTAACAAGCCAGGCTGCGATCCCAGCATATTGAAAGGGGGAGTCTGAAGACACCTAAAGGAAGGAGTGTGTTGGTGCTGATGAAAAGAGAAGAGAAAGATTTGAGGATGCTTTACAGTGTCAGATACTTCAAAAAGTTCAAGAGGACTGATAAAGACTGAAGATGCGAAGACTCGACACTTTAAGACTCGTCAACATTCGAGGGGGAGTCTGTTGGTGCATGCGTCTGTCGACTTCGTCTTGTATCGAGTCTTATATGTATTTAGATAGATCAGGGCACGTTATACGAGAAATATGTCTAATATAGGGTGAGTGGCATGTTCAAGCGAAATTAGATAGGTGATTCCGCTTGAACTGGTCTTGGCAATTTCAAGCGAAATTAACTATCTAATTCCGCTTGAAGCTGATCCCGCTTGAGAAGGTGATTTCTCTTGAGCGTGTTCAAACGAAACTGGCAACCCTATATATACCTGTGTCTTGATTTCATTTGAAAGTAGTTCCGGTCAGAGCAACGAAGTGCTGCCGAAGTGTCGTCTCGCTGTAAAACGTCTTATAATCAATAATATATCGACAGTTAAAGTGATATTCTAGCTGAATTGACCTCAGTACGTCTGTTTCCGCCTTTCTTACTGAGCAAAACTCTTCTGATCGACTCGTTCGGGTCTGAAAACGATCCTACACAAATATACAGCAAAAACCAACATAAATACAAAGAAAAGGAATAAACGTGACATGCCCGACCCCTCGGCAGCATCTCCAAAAGCAAAAGCAAAAACAAGAAACAGAAGACTGACCACTGGTCGTGCCCACTGGACACGGGGGCATGGTCATGTGTCTGCAGAAAGGACAAAGCTGTGGAAGCTTCTACGCCCACCACGGGGCGTGCCCAGCTCAGCACGGGGTGTGGTCAACGCTAAGAAACACAGAATCTTTCAAAATCTTGGAAGTACAGATACGCTTCTTCCCACGGGGCCGTGCCCGCTGAACACGGGCCGTGTGTTGCCCTATGCTGACAAAAGCAATTAATGAAGGAAGAGAAAGGGATGGCCACGAGGGCGTGTCCACTGGACACGGGGCCATGGCCGGGCTTCTGTTCAGGCTATAAATAGGGGTGCTTGGCTCACTTCAAAGGGATCCCTTACCACTCCACCACCACTACAACACCCACATCCACCACCATCATCCATCATCCACCTTAGAGTGTGCCTTACCACTCCACCACCACTACAACACCCACATCCACCACCGTCATCCATCATCCACCTTAGAGTGTGTGTAGTAGTCTCGGGAACCAAGATTGGTCGTAAGAGTTCTTGCCAATAAAAGGCCATGTTTGGCTAAGTCTCTTACATCACTTGGTTAAGACAAACCTTTTATGTATTACTTTTGATTTTGAATCTTTCGGCACTTTTTATTTGGTTTTGTATTAATGACTGCAATAACTAGTTTCTTATGTTGAAGGTGAATTTTCTTTATCATTTGTCCGTGGTGTCTTGGCATTACTTTACTGTCTATATAAAGTAAAAGATTTACACCATTTATATCTCTACAGTCTATATAGAGATATGTTGGCTACCTGGTCGGGGGTTAAGGGAATGGTTTAGTAAGGTTCTTGCCTTGTTCAGTGTATAGATCCTACAAGGACCTGGGTCAAGCTTACTAGGACCTCCTTCAATACCCACTTGTATTGGATGGCGGGGGTGCGGATAGCTTGATCCCCTCATATGTAAACTACTATTAATACATTAAACCGGCTACTTGGGATTGTATCCCTGCTGACTCAAACCACTTAGCCGAGGGTAACGCCACCTTCAAAAGAGAGGCCTACCACTTTTCGCATTAATAACTTAATCAATTATCTTCCAATATTCCGACCCTTTGGGATTGTATCCTTGCTGACTCAAACCACTGGGTTGAGGGTAACGTCACCTTCAAAAGAGGGGCCTACTAACCATTTGTGGACTACGCTTGGGGATGGGATGTCGACATCAGCTTGGTATGATACCTGGTGTGAGTTAGGGCCGCTAGGTAATTTCTTGTCTCCCAGAACCATTACGAGAGCAGGATTCAGATTGGATAACTCTGTTGCGGATATTCATTCAGGAGGTGTTTGGCAATGGCCCTTGGCTTGGAGGGATCTGTTTCCCGTCCTTATTCAACTAGACCATGTCCATCCGGTTGCAGGTAAACGAGATATCCTTCAATGGCGGGTTGGTGATATTATTTATGAGGTTTCGGCTTCACATATTTGGGATTCTATTCGGTATAGAGAACAGGAGATCGAGTGGAGTAAAGTTGTTTGGTTCCCTCATTGCATTCCGAGGCATTCTTTCTTATTGTGGCTGATCATGAGGAAGAAGTTACTCACTCAAGATATTATTCTAAGCTGGGATCTCTCGAGGAGAAAAAACATGAATATGATGTGCTGCTTACTTTGTTATGAGAACCATGATTCTCATAAACATTTGTTCTTTGAATGCAAATTCTCATCGCAGGTTTGGGCTATGGTTCGGGTTAGAGCGAGTATGGAAAGTGTTAATCCAAAGTGGGAGGATATTATTACATGCTTAATGGCCAGGACTCGTTCTAAGTTAGCAGCTGATTATGTTAGCAGACTCTTGGTGGCGGCAAGTGCTTATTTTATATGGCAAGAACGTAATTCTAGACTCTTTAAAAACCAGCTGAGACCTCCGGAGCAAGTATATGAGGTGATTATCAAGACCGTACGATACAAGCTTATGGGAGTGAAGATGAAGCGGACGGATAGAGTTCGAAAACTTCTAGGTGAATGGGAGATTGCTGATGCTGACAATGATGGTGATGGCGGTTGATTAGTATTTGTTTTGTTTTGTTTGTCGCTAGATTGTAGTCTAGTTGTATATTTGTCGGCTTGGTGTTTTCTGGTTTTTTCTTGTTTTACAATCATGGGGCATGTCTCATGATTGAACTAGTGTAGACTCTCTACGCTACTTGTTTTGTTTGGTTGTGAATATATAGAATCACCGGGGTAACCCTTTACCCAAAAAAAAAAGAGGGGCCTACTACTATAACTAAGATAATCTCTTAAAAAGTCTGAAAGTGCGAAAATCATCAAAGGATACTTAAAAGGTGACTCGGATCCAAGTGATTCATCTTGTCTATCTGTTTTTATTTTATTTTTATTTCTGCATTTTTAGTTTTTATTTTCATGTTTTTAAACCTTTTCTCAAAAATTTACATCGATTAGACGTTGAGGATAAACCGGTACTAAAAGCTCTTGTGTCCTTTGTCACACCCCCAAAATCCACACGCGGAGTACCACCGCTTGGAGGCGTGACATGACCAGGATCAAGCCACCAATCATATTGAACATAATTATATCAAAAGTCATTCATCAATACGATAGGTGTTTACAAAACCAAATATATACAAGTGTATAGCGGAAGCATTAATGTAAAACCCAACATAAGTTTAAGTACAAAATGTTGTTATAATGTTTAACAAAACATCCACGTCCGTGCCCACAACGACTGCGCCTCCCGTGCAAGCTCCAAGAGTACCTATTGTCCTGCAAGGCATGTAACAGAGAGTCAACAACTAGTTGAGCGAGTTCACTGTTAGTTATTTAGTTATAATGTTCGTTTCGTAAATCATATGTAATAGCATCGCGGCCCTCTAGGCATGTTTGCGAAGTTTAGAAATTGTATCGCGTTAGTCCTTGCTGCCAGTCCAGGCATGCGTGCGATGAATAGTGTTGACTAGTCGTATTTGTACGTGCCCTTCTTAATCCAAGGACCGTAGCGAGTGTGATTGTCCTACCCAAGGAGGACGAGCATGCGTTAAGGTTTGTTGTCCTACCCAAGGAGGACGAGCATGCTTTAAGGTTGTTGTCCTACCGGACGAACGTATGTATTCTACCCAAGGAGAATACACAGGATTTATATTGGCATCCTACCCATGGAGGATGGCGGTACATATCCTACCCAAGGAGAATATGTAGGTTCCATTTTAGTTTCTTAACCCATTCCCAAACCACCGGGAATCCCATGCCTTAGAAAGAGTGTGAACTCACCTTGTTTCGCTCGGTATGCTAAGTATGTGCTCACGGTTAATCAATCACGTCCTAAGGTATGCACGTATACATAATCAGTTTGTATTAAAGTTGTTTGTGCGTAAACATAATCATCATGAACATCGCATCAATCACAATACACGTATTTGCAATCATACAAGTAATACTTTATACATAACAGCAGTTAACTAACCCAGTTAACACCTAACAGAATTAACTCAAGTTACTGCACAGATCAGCTATTCGGCGAAACACGCATGTTGGCGAAACACAGATAGTGACGAAACACATATAGTGACGAAACACATTCTGTTTCGTCGAGGTGTCCCCTGGCGAAACAGAACTTCTGATTCGTCGACTACTCTTGGCGAAACACATCCTGTTTCGCCGAGAGTTCTGTTTCGTCGATCAGTCAGTTTCGCAGACATCAGTTACAGCAGATTCGAAAAACACATAAACCCTAACAGCCGTAAAACAGCAATTCCTCAATCATACAGTAATCATTCAACGCAGAATCATCGTAACATCATCATCATAACATAAGTATCACAGTTCTTAACGTCTAGCACGAACCCTAGGTTATGTGTACAACATATAGATTAACATACAACATCATATCATCGATTCCTATCAAGATACTAATGTGTATTCAGAATCAGGCCATATAAACAACATTCAGAACCGAGTATCATCAACATACCCTCCTATAATCCAGAAATCAAGCATAAACACAACATGTATAAAGAAATCAAAGGACAAAGAAACCGATTTAGACGAGCACGCACTAACCGAGATATTCGAGATGAACAAGGGAGGATTCGAGAGAGAAAGATGATGGTTGAGGATGGTTATCGCCTTCACAGAGTGGAGAGTTCTAGGGTTTCTATTTTTGTTAAAAGTGTGAAACAGGGAGTCGGTTCACGTTAATATGAACGAATTACCGTTCTGGGCCCTTAATGGGCTTGGCGAAACTGGGCTTGGCGAAACAGACTTCTGTTTCGTCGGGATGCTTATGACGAAACAGTCTGTTTCGTCGGGTCCTGTCTGTTTCGTCGAGTCCTGTCTGTTTCGTCGAGTCCTTTTATGTGTTAACAGTTTAAGTTTTTCAACAGGTTTCATGTTATACAGCCAAACACAAAATCATGCAACCACAATGCGTTCATAAAATATAACAAAAAAATAACGTGTACAGTTACAAGTTGAACAAGTTAAACAACTACACAATCAAAGTCAACGTGCACTAAGAGCGAAAAAAGAAAGTCGGAAACTCGAGTTGTCACATTATCCCCAACTTGAAAGAAATTTCGTCCCGAAATTTAGAATGCGGTTACTGAGGAAGCTAGGTGAGTTATCGTTTACTGGTTTTCCTGGGGTGTCACATCATCCCCCCGTTGAGTTGGGATTTTATCCCGAACTTCTGTAGTAGCTTCAACCTCAGTAGTAGTTGCATTGTTTTCGAACAACTGGGGATATTTGAGTTCCATTTGGACTTCGCGTTCCCAGGTAAACTCTGGGCCACGACGGGAGTTCCAACGAACTCGAACAAGTGGTATTCTGGTGTTCTTGAGAACCTTAACATCCCGGTCCGTGATTTCAACTGGTTCCTCGACGAAATGCAATTGTTCGTCGATAGTGAGCTCCTTCAGAGGAACTATGTGGGTCTCATCTGACTGAAACTTCTTCAGATTCGACACGTGAAAGACGTTGTGAACTGCACTGAGTTCAGCCGGTAAGTTCAGTCTCTAGGCCACTTTGCCTATTTTCTCTATGACTTCAAATGGTCCAACATATCGTGGATTGAGTTTGCCTCGTTTGCCAAAACGAACAACACCCTTCCAGGGTGAAACTTTGAGTAGTGCTCGATCCCCAACTTGGAATTCGAGTATTTTCCTGTCTTTATCAGCGTATACTTTCTGACGGTCACGTGCTGCCGCCATGCGTTGTCGTATTTGAGCAATCTTTTCAGTAGTATCAACTACCATTTCCGGACCTGTGATCTGACTGTCACCCACCTCTGCCCAACAAAGAGGTGATCGGCATTTACGCCCGTACAAAGCCTCAAAAGGAGCAGCTTTAATGCTGGTGTGGTAACTGTTGTTGTACGAAAATTCCACAAGTGGCAGATGTTTTTCCCAGCCTTTGCCAAAGTCAATTACGCACGCCCGAAGCATGTCTTCTAGAGTTTGAATAGTGCGCTCAGACTGCCCATCTGTCTGAGGATGATAAGCTGTGCTCATGTCCAATCGAGAGCCAAAAGATTTGTGCATTGCTTGCCACAGTTCTGAAGTAAAACGTGCATCACGATCAGAGATAATAGATGTGGGCACCCCGTGCCTCGAGACAACTTCCTTAAGGCATACGTCTGCTAGTGTGGAGAACTTATCCGTTTCCTTGATAGCCAAGAAGTGAGCAGACTTTGTGAGTCGATCCACGATCACCCAAATAGTATCATTTCCGCGCTGAGATCTAGGCAGGCCAGTAACAAAATCCATGGAAATTTGCTCCCATTTCCATTGTGGTATCTCAGGTTGTTGGAGTGGGCCTGATGGTTTCTGATATTCTGCTTTGACTCTCGCACAAGTCAAACACTTGCTAACGTAAGTTGCTATGTGGGCCTTCATGCTAGGCCACCAATATGTAGTTCTGAGGTCGTGGTACATCTTATCTGAACCAGGATGTACTGAGTAGCGAGACTTATGAGCTTCATCCATTACAAGTTCGCGTAAACTACCATAGAGTGGGACCCAGATGCGTCCGGTTACATAGTAGGCGCCGTCTATCCTTGGTTCTAACCGTTGCCTTGAACCGCGTAGAGCTTCAGCCCTGACGTTTTCTGGTTTCAATGCTTCTACCTGAGCATCTCGTATCTGTGAAGGAAGACTAGACTGAATAGTGAGTTGCAATGCTCGTACACGCCTAGGTATGGTATCCTTTCGACTGAGGGCGTCGGCCACCACATTGGCCTTGCCTGGATGGTACTTTATAGCACATTCGTAATCGTTCAGTAACTCGACCCATCGACGTTGTCGCATGTTCAAATCTTTCTGCTTGAAAATATATTCAAGACTTCTGTGATCGGTGTAGATGGTGCACTTAGTGCCATACAGATAATGTCGCCATATCTTGAGCGCAAAAACAACAGCTCCAAGCTCTAAATCGTGTGTAGTGTAATTCCGTTCGTGAATCTTAAGTTGGCGCGAAGCATAAGCAATAACTTTATCCCGTTGCATCAACACACATCCAAGACCTTGGATAGATGCATCACAGTAGACTACAAAATCGTCCGTGCCTTCAGGCAATGAGAGGATAGGTGCGCTACAAAGTCTATCCTTTAAGTGCTGAAACGCTGTATCCTGTGTATCACTCCAACGGTAAGCAATACCTTTCTGTGTCAGTAATGTAAGCGGCTGTGCAATCTTTGAGAAGTCTTTGATAAACCGTCTGTAATAACCCGCCAATCCCAAGAATTGGCGTATTTCTGTCGGTGTGCGAGGTGCAGGCCAGTTCTTGATCGAATATACCTTGGATGGATCAACATGTATCCCATCCCTGTTTACCACGTGACCTAGAAAGTGGACTTCACGAAGCCAGAAGTCGCATTTTGAAAACTTAGCGTACAGTTGTTCCGTTCGAAGGAGTTCCAGAATAAGTCGTAAATGTTGCTCATGTTCCTCCCGACTCTTCGAGTAAATTAGGATGTCATCAATAAAAACAATAACAAACTTGTCAAGATAAGGTTTGCACACCCTGTTCATAAGATCCATGAAAACCGCAGGCGCGTTCGTTAGCCCGAATGGCATGACCAAAAACTCATAATGACCGTAGCGAGTTCTGAATGCTGTTTTGGAGACGTCCTCATCCCGGACTCTCAGTTGATGGTAACCTGACCTTAGATCAATCTTTGAGTAATAGCTCGACCCTTGTAACTGGTCGAATAAGTCGTCGATGCGTGGGAGTGGATAGCGATTCTTCACGGTCACCTTGTTTAGTTCGCGGTAATCTATGCACATACGAAAGGTACCGTCTTTCTTCTTCACAAATAATACTGGAGCTCCCCATGGCGAAGAGCTAGGACGTATGAAACCCTTTTCCAAGAGTTCTTGCAATTGCTTAGACAGTTCTTCCAGTTCAGTTGGAGCTAATCGGTAAGGCGCTCGAGCTATAGGTGCTGCTCCTGGAGCTAGCTCGATCTGAAATTCGACCTGGCGATGGGGCGGTAACCCAGGTAACTCTTCAGGAAACACTTGAGGAAAGTCGCGTACTACAGGAATATCCCAAATCTTTTTCTCTGTCGTCGATGTATCAGTAACGAGTGCTAAAATAGCTACGTGGCCTTTTCGCAGACACTTCTGAGCCTTCAAGAAAGAGATGATGCCACTCACGACACCACTCTTGTCACCTTGAACTTCAAGAGGTTCTTTGCCAGAACAAGGAATACGAACGATCTTCTCCTTGCATAGGATCTCTGCTTGTTGTTGGGATAACCAATCCATACCAATGACGATATCAAAGCTACTCAGAGTTATAGGAATGAGATCGATAGAGAAAGTCTGACCGGCGAGGATAAGATTACAACCCTGAACTATGTGTGTGGCTTCTAAACTTTTACCGTTAGCTAACTCTACTACATGTTTGGTGCTTAACAGTGTTGGTGCGCGTTTAAGCATTTTACTAACTTTCAGAGACATATAACTGGTATCCGCACCCGAATCAAATAATACGGTAACATAAAAGTCGTCGAGAAGAAACTTACCCGTAACCACATTAGGATCGTTCCTTGCGTCACTCTGGCCAATCACAAACATACGACCTTTTGCACCATTGTTGTTGTTGTTTCCCCCATTGTTGTTCCCACTGCCCTGATTATTGTTATTGTTGCTTTGATTCTGGTTTAATTGGGGACAGTTCCGCTTGAAATGACCTTCAGCCCCACACTGAAAGCATGTCTTATTTCCTTGCTGTTGTTGCTGTGACTGGTTTCGTGGAACGGGTGACTGTTGTTGCTGGTTCTGACTCGCAGGCCTTAAGCTCCTGCAATCTTTAGCCTCATGACCTACTCTTAGACATCTCTGACAGCGGCCTCTACGACACTGACCACTGTGGTGTTTGTTGCACCTGTTACACAGTGGATGAATTCCCCGATATCCACTCTGCCCCTGACCACCAGACGATTGCTGACTCGAACTCTGATAATCACTAGTCTTGCGCTGTTGCTGTGCTTGAGACTGTACAATAGCTGAACCCCTGCTGGAATCCCCTTCCCATTTCCGCTTGTTGTCACTGGGAATAGCAGGAGTAATTGGAGTGGTAGCGGTAGTAGTAGCGTTGATACGTTTAGGCAGCCTGTTCTGTTCCACCGCCTGATCAGTGAGGCGATGAGCTAGCTTAACGATCTGTTGAATAGTGCCCAGATTCGCTGAAGTTACGTGGCTTTGAATCTCCGGCACCAGACCATTGAGATACAGTTCGATACGCTTAATGGGAGGGTCCACCATAGTAGGACACAGAATAGCCAATTCATTCGATCTTCTGGTGTACGCTTCAATTTCTGACCCCGTCATTTTCAAATGGTAAAATTCTACCTCCAGTTTATGAATATCATCACGGCTACAGTATTCCTCTTTAATCAAATCCTTGAAATCATTCCAGGGTGTGGCGTTAGCAACAGCCAACCCTAACATCTGCACTTGCGCATTCCACCAAGTCAGCGCAATGCCTTCTAGTGTACCAGTGGCGTACTTCACCCTGCGAGCCTCAGGGCATTCGCACATTTCGAATACGGACTCGAGCTTTTCAAACCAATGGAGGAGTCCAACCGCTCCTTCCGTGCCACTAAAAGTAGTAGGACGACAGTCCATGAAAGTTTTGAAGGTACAAACAGGTGGCTGAGCGTGCTGACCTGTTGTGTATAAGAATTAAGAAAAGTTTAAACACGAGAGTTGGTTTAGGAGTGTAGGATCTCAAGATCCTAGTGTGAGTTTGCAACTGCAGGGTATACCTCCTGCTTGTGCGGCTGCAAGTGCCGCAGCAATTTGCTCGTTAATGAGAGCCGTCAGTTGGGCTTGCGTCATGTTGATACGTCCAGACATGATCTTCATAGTAAATATGGCATAAGTGAGAGAGGTTCGCGAGTAGTGCGATAACAAAAGGGAATAATCACACAAGTGTTCTCATGCAATAGTGTCAAGTTAACCTAAGCATACCCGGAGCAAAGTTCTATGCAATTCTAGCAAGTAGGCAATAAAACATGTACCATATTACCTAGAGTGATGAGTCTTGCACGTGGAGCGAGGCGTCGTTGTGGATCGTTGAGCACTGTTCTGGTTATAGTCTGGTTTTAATAAAAACGTTTTTCCCTTATTAAAACCGAGTTCTCTATAACCAATGGCTCTGATACCAATCTGTCACACCCCCAAAATCCACACGCGGAGTACCACCGCTTGGAGGCGTGACATGACCAGGATCAAGCCACCAATCATATTGAACATAATTATATCAAAAGTCATTCATCAATACGATAGGTGTTTACAAAACCAAATATATACAAGTGTATAGCGGAAGCATTAATGTAAAACCCAACATAAGTTTAAGTACAAAATGTTATAATGTTTAACAAAACATCCACGTCCGTGCCCACAACGACTGCGCCTCCCGTGCAAGCTCCAAGAGTACCTATTGTCCTGCAAGGCATGTAACAGAGAGTCAACAACTAGTTGAGCGAGTTCACTGTTAGTTATTTAGTTATAATGTTCGTTTCGTAAATCATATGTAATAGCATCGCGGCCCTCTAGGCATGTTTGCGAAGTTTAGAAATTGTATCGCGTTAGTCCTTGCTGCCAGTCCAGGCATGCGTGCGATGAATAGTGTTGACTAGTCGTATTTGTACGTGCCCTTCTTAATCCAAGGACCGTAGCGAGTGTGATTGTCCTACCCAAGGAGGACGAGCATGCGTTAAGGTTTGTTGTCCTACCCAAGGAGGACGAGCATGCTTTAAGGTTGTTGTCCTACCGGACGAACGTATGTATTCTACCCAAGGAGAATACACAGGATTTATATTGGCATCCTACCCATGGAGGATGGCGGTACATATCCTACCCAAGGAGAATATGTAGGTTCCATTTTAGTTTCTTAACCCATTCCCAAACCACCGGGAATCCCATGCCTTAGAAAGAGTGTGAACTCACCTTGTTTCGCTCGGTATGCTAAGTATGTGCTCACGGTTAATCAATCACGTCCTAAGGTATGCACGTATACATAATCAGTTTGTATTAAAGTTTTTTGTGCGTAAACATAATCATCATGAACATCGCATCAATCACAATACACGTATTTGCAATCATACAAGTAATACTTTATACATAACAGCAGTTAACTAACCCAGTTAACACCTAACAGAATTAACTCAAGTTACTGCACAGATCAGCTATTCGGCGAAACACGCATGTTGGCGAAACACAGATAGTGACGAAACACATATAGTGACGAAACACATTCTGTTTCGTCGAGGTGTCCCCTGGCGAAACAGAACTTCTGATTCGTCGACTACTCTTGGCGAAACACATCCTGTTTCGCCGAGAGTTCTGTTTCGTCGATCAGTCAGTTTCGCAGACATCAGTTACAGCAGATGCGAAAAACACATAAACCCTAACAGCCGTAAAACAGCAATTCCTCAATCATACAGTAATCATTCAACGCAGAATCATCGTAACATCATCATCATAACATAAGTATCACAGTTCTTAACGTCTAGCACGAACCCTAGGTTATGTGTACAACATATAGATTAACATACAACATCATATCATCGATTCCTATCAAGATACTAATGTGTATTCAGAATCAGGCCATATAAACAACATTCAGAACCGAGTATCATCAACATACCCTCCTATAATCCAGAAATCAAGCATAAACACAACATGTATAAAGAAATCAAAGGACAAAGAAACCGATTTAGACGAGCACGCACTAACCGAGATATTCGAGATGAACAAGGGAGGATTCGAGAGAGAAAGATGATGGTTGAGGATGGTTATCGCCTTCACAGAGTGGAGAGTTCTAGGGTTTCTATTTTTGTTAAAAGTGTGAAACAGGGAGTCGGTTCACGTTAATATGAACGAATTACCGTTCTGGGCCCTTAATGGGCTTGGCGAAACTGGGCTTGGCGAAACAGACTTCTGTTTCGTCGGGATGCTTATGACGAAACAGTCTGTTTCGTCGGGTCCTGTCTGTTTCGTCGAGTCCTGTCTGTTTCGTCGAGTCCTTTTATGTGTTAACAGTTTAAGTTTTTCAACAGGTTTCATGTTATACAGCCAAACACAAAATCATGCAACCACAATGCGTTCATAAAATATAACAAAAAAATAACGTGTACAGTTACAAGTTGAACAAGTTAAACAACTACACAATCAAAGTCAACGTGCACTAAGAGCGAAAAAAGAAAGTCGGAAACTCGAGTTGTCACATCCTTGGACGACCTCGGTATCTTACCAACGCTATACTACGCTCACGATGGGTGCACTTGCCCAAGTGTGTGTTAAGTGTTAGTAGAATATCATGTTTTATAAATTTAAAAATTGACTAATGTGTAAAATGGGCTAAAAATATAAATAAAAATATATCACTCCCGACACACACCAGGAACCTTGTGTTGAGTGGGCCTGAGTGTTTTTAAAAAGGAAGCCAACCTAAGCCTAATATTCCTTGTGAAGACTTGGGCCCTACTGCAAAGTTTGGGCTTGGAAAACGTAACAGGGCTGATCAAACTCGTATCCGCGAGGCAAAATACTTGTCCGTCAACGAAATCAACTTATATGACTAGTTGCTGCATGGTGCCGAAAGTCAACTTCAGTCTAAACCTAATGGGATTCATCACTATCTCGACCGTATTTGGGTTCCAAGTCGTGACAACTTTCATGCCCTTTTGATGAATGAAGCGCATAAGCCACGGTATTCCATTCATCCTTGTGTGGACAAAATGTATCAAGACCTCTGTCATACCTATTGGTGGCTTAGGATATTGCTCTCTTCGTAGCAAAGTGCCTTACTTGCTCCAAGTTAAAGGCCAAACAACAACGTCCTTTGGGTTTACTCGTACAACCAGAAATCCCAATGTGGAAATGCGAAAGTGTTGCTATGAATTTCAATACCAAGCTCCCACGAACATATTCTGGGCATGATAGTATTTGGTATTCATTGATCGATTGACCAAATCATCCCATTTTCTCACCAATCATGAAGATTATCGAGTTTAGAAATTGGCTCGTATCTAAACCGTAGAAATCATTAGTCGTCATGGTGTGCATGTCGACATCATCTCCAATAGCGATTTTCGTTTCACCTCTTGTTTTTGGGAATTGTTTCAAGCAGCTTTGGGCGCACAACAAAACCTTAGTATGATTTTCCATCCTCAAACGGACGGTCAGGTAGAACGTACTATCTAAACTCTCGAGGATATGCTTCAATCTTATGCTATCGATTTCGGTGGCAATTGGGATGTACATTTACCTTTGGTCGAATTCTTGTACAACAACAACTAACACTCTAGTATAAAAATATCACCTTTTGAAGCTCTTTTTGGTCGCAAATGACGTTCACCTATTTTTTAGCACGAGATTGGCAAGGCAAAAATCACCGGCCCCAAGCTTATACAGGAGACGACAGATAAAATCTTACGATTCCGGAACAACTTACTTGCCACAAGAAGCTGTTAAAAGAGTTATGCCAACAAACGATGCAAGCCCTTGGAATTTAATTTTGGTGATCTAGTACACCTCAAGGTATCTCCTTGGAAATGAGTGGTACGCATTGGTAAGAAAGGAAACTTGCTCCTCGATACATAGGTCTTTTCAAGATTCTCAAGAAGATTGATAGAGTGGCTAATCGACTCAACCTACCACAAGAACTTAGCAACGCTCATCTGCATTTCATGTCTCAAATATCAAGAAGTACCTAGTTGAAGAAGGCCTTCAAATTCCACTTAATGACATACCCATCAATGAGACTATACACTTTATTGAAAAGCTTGTTGAAATCATGGGTGAAGTCAAGTAACTCTGGCATAGTCGCACTCCTATAATCAAGGAACGTTGGGAAGGAAAGTGTGGTGTCGAATTTACTTGGGAACGTGAAGAAGAAATGAATACCAAGTACCCGCATTTGTGTCTTCCTATTAAATAAATTTCAGGACGAAATTTCCTAAAGTAGGGGAGGGGAGACTGTAATATTCCGTATTTTTCATTCTTTTCCACTTTTCATGTAATTCATAATTTTTAATTCAATCTCTAATCCGAGACTTGATGGAAATTCCTCTTTATATTATTTTTGCCTAGTTATTCTTGCATGATACGTAAACAAATACGTACGTTCGTCCTCCTTGGGTAGGACAACAACCTTAAAACTTACTAGACAAAGCTCTATCATTAAGTCCCTCATTTTATATCGACTTAATCGCCGAGGCCAATGGCGAGCGGGTCATTAGTTAATAGCGCTATTAGGTTTAACAAACCTCACACCGTGCCGTTCGGACGGGCGTGTACTAATGGACTATGGCAAACTGTCAATGATGATAGACATTGACGTAGGGCACAACTATTGTTCGTCAGTTGTCAATATCTTATCGGTCTAGTGGTTCACATGGGGAAACCCCAATGAATATGGATATGGTTTGGGTAATAAAGAAGGAACTGGTTAATCATACTTTCAACTATGGGGTAACCCCCATGGCAAATAAGCCAACGAAAGACAAACCATGTTTTCGGAAATAACTAAAAACTAAACAACCAACCGTGAACTCACTCAACTTTGTTGTTGACTCGTTGTTACATGCCTTACAGGTCGTTAGATGCATATGGAGCTTGCACGAGAAGGAGGTCGTTGTGGGATGTGGATTGTTATGTCCCATATTTAATCTTTATGAACCTATTAAACTCACGTATTGAACTTTAAACTTATGAACTATGGAACTTATGTTTTGGACTTACGTTTTATGCTTCCGCTGTTAACTTAGAGTCGGTTACTTCCTTTTGGTCACCAATTGTATTGTGGTTGGTTTTATTTACTGAATTATGTTGTTCAATATGATTAGTTGTGACAACTGCCACTTTCTGGTAATTTACGAACATTTAAAACAATGAATTACAAATATGTGTTTTGAATATCCGAATTGTTTGATTACATGATATACATCTTAGAACACTCATTTATGATGCACATTATTCATTTTTATTGGTTACATTTGAAATAGTGTAAACAATGCATCGAAACAACTAGAGTAGTACCTAGTAAACTAGTGTGCTGACGAGAACTCAGGTTCCGCATAAACCATCTAAATTACATCTTTAGGACTTAGACAAAAGTCCAACATCAAATATACATTAAACCCTATATGGGAATACAAGGGTTTGGTTTAATATATTACCAATGTACGGTAGCACCAAAAACTGCCCGAAAACTGCCGAAAAGCACTAAAAGCGACGATTTCTACACTTTTCCGCAGAAATTTTGCTGAAATCAGCTTTCTAATATTTTTACGACATGTAAAAATATTATTTAACATAGAATTCATGTGTGGATACATTAGGGTATCATCCGAACCAATAACTACATCAATTCACACAAGTTACACAACTTAGCGTTCAAATAACGTCTAACCGAAACAATTCGAAACGAATATCCGAACAATGTCGGATCTTTTTTTTAGTGACCATCTAATATTATTTAGATCATATTAGACTAGTAATGGTCACTTAACACCTTCTTAACACATTTATACACTTGAAACATTTAAACACCTAAACTTTGCTAAAAGTTTCTAACACTTTAAACACTTAATAACATTTCAACAATTCAAGACCCCCCCCCCCCATGTTGTGAACGGTTTTAAAGGGGTCCCACACCCTATTTTTTTTGTTAAATATCTAGATATTTTATTAGTTACAAGTGGATGAAGTTGGTGCTTTGCTACAACACTTAACCATTAAGCAATACTAGCACCTTACACTCATTTTACATCTTTTATTACTTTTACCAAAAGCTCTCATCATCTTCATCCATCTTACCAAGAACACTAAAAACCCACTTCAATTTTAGTCTTTTATTAGATGATTAACATGGGTTTCCAAGTAACATAAGGTGATCTAAAGCTTTGGAAGTAAAAGGAAGGGTTTTCATCCATACAAAAGTGTTCTACCATCAAGATCATCATCTTCCTAGTTCTTAATAATCTTCTAAGATCATCCCTAGCCTAGTGCTAGAAGTAAGCTTCTATATCTATTTTTTTTTATACAAATATATTATGTTTATGATTGTTATTATTACTAATAATAACCAAGTAATCATACATAATAAACATGAAAAAAAAATACAAAGAAGCAAAGATAAAAATCATGATATAATTATGGTTGTTTATATTGTGATCTAAGACTTGTTATATGCTTATCTAATCTTGTTATGATGGTTATGATACAAATAAATTGTTAGAAGATGTTTTAAAATATGATCTAACAATTTTACATGTTTATGTTAAAGGGGTTTTTAACATAAGGGTTTAAAGAAATGATCATAACCTTTGTTCTTGTGAAAGTATTAAAGGTTTTTAGTTAAAAACAATACTTCCACAAGATTATAAAAAGTAACATACAACTAGAGATTTTTATAAAAGTTGTTAAAACTAGAATTAAACTTGGTTTTTGAACTAGTTAGCATATGTAATGATCATGTTTAAAACCCTACATGATTTGGATATCATCTTGATAATTTCATGTTATAAAAGTCTCATATGTTTAGTTAAGATGTTGAGTAAATTGATGGTGATTTGATGAAGAAAATGATATGTTTATGAAACATGGTTAAGATAAAAATACAAAGGTTATATGGCCAATTTTCATAAAAACTTTATTTTATAAAGTAACAACATTTTTGGGTTAAATCTCTACAAGATTAAAAAGGTTATTAAAGAAAAGTTTTTATAAAATAAAAGACAAGAAAAATATATATATATTTTTTTTGAAAATATATATTTGTTTACTTTAACAATTTTTGTGACATGTATTACTTGATGTATTAGTTATATATATCAAAGTAGGAACTTGTATCTAATGTCACATTTAAACTCAAAACACTTTATAACAAAAGTCCTACAAGACTTCATATAATAACGCCTTAAAAACGAGTACGGACAATCCGAAGGATCGGACACCATTTATGGTCAAAACGGACGACGGACGAATAGATAAACGAATCGCCAATCCGAGGAGTTACTACGATGTTTAGACGATTTATCGACACGAAATATAAATATGCTATCGATAACAAATTTCGGATGTTTATAAACTTATAAAAACTAGTATGTTTTTATTTACTAACAAGTATACTTAGTAAATTTTTATAAAAAAAAGGTTTTTATAAAAATGAAAGGCTTACACTTACAAGTGGGCTAAATTGTAACAAATGGGCTACTTTATTTAATGGACTATTTTCTATAACAAATGAGCTTATTTTACTTAATGGGCTATTTTTCTACAAATGGGCTTAGTTTTCGTAATGGGCTTAACATAAATACATGGGCTAAGCCCAATATCAAAAATCCATGGGCTAAGCCCAATACCAAACATATGGGCCAAGACCCAATAACATTAAGTCCAACACTATTTAAGCCCAACACTATTTAAGTCCAACACTATTGAGGCCCAACTCTATTGAGGCCCAACACTATTGAGGCCCAACACTATTTAAGCCCAACACTATTGAGGCCCAACACTATTGAGGCCCAACACTATTGAGGCCCAACACTATTGAGGCCCAACACTATTTAGGCCCAACACTATTTAGGCTCAGTACTATTTGGGCCCAATAACATGAATTCTTGGATTAAGCCCAATGACATTTAATTGGTAAAAATTACAATTATACAATTTACTTATACAAAGACACGAAATCAAGAAGACAAGACCCGATGATACAACTCACAAGATACAAGATTACATATATATATTTGGTGAAATATATATACAACAGCTTAACAATTCATACATCTAATACACAGTTCAACGAATAACAAAGACATACAAGTCTTAATACATATTCAAGATAGAAGACTTGTACATGAGTCAATACAAAGACCGTAGTGTCTAACAATTCTAGGACCTTTGTAGGTTGTGATACAATTCAAGGACAATGCAAGTGAGGTTACAGTTACATACAGTTTACGGAATGCAATTCAGTGAGTTCATGTCCCCTATTCATTTAAATGTTTTTCAAGCTTTACAACTATCGGGGAAAATACATGTACAATAGTATGATAAGTCAAGGAATGAAACACCTTAGATCATGTGCGAATTAGGGCCATACAATAAGCACCATTAATCCAGTTTGGACCAAGGAACAAAGGTTTAGATCTAATGGGTTTTGGAGAGCCCCACTCTTGGTCGTGGACCCATACAGAAGAGTGCGTTTGTGTCCCAGTCGATAGGAATCGGCATAAAATCGTCTAGGGTTGGTTTGCTTCCTATTTCGTCACACATATTAATGTCCTTGCAAAACATTAATGATCACGATTTCATTGACGCTTTTCATACTACAATTGATACAAATACAAATACATCTCATATTTTACAGATACATCTTATATCCAGTTTGGATACAATTACAATTGAGACAAATACATATTACATACTGTTTTGATACAGATACATCTTATACAGCTAAACTGCATGAACTCGCTCAACTTTTGTTGATGTTTTCAAACTTACATGTATTTCAGGGAATTAGTGGACCAATGCAAAGATTTCAGTTCAAAGAAAACAAGTATCAATACTCCATGCCAACTATTGAAGGGTTTGCCTATTATATACCGCCTCTTTGCGGGTGATATAGTGGTCAAAGCCTTGACATTTTTAGACTTACATTTGATGTATGAAACAATGACAACTTATTTTCATTTGATGGTTCGTAAACAATGTACATAACTTATGTTGCGATCTTTTGAACAATTATGACAATGGCATTGGAGCATGTTTTATTCATTTAGTATGTTTACTTATATCGTTATGCAATGAGAACCATACAGATCACACCTTGCGTTTCCGCTACGAGCGGGTGTGACATTAGTGGCTCGATCCTGGTCATGTCACGCCTCCAAGCGGTGATACTCCGCATGGTGGATTTTGGGGGTGTGACAGGTTTGGTATCAAAACAAACGGTTTTGATACCTAAAAGTAGTTTGGTTACAAAATACGCGAGAATACGCATTTTGGCCGAAACTACGACTCGTCACTAAGCCTAGATAACGTGGTAATCAGTAGGTATAGTCACTAGGGATTACACTCACGTTTTGAAGTTCAAACGAACTTCGCATTGACCATAAACTGGTCAATGCAGAAAGTCAAACGCAGTTTGACTTTTAAGCTAAAAACGCATAAAAAGAACGAAGGAATACTTACAACGGGTCCAAGCAAGTTTGATTTTCCAAGTATTCTTAGGTATGAAGTGGTTAACACTTCAACTTAGAGAAATCTTAGAAAAATCAAGTGGGTTTTGAGAAATATTGGTGGGGGTATTTATAGATTTGGCACAACCGTTAGGATCGTTTATCGGGAAATGAGCTTTGATCATGGCCGTACACCTCATGCCCATTGATTTGCAATACTAGGGGTGCCCCAATACCAGCAAATGGTATTGAAAAAGTTACAAAATAGACCCCCAAGTTCAACCCCATTGCTGAAAAATGCTAAAATTCAAGTTTCTGTCCAGATCAGGTGCTCGTGCCGCGCCACGGGGAGAGGCAGTTGGTGCTCGCGTAGCGCCACCAAGTGCCAGATATAGCAAAGTTTCAAAAATGGTAGAAATGGTCCCTGCAGCCCGTATAAGCCATTTTCGATGCGTTTAAACCCTGTTAACCTCATTTCAAGGCTCTAAAATGAATTTAAAGTATAGGGAACATGAAACATGCTCAAAAACATCTTGGATGTCGGCTCGTTTGGTCGTACGGTTGCGTTGTTCGGTTAATTACGACGGAAGTCGTAACGGACGCAAAAACGATCCAAATTACGCTACGAATGGAATTTTATCAAGCCAATCACTAAAATAAAATATTTTAATGATTACATAAATTTTTGGATGTCTGGATATATTCAGAACGTAAGATATGCGTGAAAATACAAACTTGTGCACTTTTTGACGCTTTTAGTCCCTATTGATCAATAAAGTTTATTTTAGCATACCGAACCATTCAAAGCCTATTTCTAAGCTATGTAAAGGATATTTAGGGTATGTTTAACTTATGATCAAGTTCCGGAATGTTCGTTACTATACAAATCGATATAGTTTCACAGTTTGACACAAATAGTCCCTGTGATCGAACAAACTTGATTTCAACACACCAAACCATCCAAAGCTTATTTCTAAGTTATGTGGAGGTTATTTAAGGTATGTTAAGCCTATGTCACTATTCTGGAGTGTTCGTTGCGTTAAACTGACTGCGTTTACGCACCAGTTTGCGTATAACCTTCCAGAAAGCGATTTAAAGCTTGAAATCGGAATCGAATCAAATTGTAAAATCATCAAACACAAATACACACAAAATAACACCAAAACACATATAATAACACCAAAGCACATTGTTTTATTGATAATTGACATTGTTTTATATTATACATCGATTACAGAGCATAGTTGTCACAGAAGTAATCCTGGAAGTTCTTCAAGTAGCTCATCGGAAGAAATTATAAACAATTGGTGGATCCTCGATCCTGTCTTCCCTAGCCTTATCATCAGCAACTGTTGTTAGCAATGGCGAGGTAATCCCCCCGTAGACACTTCTGGGCTTTCATTGCAGAATTGATGCTAACCTTTACACAACTTTGATATTCTGGAACAAATGACGATTCTCCACTAGGGAGGGAAGGGGGGGTACGCAAAGTTTTCTTCTCACTGGGTATATCTGCGCGATGTATGGATAACCAATCCATACCGACTACTGCATCAAACTATCAAGGGTTGTAGAAGGAAGGTCGACATTGAAACACATGTCCCACAAGGTCGAGTTTGCATCCCAACAATCATATGAGGTTTCAGTTGACTTGCCATAAGCCGAGTCCACAACAAGTTCGGTTTCAAGAAGCATCAGGGTTAAGCAGAACAGTGACAAAGTGATTAGTTACCAAGAACGTGTAGGCCACCATGTTGTTATAATCTTGGCGTCGCTCACGCCCGTCCTAAATGCACTTCCACGAGTACCACATCCAGTGTTGTTGCTACTGCTACTAGAACTCCCAAAACTGTCATTGTTCCCTAGGTTGTTGGCGTCTTGCCTTAACATCGGTCATTCCTTGTTGAAGCCACCATCATTTCCATACGAAAGTCATGATTTGCGAGTACCTTGATGTCATCGTGACTGTTGCTTCTAATGTCGTTGCTCGAAACGGAGTCCTGCGGCCTTCCACTGACAGGGTCCCCCTTTTCACATTCCGTGCCACGTCCTAAGGCGCTACTCATTGTGCTGGCAGTTACACATTCTACACCATGGCCGACTATCATCATTTATGTCCCGATTGATTCGTGAGAGTTGACTCTCATAAGTCGTTGTCTAGGGTTTAAGGATTCAGTTGAAGTCAATTTACTGGTGTTCGCTGCCGGTAATCAGGGTCGTCCCAATACTGGGGTCGGTAAGGTACTAAGCTCATCCTATTGTTCATCATTCTTGCATGTTGACTGAGTACTACACGATATGTTTCCAGAGTGTTGCATAAGTGATCGCACTTTGGGGTCTAAGACGTTAGTACAGTGAGTTCCAGCAAACAAAGAGGAGTGTGAGAGGTATAGACCAATCATTGATGTTGCAATATCCAACTTAGGGACGTTCGTACAAGCACCTAACATTCTACACAGTTCGCTAGGCGTTCAGATGAGTGTTCTGGTGATACTCGATAACATCGAGATTCGTAAGGATTCAGAGAGGAGTGAAAAGATCACGTTCGAGTAGGAGACAATCACTGCTATGACTCCTATAGATTGTTGTGTTTCACATTGATCAATTAACAGGACGGAACCCCTTTTTCTCTTGTTAAGCCTCACTGGGACTCACATGCACCCCACATTATTATTATGTGTGCACCCACAATAATACTGCGATTTGCATGCTCATCTCAGTTCCTCTTAACTCATGTCAAATGGTTCCTCCAACTCGAGTAGCAAACAAAGAGCATCACGAAACGTAAGTCATGAATGTTTAGGGAAATACCACCCTATCAGTCACATAACACAGGCAAGTAATACATGAATTCATACTATTGTGCTAAACGTGCAATCACATGCAATATCATATGTAAGTGTTCACTAGTTATGTAGTACAATGAGTATACGAGAGACGAACCTTGCAGTTTGGAGCTGAGTGTCATGGTCGTATTCAGAACTTGTTCGGTTATAGTCTGGTTTTATAAAAACGTTTTTAAAACCAAGTTCACTATAACCAGTGGCTCTGATACCAAACTGTCACACCCCCAAAATACCACCTAGGGAATGTCCCTGTTAGGTGTGTGACGTACCAACAAAGAGCCACTAATTACATTGAACCCATACAAGTTTCTAAGTAAAATTCTCAATTAATGTTCAGCGGAAGCAAATAGTAAACCCAAGTTAAACTGTTTCAAAACCAATGTATAGTATCAATAGTTTAAACACATGAATCCCTCCAGTCGACCCATGACCACTCCAGCTACTCCAGACAGCAAGTTCCAACTCCAAAACATCTAAGAACCTGCGAGCATGTAACAAGTGTGTCAGACAACGCTGGTGAGTTCACAGCTTGTCGAAAACATTAGTTACCAAGTGTTTAATCTAGTCTGTTTACAATTCTGAAAGTAATGTTGATAATATCTCGATACTGAACAAGACGGCTCCTGATGTATGTTTTGCTCGTTCCCCAGTGCTCCTATCAAAACACTGGGCATGACTAGGTCATTAGTTCACACCCGTCCTCTCCGGTACGGGGTGAAGGTGCCAAACCTAAGTAGCGCTACCAACTAATACCCGTTACCTCTCCGGTAACATAAAAGATGGGACTTAAGAATGTTAGAGTGAGATTATTATCCATCATCCCAGTTTTACCCAAAAGACTTATCCCTCCCTGGGATACCCACTGACTGTCCCAACCACCGGGACGCATGCTCAAGAGTAGTGAACTCACCTTTGGTTTGCTCGGTAAGATTAAGTATCTTGTTTATCAATTGAACAAACACGCCCTAAAAGGGTTACCGATAACAGTCAGTTCTACGTACACATAAACCACATGTTTCACGTACAACAAGTCATGTATTCCTTATTCACTTATCACACAGTCAAGATACATGTAGCACACACGTAAAGTTCAAGCCATAACAGTCAATCAAATAGTCCCTAGTGTATACTTATTTCATAAACCAACTTGTCACATTAATTCACATATACAATTCATGCAACAGTTAATTCGTTGACACCCGAAAATGTGCAACGCACAACCTAGTGATCCATCTATGACTCGCGCGGCCCAATGTATTGTTTACATTGTGTGCGGCCCAGTTTGATACCGGCCCAAAACAAATACGCAGCCCAGCTCTAATTTGTGAGCTCCTCTTTTGAGGCTACGGCCCAATATATAACAGGCGTTATTATGTGGCCCGTTGTTTTACCCAGCCCATACCAATGTAGCATAGCCCAAAAACATAATATGTGACTCTGGTCAGACTTGAGGCCCAACTATGTGAAAGTCCTAATATCCCGGGCCCTTAAGGTGTGCGACCAGACTAAAATCATGCGGCCCATTACCCAAACAATTCAAATGACCTGATGATCATCTCAATCATCAGTCCTCTTAGATTTCTAATGCATGACAACTATTTCCTGAATACATAATCAATTATCAATTTAAATCACACAACCTAGTTTATATATGGAGCCCAGTTATGTGTGTGACCAATCATCAATTTAAATCACCCTTAGCCAACATCAAACCAGCAAGTTCATTGTCACACATCATCGGTTATCGTTGCTTTTATTTGCACTAATCACAGTTTCCATGTTTCTCCATATTAATTCCCATTAGTTCTAATCCAAGTTTAAACAAATAATGCTACACCATAATATCACACATCAACATTATTAATATCATGCACATCACTTTCATGCAATCAAGGTCATACACACAAACAAGATTATCGATATATAGAAGATACCCTAATTCAAAACACAATCCAGCTGATTACTAACACATATCCGAGCCTATTCCCTATACATATATGGTCCTCACGTATACTTTCTTTGTAAATTAAGCACATATACAAACAAGATCACATAATTAAACTTCACACAATACAGAATTACTAACCAAGAGACTTGTCGAATGAGATGATGTTGCCTCGAATGGGGGGGGGTAGCTACTGCCGTTTGCAAGATTGAGAGAGGGGGTAGGGTTTGTTTTGGTTTTAAGTTTATGATAAATAATTATAATAAGCATGCAATAACTAACAAACCTAGGGGGGGTTCCTGTTGGCTGGAATGGGCTCAAGCCCATGTAATTGGGTTGCCACATTTTTTTAAGGTGAACTATTACTATAATGGGCCGATTTCAACCCAATATGTTCCTATTGGACCACAAGGGTTTAGGGTGCGGCCCACTCGAACATGTAGCACTAAGATGTGGCCCGATATACTAATATGCAGTTACAGAAACATACGAGCACAGAACGTCTAACGTGGTGAAGAGAAATAACGAGGAGTTAAGAGTTACGATCACAAGTTTAAACATTACCAACCTTGAAAGTTCGGATTGTCACACGCAAGCTAGGGAAGTTGAATGATCCAAATTAAACCGAGTCTGGATGAAACAGAATCTGGATACCACCCGTTGTGAGTCCATCTGATTAGAGATGTTACAGTATCTGAATTCAACAGAGTATGGATGCTATCTGAAATTAGCCGACTCTGGATGCTACACGATTCTTAAAACAACCATTCTGAATCTCGCAAGCCAGGGATGTTGAATGATCCGAATTAAACCGAGTCTAGTTGCAACAGAATCCAAATACCACCCATTGTGAGTCATTCTGATTAGTGATCTTATAGGATCTGGATTCAACCGAGTATGGATGCTATCTTAATGTAACCGACTCTGGATGCAATACGATTCATAAAACAACCATTCTGAATCTCGCAAGCCAGGGAAGTTGAATGATCCAAATTAAACCGAATCTGGATGAAACAGAAGCCAGACACCACCCATTGTGAGTCCTTCTGATTAGTGGTGTTACAGAATACGTATTCAACTGAGTATGGATGCTATATGAATGTAGCCAACTCTGGATGCTATACGATTCGTAAATTAACCATTCTGAATCTCGCAAGCTAGGGAAGTTGAATGATCCAAATTATACCGAGTCTGGATGAAACAGAATCCGGATACCACCCATTGTGAGTCCTTCTGATTAATGATGTTACAGGATCTGAATTCAACCGAGTAAGAATGCTAACTTAATGTAGCCGACTCTAGATGCTATACAATTCGTTAAACAACTATTCTGAAACTCGTAAGCCGGGGAAGTTGAATGATCCAAATTAAACGGAGTCTGGATGAAACATAATCCAGACACCACCCATTGTAAGTCCTTCTAATTAGTTCTGTTACAGGATACGAATTCAACTGAGTATGGATGCTATCTGAATGTAGCCGACTCTGGATGCTATACTATTCGTAAAATAACCATTCTGAATCTTGCAAGCTAGGGAAGTTGAATGATCCAAATTAAAACGAGTCTGGATGAAACATAATCCGGATACCACCGATTGTGAGCCATTCTAATTAGTGATGTTACAGGATCTGAATTCAATCGAGTATGGATGCTATCTTTATGTGGCCGACTCTGGATGCAATATGATTCGTAAAACAACCATTCTGAAACACGTAAGCAGGGAAGTTGAATGATCCAAATTAAACCGAGTCAGGATGAAACAGAATCTGGATACCACCCATTCTGAGTACTTCTGATTAGTGATGTTACAGAATCAGAATTCAACCAATTATGGATGCTATCTAAATGTAGCTGACTCTTGATGCTATATGATTTGTAAAACAACCATTCTGAATCTCGCAAGCCAGGGAAGTTGAATGATCCAAATTAATCCGAGTCTAAATGAAACAGAATCCAGACACCACCCATTGTGAGTCCTTCTGATTAGTGATATTACAGGATACGAATTCAACTGAGTATTGATGCTATCTGAATATAGCCGACTCTGGATGCTATACGATTCGTAAAACAAGCATTCTGAATCTCGCAAGCTAGGGAAGTTGAATGATCTAAATTAAACCGAGTCTGGATGAAACAGAATCCGGATACCACCAATTGTGAGTCCTTCTGATTAGTGATGTTACAGGATCCGAATTCAACCGAGTATGGATGTTATCTTTATGTAGTAGACTCTGGATGCAATACGATTCGTAAAACAACCAATCTGAAACTCACAAGCCAGGGAAGTTGAATGATCCAAATTAAGCCGAGTCTGGATGAATCAGAATCCGGATTCCACCCATTCTGAGTCCTTCTGATTAGTGATGTAACAGAATCCGAATTCAACCAATTATAGATGCTATCTAAATGTAGCTGACTCTTGATTCTATATGATTTGTAAAACAACCATTCCGAATCTCGCAAGCCAGGGAAGTTGAATGATCCAAATTAATCCGAGTCTAAATGAAACAGAATCAAGACACCACCCATTGTGAGTCCTTCTGATTAGTGATGTTACATGATACGAATTCAACTGAGTATGGATGCTATCTGAATGTAGCCGACTCTGGATGCTATACGATTCGTAAAACAAGCATTCTGAAACTCTCAAGCTAGGAAAGTTGAATGATCCAAATTAAACTGAGTCTTGATGAAACAGAATTCGGATACCACCCATTGTGAGTCCTTCTGATTAGTGATGTTACAGAATCTGAATTCAACTGAGTATGGATGCTTTCTGAATGTAGTCAACTCTCGATGCTATACAATTCATAAAATAATCATTCTGAATCTCACAAGCTAGGGAAGTTGAATCATCCAAATTAAACCGAGTCTGTATGAAACAGAATCCGGATACCACCCATTGTGAGTCCTTCTGATTAGTGATGTTACAGGATCTGAATTCAACCGAGTATGGATGCTATCTTAATGTAGCCGACTCTGG
The DNA here is from genome assembly GCA_030545235.1 of Helianthus tuberosus. NCBI lineage: Eukaryota > Viridiplantae > Streptophyta > Magnoliopsida > Asterales > Asteraceae > Helianthus > Helianthus tuberosus. Next base: position 27,927,516 of record CM060420.1, on the reverse strand, counting down.
ATGCGATACAATTCGTAAAACAACCATTCTGAATCTCGCAATACAGGGAAGTTGAATGATCCAAATTAAACCGAGTCTGGATGAAACATAATCCGGATACCACCCATTGTGAGTCCTTCTTATTAGTGATGTTACAGAATCAGAATTCAACCAATTATGGATGCAATCTAAATGTAGCTGACTCTTGATGCTATACAATTTGTAAAACAACCATTCTGAATCTCGCAAGCCAGGGAAGTTGAATGATCCAAATTAAACCGAGTCTAGATGAAACAGAATCCAAATGCCACCCATTGTGAGTCCTTCTGATTAGTGATGTTACAGGATATGAATTCAACTGAGTATGGATGCTATCTGAATGTAGCCGACTCTGGATGCTATACGATTCGTAAAGCTTGCTATGGAAGTTGAATGATCCAAATTAAACCGAGTCTGGATGAAACAGAATCCGGATACCACCCATTGTGAGTCCTTCTGATTAGTGATGTTACAGGATCTGAATTCAACCGAGTATGGATGCTATACGATTCGTAAAACAACCATTCTGAATCTCGCAAGCTATGGATATTGAACGATCCAAATTAAACCGAGTCTGCATGAAACAGAATCCGGATACCACCCATTGTGAGTCTTTCTGATTAGTGATGTTACAGAATCCGAATTCAACCAATTATGAATGCTATCTGAATGTATCTGACTCTGGATGCTATACGATTTGTAAAACAACCATTCTGAATCTCGCAAGCCAGGGAAGTTGAATGATCCAAATTAAACCGAGTCTGGATGAAACAGAATCCAAACACCACCCATCGTGAGTCCTTCTGATTAGTGATATTACAGGATAAGAACCTCCGTTTGTTTCAGTGGTCGGTTCAAACCCCTTATAACCCTAATTTCTCTCTCTAGCATGGCGATTTTTGCTTCTCTTGTAACCTTCGATTTTTCTTCATGATCTTTTGTGTAACAGTCTGATTATTGGAGTGTTGATTCATCAATACATCTAATTCGAACTTGTTAGCAATAGTGATTGAGTTAAATCTAGGGTTTCTGTCTTTCTTTTCGTCGCCTACCTTTACTCTGTGTTTCGATTCTATTGGAATAGTGATTAGGGTTTATCGGTCCTACTGGTTAGGCAGTAACCTTGATTCACCTGAGTCCCTATTTCGATTTGATTAGTTGCATATGGTGCTAGATTAGGGTTTGCATGTTCTTTATTTTGGTTGCGTTCTGGTTATCTACGTGATTCTTTGTGCATGGAGAGAAACAGGGATCGGGGTTTGGAGGATCTAGGGTTTTAAGCGTTTACTGAAAAGTTACATGGGGACGTCTTCGTTAGCACGAGCAACATTAAGCCGGTGACTTCACAGGAGGTGCTACGGAAACCTTCGGCGTTTGGCAAGAGTTATGATGGCAGGTCTCTAAACATAGATGGTAATCCACTTTTGCCCAGACGTGGTATTATACAGAAGGAACCCAAGCTGATAAATGTAATTGACGAGCTGGAAAAGTTGAGTGTCCCGGTTCATTTGGAAACTGGGAATGTTGAGCTTAAACTGGATGAAGAGCCTGAGAAAACTACAACAATGCCTTCGTCTGCGGATAGGGTTAAAAATTTCACAACGATGAAACGGGAAGTTAATTTCAGACGGCTGGATTCGGTTGAGACCATTCAGGACGCTGATGTTGTGATTCCTCGTGAGGTGATCCGAAAGGTACAGGAAAAGTTTGAGAATGTTTTGTACGGCTACTTTTTAGGTAATCGTTTGCCATACCCTGTCGTTGAATATTATGCAAAGAATGTATGGTCTAGGTATGGGTTTGCTAAACTTATGATTAACTCGGATGGTTTCTTCTTCTTTAAGTTTGACTCTAAAGAGGGGATGGCTAAAGTGTTGGAGGGGGGCCCTGGTTGATTCGGAAAGTGCCTTTGTTTTTAAACGTTTGGTCTTCGTCTGTGAGTCTTAAAAAAGAGGGTATTAAATCAGTCCCGGTGTGGGTGAAGTTACATAATGTTCCTATTTCAGTCTACACGGATGATGGGCTGAGTTTATTAGCTTCCAAGATAGGGATCCCAAAAAGATTAGATGGTTATACGACTGATATGTGTGTGGACAATTGGGGGAGGAGCAGTTTTGCACGGGCCTTAATTGAAGTAAATGCGGATAAAGAACTGAAAGATCATATTATTGTTGTGATTCCGAAGTTAGATGAGGATGGGTATATTACTGAAAGAGTTAAAGTGGAGTATGAATGGAAGCCGCAACGATGTTCGGTATGTTGTGTGTTTGGTCATAATGACCAGACGTGTGCCAAGAATGTGAGCAATAAAGCGAAGCAAATGGTTGTTGATGAGGATGGTTTTATCACGGATAAGAGGAAGACGGTGAGGGTGAGGGTGGGAGTTATGCAAAAGAAACAAAAAACAAAATTTGTATACAAGCCTACAGTTAACAAAGCAGGACCGAGTACTTCAGGTACTAAGGAGGATAAAACGGATAACATGGTGGGTGGTAATGTGAAAACCAAAAATTCTTTTGAGGATTTGTCTATGGAGGATGGGGAAGCTACGGATGGTGACACACAGAATGGAAATGAGGTGCGGTCAACCTTGAAAAAAATGTAATGGGAAATATCCGCGTTCTGAGGAGGAGGTTGTGGAAACGGTACCAATAGAAATGTATGATTTTATGAGGCATGAACAACGTCAACTTTCTGAGGGGGCAAGCACCCCCGGTAATAACGGTTTGAATGGATAGTATAGCTTCTTGGAATATAAGGGGTTTGAACCGACCCCTGAAATAAACGGAGGTTCGTCTGCTTATGTCTGAAAATAGATTAGCTGTTTGTGCTATTCTTGAATCTCATGTGGATGTTACAAACCTAGCAAAGGTGTGTAAGGTTGTTTTTTCGTAATTGGGCTTGGACGTCGAATGGTGATTTGTGTGATCGAGGTACTAGAATTATTTTGGGTTGGAATACAAATGTTGTGGATCTCATGGTCTTGTCGCAAGAGGACCAAGTCATTCATACCCAAATCCGCTCTAAACTGGATAATAACACTACATTCTGTTCTTTTGTTTATGTTAAGAATACTTATCAGGAGAGAAGATGTCTATGGGAAAATCTGTGTATGCATAAGAGCCTTTGCCATGATAAACCTTGGGTCGTTATGGGGGATTTTAACTCGACAGTACATGTTGAAGACTCTTTATATGGGCCATCCACTGTTTCTATTGGCATGCGAGAGTTTCATGAATGTGTTCAATATACGGAGCTTGTTGATATTAAGGGTCATGGGCTGCACTATACGTGGAATCAGAAACCAAAGAATGGTATTGGCTTGTTAAAAAAAATTGACCGTGTTATGGGGAACTTGAAGTTTCTAGAGATGTTTCCTGAAGCGTTTGTTCTATATCATCCTTTTCGTGTTTCGGACAATACTCCATGCATTCTCAAAGTGGTTAACTCAGTTAAGGTCAGGCCGAAACATTTTAAATTTGCAAATTTTTTTACCTCGAAGCCAGAGTTCAGGTTGTACGTGGAGCAGGAGTGGATGAAAAGGGTCCAGGGGTCACAATGTTCTCGGTCACTAAAAAGCTCCGAAATCTGAAGCCTTTGATGCGGAAAATCTTGTTTGAACAGGGAAATTTGAATGAAAAAGTTTTGGAGCTAAGAAAGAAGCTTGATGATATTCAGAAGCTGGTGGATGTTAACCCGCTAGATGTAGAGTTGAGGGACAAGGAAGCCGAGTGCCTCAAACAATTCAGAATTGCATCATATGACGAAGAATGTTTTTTTAAAACAAAAGTCTAAAGGGGAATGGTAGTGCGTTGGTGACTCAAACACGGCGTTTTTTCATAACAGTCTTAAATGCAGGAATGCTAGAGGTAGAATTCAGTCTATTCGAGATGTGGCTGGCAACCGGTTTGATGGGGATGATGTTTCAATCGCTCTTGTATTAACTATGAAAACTTCCTGGGTCATGCGGATTAAGTTTCGAGCATTAATATGGAGGATCTGTGTGTGAACGTTTTGAGCCCTGACGCTGCAGATAATATGGTTCGCCAAGTTACTCGGGAGGAAGTGAAAAATGCTATGTTTAGTATTGGCGAGAATAAAGCCCCTGGTCCTGATGGTTATACGTCGGCTTTTTTCAAGAACGCCTGGGATATTGTGGGTAATGAAGTTTCTAATGCAGTCACAATTTTTTTTGAGAATGGTAAACTTCTGAAACAATTAAACCACACGATTCTGGCTCTTGTTCCTAAAGTGGAAACACCTGATTCGGTCCTTGATTATCGGCCTATATCGTGTTGTAATATCTTGTATAAATGTATTAGCAAGATCATTACAGATAGATTAAAGGGTAGTTTGGGTGATCTGGATAGTATAAATCAATCGGCCTTTGTCCCGGGTAGGAAAATCTCGGATAACATCCTTCTGACACAGGAACTAATGCATAACTATCATTTGAATCGGGGCCCTGCTAGATGTGCATTCAAGATAGATATTCAAAAAGCCTATGACACTGTCAGCTGGTCGTTCTTGGAGGATGTTCTTAATGGTTTCGGGTTTCATAGGAAGATGGTTAAGTGGATTATGGCTTGTGTAACCACGATAACCTATTCTATAAGTATTAATGGTAATCTACATGGTTATTTTAGAGGAAGAAGGGGTTTAAGACAGGGAGACCCTATGTCGCCATATCTGTTCACATTGGTTATGGAGATTCTTTCTTTGTTGCTTCAGCGTGATGCCCGTTCTACCACATGTTTCAAGTTTCATGCTCATTGTGTGAAACAGAAAATTATCAATGTGTTGTTTGCGGATGATCTTTTCATCTTTGTGCACGGGGACATCGTTTCGGTGAAGAACGTTAGAGATGCTCTTGAGTAGTTCACTAATGTCTCAGGTCTAGAGCCGAGCCCAGCCAAGAGTACTGCGTATTTATGTAATGTGCCGCAAATTATGAAGCAGGAAATTCTTCATGTTATGCCATTCCGAGAAGGTACGCTGCCTGTTCGTTACTTGGGGGTGCCGTTAATTACCACTAAGCTGATTTTTAAAGATTGTAAGCCTCTTGTTGACCGAATGGAGAAGAAGATGGATAGTTGGTTGAATAAGTCGTTATCATTTGCTGGTAGACTGCAGCTTATCAATTCGGTTTTGTCATTTATGCACATCTACTTGGCATCAGTTTTTATTATTCCTGCTCGAGTCACAAATGATTTGGAGAAACTTATGTGCCGGTTCTTGTGGAATGCTAATAGTCAGGGCAGGGTTAAAGCGAAGGTTGCTTGGTCCAAGGTTTGTTTGCCAAAGGATGAAGGTGGTTTGGGCATCAGGAGCATATCGGATGTAAATAAGGCTCTAATGACTAATCATATTTGGAGTATTCTTACCAAACAGAAATCCCTTTGGGTTCAATGGATCTATTCGCATAAATTGAAGGACCGAAGCTTGTGGGATATCCAATCTCGAGGTAGTATTATCTGGGGTTGGAGAAAATTTTTGTCCATTCGAAGTGTTGTTCGGCCATTCGTATGGAAATCTGTCCGGAGTGGTGGTTCTCAAATTAACGCTTGGAGCGACAACTGGTGCCAGCTTAATCCGCTTAGCTCGTTTATTACGCCGAGAAGTATTGCAAATGCGGCTTTCAATCTAAATTCTTCGCTAGCGGATCTTATTGATGCTAATAGTCAATGGAAGTGGCCCCGTGCATGGTATGATCTTTACCAAGTTTTGATTGGGTTAAATGTTCCTCAGTTGATTCAGAATATGGAGGATAGTACAATCTGGAAAGATTTGGATGGCAATACTCGTCCTTTCGGGTCGCTGGATGTTTGGCATAACACTCGACATCATGAACATCCAGTTACGTGGGTTAACGGGGTTTGGTTTAGTCAATGCATTCCAAGACACTCATTCCATCTCTGGTTGGTTATCAAGAACAAGCTCAAGACGCAAGATCGGTTAGCCATTTGGGAGGCGGGGAGTGAAACTAACTTAAGACTTATGTGTTTTCTTTATGTAGGTATGACCGGGATTCTAGAGACCATCTTTTTTCCAATGTTCGTTTGCATCTCAAGTGTGGCACAATGTCAAGACAATGGTGAACATGGGAAGTGTAGATGACTCGTGGCAGTCTATCATGGCTTGGATGGAACAAAATGCTAGTTCGAAGAAGACGGAAGATATTGTTTGCAAGCTGGTCATTGTGGCGTCTACGTATTTTTTATGGCAAGAGCGGAATAATTGCTTATTTTCCAATACAAATGCGAATGTTGCTTCGGTCAGCGAGAGGATAAAGAATACTGTCCGTTTACGGTTGATGGGATTTAAGTTTAGAGGGGAAGCCGGTAATGAGAAGCTTCTAAAGAAGTGGAAGACCCTTCCTAGTGACGAATAGAATGACCCGGGCTAGACTTTAGGTTCTCTTTATGTTAGTCTATGATGTGGTAGGGTTGTGTTTTTGGTCATTTGTTTGTATGGTTTTGTTTCTGGTTGTGTTTTGGATTTCCTAGGCTTGGTATACCAAGTCTAGTTGGTATGTCCGCTCTGGCATGCCTTTGTTCTTTATTGATTATTTATAAAATTCACCTGGGGTAACCCTTTACCCAAAAAATGATGTTACAGGATACGAATTCAACTGAGTGTGGATGTTATCTTAATGTAGCCGACTCTAGATGCTATACAATTCGTAAAACAACTATTCTGAAACTCGCAAGCCAGGGAAGTTGAATGATCCAAATTAAACCGAGTCTTGATGAAACAAAATCCAAACACCACCCATTGTGAGTCCTTCTGATTAGTGATGTTACAGGATCTGAATTAAACCGAGTATGGATGCTATCTTTATCTAGCCAACTCTAGATGAAATACGATTCGTAAAACAACCATTCTGAAACTCGCAAGCCAGGGAAATTGAATGATCCAAATTAAACAGAGTCTGGATGAACCAGAATCCAGATACCACCCATTGTGAGTCCTTCTGATTAGTGATGTTACAGAATCGGAATTCAACCAATTATGGATGTTATCTATATGTAGCTGACTCTTAATGCTATACGATTTGTAGAACAACCATTCTAAATCTCGAAAGCTAGGGAAGTTGAATGATCCAAATTAAATCGAGTCTAGATGAAACAGAATCCAGACACCACCCATTGTGAGTCCTTCTGATTAGTGATGTTACAGGACACGAATTCAACTGAGTATGGATGCTATCTGAATGTAGCCGACTCTTGATGCTATACGATTCGTAAAACCAGTATTCTGAATCTCGCAAGCTAGGGAAGTTGAATGTTCCAAATTAAACCGAGTATGGATGAAACAGAATCCGGATACCACCCATTGTGAGTCCTTCTGATTAGTGATGTTACAGGATCTGAATTTAATCGAGTATGGATGCTATCCTAATATAGCTGACTCTGGATGCTATACTATTCATAAACAACCATTCTGAATCTCGCAAGCTAGGGATATTGAATGATCCAAATTAAACCGAGTCTGGATTACACAGAATCCAGATACCACCCATTGTGAGTCCTTCTGATTAGTGATGTTACAGAATCCGAATTCAACCAATTATGGATGCTATCTGAATGTAGCTGACTCTGGATGCTATAGGATTTTTAAAACAACCATTCTGAATCTCGCAAGCCAGGGAAGTTGAATGATCCAAATTAAACCGAGTCTGGATGAAACAGAATCCAGACACCACCCATTGTGAGTCCTTCTGATTAGTGATGTTACAGGATACGAATTCAACTGAGTATGGGTGCTATCTGAATATAGCCAACCATGGATGCTATACGATTCGTAAAATAAGCATTCTGAATCTCTCAAGCTAGGGAAGTTGAATGATCCAAATTAAATCGAGTCTGGATGAAACAGAATCCGGATACCACCCATTGTGAGTCCTTCTGATTAGTGATGTTACAGGTCCTGAATTCAACCGAGTATGGATGCTATCATAATGTAGCCGACTCTGGATGCTATACGATTCGTTAAACAACCATTCTGAATCTCGCAAGCTAGAGATAGTGAATGATCCAAATTAAACCAAGTCTGATGAATCAGAATCCGGATTCCACCCATTGTGAGTCCTTCTGATTAGTGATGTTACAGAATCCGAATTCAACCAATTATGGATGCTATCTGAATGTAGCTAACTCTGGATGCTATACGATTTGTAAAACAACCATTATGAATCTCGCAAGCCAGGGAATTTGAATGATCAAAATTAAACCGAGTCTAGATGAAACTGAATCCAGACACCACCCATTGTGAGTCCTTCTGATTAGTGATGTTACAGGATCTGAATTCAACTGAGTATGGATGCTATCTTTATGTAGCCGACTCTGGATGAAATACGATTCGTAAAACAACCATTCTGAAATTCGCAAGCCAGGGAAGTTGAATGATTCAAATTAAACCGAGTCTGGATGAAACAGAATCTAGATACCACACATTGTGAGTCCTTCTGGGTAGTGATGTTAAAGAATCGGAATTCAACCAATTATGGATGCTATCTATACGTAGTTGACTCTTGATGCTATACGATTTGTAGAACAACCATTCTGAATCTCTTTTGTTTTGGGTAAAGGGTTACCCCGGTGATTCTATAGATTCACAACCAACCAAAACAAGTAGTGTAGTGAATCTACACTAGTTCAAACATGAGACATGCCTCATGAATGTAAACCACAAAGACAAACGAAGTACAAAAAGAACTACAAAAAAACGACTAGTCTAAAGGGCTAGAAAAAACACCAAGCGAAGAACTAATCAGTCACCATCTTTAATCAAGCCACCATCTTGAATCTCCCAGATGCGCAACAGCCTTACCACTTTATCAGTCCGCTTCAGCCGCACTTCCATAGGCTTATACCGAACAGTGTTGATAATTACTTGACATAATTGTTCCGGAGGCCTCAATTAATTCTTGAACAATCTAGTATTCCGCTCTTGCCAAATGAAATAAGCAGTGGCCGCAACCAAAAGTCTGCTCACATAATTAGCTGTCGATTTGGAGTTAGCTCGCACCAATAACCAGTCCACAATATCCTCCCATTTAGGATCAACATTGTCCATTCCCACCTTTTGCCTAACATTATTCCATATCTGCGAAGAGAGCTTACACTCAAAAAACAGATGATCGTGGAAGTCATGATTTTCATAGCATAACAAGCAACACATCATATTCATATTCTTTCTTCGAGAGAGATCCCATTTAAGGATAACATCTTGGGTTAATAATTTCTTCCTCATAATCAGCCACATGAGAAATGCATGCCTCGGAATACAATGCGCAAACCAGACTACCCTGCTCCAACCAACCTCCGGGTCACTATGTCGAACCGTATGCCAAATATTGGAAGCCGAGACCTCTGATACAACATCCCCATCCCTCCATTGAACACGATCCCGCTTATTAGCAATAATATGAACATGATCTAATTGTATAAGCACTGGAAATAAATCTCGCCAAGCCATGGGCCATAACCACGACCCATTCATGTTAATATCAGCAATCGAATCCTCCAAGCTGAATCCTGCATTTGTTATGGTTCTAGGAGATAAAAAATTAGCCAGCGGCCCTAACTCACACGAAGAATCATACCAGGCTGATGTCGTTCTCCCATCACCAAGACGCGATGTAAAATGGTTTCTCATCGTCGGCCGAAGCTGAAGGAGCTTACGCCAACTCCAGCAACAGTTTGTAGGCACCTTACTGATCCAAAAACTCTTACCTTTTAACCTGTAATCATGCACCCAGTCAACCCATAGAGATTTACGTTTAGTGATGACACTCCAAATATGTGTTGCCATGAGCGCTTTATTCACATCACCAATCCGCCTAATACCCAATCCCCCTTCATATTTCGGAAGACATACAGCTTTCCAAGAGACCTTAGCCTTTCCTCTATGAAAAGAAGCATCTTGAGACCATAAAAAAATCCTCATTCTCGCCTCCAAGTCATGAACGATACGTGCCAGAAGAATCAAAACGAAAGACCAGTAAATATGCATCGATTAAAGGACCGACGTAATTAATTGCAACCTCCCTGCAAACGAAAGAAGCTTATTTCTCCAGCTCATAATACACTTCTCCAATTTTTCAACTAGGATACTACAATCCTTGTAAAGAAGTCTTGAGGATATTAAAGGAACCCCCAAGTACCTAACCGATAACGAGCCCTCCACAAACGGCAAGATACTCATAATAGCATGCTTAACATTAAATGGAACATTGAAAAAGAAAACCGTGCTCTTCTGTATACTAGGGATCAAACCTGACATGTTCGTAAATTTTGAAAGCGAAGACATAGTGCACTTGGCCGAATTAACATCACCTCTAGCAAAAATGAAAAGATCATCCGCAAAACAAAGATTTATAATCTGCTACTTTTCACATTTGTTATGAAACATGTACGAAGAGTCAATAGTAATCTCACGTCTTAAGATAGCCGTCAAAACATCTATGCGGTATTGTGAAAATGCATACATCCAAGCCTTGTGACTGTGGCGATAGACCTTTAAACAAATTAAAGGTCTATCTTGTTGTTATGTTTATCGAATTCGGTCATTCCTTCCAATCCAAACAAACCCGGGATTTCAGAAATGGGAGTTGTCAAGTCCTATGGTACCATTACCTACTAACGAGCGACATGATCGGTGTTAATGAATGTACATTGTCTTATTTAAACAAAACAAATGTCATACCAAAATGTAAGCATGTGATGAATAATAAATGTACTAAGTATGTAATCAAATGAACATACATAGCGTGAAATGTAATGTAAAGTAATGTACTAAGTATGCACACAATGGACATACATAGCATGAAATGTAATGTAAAGTAATGTACTAAGTATGCACACAATGGACATACATAGCATGAAATGTAATGTAAAACAATGTACTAAGTACGCACACAATGGGCATACATAGCATAAAATGTAATGTAAAACAATGTACTAAGTACCCACACAATGGGCATACATAGCATAAAATGTAATGTAAAACGATGTACTAAGTACGCACACAATGGGCATACATAGCATAAAATGTAATGTAAAACAATGTACTAAGTACGCACACAATGGGCATACATAGCATAAAATGTAATGTAAAACGATGTACTAAGTACGCACACAATGGGCATACATAGCATAAAATGTAATGTAAAACGATGTACTAAGTACGCACACAATGGGCATACATAGCATAAAATGTAATGTAAAACAATGTACTAAGTACGCACACAATGGGCATACATAGCATAAAATGTAATGTAAAACGATGTACTAAGTATGCACACAATGGACATACATAGCATAAACACAATGAAATCATGTACTATAATTGTACTAATGAACATAATAAGCATATGATGTGAAAACATGGAAAGCATGAAAGTAACAAGTAGGCACATGTGTTTCACCCCAAAACAATTGGAAAACAGTAAAAGAGGGGGTCTATGTACTCACTTGAGATTGCTCAGAAGTCCTAAGATAACCACCAAGCAATGCTAGAGATCACGGAATCAAACGGCACCTAATATAGGTAACTATGTTAATAAACCGGACCTATATCGGAGGATCGGGTAGTATGAGGGTTTGTAAACCAAATGAGTGTAGGAACTCATGTAATATGGTTTAACAAAGTCTACATACTAAAATGAAACTTAACCTAAGTGCTTACGACCCATTACGACCCGTTTAGGTAGCTTATGCTACTTTAACGCGTCGTTCGCGTAAAACGCGTTCGGAACGCCTAACTAGCCCTATGATAAGTAAAATATGCCTTAACATGTCTAATATTGTTACCAAATAAGTTTAGATACCAAAAGTTATGTTACATATGCTAAAAATGAATTTTGGCGTTAAAAGGGCATTTTGGTAATTTACCTAAGGCATATATACTACCTATCATACAACTACTTAAACGATGTGACCATAAGGTATAACCTCGGAAGGTTATTCTCTATATACTATGGTCACCTAATGTATTTGGTCGGATCCTAATGATCGACCAAATGGGTCGGGTTCGAAGGTATAAGCGATTTATTAGATCGCTTACCCTTACGACCCTAGACAACGTGGTAATCAGTAGGCATAGTCACAAAGGACTATAACCATCGTGATTACAATCACGTTGCGAAGTTCAAACGAACTTCGCATTGACCATAAACTGGTCAATGCAGAAAGTCAAACAAAGTTTGACTTTCAGACTCGAAAAACAATAAAAGAACGAAGGAATACTTACGAAGGGTCCCCGAATGCTAATCTAGATCGAAATAGCTCAGGTATGAAACAAAGGTTTCAACTTAGAGCACTTTAGATCAGATTCTTGTGAGGAATGAGTGGAAATGGGTTGGGTATTTATAGAATTCTTCGAACCGTTAGGATCGTTTCTTGAATATCGTGCCTTGATCTCACCCGTACACTTGTCGGAATGTTGTGGTAACGCATTTTGCCCCCACCACAAGAGTTTGACATGTGTCCTTGGCCTTTGGGGTGTTTGAAAGGCTGTTAACAGGCTGTTAATACATTGAATCTGGTCTGGGAGCCTGACGCGGGCCGCGTAAGGTATCACCTTGGGTTTACGTGGGCCGCCCGGCCTGTCTGATCAGAAGAAAGTTTGCTGAAATGACAGTTTAGGTCCCTGTTGGTGTTTAAGGCCATTTTCGATACGTTTAAGGCCCGTTAAGCCAACGTTAAGGCCCTAAAATGATGCCTAAACATTGTGTACATGAAACATGCTCAAAAATATGTCGGATGTTGGTTTGTTTGGTCATACGATCGCGATGTTCGCTTAATTACGACGGAATGCGCATAAGCGCGAAAAACGATCCAAATGATGCGACGAATGGATTTTTCTTATGCCAAACACTAAAATAAAATATTTTAGTGCTTACATAAATTTTTGGATGTCCGGATGTATTCAGAACGTAAGTTATGCTCGAAAATGCAAACTTGTGCACTTTTTGACACTTTTAGTCCCTGAATGACCCAAAAGTTTATTTTAGCACACCGAACCCCTCAAAGCCTATTTCTAAGCTATATAAAGGAAATTCAAGGTGTGTTTAACTTATGGTCATGTTCCGGAATGTTCGTTACAGTTCAAATTGGCATACTTTCGCGGTTTGTCAAGTTTAGTCCCTGTAAGCGAATTAACTTGTTTTTGCCATACCAAAACCTTCAAAACTTATTTCTAAGTTATGTAAAGGTTATTTAAGGTATGTTAAGTATATGTTGATGTTCTGGAGTATTTTTCGCGTTAAACTGACTACGTTTACGCACCAGTTTGCGTATAACTCTCTAGAAAGCGATATAGAGTTTGAAATTGAACAAAAGTCAAAACATGAAAAATGTAAAACATAACCAAATGTTACAGTCTCCCCTACTTGTTTTATTGATAACTGAACTGTTCACAATGATTACAAGCACAGATGTTACAGTCTCCCCTACTTGTGGAAATTTCGTCCCGAAATTTATTTAGAGGAAACTCGTGGGAATAGATGTGGATACTTCGCCTTCATTTGATCTTCGTGTTCCCAAGTAAACTCAGGTCCACGTTTAGATTCCCAGCGAACTTTGACCAAAGGAATGTGCTTGCGTTTAAGCCACTTAACTTCACGTTCCATGATTTCCACTGGCTTCTCAACAAATTTCAGTGTTTTATCAACACGAATTTCGTCAAGAGGTATGTGGAGGTTCTCATCAGCTAAACACCTCTTGAGATTGGACACGTGAAAGGTTGGATGAACATTTCCAAGTTCAGGAGGTAACTCAAGTCTGTAGGCTACCTTACCGATTCTTTCGACGATCTTGAATGGTCCAACGTATCTAGGTGCAAGTTTTCCTTTCTTTCCAAATCTGATCACACCTTTCCAAGGTGAGACCTTAAGTAATACACGATCACCGACTTGAAAATCCAAGGGCTTGCGTTTTGGGTCCCCGTAACTCTTTTGACGGCTTCTAGCTGTCTGAAGGTTATCACGAATTTTCTTAATCTTGTCAGTTGTCTCTAAAATGAGGGCCGGTCCAGTAAGCTGAGCCTCGCCGATCTCATTCCCGCAGACTGGTGAACGACATTTTCGACCATAGAGAGCCTCGAAAGGAGCCATTTTGATGCTGGTGTGATAACTGTTGTTGTAGGAGAATTCAATCAACGAAAGATGTGAATCCCAACTACCACTAAAACCGATCACACAAGCTCTAAGCATATCCTCCAGAGTCTGGATTGTTCTTTCTGATTGACCATCCGTTTGCGGATGATAAGCTGTGCTCAGATTAAGTTGGGTCCCCATAGCAGATTGCATGGTTCTCCAAAAATGAGAAGTGAAACGAGCATCTCTGTCAGAAATGATGTTCAAAGGAATACCATGTCGAGCTACAATTTCATCCACATAGATTTTAGCAAGTTTGTCAGCAGAAAAGTCCTCACGGATTGGCAAGAAATGCGCTGACTTTGTAAGACGATCAACAACTACCCAGATGGCATCATGACCTTTCTTTGTGCGTGGAAGTTTAGTAATGAGATCCATAGTAATGTTTTCCCATTTCCAAACTGGGATCTCTGGTTGCACCAACAACCCAGAAGGACGTTGATGTTCAGCCTTAACCTTAAGACAAGTAAGGCATTTTGATACATATAAGGCAATGTCTTTCTTCATACCAGGCCACCAATACTGAATACGAAGATCCTTATACATCTTATCTGAGCCAGGATGAACAGAATAACGAGACTTATGGGCTTCATCCATAAGCAAAGTGCGAAGATTATCTTGGCTTGGGACCCACAAACGGTCCATGAAGTAATACGATCTGTTGTCCTTCAGTTCTAGATCAGGGGTTATGTGATAGGGAAATTCCTTATCCATCAAACCTTGTGAAACACAAGATTGTTGAGCCTGAGAAATGCGGGCTTGGATATTGGATTGAGCTTGAATAGCAGATTGAACACGAACACAATGAAGCTTAGTACGTTCCTTACGACTCAATGCATCGGCTACGACATTCGCCTTACCAGGATGGTAGCGAATTTCGCAGTCATAGTCGTTTAGAAGTTCGACCCAACGTCGTTGCCTCATGTTGAGTTCTTTCTGATTGAACATATGCTGAAGACTTTTGTGGTCCGTGAAAACCACACATTTTGTACCGTACAAATAGTATCTCCAGATCTTAAGAGCGAAGACAACTGCACCTAACTCAAGATCATGAGTGGTGTAGTTCTTCTCATGTATCTTCAACTGCCTCGATGCATATGCTATGACTTTGTTTCTTTGCATTAGAACACAGCCAAGGCCCAATTTAGATGCATCGCAATAAACGACGAAATCATCATTGCCCTCAGGCAAAGTCAGAACAGGCACGTCGCAAAGTTTCTGCTTCAAGTTTTGAAAAGCTTCCTCTTGTTTGAATCCCCAATCAAAGGGTTTGTTCTTCTGAGTTAGAGCAGTTAGAGGTACTGCAATCTTCGAGAAGTTTTCAATGAAGCGGCGGTAATAACCCGCAAGACCAAGAAAAGAACGAACTTCAGTAGGAGTAGTAGGCGTATCCCAATCCTTAATCGCACTGATCTTGGAGGGATCTACATGAATACCTTGTTCGTTGACAATATGTCCTAAGAATTGAACTTCTTTAAGCCAGAATTCACACTTGGAAAATTTTGCGAAAAGTTGCTCTTTCTTTAGAAGTTCCAGAGTAAGACGAAGATGTTGCTCGTGATCAGCTTGCGTCTTAGAGTATATCAAGATGTCATCAATAAAAACAATGACGAAAAGATCCAAATAAGGTCTGCAGACCCTATTCATTAAGTCCATGAAAACAGCAGGAGCATTAGTCAAACCGAATGGCATGACTGTGAACTCGTAATGCCCATATCGAGTGCGGAACGCTGTCTTAGGAATATCTTCTTCATGCACACGAAGTTGATGATATCCAGATCGCAGATCAATCTTCGAAAAATAAGAAGCGCCCTGTAACTGATCAAAGAGATCGTCGATGCGAGGTAGGGGATATCGATTCTTGATGGTAAGCTTGTTAAGCTCACGATAATCGATACACATCCCTAAAGATCCGTCCTTCTTCTTGACAAAAAGAACGGGAGCACCCCAAGGTGAAAAGCTAGGACGGATAAAACCTTTGTCAGAGAGCTCCTGAAGCTGCTTAGCCAACTCTTGCATCTCAGACGGCGCAAGATGTGACACCTGTGTCACTTCAACAATCAAACAAATTCCAAAACAATGAAATATTGTATTTCATACTTGGGATTTGTAAAAATGTGTGTATCATTTTGCACATATCAACTCTTGTTCGATATTAAACTCTATATCACTTTCTGGAAGGTTATACGCGCACCGATGCGTAAATATAACCAGTTTAATCCAACGAACACTCCGGAATAGTGAAATAGGCTTAACATACCTTAAATAACCTTTACATAACTTAGAAATAAGTTTTAAAGGCTTTGGTATGGCAAAAACAAGTTAATTCGCTTACAGGGACTAAACTTGACAAACTGAGAAAGTATGCCAATTTGAACTGTAACAGACATTCCGGAACATGACCATAAGTTAAACATACCATAAATATCCTTTACATAGCTTAGAAATAGGCTTTGAGGTGTTCGGTATGCTAAAATAAACTTTTGGGTCATTCAGGGACTAAAAGTGTCAAAAAGTGCACAAGTTTGCACTTTCGCGCATAACTTACGTTCTGAATACATCCGGACATCCAAAAA
This sequence comes from Helianthus tuberosus, assembly GCA_030545235.1. Taxonomy (NCBI): domain Eukaryota; kingdom Viridiplantae; phylum Streptophyta; class Magnoliopsida; order Asterales; family Asteraceae; genus Helianthus; species Helianthus tuberosus. The sequence goes on along the minus strand of CM060420.1, from coordinate 27,910,761 downwards.
TTTATGTAAGCACTAAAATATTTTGTTTTAGTGTTTGGCATAAGAAAAATCCATTCGTCGCGCAATTTGGATCGTTTTTCGTGCTTATGCGCATTCCGTCGTAATTAACCGAACAACGCAATCGTACGGCCAAACGAACCGACATCCGAGATATTTTTGAACACATTTTAAGTTCCCTATACTTTAAGTTCATTTTAGAGCTTTCAAATGGGGTTAACGGGCCTTAAACGTGTCGGAAATAGCTCAAAACACTAACAGGGACCAAAACTGCCAAAAATCAAAGTTTCTGGTCTGCAAGGTCCTTGCGCACCTCAACACTCTGAGTGTTACGGTGCGCAAGCAGTCCCCAGCAGATCAGAAGCTTCTAAACAGCCTGTTTTCAGCTGTTAACCACTCCTAAATCCCTTTCCACCTGTTGATACCTTATGGTGGGTGGCAAATGGAGGCACCACAACTTTCCAACAAGTGTACGCATGAGATTCGAGCACGGTTTCCATGAAACGATCCTAACGGTTCGGGAAATCCTATAAATACCCATCCATCCCCATTGCTAAACCCACTAGAATCTTGATTTGAGAAGCTCTAAGTTGAAACCATTGTTTCATACCTGAGCTACTTGGATCGAGATTAGCATTCGGGGACCCTTCGTAAGTATTCTTTCGTTCTTTTATTGCTTTTCGAGTCTGAAAGTCAAACTTTGTTTGACTTTCTGCATTGACCAGTTATGGTCAATGCGAAGTTCGTTTGAACTTCGCAACGTGATTGTAATCACGATGGTTATAGTCCCTTGGGACTATGCCTACTGATTACCACGTTGTCTAGGGTCGTAAGGGTAAGCGATCTAATAAATCGCTTATACCTTCGAACCCGACCCATTTGGTCGATCATTAGGATCCGACCAAACACATTAGGTGACCATAGTATATAGGGAATAACCTTCCGAGGTTATACCTTATGGTCGCTTCGTTTAAGTAGTTGTATGATAGGTAGTTTATATGCCTTAGATAAATTACCAGAATACCCTTTTCATGTATAAATGGTAATTAAGCATATGTAACCTAAACGTTTGTCACATAACTGATTATGTAACATGTTTAGGCATATAACACTTGTCATAGGACTAGTTAGGCGGTCTGAACGCGTTTCACGAGAACGACGCGTTAAAGTAGCATAAGCTACCTAAACGGGTCGTAATGGGTCGTAAGCACTTATGTTAGGTTTCATTTAGTATGTAGGCTTTGTTAAACCATATTACACGAGTCTCCATACTCGTTTGGTTTACGAACCCTCATTCTATCCGATCCTCCGATTTAGGTCCGGTTTATTAACATAGTTACCTATATTAGGTGCCGTTTGATTCCGTGATCTCTAGCATTGCTTGGTGGTTATCTTAGGACTTCTGAGCAATCTCAAGTGAGTACATAGTTCCCCTATTTTACTGTTTTCAAACTGTTTTGGGGTGAAGCATGTGTACCTATCTGTTATTTTCATGTTTTCCAAAAGTATAATTGATTATACATATTAGTACTTATCTGTTGACAAACTGAATTACTATCTATGGTTTAAACACTGATTTTTTCAAAGACTATAACATTAATTGTTGAATTGTACTTATTTTGTTCACCAGACCGGTTGTTAGTATGATATAGCGCTATAGGATTTGACACCCCATTCCTGTTGTCATGGAATGTCTGAAACCAATTTGTTTCTCCATCCAAATAGTGATTGCCTTTGTGGTATCCTTATAGTCTCAAAGGTGTATTTTGATGCACTAGGTCTGAATGAATTCATAAGTCACACTTTTATTTGTATATTTTGATATACTCCCAAAGGTATAGTCTGATATACTCTCATGTGTGGTATTGTACAAAACCAACATATATTTTGTTAAGCATCCAAAGCATATTTTGATATGTTATTTACAAACCAAAAACATAGTTTAATATGTTATTTATCACATCCAAAGCATATTTTGATATGTTACTTACAAAACCAAAACATAGTTTAATGTGTTATTTATAAATCCAAAGTATACTTGTAATATGCTACTGAAGACAATTATTTTAAACAACTAAAGTATATTTAATATACTATCTATCTAACGATGGGGTTTTGGTTAGTGTTTAGATAACGGGATGGGTGTAATGTGATGAAAACATGGTAGATACGCCGCTGGTACTTCTTATATATAAGTGTTTTCATTGCATTACATACCGTGGCATTATTTAGTACACTCGGGTCAACGATATTGGAACTAAAATATACTTTAATATATTACTCATTCGATTCTCTTAAAATCCAAAGTATATTTTCAAATATACTATAAGCTTTTTATCAAAATATTGTTTTACAAGCAACTTATTTTATACGAACTCATTTTATATGGTTATTCATTAACCATACATTATTCTCTTAATTATACATATCATCTTAACTTATTGTTTTTCAAACGATTTACAAAACAAAACAATCTACAAGATCATGACTGACTTTTGTTAAACAACTTTTTCTAAACTTATAAGTCATGAATCCTATTTTCACAAAACCTATGTATCTCACAGGCATTTTTATGCTGGCGTACCTATTTTTACACATGTTTCAGGTACTGCTTTGTGATGATTGATTTTTTTTTGGGTAAAGGGTTACCCCGGTGATTCTATTAAAACAACCGCAATTAAGTACAAGTAGTGAGAATGTGTTCCCCACTTGTTCATATACAGGACATGCCCCATATATGTAAACCAAACAAACCAAACAACCTATGACACCCCATAACCTAGCCTACTATACATCATGAAAAGATATCAAGTAGACACGACAAACCAAAACAAAATAAACCCTCATCCGCCAACTTAGGATGGACTCGTGCCTTAGCAACTTTAAAACTTGGAAGATCATAGTTGTACTTATTTGATTGTATTAAAACAATGAGTTCATTTATTCAATAAAACAAAATTTATTTATTCCATGGTTACGAAACAATGATTCTGTTACAACACTCCCCGACGTTTTCGCCACGTCTAGTTGCTTTACGTAGTCGGGGTGTGATAGAAAAGTTGGTATCATAGCCAATGGTTATAGGGAATTAGGTTATTAGTAATGCTTTGACCTAGACTATAACCTTCCTAGGACCCTAACACAAGTTTTCTTGTGTTTAGTTTTAAAACAATACCGTCACTTATCCTTAGGTGACAACCACAATAAGAACACAAATTTCTATCCCGCTTTGAAAACTAATCATCTGTTCTAGGATGATTTATTACATGGTTTTGAACCCTCTAAGTTTTCAAATCCCGTCAAAGTTGGTCTAAATAATGTGAACACGTGCAAACTGGAAGGGTGGGTGCCTGTACCCTGAGTTTTCTGTCTAAGGCTAGAGTGTTCGTATAAATACACATAATCGGACCAGTCACTCTTACCTGGGAACTCTTGGGGTGAGTGTCCACTTATAGGCGAGCATGTCATCGCGATACATTATTTTTGACCTATTTACTTTGATTAATCACCGGGGTCGTTTGTTGCTTTGTAGTAACAAACAAATGACCACTATCCTTGCTTTCATCAGATTTGTTTCATCTCATTCTTTTCGTCTAATTCCCTCACTCGTTTCCTTTCATGTTTCCTCTTTTAGAATGCCTCCTCGACGCGACAATCAGATGGCGAATGCCGAAATGGCGGAAATCATCACGCAGCAAATGGCTGCTGCCTTCCCAAATCTTTATGCTCAAATGATTCAAGCCATCAACAATAACAATGCTCCATGCAATTTCAAGAATTTTAACTCGGCTAAACCGCTCAAGTTTAGTGGTTCTGAGGGAGCAACTGGGCTTCTTCAATGGTTCTAGAGCATTGAGAATACTTTCCATCACGTTCAGTGTCCTGAAAATCGCAAGGTCGAGTTTTCTTCAAGTGTGTTTCAGAAGAGGGCTCTTACGTGGTGGAACGGGGTGATGAGAGACCGCGGTGCTGAGATTGCATTAGCACAGACTTGGGCCGAGCTTAGGGCTCTTATGATGAAAGAATTATGTCCTCGTCATGAGCTAAGGGCTCTAGAAAGGGAATTTGATGATTTGAAGCAAGACAGTGGGGAACATTGAGCCTATACTGACCGCTATGAGGAATTGAGCCTGTTATGCCCTACTATGGTTACGCCTTTGGATAAGGCGATTGAGAAATACATTGATGGTCTTCCTGATGAAATTCAGGATATCGTTACTTGCAACAACCCTACTACTGTCAGACAAGCCATTGAATTGTCTGCCACACTAACTGAGTCCCATATCAGGAAGCGTAAGCTTTTTCGAAAAGGCGACCCAAGACCATCTGGCAAGACTACTCAAGCTGAGCCAAAGGAAGAACATGCTGAGGAATCCAAGAAGAAGAAGAAGCGCAAAGCCTCTCAGAACTGAGCTATAACTGCTCAAGACAAACAGGTTGCACCAAACCAGCCAGCACAACCTCGCAAAAGACAAAACTATGTTGGTACCGCACCTTTGTGCAACAAGTGCAACCGTCATCATCTAAAGCAAGAGCAGTGTCACAAATGTACCCACTGTGGGCGGTTGGGCATTTGATCAATGTTTGTCGTTATGCAAATCAAGCTGCTGCAAACCCTGCTGCTGTTCAAGCACGGTTCCCATCGGGGTCATGTTATAACTGCGGTGACCTTACTCACTACAGAAACAATTGCCCAAGACTTGTTAACGCACCTCCAGCGCGTAGACGAGTGTTCAACATCAATGAGGCAAACGTGAACAATGATGCAGCAGTGAACAATTAGTGTTTTGTTATTTCCTTTGGTTGTTATCTTTTGATGTTTAAAGACAAGTCAATTGTTATATAAATAAAAAAATTCGTCGTTTTTTTTTTTTGCAAAACTGATGCGTTTACGTGAATGTTTGATGCAACCTTTTGATGTCAACCCAAAGACAAACTACTCGTATGGTTCTGTTATTTTATGATCACATGTGATCTCCCTAAGAACCTTTAACACTCGTTTCTTTTAAGAAACGAAGCCAAACTCTTATTGAAAATCCTTCTATCTTTATAGATGGATCCTTGAAATGCTTAAAGTGCCAAATGAAATCCACTGATTAGATTCCTGGTGTGCTTTAAATGTCCATACCTAAAGATAACGAATTAAAGAATCAAGTTAACTAATTATGTGCTTATGTGCTTTCTTATATGTTTTGTGGTTGTATGTGATCCATCCAAATCCTCGTAGAATCTTCCATATCTCATATGAGGGATTCATAGAAGGGTATCCAAAGTTACTATCTTAAATCCTTAATGGACTTCTACGTTGTAGTCAAGTCCCTTGGGTTTTAAAGTACTATTCTATAATTGGACCCCTTGGGTGGTCTAGTTAAACAGATTGATTTTGAAAATCTGATTAGAAATATCATGTGATGATGTAACTAAAAAGATCCCTTAAGTGGTCTATTTAAAGAGATCATACGACGATCTAGTTAAGAAGATCATGCGTTGATCTAGTTAAAAGGCTCGTTCGTTGATCTAATTAAAAGGACCCTTTGGTGGTCTAGTCGAGTCGTTTCATGTTTATTCAAGTGATTTTTTCCTACGCATTATGAAATGAACTGTGCGGACTGTGCAAGGAATTACGTAATTATGGAGGCCTACATAATTATGGAATTCAGTGCACAGAAACCACAGGAAGCTTTGTCATGTGTTAAGACCTATAGTGACAAGAATAATGATACGGGAGAAGTCTTGGACCTCGATCAATGTCATTTATCTTACACTCCCGAATTCTGATTTCTAGCACACACAAGTTTCCTATGATAAGTCTTCATAAGAAACGTTCTTCTGTCCGTAGTTCAAAATTCCATGTTTTACTACCACAAGGAATTCACTTTGAGGGTTAACAAATTCGCTAAGAGTCCTAACATGGCCCAGAGTTTTACTTAAGGGTTCAATGGATTTATTTGAAAGTGAAACCATCACAGCTGTCTTCACAAGTTTCCTCTAGAATTAAATTTCAGGACGAAATTTCCTAAAGTAGGGGAGACTGTGACACCTGTGTCACTTCAACCATCAAACAAATGCCAAAAACAATGAAATATTGTATTTCATACTTGGGATTTGTAAAAATGTGTGTATCATTTTGCACATATCAACTCTTGTTCGATTTCAAACTCTATATCACTTTCTGGAAGGTTATACGCGCACCGATGCGTAAATATAACCAGTTTAATCCAACGAACACTCCGGAATAGTGAAATAGGCTTAACATACCTTAAATAACCTTTACATAACTTAGAAATAAGTTTTAAAGGCTTTGGTATGGCAAAAACAAGTTAATTCGCTTATAGGGACTAAACTTGACAAACTGTGAAAGTATGCCAATTTGAACTGTAACAGACATTCCAGAACATGACCATAAGTTAACCTTACCATAAATATCCTTTACATAGCTTAGAAATAGGCTTTGAGGTGTTCGGTATGCTAAAATAAACTTTTGGGTCATTCAGGGACTAAAAGTGTCAAAAAGTGCACAAGTTTGCACTTTCGCGCATAACTTACGTTCTGAATACATCCGGACATCCAAAAATTTATGTAAGCACTAAAATATTTTATTTTAGTGTTTGGCATAAGAAAAATCCATTCGTCGCGCAATTTGGATCGTTTTTCGCGCTTATGCGCATTCCGTCGTAATTAACCGAACAACGCAATCGTACGGCCAAACGAACCGACATCCGAGATATTTTTGAACACATTTTAAGTTCCCTATACTTTAACTTCATTTTAGAGCTTTGAAATGGGGTTAACGGGCCTTAAACGTGTCGGAAATAGCTCAAAACACTAACAGGGACCAAAACTGCCAAAAATCAAAGTTTCTGGTCTGCAAGGTCCTTGCGCACCTCAACACTCTGAGTGTTACGGTGCGCAAGCAGTCCCCAGCAGATCAGAAGCTTCTAAACAGCCTGTTTTCAGCTGTTGACCACTCCCAAATCCCTTTCCACCTGTTGATACCTTATGGTGGGTGGCAAATGGAGGCACCACAACTTTCCAACAAGTGTACGCATGAGATTCGAGCACGGTTTCCATGAAACGATCCTAACGGTTCGGGAAATCCTATAAATACCCATCCATCCCCATTGCTAAACCCACTAGAATCTTGATTTGAGAAGCTCTAAGTTGAAACCATTGTTTCATACCTAAGCTACTTGGATCGAGATTAGCATTCGGGGACCTTTCGTAAGTATTCTTTCGTTCTTTTATTGCTTTTCGAGTCTGAAAGTCAAACTTTGTTTGACTTTCTGCATTGACCAGTTATGGTCAATGCGAAGTCGTTTGAACTTCGCAACGTGATTGTAATCACGATGGTTATAGTCCCTTGGGACTATGCCTACTGATTACCACGTTGTCTAGGGTCGTAGGGGTAAGCGATCTAATAAATCGCTTATACCTTCGAACCCGACCCATTTGGTCGATCATTAGGATCCGACCAAACACATTAGGTGACCATAGTATATAGGGAATAACCTTCCGAGGTTATACCTTATGGTCGCTTCGTTTAAGTAGTTGTATGATAGGTAGTTTATATGCCTTAGATAAATTACCAGAATACCCTTTTCATGTATAAATGGTAATTAAGCATATGTAACCTAAACTTTTGTCACATAACTGATTATGTAACATGTTTAGGCATATAACACTTGTCATAGGACTAGTTAGGCGGTCTGAACGCGTTTCACGTGAACGACGCGTTAAAGTAGCATAAGCTACCTAAACGGGTCGTAATGGGTCGTAAGCACTTATGTTAGGTTTCATTTAGTATGTAGGCTTTGTTAAACCATATTACACGAGTCTCCATACTCGTTTGGTTTACGAACCCTCATTCTATCCGATCCTCCGATTTAGGTCCGGTTTATTAACATAGTTACCTATATTAGGTGCCGTTTGATTCCGTGATCTCTAGCATTGCTTGGTGGTTATCTTAGGACTTCTGAGCAATCTCAAGTGAGTACATAGTTCCCCTATTTTACTGTTTTCAAACTGTTTTGGGGTGAAGCATGTGTACCTATCTGTTATTTTCATGTTTTCCAAAAGTATAATTGATTATACATATTAGTACTTATCTGTTGACAAACTGAATTACTATCTATGGTTTAAACACTGATTTTTCAAAGACTATAACATTAATTGTTGAATTGTACTTATTTTGTTCACCAGACCGGTTGTTAGTATGATATAGCGCTATAGGATTTGACACCCCATTCCTGTTGTCATGGAATGTCTGAAACCAATTTGTTTCTCCATCCAAATAGTGATTGCCTTTGTGGTATCCTTATAGTCTCAAAGGTGTATTTGATGCACTAGGTCTGAATGAATTCATAAGTCACACTTTTATTTGTATATTTTGATATACTCCCAAAGGTATAGTCTGATATACTCTCATGTGTGGAATTGTACAAAACCAACATATATTTTGTTAAGCATCCAAAGCATATTTTGATATGTTATTTACAAACCAAAAACATAGTTTAATATGTTATTTATCACATCCAAAGCATATTTTGATATGTTACTTACAAAACCAAAACATAGTTTAATGTGTTATTTATAAATCCAAAGTATACTTGTAATATGCTACTGAAGACAATTATTTTAAACAACTAAAGTATATTTAATATACTATCTATCTAACGATGGGGTTTTGGTTAGTGTTTAGATAACGGGATGGGTGTAATGTGATGAAAACATGGTAGATACGCCGCTGGTACTTCTTATATATAAGTGTTTTCATTGCATTACATACCGTGGCGTTATTTAGTACACTCGGGTCAACGATATTGGAACTAAAATATACTTTAATATATTACTCATTCGATTCTCTTAAAATCCAAAGTATATTTTCAAATATACTATAAGCTTTTTATCAAAATATTGTTTTACAAGCAAATTATTTTATACGAACTCATTTTATATGGTTATTCATTAACCATACATTATTCTCTTAATTATACATATCATCTTAACTTATTGTTTTTCAAACGATTTACAAAACAAAACAATCTACATGATCATGACTGACTTTTGTTAAACAACTTTTTCTAAACTTATAAGTCATGAATCCTATTTTCACAAAACCTATGTATCTCACAGGCATTTTTATGCTGACGTACCTATTTTTACACATGTTTCAGGTACTGCTTTGTGATGATTGATTTTTTTTTTGGGTACCGTGGCGTTATTTAGTACACGATATTGGAACTAAAATATACTTTAATATATTACTCATTCGATTCTCTTAAAATCCAAAGTATATTTTCAAATATACTATAAGCTTTTTATCAAAATATTGTTTTACAAGCAACTTATTTTATACGAACTCATTTTATATGGTTATTCATTAACCATACATTATTCTCTTAATTATACATATCATCTTAACTTATTTTTTTTCAAACGATTTACAAAACAAAACAATCTACAAGGATCATGACTGACTTTTGTTAAACAACTTTTTCTAAACTTATAAGTCATGAATCCTATTTTCACAAAACCTATGTATCTCACAGGCATTTTTATGCTGACGCACCTATTTTTACACATGTTTCAGGTACTGCTTTGTGATGATTGATGATATATGCTACACTTAGGATGGACTCGTGCCTTAGCAACTTTAAAACTTGGAAGATCATAGTTGTACTTATTTGATTGTATTAAAACAATGAGTTCATTTATTCAATAAAACAAAATTTATTTATTCCATGGTTACGAAACAATGATTCTGTTACAACACTCCCCGACGTTTCCGCCACGTCTAGTTGCTTTACGTAGTCGGGGTGTGACAGAAAAGTTGGTATCATAGCCAATGGTTATAGGGAATTAGGTTATTAGTAATGCTTTGACCTAGACTATAACCTTCCTAGAACCCTAACACAAGTTTTCTTGTGTTTAGTTTTAAAACAATACCGTCACTTATCCTTAGGTGACAACCACAATAAGAACACAAATTTCTATCCCGCTTTGAAAACTAATCATCTGTTCTAGGATGATTCATTACATGGTTTTGAACCCTCTAAGTTTTCAAATCCCGTCAAAGTTGGTCTAAATAATGTGAACACGTGCAAACTGGAAGGGTGGGTGCCTGTACCCTGAGTTTTCTGTCTAAGGCTAGAGTGTTCGTATAAATCCACATAATCGGACCAGTCACTCTTACCTGGGAACTCTTGGGGTGAGTGTCCACTTATAGGCGAGTATGTCATCGCGATACATTATTTTTGACCTATTTACTTTGATTAATCACCGGGGTCGTTTGTTGCTTTGTAGTAACAAACAAATGACCACTATCCTTGCTTTCATATGATTTGTTTCATCTCATTCTTTTCGTCTAATTCCCTCACTCGTTTCCTTTCATGTTTCCTCTTTTAGAATGCCTCCTCGACGCGACAATCAGATGGCGAATGCCGAACTGGTGGAAATCATCGCGCAGCAAATGGCTGCTGCCTTCCCAAATCTTTATGCTCAAATGATTCAAGCCATCAACAATAACAATTTTAACTCGGCTAAACCGCTCAAGTTTAGTGGTTCTGAGGGAGCAACTGGGCTTCTTCAATGGTTCTAGAGCATTGAGAATACTTTCCATCACGTTCAGTGTCCTGAAAATCGCAAGGTCGAGTTTTCTTCAAGTGTGTTTCAGAAGAGGGCTCTTACGTGGTGGAACGGGGTGATGAGAGACCGCGGTGCTGAGATTGCATTAGCACAGACTTGGGCCGAGCTTAGGGCTATTATGATGAAGGAATTATGTCCTCGTCATGAGCTAAGGGCTCTAGAAATGGAATTTGATGATTTGAAGCAAGACAGTGAGGAACATCGAGCCTATACTGACCGCTATGAGGAATTGAGCCTGTTATGCCCTACTATGGTTACGCCTTTGGATAAGGCGATTGAGAAATACATTGATGGTCTTCCTGACGTAATTCAAGATATCGTTACTTGCAACAACCCTACTACTGTCAGACAAGCCATTGAATTGTCTGCCACACTGACTGAGTCCCATATCAGGAAGCGTAAGCTTTTTCGAAAAGGCGACCCAAGACCATCTGGCAAGACTACTCAAGCTGAGCCAAAGGAAGAACATGCTGAGGAATCCTAGAAGAAGAAGAAGCGCAAAGCCTCTCAGAACTGCGCTATAACTGCTCAAGACAAACAGGTTGCACCAAACCAGCCAGCACAACCTCGCAAAAGACAAAACTATGTTGGTACCGCACCTTTGTGCAACAAGTGCAACCGTCATCATCTAAAGCAAGAGCAGTGTCACAAATGTACCCACTGTGGGCGGTTGGGGCATTTGATCAATGTTTGTCGTTATGCAAATCAAGCTGCTACAAACCCTGCTGCTGTTCAAGCACGGTTCCCACCGGGGTCATGTTATAACTGCGGTGACCTTACTCACTACAGAAACAATTGCCCAAGACTTGTTAACGCACCTCCAGCGCGTAGACGAGTGTTCAACATCAATGAGGCAAACATGAACAATGATGCAGCAGTGAACAATTAGTGTTTTGTTATTTCCTTTGGTTGTTATCTTTTGATGTTTAAAGACAAGTCAGTTGTTATATAAATAAAAAAATTCGTCGTTTTTATTTTTGCAAAACTGATGCGTTTATGTGAATGTTTGATGCAACCTTTTGATGTCAACCCCAAGACAAACTACTGTATGGTTCTGTCATTTTATGATCACATGTGATCTCCCTAAGAACCTTTAACACTCGTTTCTTTTAAGAAACGAAGCCAAACTCTTATTGAAAATCCTTCTATCTTTATAGATGGATCCTTGAAATGCTTAAAGTGCCAAATGAAATCCACTGATTAGATTCCTGGTGTGCTTTAAATGTCCATACCTAAAGATAACGAATTAAAGAATCAAGTTAACTAATTATGTGCTTATGTGCTTTCTTATATGTTTTGTGGTTGTATGTGATCCATCCAAATCCTCGTAGAATCTTCCATATCTCATATGAGGGATTCATAGAAGGGTATCCAAAGTTACTATCTTAAATCCTTAATGGACTTCTACGTTGTAGTCAAGTCCCTTGGGTTTTAAAGTACTATTCTATAATTGGACCCCTTGGGTGGTCTAGTTAAACAGATTGATTTTGAAAATCTGATTAGAAATATCATGTGATGATGTAACTAAAAAGATCCCTTAAGTGGTCTATTTAAAGAGATCATACGACGATCTAGTTAAGAAGATCATGCGTTGATCTAGTTAAAAGGCTCGTTCGTTGATCTAATTAAAAGGACCCTTTGGTGGTCTAGTCGAGTCGCTTCATGTTTATTCAAGTGATTTTTTCCTACGCATTATGAAATGAACTGTGCGGACTGTGCAAGGAATTACGTAATTATGGAGGCCTACATAATTATGGAATTCAGTGCACAGAAACCACAGGAAGCTTTGTCATGTGTTAAGACCTATAGTGACAAGAATAATGATACGGGAGAAGTCTTGGACCTCGACCAATGTCATTTATCTTACACTCCCGAATTCTGATTTCTAGCACACACAAGTTTCCTATGATAAGTCTTCATAAGAAACGTTCTTCTGCCCTTGTTCAAAATTCCATGTTTTACTACCACAAGGAATTCACTTTGAGGGTTAACAAATTCGCTAAGAGTCCTAACATGGCCCAGAGTTTTACTTAAGGGTTCAATGGATTTATTTGAAAGTGAAACCATCACAGCTGTCTTCACAAGTTTCCTCTAGAATTAAATTTCAGGAAGAAATTTCCTAAAGTAGGGGAGACTGTGACACCTGTGTCACTTCAACCATCAAACAAATGCCAAAACAATGAAATATTGTATTTCATACTTGGGATTTGTAAAAATGTGTGTATCATTTTGCACATATCAACTCTTGTTCGATTTCAAACTCTATATCACTTTCTGGAAGGTTATACGCGCACCGATGCGTAAATATAACCAGTTTAATCCAACGAACACTCCGGAATAGTGAAATAGGCTTAACATACCTTAAATAACCTTTACATAACTTAGAAATAAGTTTTAAAGGCTTTGGTATGGCAAAAACAAGTTAATTCGCTTATAGGGACTAAACTTGACAAACTGCGAAACTATGCCAATTTGAACTGTAACAGACATTCCAGAACATGACCATAAGTTAACCTTACCATAAATATCCTTTACATAGCTTAGAAATATGCTTTGAGGTGTTCGGTATGCTAAAATAAACTTTTGGGTCATTCAGGGACTAAAAGTGTCAAAAAGTGCACAAGTTTGCACTTTCGCGCATAACTTACGTTCTGAATACATCCGGACATCCAAAAATTTATGTAAGCACTAAAATATTTTATTTTAGTGTTTGGCATAAGAAAAATCCATTCGTCGCGCAATTTGGATCGTTTTTCGTGCTTATGCGCATTCCGTCGTAATTAACCGAACAACGCAATCGTACGGCCAAACGAACCGACATCCGAGATATTTTTGAACACATTTTAAGTTCCCTATACTTTAACTTCATTTTAGAGCTTTGAAATGGGGTTAACGGGCCTTAAACGTGTCGGAAATAGCTCAAAACACTAACAGGGACCAAAACTGCCAAAAATCAAAGTTTCTGGTCTGCAAGGTCCTTGCGCACCTCAACACTCTGAGTGTTACAGTGCGCAAGCAGTCCCCAGCAGATCAGAAGCTTCTAAATAGCCTGTTTTCAGCTGTTGACCACTCCCAAATCCCTTTCCACCTGTTGATACCTTATGGTGCGTGGCAAATGGAGGCACCACAACTTTCCAACAAGTGTACGCATGAGATTCGAGCATGGTTTCCCTGAAACGATCCTAACGGTTCGGGAAATCCTATAAATACCCATCCATCCCCATTGCTAAACCCACTAGAATCTTGATTTGAGAAGCTCTAAGTTGAAACCATTATTTCATACCTGAGCTACTTGGATCGAGATTAGCATTCGGGGACCCTTCGTAAGTATTCTTTCGTTCTTTTATTTCTTTTCGAGTCTGAAAGTCAAACTTTGTTTGACTTTCTGCATTGACCAGTTATGGTCAATGCGAAGTTCGTTTGAACTTCGCAACGTGATTGTAATCACGATGGTTATAGTCCCTTGGGACTATGCCTACTGATTACCACGTTGTCTAGGGTCGTAAGGGTAAGCGATCTAATAAATCGCTTATACCTTCGAACCCGACCCATTTGGTCGATCATTAGGATCCGACCAAACACATTAGGTGACCATAGTATATAGGGAATAACCTTTCGAGGTTATACCTTATGGTCGCTTCGTTTAAGTAGTTGTATGATAGGTAGTTTATATGCCTTAGATAAATTACCAGAATACTCTTTTCATGTATAAATGGTAATTAAGCATATGTAACCTAAACTTTTGTCACATAACTGATTATGTAACATGTTTAGGCATATAACACTTGTCATAGGACTAGTTAGGCGGTCTGAACACGTTTCACGAGAACGACGCGTTAAAGTAGCATAAGCTACCTAAACGGGTCGTAATGGGTCGTAAGCACTTATGTTAGGTTTCATTTAGTATGTAGGCTTTGTTAAACCATATTACACGAGTCTTCATACTCGTTTGGTTTACGAACCCTCATTCTATCCGATCCTCCGATTTAGGTCCGGTTTATTAACATAGTTACCTATATTAGGTGCCGTTTGATTCCGTGATCTCTAGCATTGCTTGGTGGTTATCTTAGGACTTCTGAGCAATCTCAAGTGAGTACATAGTTCCCCTATTTTACTGTTTTCAAACTGTTTTGGGGTGAAGCATGTGTACCTATCTGTTATTTTCATGTTTTCCAAAAGTATAATTGATTATACATATTAGTACTTATCTGTTGACAAACTGAATTACTATCTATGGTTTAAACACTGATTTTTCAAAGACTATAACATTAATTGTTGAATTGTACTTATTTTGTTCACCAGACCGGTTGTTAGTATGATATAGCGCTATAGGATTTGACACCCCATTCCTGTTGTCATGGAATGTCTGAAACCAATTTGTTTCTCCATCCAAATAGTGATTGCCTTTGTGGTATCCCTATAGTCTCAAAGGTGTATTTTGATGCACTAGGTCTGAATGAATTCATAAGTCACACTTTTATTTGTATATTTTGATATACTCCCAAAGGTATAGTCTGATATACTCTCATGTGTGGTATTGTACAAAACCAACATATATTTTGTTAAGCATCCAAAGCATATTTTGATATGTTATTTACAAACCAAAAACATAGTTTAATATGTTATTTATCACATCCAAAGCATATTTTGATATGTTACTTACAAAACCAAAACATAGTTTAATGTGTTATTTATAAATCCAAAGTATACTTGTAATATGCTACTGAAGACAATTATTTTAAACAACTAAAGTATATTTAATATACTATCTATCTAACGATGGGGTTTTGGTTAGTGTTTAGATAACGGGACGGGTGTAATGTGATGAAAACATGGTAGATACGCCGCTGGTACTTCTTATATATAAGTGTTTTCATTGCATTACATACCGTGGCGTTATTTAGTACACTCGGGTCAACGATATTGGAACTAAAATATACTTTAATATATTACTCATTCGATTCTCTTAAAATCCAAAGTATGTTTTCAAATATACTATAAGCTTTTTATCAAAATATTGTTTTACAAGCAACTTATTTTATACGAACTCATTTTATATGGTTATTCATTAACCATACATTATTCTCTTAATTATACATATCATCTTAACTTATTGTTTTTCAAACGATTTACAAAACAAAACAATCTACAAGGATCATGACTGACTTTTGTTAAACAACTTTTTCTAAACTTATAAGTCATGAATCCTATTTTCACAAAACCTATGTATCTCACAGGCATTTTTATGCTGACGTACCTATTTTTACACATGTTTCAGGTACTGCTTTGTGATGATTGATGATATATGCTACACTTAGGATGGACTCGTGCCTTAGCAACTTTAAAACTTGGAAGATCATAGTTGTACTTATTTGATTGTATTAAAACAATGAGTTCATTTATTCAATAAAACAAAATTTATTTATTCCATGGTTACGAAACAATGATTCTGTTACAACACTCCCCGACGTTTCCGCCACGTCTAGTTGCTTTACGTAGTCGGGGTGTGACACAAGACGATATGGAGATCTGGCAATGGGATTTGCACCAGGTACGAGATCAATACGGAACTCGACTTGGCGTGCTGGAGGTAGACCTGGTAACTCTTCAGGAAACACCTCAGGATAATCCCTAACAACAGGGATATCTTGAATAGACTTACCTTTGCCCTTATCTGCTTTAACATGTGCCAAGAAGGCCACATAGTTCTTTCGCAGATACTTCCGATCTTTAAAACAAGACATGAGTTTGAGACCACCGGTAGGTTTCTCACCATGAACTTGTAGGATCTCTCCTGTCGGAAGCGGCACACGAACAATCTTCTCAAAACAAACTACATCTGCGCGATGCTTGGCTAACCAATCCATACCCACAATAACGTCGAAGCTTCCAAGTTGCATAGGCGTGAGGTCAATAGGAAAAAGATGGTCGTTAAGGTTCAACTGGCAGTTGCGAAGAACAGAATCAAGAACAATGTGTTCACCATTAGCAACCTCTACTGTCAAGGGTTTTCCTAGTTTCGTTCTAGACACTCGAAGCATTGGCTCAAAAGACAATGACACAAAACTCTTATCGGCACCCGAATCAAAAAGAACAGATGCAGCTGATTATTAATAAAGAACGTACCGTTCACCACTTCATTGTCTGCTTGTGCCTCTTGTGCATTCATGTTGAAGACTCGACCTCGAGCCTGAGCCTGATTCTGATTTGGATTTGCGTTAGCTAGTCTTGGGCACCGGTTTCTGTAGTGGGTCAGATCCCCACAATTGTAGCACGAACCAGGAGGAAAATGAGGTTGTGCAACTTGACCTTGTTGCTGAGCAAGAGGCTGAGCAACTTGTTGGGCTTGGTTCTGAACTGCCTGATTCTGGTTAACAGGAATGCGACAAGTAGCGGCAAAATGACCATTTCTTCCACAGTTAGTACAGAAACGGCATGGAAATAGCGGCTGATGCTGACTGTTGCATCTATTGCACAAAGGTGCATTTCCTGCATAAGGTTTCTTCGCTGGAGGCTGTGCGGGTTGGTTGGGAGCTGCCTGGTTAGCTTGGGCAGTGACAGCAAAATTTTGGGAAGCCTTACGCTTCCTTGACCCTCTCAAAGAACCAGAATTCTTTCCCTTTTTGTTTTGACCTTTCTTGCTATCTTCCTTGTCAGACGACTGTTTCTTGCCCTTGTCACCCTTCCTGTGTAACTTATTCTTCCGAATCTGCGACTCAGTCAATGTCGCTGCTAACTCGATAGCCTGACGGAGTGTGGTAGGGTTACTACCAGTAATGATGTCTTGTACTGAGTCAGGTAGACCATTGATGTATCTTTCGATAGCCTTATCGAGTGGGGTAACCATAGTCGGGCAAAGCAGACTCAACTCCTCAAATCTATCAGTATACGCCCTGTGCTCGCCACTATCCTGTTTCAAGTCATCAAATTCTCTCTCCAAAGCTCGCAGTTCATGACGAGGACAAAACTCCCTCATCATAAGAGCCCTAAGTTCAGCCCATGTTTGAGCTAGAGCAACTTCTACACCACGATCTCTCATAACCCCATTCCACCACGTAAGAGCCCTCTTCTGGAATACACTCGAAGAAAACTCGACCTTGCGATTGTCAGGACACTGCACGTGACGGAAAGTATTCTCAATGCTCTCAAACCATTGAAGAAGCCCAGTTGCTCCTTCAGTACCACTAAACTTGAGTGGTTTAGCCGAGTTGAAACTCTTGAAATTGCATAGAGCATGATTGTTGTTGTTGGCTTGGTTTATTTGAGCAATGAAATTTGGAAAAGCAGCAGCCATTTGCTGTGCGATGATTTCTGCCAGTTCGGCAGTCGCTATCTGATGTTCGCGTCGAGGAGGCATTCTAAAAAGAGGGAAACATGAAAGGAAACAAGTGAGATGGTTGGATGAAAAGAATGAGATGATACAAAAATTGACAACAGCAAAGATGGTGGTTATTTGTTTGTTACCACAAGGTAAACAAATGACACAATGTGACTAATCAAAGTAAGTGGGTCAAAAATAACGTATCGCGAAGACATGCTCGCCTATAAGTGAACACTCACCCCAAGAATTCCCAGGTAAGAGTGTCTGGTCCGATTATGTGGATTTTTACGAACACTCTAGCCTTAGACAGAAAACCCAGGGTACAGGCATTCACTCTTCCAATTTGCACATGTTCACACTATTTAAAACCCGAAACTTTGACGAGATTTTGAAAGTTCAAAGGGGTTCAAAACCTTGTAATTGAGGGTTCAAAACCTTACAATAGAGGGTTCAAAACCTAGTAATCAATCATCCTAGAACAGATGATTAGTTTTCAAAGCGGTTTTGAAATTTATGTTCTTGTTGTGGTCGTCGCCTAAGGATAGGTGACGGTATTGTTTTATAACTAAACGCAAGTAAACTTGCGTTAGGGTCCTAGAAAGGTTATAGTCTAGGTCAAAGCATTACTAATAACCTAATTCCCTATAACCATTGGCTCTGATACCAACTCTTCTGTCACACCCCGACCGCGTATAACATGCAACCGCGACGGAAAACGTCGAGGAGTGGAGCGACAGAATTAATTGTTTCATAACCATGGCATTCAAAGTTGTATTTTATTTAATAACATAAGAGTTTCATTGTCTTAAACAGGAAACAAAGAGTACATAACATAATTAAATTAAGTCTATCTCCGTTTTATGTCTCTAAGGCACAGGTCCGCCCTAGTGTCACGATCTTCATCCTAAACAACAGCTCCTGAAAACACATGTGAAAATAGGTACGTCAGCATAAAAATGCCTGTGAGATACATAGGTTTTGTGAAAATAGGATTCATGACTTGGGTTTTAAATGATAGGTTTAATAAAAATTAGTCATGAATCTTGTTAAGTGTTTTCTTTTATAAATCATATGAAAACTCGATAAGAAGTTAGATTATATATAAAAGAAAAGTGTATGGTTAATGAAATAACCAAGTGAAATGAGTTGTGTAAAATAAACTGTTTTGTAAGACAATGTCATGTGGAAAATAAGTTGTTTATGTGAAGTGTAATATGTCAAATATTGAAATGATTTAAGTAACGCTACGACATGTAATATCATACAAGCATTTATATATAGGAAGTACCAGCGACGTATCCACCATACTTGTATCATATTACACACGCCTCGTTACTCAAACCACTTACCCAAACCAACCACCATTGTAATTTGTACATATAAATCAATTGTCAAGTGTTATTGTGTAAACCATATCAAAATGTCCATGTCAAATGTAAATCACCAAATGTGTATATCAATGTCAAAATGTTTATGTTTAATGTAAATTGTATAATGTGTATCCAAAAATATCATGTATGGCATGTGAAATATATCAACTAAACCATAGGTAAAATGCACAAAACAGGGTATTGAATTAAACATAGTTTAAGTCAAAGTTATGTTTTGTGGAACAAATGCATGCTATACTGATACAAACATCTATGCGGTATTGTGAAAATGCATACATCCAAGCCTTGTGACTGTGGCGATAGACCTTTAAACAAATTAAAGGTCTATCTTGTTGTTATGTTTATCGAATTCGGTCATTCCTTCCAATCCAAACAAACCCGGGATTTCAGAAATGGGAGTTGTCAAGTCCTATGGTACCATTACCTACTAACGAGCGGCATGATCGGTGTTAATGAATGTGCATTGTCTTATTTAAACAAACCAAATGTCATTCCAAAATGTAAGCATGTGATGAATAATAAATGTACTAAGTATGTAATCAAATGAACATACATAGCGTGAAATGTAATGTAATGTAAAGTAATGTACTAAGTATGCACACAATGGACATACATAGCATGAAATGTAATGTAAAGTAATGTACTAAGTATGCACACAATGGACATACATAGCATGAAATGTAATGTAAAACAATGTACTAAGTACGCACACAATGGGCATACATAGCATAAAATGTAATGTAAAACGATGTACTAAGTACGCACACAACGGGCATACATAGCATAAATTGTAATGTAAAACGATGTACTAAGTACGCACACAATGGGCATACATAGCATAAAATGTAATGTAAAATGATGTACTAAGTATGCACACAATGGACATACATAGCATAAACACAAAGAAATCATGTACTATAAGTGTACTAATGAACATAATAAGCATATGTTGTGAAAACATGGAAAGCATGAAAGTAACAAGTAGGCACATGTGTTTCACCCCAAAACAGTTGGAAAACAGTAAAAGAGGGGTCTATGTACTCACTTGAGATTGCTCAGAAGTCCTAAGATAACCACCAAGCAATGCTAGAGATCACGGAATCAAACGACACCTAATATAGGTAACTATGTTAATAAAACGGACCTATATAGGAGGATCGGGTAGTATGAGGGTTTGTAAACCAAATGAGTGTAGGAACTCATGTAATATGGTTTAACAAAGTCTACATACTAAAATGAAACTTAACCTAAGTGCTTACGACCCATTACGACCCGTTTAGGTAGCTTATGCTACTTTAACGCGTCGTTCGCGTAAAACGCGTTCGGAACGCCTAACTAGCCCTATGATAAGTAAAATATGCCTTAACATGTCTAATATTATTACCAAATCAGTTTAGATACCAAAAGTTATGTTACATATGCTAAAAATGAATTTTGGCCTTAAAAGAGCATTTTGGTAATTTACCTAAGGCATATATACTACCTATCATACAACTACTTAAACGATGTGACCAAAAGGTATAACCTCGGAAGGTTATTCCCTATATACTATGGTCACCTAATGTATTTGGTCGGATCCTAATGATCGACCAAATGGGTCGGGTTCGAAGGTATAAGCGATTTATTAGATCGCTTACCCTTATGACCCTAGACAACGTGGTAATCATTAGGCATAGTCACAAAGGACTATAACCATCGTGATTACAATCACGTTGCGAAGTTCAAACGAACTTCGCATTGACCATAAACTGGTCAATGCAGAAAGTCAAACAAAGTTTGACTTTCAGACTCGAAAAGCAATAAAAGAACGAAGGAATACTTACAGACCCCGAATGCTAATCTAGATCGAAATAGCTCAGGTATGAAACAAAGGTTTCAACTTAGAGCACTTTAGATCAGATTCTTATGAGGAATGAGTGGAAATGGGTTGGGTATTTATAGAATTCTTCGAACCGTTAGGATCGTTTCTTGAATATCGTGCCTTGATCTCACCCGTACACTTGTCGGAATGTTGTGGTAACTCATTTTGCCCCCACCACAAGAGTTTGACATGTGTCCTTGGCCTTTGGGGTGTTTGAAAGGCTGTTAACAGGCTGTTAATAAATTGAATCTGGTCTGGGAGCCTGACGCGGGCCGCGTAAGGTATCACCTTGGGTTTACGTGGGCCGCCTGGCCTGTCTGATCAGAAGAAAGATTGCTGAAATGACAGTTTAGGTCCCTGTTGGTGTTTAAGGCCATTTCCGATACGTTTAAGGCCCGTTAAGCCAACGTTAAGGCCCTAAAATGATGCCTAAACATTGTGGACATGAAACACGCTCAAAAATATGTCGGATGTTGGTTCGTTTGGTCATACGATCGCGATGTTCGCTTAATTACGACGGAATGCGCATAAGCGCGAAAAACGATCCAAATGACGCGACGAATGGATTTTTCTTATGCCAAACACTAAAATAAAATATTTTAGTGCTTACATAAATTTTTGGATGTCCGGATGTAGTCAGAACGTAAGTTATGCTCGAAAATGCAAACTTGTGCACTTTTTGACACTTTTAGTCCCTGAATGACCCAAAAGTTTATTTTAGCACACCGAACCCCTCAAAGCCTATTTCTAAGCTATATAAAGGATATTCAAGGTGTGTTTAACTTATGGTCATGTTCCGGAATGTTCGTTACAGTTCAAATTGGCATACTTTCGCGGTTTGTCAAGTTTAGTCCCTGTAAGCGAATTAACTTGTTTTTGCCATACCAAAACCTTCAAAACTTATTTCTAAGTTATGTAAAGGTTATTTAAGGTATGTTAAGTATATGTTGATGTTCTGGAGTATTTTTCGCGTTAAACTGACAACGTTTACGCACCAGTTTGCGTATAACTCTCCAGAAAGCGATATAGAGTTTGAAATTGAACAAAAGTCAAAACATGAAAAATGTAAAACATAACCAAATGTTACAGTCTCCCCTACTTGTTTTATTGATAACTGAACTGTTCACAATGATTACAAGCACAGATGTTACAGTCTCCCCTACTTGTGGAAATTTCGTCCCGAAATTTATTTAGAGGAAACTCGTGGGAATAGATGTGGATACTTCGCCTTCATTTGATCTTCGTGTTCCCAAGTAAACTCAGGTCCACGTTTAGATTCCCAGCGAACTTTGACCAAAGGAATGCGCTTGCGTTTAAGCCACTTAACTTCACGTTCCATGATTTCCACTGGCTTCTCAACAAATTTCAGTGTTTTATCAACACGAATTTCGTCAAGAGGTATGTGGAGGTTCTCATCAGCTAAACACCTCTTGAGATTGGACACGTGAAAGGTTGGATGAACATTTCCAAGTTCAGGAGGTAACTCAAGTCTGTAGGCTACCTTACCGATTCTTTCGACGATCTTGAATGGTCCAACGTATCTAGGTGCAAGTTTTCCTTTCTTTCCAAATCTGATCACACCTTTCCAAGGTGAGACCTTAAGTAATACACGATCACCGACTTGAAAATCCAAGGGCTTGCGTTTTGGGTCCGCGTAACTCTTTTGACGGCTTCTAGCTGTCTGAAGGTTATCACGAATTTTCTTAATCTTGTCAGTTGTCTCTAAAATGAGGGCCGGTCCAGTAAGCTGAGCCTCGCCGATCTCATTCCAGCAGACTGGTGAACGACATTTTCGACCATAGAGAGCCTCGAAAGGAGCCATTTTGATGCTGGTGTGATAACTGTTGTTGTAGGAGAATTCAATCAACGAAAGATGTGAATCCCAACTACCACTAAAACCGATCACACAAGCTCTAAGCATATCCTCCAGAGTCTAGATTGTTCTTTCTGATTGACCATCCGTTTGCGGATGATAAGCTGTGCTCAGATTAAGTTGGGTCCCCATAGCAGATTGCATGGTTCTCCAAAAATGAGAAGTGAAACGAGCATCTCTGTCAGAAATGATGTTCAAAGGAATACCATGTCGAGCTACAATTTCATCCACATAGATTTTAGCAAGTTTGTCAGCAGAAAAGTCCTCACGGATTGGCAAGAAATGCGCTGACTTTGTAAGACGATCAACAACTACCCAGATGGCATCATGACCTTTCTTTGTGCGTGGAAGTTTAGTAATGAGATCCATAGTAATGTTTTCCCATTTCCAAACTGGGATCTCTGGTTGCACCAACAACCCAGAAGGACGTTGATGTTCAGCCTTAACCTTAAGACAAGTAAGGCATTTTGATACATATAAGGCAATGTCTTTCTTCATACCAGGCCACCAATACTGAATACGAAGATCCTTATACATCTTATCTGAGCCAGGATGAACAGAATAACGAGACTTATGGGCTTCATCCATAAGCAAAGTGCGAAGATTATCTTGGCTTGGGACCCACAAACGGAGTATTTGTCGCATTAAACTGACTACGTTTACGCACCAGTTTGCGTATAACTCTCCAGAAAGCGATATAGAGTTTGAAATTGAACAAAAGTCAAAACATGAAAAATGTAAAACATAACCAAACAAACATTGGGATCAAATAACATTGTTTTATTGATAACTGAACTGTTCACAATGATTACAAGCACAGATGTTACACGGGGAGATAGGATCCCCTTGCCTTAGCTGTAACACCCCAACCCAGAAGGGCTGACGTGTCACAATAACTGTATCATAAACAAAAGTCATAATTCCATTTATTTATTTGACAAGGATACAACCACACAACAACTAAACTTAAGTTTAATATATAAGCTAACACATTTGACTTGATTAACTAATATCTTCAGATTTAGTCCTAGGCTTTACTCTTCTCTCTTTGCCCCGCCCGAAGTAACTTGCAAACATGTACATACAAAAAGTATACGGAATGAGCCAAATGCTCAGTACGGAATGATAGGCTCAAATAACAAGTAACGCTTTATAGGAAATGTTATTCGAATGAAACTTTATGTTAAAATGATATGATGCAAGTAACGTAATTTCATAATCATATCATACGGATGTACCCATGAGCCAAACTTAAAACGTGACAATACACAGGTAGCTACTCCTGCATAATTATCACATGAGATGGCGAGTTGGCATACCTGATATCCATCTCCTTAACTTAAATCCTAGGATCGATCCATACGCCTCCTAGTAGCTTTGTACCTCACTTGTACCTAGGGACGCCGTGAACTGATCTCTCCGTCACGGATGGAGCACATAATGTTGATGCCGCAACAACATGCCCGTGGGACACTCCACGGGAAGCGACACTCATGGTATCAGAGTACAAATGGTCTTATTCATATATCTTAAAACATATTTTCATAACCAGACATAACATATATTGGAACATGCGATAATGAGTACAACTAACATAATACTATCGCATGACATGAAAGCTAAATCCAAGGTTATGATTAGAATAGGAATCCAACGGACTGTCAAATGAATCGATAATCAAAGACGTGAGGAGTTTTAAAAGATATAGTAATTTAATGGTTTTATAACAACTTGAATATGAAATAATAAGGAGTGGGGGCAAGGATCCGTACCTTAACAATTCCAAAGTGATGCTACCTTGTGATAATATTTATACGGGCAGAGTTAGACTTACTGATTAGCCTTTTAACCTCAGTAACTTAATACAGCATTTACGATAACTCACGAGATTAAAATCCTCACAACGAATGACAAAGTGCGATACTTAAACATCCATCGGATTCACAATTAATGACAAAGTGAAATCACTTAAACATCCATCGGATTCACAATGAATGACAAAGTGCAATCACTTAAACATCCATCGGAATCACAACTAATGACAAAGTGAAATCACTTAAAACATCCATCGGAATCACGACTAATGACAAAGCATAACCCAAATTTGAGCAGCACTTAAACATCCATTGGATTGATTTCAATCAATCGGACATTGAATCGTAACAGCGATCGAGTTATTACCCTGTTTTGCAGCACCCCGCTATACTAATTAGTGTTTCGTGTGTGTTAATTGTAGTAATCAGAAGATAATTCAACGTACGAATTGAATTTCTTCGTCGCTCGAACACCAGAAATCAAGTGCTAATGTCCTGTATTTATAGGTGAATTTTGATGTCCTCGCGGCCCGCGTAAACCCTAAGTAAATCCTTACCCGGCCCGCGTAAAACCTATTTTTGTGCATAGGGTTGCCACGTTTGGGACTAGGCCTGCTGAGTCAACGAAATTTTAAAATTCGAAACTGACAACACACAATTGAGATAATCATCAATAGAAAATACCCCCTTGAGTTTTAGGGGCCCTAATCCTGATTTTGATTATTCTGGAAATCTTAGGGTTTGTGCAGAATCGCTTGGGTGTCTCAATTAGGGTTTCCTATTGGTCAAATTAATTTAATAAATATGACTTTTGATGAGAGTTGTTATGGTTTGGGACAAAAAGAAATAAAACGGTGAGAAAAGAGAATGGAACCATTTTGTGACTTTAGGGTTTAACTAGGAAACCTATTGGTAGAATTTTGAGTATAATTTACTATTTAAAAATATATAATGTACTCGTGATAAGTATAGTACTCCTAATTCAACCTTGTCCTGATGTCCCGAGACAGAACCCCAATGAACTTAGTCGGGCAGAACCCTGACATGGCCTATGGCTTAGATCAATCGGAAAGGATAACGGTGATCGGGAGTTAAAAACACTTAAAACGGGACAGAACCTTATTATTATTATTATTATTTTTATTATTCTTTCCTTTCTAAAATAATGATTTTAAAAATTATGGTTATTACAACTATTACCCCCTTAAAAGAAATTTCGTCCTCGAAAATTTTCAAATAAGAATATAACAAATCGCATAAGTAACGGAAATGGAACTTTCAAAGTAGAGTTACTAACCTATATAACAAGAATTTCATAAACACACACATGTGTATTTGAAATTCATAATTACGTTCATGACCATACTTGTCAATTACCTTACCACCATGCCCTAATGGTTCTTCCATTATGTATCTTATATTTAATCATACAGAAATTAGACTTACAGATAACAAGAGTGACTATTGGTACTGATATCTTCTACCTAAAAGTGCTTAATCATAACTAAGGTATATTCACATAAGGCAAAGCATGAATGGCCATAAACAGAAACAAATGAGCATAGATCAAAGAACACGGTTTACCGTTACCTCGACTAAAATTCTATTGTTCGAATAGATTAGGGTATAGAGAGCGAATTGATTCTTCAGATTCCCATGTTGCTTCGCGTTCAGAGTGATTTTTCCAGAGGATTTTAACAAACGGAATTACTTTCCTACGCATAACCCTTTCTTGTCGATCTAAGATAGCTTCTGGTTCTTCTTCGTAGGACAAATCTTCGTGAATTGTAAGTAACGGATAACTAATGATATGGAGTGGATGATAATTATATCCTCTTAACGAGGAGACATGAAAAACGTTATGAACATGTGAAAGCTGAGGAGGTAAAGCTAGTCTATATGATACTTCTCCAATTCTTTCAAGGATTTCAAACGGACCGATGAAACGGGGACTAAGCTTCCCTTTAATTCCAAATCTACGAACGCCACGCCAAGGTGAAACCTTTAAAAATACGTGGTCACCAATTTTAAATTCGAGTGGTCATCTATGTTGATCTGCATAGCTCTTTTGTCTGCTCTGAGCTTCTTTCAGTTTTTCTCGTGCCATAGTGACTTTTTCGTTTGTAATCTGGACTAGTTCTGGCCCTTCAATAATCTTTTCTCCAACTTCATCCCAGCAGATCGGTGCTCGACATTTCCGACCGTATAAAAGCTCAAAAGGTGCCATGCCAATACTTGCTTGCCAACTATTGTTGTAAGCGAACTCAACAAGGCATAGATATTCATCCCAGTTTCCAGACCATTCAAGTGCACATGCTCGGAGCATGTCTTCCAATGTCTGGATCGTGCGTTCTGACTGCCCATGTCACACCCGCACGTAGCGGAAACGCAATGTAACAACTGTGCTTGTAATCACTATGAACAGTTCTGTTATCAATAAAACAATGTTATTTGATCCCAATGTTTGTTTTGTTATGTTATACATTTTTCATGTTTTGACTTTTGTTCAATTCCAAACTCTAAATCACTTTCTGGAGAGTTATACGCAAACTAGTGCGTAAACGTACTCAGTTTAATGCGAGAAATACTCCGGAACATCAACATATACTCAACATACCTTAAATAACCTTTACATAACTTAGAAATAAGTTTTAAAGGCTTTGGTATGGCAAAAACAAGTTAATTCGCTTACAGGGACTAAAAATGACAAACTGCGAAAGTATGTCAATTTGAACTGTAACGAACATTCCGGAACCTAACCATAAGTTAAACACACCTTAAATATCCTTTACATAGCTTAGAAATAGGCTTTGAGGGGTTCGGTGTGCTAAAATAAACTTTTGGGTCATTCAGGGACTAAAAGTGTCAAAAAGTGCACAAGTTTGCATTTTCGCGCATAACATACGTTCTGAATACATCCGGACATCCAAAAATTTATGTAAGCACCAAAATATTTTATTTTAGTGTTTGGCATAAGAAAAATCTATTCGTCGCGCAATTTGGATCGTTTTTCGCGCTTATGCGCATTCCGTCGTAATTAACCGAACATCGCGATCGTACGACCAAACGAACGTTGGTGACCGACCGGATAATATTTAAATCCCACAAATATTCTGTTATGATTAAAATCTTATTTTAATCAGGTCCGTGTTGAAAAATAAATTAAAACGCCTAAAAACGTTATTTTTCAAAGTTTAAGCGCGTACCGTGTGTTTCTGCGCAACACAGTGCTTCTACTGCAAAACGCAGACAACGCAGCCAGTCCTGGCAACTGAAATTTATTTCAGTAATAACTTGGCGAGTTTATTTTTATAGAGTAATAAAAATAATTTAGAACGCCATAAACCGGGATTTAAACGCTAGATAAAATACCCGGTACCCAGTTAAATACCCGTCTTAGCCATATACTAGGAATATGCTTGGCATATGCTTGGAATATGCTAAGGTATATGCTTGGTATATGCTAAGGTATATGCTTGGAATATGCTAAGGTATATGCTAGGAATATGCTTGGAATATGCTAGGAATATTCTAGGAATATTCTAGGAATATTCTATATGGAAAAACTATAAATACCCACCATATGTTTCATTCATAATCACTAGAAATTTGATTTGAGAAACTCTAAGTTGAAACACTAGTTTCATACCTGAGATTTTCGAATCGAGTTTAGCATTCGGGGACCCTTCGTAAGTATTCTTTCGTTCTTTTCCTTATTTTTACTGCTTTTCGAGTCAGAAAGTCAAACTTTGTTTGACTTTCAGCGTTGACCAGTAATGGTCAATGCGAAGTTCGGTTGAACTTCGCAACGTGATTGTAATCACGATGGTCATAGTCCCTTGGGACTATGCCTACTGATTACCACGTTGTCTAGGGTCGTAGGGTAGGCGATCTAATAAATCGCCTATACCTTCGAACCCGACCCATTTGGTCGATCATTAGGATCCGACCAAATACATTAGGTGACCATAGTAGGTAGGGAATAACCTTCCGAGGTTATACCCTATGGTCACATTGTAACAACTGTGCTTGTAATCACTATGAACAGTTCCGTTATCAATAAAACAATGTTATTTGATCACAATGTTTGTTTTGTTATGTTTTACATTTTTCATGTTTTGACTTTTATCCAATTCCAAACTCTACATCACTTTCTGGAGAGTTATACGCAAACTAGTGCGTAAACGTACTCAGTTTAATGCGAGAAATACTCCGGAACATCAACATATACTCAACATACCTTAAATAACCTTTACATAACTTAGAAATAAGTTTTGAAGGCTTTGGTATGGCAAAAACAAGTTAATTCGCTTACAGGGACTAAATATGACAAACTGCGAAAGTATGTCAATTTGAACTGTAACGAACATTCCGGAACATAACCATAAGTTAAACACACCTTAAATATCCTTTACATAGCTTAGAAATAGGCTTTGAGGGGTTCGGTGTGCTAAAATAAACTTTTGGGTCATTCAGGGACTAAAAGTGTCAAAAAGTGCACAAGTTTGCATTTTCGCGCATAACTTACGTTCTGAATACATTCGGACATCCAAAAATTTATGTGAGCATGACTATATTATATTTTAGTGTTCGCCTTAAGAAAAATCCATTCGTCGCGTCATTTGGATCGTTTTTCGCGCTTGTGCGCATTCCGTCGTAATTAACCGAACATCGCGACCGTACGGCCAAACGGACCGACATCCGAGATATTTTTGAACATGTTTTAAGTTCCCTATACTTTAACTTCATTTTAGAGCTTTGAAATGGAGTTAACGGGCCTTAAACGTGTCAAAAATGACCTTATTGCACTGCAGGGACCAAAAGTGTAAATCTGCCAAAGATAACCCCTACGATGCGCAGGCCCTTTTTGGCTACGATGCGCAGGGGGTCTTCTGACCAGATGCAGAGTTTCTAAAACAGGCTGTTTGCACATGTTTGATCCACAACCACATGTTCTCCTTTGCCTAGTCAGATGATAAGGATGGAATTAAGCTTCCATAACCTTGCAACAAGTGTACGGCCTTGATCGTTTCCCCTTTTCCAAGAAACGATCTCAACGGTGGACCGAATACTATAAATACCCCACCCCCCCTTTGTTCAAAATCACTAGAAATTCATTTTGAGAAACTCTAAGTTGAAACATTTGTTTCATACCTGAGATTTTCGAATTGAGTTTAGCATTCGGGGACCCTGGGTTAGTATTCTTTCGTTCTTTTCCTTATTTTTACTGCTTTTCGAGTCAGAAAGTCAAACTTTGTTTGACTTTCAGCGTTGACCAGTAATGGTCAATGCGAAGTTCGTTTGAACTTCGCAACGTGAGTGTAATCACGTTGGTCATAGTCCTTTGGGACTATGCCCACTGATTACCACGTTGTCTAGAGTCGTAGGGTAGGCGATCTAATAAATCGCCTATACCTTCGAACTCGACCCATTTGGTCGATCATTAGGATCCGACCAAATACATTAGGTGACCATAGTAGGTAGGGAATAACCTTCCGAGGTTATACCCTATGGTCACATCGTTTAAGTAGTTGTATGATAGGTAGTTTATATGCCTTAGGTAAATTACCAGAATACCCTTTTCATGTCTAATTGGTAATTAAGCATATGTAACCTAAATTTTTGTCACATAACTGATTATATAACATGTTTAGGCATATAACACTTGTCATAGGACTAGTTAGACGGTCCAAACGCGTTTCACGCGCACAATGCGTTAAAGTAGCATAAGCTACCTAAACGGATCGTAATGGGTCGATAAGACTTAGGTTAAGTTTCATTTAGCATGTAGGCTTTGTTAAACCATATCACATGAGTTCCTACACTCATTTGGTTTACAAACCCTAATGCTACCCAGTCTTCCGATATAGGTCCGGTTTATTAACATAGTTACCTATATTAGGTGCCGTTTGATTTCCGTGATCTATAGCATTACTCGGTGGTTATCTTTAGACAACTGAGCAATCTCAAGTGAGTACATAGACCCCTCTTTTACTGTTTTCCAAACTGTTTTGGGGTGGAATACATGTGCCTACTTGTTACTTTCAAGCTTTCCTGTTTTCACATCATATACTGCTATGTTCGTTAGTACATTATAGTACATGATTTCATTACATTTTATGCTATTTATGTCCATTGCGTGCATACTTAGTACATTGTTTTTCATCACATGCTTACATTTTGGTATGACATTTGGTTTGTTTACATGGGACAATACATTCATTAACACCGATCATGCCGTTCGTTAGTAGGTAGTGGTACCATAGGAATTGACAACTCCCGTTCCGGACGTCCCAGGGAAAGGGGATGAAAGGAATGACCGAATTCGTTGTTATTAAGACAGATAGACCTTTAATTTGTTTAAAGGGTTTATCACCACAGTCGCCAGGCTTGGATGTATGCATTTTCACAATACCGCATAAATGTTCATATTAAATAGTTGCATGCATTTACACAAAACATAGCTTTGATTTAAACCAAGTTTTACTTCAATACTTTGTTTTCGTGCATATGGTTTAGTTGAGACATTTCACTTGCCATACATGACATTTTGACATAGACATTTGACATGGATATTTGACATAGACATTTGACAGGACATTTTGACATAGACATTTGACATGGGTATTTGACATAGACATTTGACATGGATATTTGACATAGACATTTGACATGGATATTTGACATAGACATTTGACATGATTTACATCTTGACATAAACACTTTGACATATTTTTCAATACATTTGACAATTGGTTTGGTTTGATTAAGTGATTAAGTTAACGATGCGTGTGTAATATGATACAAGCATGGTGGATACGCCGCTGGTACTTCCTATATATAAGTGTTTGTATGGTATTACATGGCGTAACGTTATTTGAATCATTTCAGTTTGAGACATAGAACATTTTATACAAATAACATACTTTTCACAAGACATTGATTTACAAACACATCTTTTTACATGGTCATTTATTTAACCTAACATTTACTTATACATATCATCGGATCTTATTGTTTTCAAATGCTTTACAAGACAAAGCAAATTACAAGGTTCATGACTAAACATTTTCTCAAATACAAGTCATGAATCCTATTTTCACAAACCTATGTATCTCACAGGCATTTTTATGCTGACGTACCTATTTTCACATGTGTTTTCAGGTGCTTTTCCGTAGGATGTTGATCACAATACTAGGGCGGACCTGTGCCTTAGAGACATAAAATGGAGCTAGACTATGTTTAATTATGTTATAAACTCTGTATTTCCTGTTTGAAACAATGTAACATCCTTGTTTAATAAATAAATAAAACTTTGTATGCCATGGTTATGAAACAATTAATTCTGTCGCGATCACTCCCCGGCGTTTCCGCCGCGGTTCGTTGTTATACGCGGTCGGGGTGTGACAGAAGAGTTGGTATCAGAGCCAATGGTTATAGGGAATTAGGTTATTAGTAATGCTTTGACCTAGACTATAACTTTTCTAGGAACCTAACACAAGCTACCTTGTGTTTAGATCTTAAAACATGTACATCACCTATCC
Organism: Helianthus tuberosus; assembly: GCA_030545235.1. Classification (NCBI taxonomy): domain Eukaryota; kingdom Viridiplantae; phylum Streptophyta; class Magnoliopsida; order Asterales; family Asteraceae; genus Helianthus; species Helianthus tuberosus. The sequence goes on along the minus strand of CM060420.1, from coordinate 27,878,316 downwards.
TTAGGTGATTAACAAAACAAGGAACCAAATTTTTTTTTTCCGAAACGATTTTTGAAAAACAATCATCTGTTTTTGAATAAATTTTTACAAGGTTTTGAACCCTCAATTGTAAGGTTTTGAACCCTCTGTTATATGGTTTTGAACCCTTTTTCAGTATTGGTTTTTGGCCTTGTGCCTTCAAATTTTCAAAATCCCGTCAAACGTTTTGGGTTTTAAATAATGTGAACATGTGCAAACTGGAAGGGTGAATGCCTGTATTCTGGGTTTTCTGTCTAGGCAAGCACTTCGTATACATCTCAACCAGACGCGAGACCAGTTGTGCTTACCTGGGAATTCTTGGAGTGAGTGTTCACTTATAGGCGAGCATGTCTTCATTATACATTATTTTTGACCCATTTACTTTGATAAGTCACTGTGTGTTGTTTGTTTGCTCTGTGATACGGACGAATGACCACCATCTTTGCTCTTGTTGATTTTGTTTCATCTCATTCTTTTCATCCAATCATCTCACTCGTTTTCTTTCATGTTTTCCTCTTTTAGAATGCCTCCTCGTCGCGATCCTCGAACTTTTACTATTGAAGAGATCGCAGCCCTGGTTTCTCAGCAAGTGGCTGCTGTACTACCCGGTGTTGTAACTCAAGTCCACGATATATTTAACAACAACGGAAATAACAACAATAACGCACACTGTAATTTCAAGAATTTCAATTCTGCAAAGCCGCTTAAGTTTTCTGGGTCGCAAGGAGCAACTGCGCTCCTACGGTGGTTTGAAAGTATTGAGAGCACATTCTTACATGTGCAGTGTCAGAATGCGCGTAGGGTTGAATTTGCTTCAAGCGTGTTTGAGAATCGAGCGCTTACCTGGTGGAATGGTATTAAGCGCGATAGGGGTGCCGAAGTGGCGTTGGCACAGACATGGGAAGAGCTTCGGGCTCTCATGATGAAGGAGTTTTGTCCCCGTCATGAAATTCGAGTTTTGGAACGAGAGTTTGATGACTTAAAGCAAGATGGGGCTGAACACCGTGCATACACGGATCGTTTTGAAGAACTCAGTCTATTGTGTCCCACCATGGTTACCCCTCCGGATAAAGCGATCGAGAGGTATATTGATGGGCTACCCGATTCTATTCTGGAGATTTTGACTGGTGTTAATCCTACTACCCTTCGCCAAGCTATCGAGTTGTCTGCTACCCTCACTGAGACTCTAGTCAGGAAGGGTAAACTCACCCGCAAGGGTGATAAAAAGAAGGAGACTAATTCTGAGAAAAACAAGAATAAGGGTAAGGGTAAGGAAGGTGAAGCATCAAAGAAATCAAGGAAGCGAAAGGGTGCCCAAAATTTTGCTGTCACTGCCCAAGCTAACCAGGCAGCTCCCAACCAACCCGCACAGCCTCCAGCAAAGAGACCCTATACAGGGATTGCACCTTTGTGCAATAGATGCAACAGTCACCACCAGCCGCAACTTCCTTGCCGTTTCTGTACTAACTGTGGGAAATCAGGCCATCTCGCCAATGTTTGTCGATCTGCTCAGAATCGCGCAGTTCAAAACCCGGCTCAACAAGTTGCACAGCCTCCTGCTCCGCAACAGGGTCAAGCTGCACGACCACAATACCCACCAGGTGCTTGTTACAATTGTGGGGATCTGACCCACTATAGGAATCGGTGCCCAAGACTGGCGAACCAGAACCAGAACCAGAACCAGAACCAGAATCAGGCTCCGGCCCGAGGCCGAGTCTTTAACATGAATGCCCAAGAGGCGCAGGCGGATGAGAATGTGGTGAACGGTACGTTCCTTATTAATAATCAGCCTGCATCTGTTCTTTTCGATTCTGGTGCCGATAAGAGTTTCGTGTCTTTGTCTTTTGAGCCAATGCTTCGAGTGTCTAGAACGAAACTAGGCAAATCTTTGACAGTAGAAGTTGCTAGTGGTGAACCCATTATTCTTAATTCTGTTCTTCGCAACTGCCAGTTGAATCTTAACGACCATCTTTTTCCTATTGACCTCGCGCCTATGCAACTTGGAAGCTTCGACGTTATTGTGGGAATGGATTGGTTATCCAAGCATCACGCAGAGATAGTTTGTTCTAAGAAGATTGTTCGTGTGCCGCTTTCGACAGGCGAGATTCTGCAGGTTCAAGGTGAGAAGCCTACCGTTGGTCTCAAACTCATGTCTTGTTTTAAAGCTCGGAAATATCTGCGGAAGAACTATGTGGCTTTCTTAGCACATGTTACAGAAGACAAAGGCAAAGGTAAGTCTATTTCAGATATTCCTGTCGTTCGGGAGTATTCTGAAGTTTTCCCTGAAGATTTACCAGGTCTACCTCCAGCACGCCAAGTCGAGTTCCGTATTGATCTCGTACCTGGTGCCAACCCCATTGCCAGAGCTCCATATCGTCTTGCACCATCTGAGATGCAAGAGTTGTCTAAACAGCTCCAGGAGCTCTCTGACAAAGGTTTTATACGTCCTAGTTTTTCACCTTGGGGTGCTCCCGTTCTTTTTGTCAAGAAGAAGGATGGATCCTTTAGGATGTGTATCGATTATCGTGAGCTTAACAAGCTTACCATCAAGAATCGATATCCCCTACCTCGCATCGATGATCTCTTTGATCAGTTACAAGGCGCTTCTTATTTTTCGAAGATTGATCTGCGATCTGGATATCATCAACTTCGGGTGCAAGAAGAAGACATTCCGAAGACAGCATTCCGTACTCGGTATGGGCATTATGAATTCACAGTCATGCCATTCGGTTTGACTAATGCTCCGGCTGTTTTCATGGACTTAATGAATAGGGTCTGCAAACCTTATTTGGATCAATTCGTCATTGTTTTTATTGATGACATCTTGATTTACTCTAAGACGCGAGCTGATCACGAGCAACATCTTCGTCTTACTCTGGAACTCCTAAAGAAAGAGCAACTTTTTGCCAAATTCTCCAAGTGTGAATTCTGGCTTAAAGAGGTTCAATTCTTAGGACATATTATCAACGAACAAGGTATCCATGTAGATCCCTCCAAGATCAGTGCGATTAAGGATTGGGATACACCTACTACTCCTACTGAAGTTCGTTCTTTTCTTGGTCTAGCGGGTTATTACCGCCGCTTCATAGAAAACTTCTCAAAGATTGCAGTTCCTCTAACTGCTCTAACTCAGAAGAAAATGCCCTTTTATTGGGGAAACAAACAAGAGGAAGCTTTTCAACACTTGAAGCAGAAGCTTTGCGATGCGCCTGTTCTATCATTGCCTGAGGGTGATGATGATTTTGTTGTGTATTGTGATGCATCGAAATTGGGTCTTGGCTGTGTTCTTATGCAAAGGAACAAAGTCATAGCTTATGCATCGAGGCAGTTGAAGATACATGAGAAAAACTACACCACTCATGATCTTGAGTTGGGTGCAGTTGTCTTTGCTCTCAAGATCTGGAGACACTATTTGTACGGTACAAAATGTGTGGTTTTCACAGACCACAAAAGTCTTCAGCATATCTTCAACCAGAAAGAACTCAACATGAGACAGCGACGTTGGGTTGAGCTTTTAAACGACTACGACTGCGAAATTCGCTACCATCCTGGTAAGGCGAATGTCGTAGCTGATGCATTGAGTCGTAAGGAACGTACTAAGCTTCATTGTGTACGTGATCAATCTGTTATTCAAGCTCGATCTGATATTCAAGCACGCATTTCTCTAGCTCAACAATCTTGTGTTTCACAAGGATTGATGGATAAGGAATTTCCCTATCACATAACACCTGCTCTTGAACTGAAGGACAATGGATCATATTACTTCATGGACCGTTTGTGGGTCCCAAGCCAGGATGATCTTCGTACCTTGCTTATGGATGAAGCCCATAAGTCTCGTTATTCTATTCATCCGGGCTCAGATAAAATGTATAAGGATCTTCGTATTCACTATTGGTGGCCTGGTATGAAGAAAGACATTGCCTTATACGTATCCAAATGCCTTACTTGTCTTAAGGTTAAGGCTGAACATCAGCGTCCATCTGGTTTATTGGAACAACCAGAGATCCCAGTTTGGAAATGGGAAAACATTACTATGGATCTCGTTACCAAACTTCCACGCACAAAGAAAGGCCATGATGCCATCTGGGTAGTCGTTGATCGTCTTACAAAGTCAGCACATTTCTTGCCAATCCGTGAGGATTTTCCTGCTGACAGACTTGCACAAATCTATGTGGATGAAATTGTAGCTCGACATGGTGTTCCGTTGAATATCATTTCTGACAGAGATGCTCGTTTCACTTCTCATTTTTGGAGAACCATGCAATCTGCTATGGGGACCCAACTTAATCTGAGCACAGCTTATCATCCGCAAACGGATGGTCAATCTGAGAGAACAATCCAGACTCTGGAGGATATGCTTAGAACTTGTGTGATCGATTTTGGTGGTAGCTGGGATTCACATCTTAAATTGATTGAATTCTCCTACAACAACAGTTATCACACTAGCATCAAAATGGCTCCTTTCGAGGCTCTCTATGGTCGAAAATGTCGTTCACCAGTCTGCTGGAATGAGATTGGCGAGGCTCAACTTACTGGACCTGCCCTCATTTTAGAGACAACTGACAAGGTCAAGAAAGTTCGTGATAACCTTCAGGCAGCTAGAAGCCGTCAGAAGATTTACGCGGATCCAAAACGCAAAGCCTTGGAATTTCAAGTCGGTGATCGAGTATTACTTAAGGTCTCACCTTGGAAAGGTGTGATCAGATTTGGAAAGAAAGGAAAACTTGCACCTAGATACGTTGGACCATTCAAGATCGTCGAAAGAATCGGAAAGGTAGCCTACAGACTTGAGTTACCTCCTGAACTTGGAAATGTTCATCCAACTTTTCACATATCAAATCTCAAGAAATGTACAGCTGAGGAGAACTACTCCATACCGCTTGACGAAATTCGTGTTGGCAAAACACTGAAATTTGTTGAGAAACCAGTGGAAATCATGGAACGAGAAGTCAAGTGGCTAAAACGCAAGCGCATTCCTTTGGTCAAAGTTCGCTGGGAAGCTAAACGTGGACCTGAGTTTACTTGGGAACGCGAAGATCAAATGAAGGCGAAATATCCACATCTTTTTCCACGAGTTTCCTCTAAATAAATTTCGGGACGAAATTTCCACAAGTAGGGGAGACTGTAACAACTGTGCTTGTAATCACTATGAACAGTTCCGTTATCAATAAAACAATGTTATTTGATCACAATGTTTGTTTTGTTATGTTTTACATTTTTCATGTTTTGACTTTTATCCAATTCCAAACTCTACATCACTTTCTGGAGAGTTATACGCAAACTAGTGCGTAAACGTACTCAGTTTAATGCGAGAAATACTCCGGAACATCAACATATACTCAACATACCTTAAATAACCTTTACATAACTTAGAAATAAGTTTTGAAGGCTTTGGTATGGCAAAAACAAGTTAATTCGCTTACAGGGACTAAATATGACAAACTGCGAAAGTATGTCAATTTGAACTGTAACGAACATTCCGGAACATAACCATAAGTTAAACACACCTTAAATATCCTTTACATAGCTTAGAAATAGGCTTTGAGGGGTTCGGTGTGCTAAAATAAACTTTTGGGTCATTCAGGGACTAAAAGTGTCAAAAAGTGCACAAGTTTGCATTTTCGCGCATAACTTACGTTCTGAATACATTCGGACATCCAAAAATTTATGTGAGCATGACTATATTATATTTTAGTGTTCGCCTTAAGAAAAATCCATTCGTCGCGTCATTTGGATCGTTTTTCGCGCTTGTGCGCATTCCGTCGTAATTAACCGAACATCGCGACCGTACGGCCAAACGGACCGACATCCGAGATATTTTTGAACATGTTTTAAGTTCCCTATACTTTAACTTCATTTTAGAGCTTTGAAATGGAGTTAACGGGCCTTAAACGTGTCAAAAATGACCTTATTGCACTGCAGGGACCAAAAGTGTAAATCTGCCAAAGATAACCCCTACGATGCGCAGGCCCTTTTTGGCTACGATGCGCAGGGGGTCTTCTGACCAGATGCAGAGTTTCTAAAACAGGCTGTTTGCACATGTTTGATCCACAACCACATGTTCTCCTTTGCCTAGTCAGATGATAAGGATGGAATTAAGCTTCCATAACCTTGCAACAAGTGTACGGCCTTGATCGTTTCCCCTTTTCCAAGAAACGATCTCAACGGTGGACCGAATACTATAAATACCCCACCCCCCCTTTGTTCAAAATCACTAGAAATTCATTTTGAGAAACTCTAAGTTGAAACATTTGTTTCATACCTGAGATTTTCGAATTGAGTTTAGCATTCGGGGACCCTGGGTTAGTATTCTTTCGTTCTTTTCCTTATTTTTACTGCTTTTCGAGTCAGAAAGTCAAACTTTGTTTGACTTTCAGCGTTGACCAGTAATGGTCAATGCGAAGTTCGTTTGAACTTCGCAACGTGAGTGTAATCACGTTGGTCATAGTCCTTTGGGACTATGCCCACTGATTACCACGTTGTCTAGAGTCGTAGGGTAGGCGATCTAATAAATCGCCTATACCTTCGAACTCGACCCATTTGGTCGATCATTAGGATCCGACCAAATACATTAGGTGACCATAGTAGGTAGGGAATAACCTTCCGAGGTTATACCCTATGGTCACATCGTTTAAGTAGTTGTATGATAGGTAGTTTATATGCCTTAGGTAAATTACCAGAATACCCTTTTCATGTCTAATTGGTAATTAAGCATATGTAACCTAAATTTTTGTCACATAACTGATTATATAACATGTTTAGGCATATAACACTTGTCATAGGACTAGTTAGACGGTCCAAACGCGTTTCACGCGCACAATGCGTTAAAGTAGCATAAGCTACCTAAACGGATCGTAATGGGTCGATAAGACTTAGGTTAAGTTTCATTTAGCATGTAGGCTTTGTTAAACCATATCACATGAGTTCCTACACTCATTTGGTTTACAAACCCTAATGCTACCCAGTCTTCCGATATAGGTCCGGTTTCTAAACATAGTTACCTATATTAGGTGCCGTTTGATTTCCGTGATCTATAGCATTACTCGGTGGTTATCTTTAGACAACTGAGCAATCTCAAGTGAGTACATAGACCCCTCTTTTACTGTTTTCCAAACTGTTTTGGGGTGGAATACATGTGCCTACTTGTTACTTTCAAGCTTTCCTGTTTTCACATCATATACTGCTATGTTCGTTAGTACATTATAGTACATGATTTCATTACATTTTATGCTATTTATGTCCATTGCGTGCATACTTAGTACATTGTTTTTCATCACATGCTTACATTTTGGTATGACATTTGGTTTGTTTACATGGGACAATACATTCATTAACACCGATCATGCCGTTCGTTAGTAGGTAGTGGTACCATAGGAATTGACAACTCCCGTTCCGGACGTCCCAGGGAAAGGGGATGAAAGGAATGACCGAATTCGTTGTTATTAAGACAGATAGACCTTTAATTTGTTTAAAGGGTTTATCACCACAGTCGCCAGGCTTGGATGTATGCATTTTCACAATACCGCATAAATGTTCATATTAAATAGTTGCATGCATTTACACAAAACATAGCTTTGATTTAAACCAAGTTTTACTTCAATACTTTGTTTTCGTGCATATGGTTTAGTTGAGACATTTCACTTGCCATACATGACATTTTGACATAGACATTTGACATGGATATTTGACATAGACATTTGACAGGACATTTTGACATAGACATTTGACATGGGTATTTGACATAGACATTTGACATGGATATTTGACATAGACATTTGACATGGATATTTGACATAGACATTTGACATGATTTACATCTTGACATAAACACTTTGACATATTTTTCAATACATTTGACAATTGGTTTGGTTTGATTAAGTGATTAAGTTAACGATGCGTGTGTAATATGATACAAGCATGGTGGATACGCCGCTGGTACTTCCTATATATAAGTGTTTGTATGGTATTACATGGCGTAACGTTATTTGAATCATTTCAGTTTGAGACATAGAACATTTTATACAAATAACATACTTTTCACAAGACATTGATTTACAAACACATCTTTTTACATGGTCATTTATTTAACCTAACATTTACTTATACATATCATCGGATCTTATTGTTTTCAAATGCTTTACAAGACAAAGCAAATTACAAGGTTCATGACTAAACATTTTCTCAAATACAAGTCATGAATCCTATTTTCACAAACCTATGTATCTCACAGGCATTTTTATGCTGACGTACCTATTTTCACATGTGTTTTCAGGTGCTTTTCCGTAGGATGTTGATCACAATACTAGGGCGGACCTGTGCCTTAGAGACATAAAATGGAGCTAGACTATGTTTAATTATGTTATAAACTCTGTATTTCCTGTTTGAAACAATGTAACATCCTTGTTTAATAAATAAATAAAACTTTGTATGCCATGGTTATGAAACAATTAATTCTGTCGCGATCACTCCCCGGCGTTTCCGCCGCGGTTCGTTGTTATACGCGGTCGGGGTGTGACAGAAGAGTTGGTATCAGAGCCAATGGTTATAGGGAATTAGGTTATTAGTAATGCTTTGACCTAGACTATAACTTTTCTAGGAACCTAACACAAGCTACCTTGTGTTTAGATCTTAAAACATGTACATCACCTATCCTTAGGTGATTAACAAAACAAGGAACCAAATTTTTTTTTTCCGAAACGATTTTTGAAAAACAATCATCTGTTTTTGAATAAATTTTTACAAGGTTTTGAACCCTCAATTGTAAGGTTTTGAACCCTCTGTTATATGGTTTTGAACCCTTTTTCAGTATTGGTTTTTGGCCTTGTGCCTTCAAATTTTCAAAATCCCGTCAAACGTTTTGGGTTTTAAATAATGTGAACATGTGCAAACTGGAAGGGTGAATGCCTGTATTCTGGGTTTTCTGTCTAGGCAAGCACTTCGTATACATCTCAACCAGACGCGAGACCAGTTGTGCTTACCTGGGAATTCTTGGAGTGAGTGTTCACTTATAGGCGAGCATGTCTTCATTATACATTATTTTTGACCCATTTACTTTGATAAGTCACTGTGTGTTGTTTGTTTGCTCTGTGATACGGACGAATGACCACCATCTTTGCTCTTGTTGATTTTGTTTCATCTCATTCTTTTCATCCAATCATCTCACTCGTTTTCTTTCATGTTTTCCTCTTTTAGAATGCCTCCTCGTCGCGATCCTCGAACTTTTACTATTGAAGAGATCGCAGCCCTGGTTTCTCAGCAAGTGGCTGCTGTACTACCCGGTGTTGTAACTCAAGTCCACGATATATTTAACAACAACGGAAATAACAACAATAACGCACACTGTAATTTCAAGAATTTCAATTCTGCAAAGCCGCTTAAGTTTTCTGGGTCGCAAGGAGCAACTGCGCTCCTACGGTGGTTTGAAAGTATTGAGAGCACATTCTTACATGTGCAGTGTCAGAATGCGCGTAGGGTTGAATTTGCTTCAAGCGTGTTTGAGAATCGAGCGCTTACCTGGTGGAATGGTATTAAGCGCGATAGGGGTGCCGAAGTGGCGTTGGCACAGACATGGGAAGAGCTTCGGGCTCTCATGATGAAGGAGTTTTGTCCCCGTCATGAAATTCGAGTTTTGGAACGAGAGTTTGATGACTTAAAGCAAGATGGGGCTGAACACCGTGCATACACGGATCGTTTTGAAGAACTCAGTCTATTGTGTCCCACCATGGTTACCCCTCCGGATAAAGCGATCGAGAGGTATATTGATGGGCTACCCGATTCTATTCTGGAGATTTTGACTGGTGTTAATCCTACTACCCTTCGCCAAGCTATCGAGTTGTCTGCTACCCTCACTGAGACTCTAGTCAGGAAGGGTAAACTCACCCGCAAGGGTGATAAAAAGAAGGAGACTAATTCTGAGAAAAACAAGAATAAGGGTAAGGGTAAGGAAGGTGAAGCATCAAAGAAATCAAGGAAGCGAAAGGGTGCCCAAAATTTTGCTGTCACTGCCCAAGCTAACCAGGCAGCTCCCAACCAACCCGCACAGCCTCCAGCAAAGAGACCCTATACAGGGATTGCACCTTTGTGCAATAGATGCAACAGTCACCACCAGCCGCAACTTCCTTGCCGTTTCTGTACTAACTGTGGGAAATCAGGCCATCTCGCCAATGTTTGTCGATCTGCTCAGAATCGCGCAGTTCAAAACCCGGCTCAACAAGTTGCACAGCCTCCTGCTCCGCAACAGGGTCAAGCTGCACGACCACAATACCCACCAGGTGCTTGTTACAATTGTGGGGATCTGACCCACTATAGGAATCGGTGCCCAAGACTGGCGAACCAGAACCAGAACCAGAACCAGAATCAGGCTCCGGCCCGAGGCCGAGTCTTTAACATGAATGCCCAAGAGGCGCAGGCGGATGAGAATGTGGTGAACGGTACGTTCCTTATTAATAATCAGCCTGCATCTGTTCTTTTCGATTCTGGTGCCGATAAGAGTTTCGTGTCTTTGTCTTTTGAGCCAATGCTTCGAGTGTCTAGAACGAAACTAGGCAAATCTTTGACAGTAGAAGTTGCTAGTGGTGAACCCATTATTCTTAATTCTGTTCTTCGCAACTGCCAGTTGAATCTTAACGACCATCTTTTTCCTATTGACCTCGCGCCTATGCAACTTGGAAGCTTCGACGTTATTGTGGGAATGGATTGGTTATCCAAGCATCACGCAGAGATAGTTTGTTCTAAGAAGATTGTTCGTGTGCCGCTTTCGACAGGCGAGATTCTGCAGGTTCAAGGTGAGAAGCCTACCGTTGGTCTCAAACTCATGTCTTGTTTTAAAGCTCGGAAATATCTGCGGAAGAACTATGTGGCTTTCTTAGCACATGTTACAGAAGACAAAGGCAAAGGTAAGTCTATTTCAGATATTCCTGTCGTTCGGGAGTATTCTGAAGTTTTCCCTGAAGATTTACCAGGTCTACCTCCAGCACGCCAAGTCGAGTTCCGTATTGATCTCGTACCTGGTGCCAACCCCATTGCCAGAGCTCCATATCGTCTTGCACCATCTGAGATGCAAGAGTTGTCTAAACAGCTCCAGGAGCTCTCTGACAAAGGTTTTATACGTCCTAGTTTTTCACCTTGGGATGCTCCCGTTCTTTTTGTCAAGAAGAAGGATGGATCCTTTAGGATGTGTATCGATTATCGTGAGCTTAACAAGCTTACCATCAAGAATCGATATCCCCTACCTCGCATCGATGATCTCTTTGATCAGTTACAAGGCGCTTCTTATTTTTCGAAGATTGATCTGCGATCTGGATATCATCAACTTCGGGTGCAAGAAGAAGACATTCCGAAGACAGCATTCCGTACTCGGTATGGGCATTATGAATTCACAGTCATGCCATTCGGTTTGACTAATGCTTCGGCTGTTTTCATGGACTTAATGAATAGGGTCTGCAAACCTTATTTGGATCAATTCGTCATTGTTTTTATTGATGACATCTTGATTTACTCTAAGACGCGAGCTGATCACGAGCAACATCTTCGTCTTACTCTGGAACTCCTAAAGAAAGAGCAACTTTTTGCCAAATTCTCCAAGTGTGAATTCTGGCTTAAAGAGGTTCAATTCTTAGGACATATTATCAACGAACAAGGTATCCATGTAGATCCCTCCAAGATCAGTGCGATTAAGGATTGGGATACACCTACTACTCCTACTGAAGTTCGTTCTTTTCTTGGTCTAGCGGGTTATTACCGCCGCTTCATAGAAAACTTCTCAAAGATTGCAGTTCCTCTAACTGCTCTAACTCAGAAGAAAATGCCCTTTTATTGGGGAAACAAACAAGAGGAAGCTTTTCAACACTTGAAGCAGAAGCTTTGCGATGCGCCTGTTCTATCATTGCCTGAGGGTGATGATGATTTTGTTGTGTATTGTGATGCATCGAAATTGGGTCTTGGCTGTGTTCTTATGCAAAGGAACAAAGTCATAGCTTATGCATCGAGGCAGTTGAAGATACATGAGAAAAACTACACCACTCATGATCTTGAGTTGGGTGCAGTTGTCTTTGCTCTCAAGATCTGGAGACACTATTTGTACGGTACAAAATGTGTGGTTTTCACAGACCACAAAAGTCTTCAGCATATCTTCAACCAGAAAGAACTCAACATGAGACAGCGACGTTGGGTTGAGCTTTTAAACGACTACGACTGCGAAATTCGCTACCATCCTGGTAAGGCGAATGTCGTAGCTGATGCATTGAGTCGTAAGGAACGTACTAAGCTTCATTGTGTACGTGATCAATCTGTTATTCAAGCTCGATCTGATATTCAAGCACGCATTTCTCTAGCTCAACAATCTTGTGTTTCACAAGGATTGATGGATAAGGAATTTCCCTATCACATAACACCTGCTCTTGAACTGAAGGACAATGGATCATATTACTTCATGGACCGTTTGTGGGTCCCAAGCCAGGATGATCTTCGTACCTTGCTTATGGATGAAGCCCATAAGTCTCGTTATTCTATTCATCCGGGCTCAGATAAAATGTATAAGGATCTTCGTATTCACTATTGGTGGCCTGGTATGAAGAAAGACATTGCCTTATACGTATCCAAATGCCTTACTTGTCTTAAGGTTAAGGCTGAACATCAGCGTCCATCTGGTTTATTGGAACAACCAGAGATCCCAGTTTGGAAATGGGAAAACATTACTATGGATCTCGTTACCAAACTTCCACGCACAAAGAAAGGCCATGATGCCATCTGGGTAGTCGTTGATCGTCTTACAAAGTCAGCACATTTCTTGCCAATCCGTGAGGATTTTCCTGCTGACAGACTTGCACAAATCTATGTGGATGAAATTGTAGCTCGACATGGTGTTCCGTTGAATATCATTTCTGACAGAGATGCTCGTTTCACTTCTCATTTTTGGAGAACCATGCAATCTGCTATGGGGACCCAACTTAATCTGAGCACAGCTTATCATCCGCAAACGGATGGTCAATCTGAGAGAACAATCCAGACTCTGGAGGATATGCTTAGAACTTGTGTGATCGATTTTGGTGGTAGCTGGGATTCACATCTTAAATTGATTGAATTCTCCTACAACAACAGTTATCACACTAGCATCAAAATGGCTCCTTTCGAGGCTCTCTATGGTCGAAAATGTCGTTCACCAGTCTGCTGGAATGAGATTGGCGAGGCTCAACTTACTGGACCTGCCCTCATTTTAGAGACAACTGACAAGGTCAAGAAAGTTCGTGATAACCTTCAGGCAGCTAGAAGCCGTCAGAAGATTTACGCGGATCCAAAACGCAAAGCCTTGGAATTTCAAGTCGGTGATCGAGTATTACTTAAGGTCTCACCTTGGAAAGGTGTGATCAGATTTGGAAAGAAAGGAAAACTTGCACCTAGATACGTTGGACCATTCAAGATCGTCGAAAGAATCGGAAAGGTAGCCTACAGACTTGAGTTACCTCCTGAACTTGGAAATGTTCATCCAACTTTTCACATATCAAATCTCAAGAAATGTACAGCTGAGGAGAACTACTCCATACCGCTTGACGAAATTCGTGTTGGCAAAACACTGAAATTTGTTGAGAAACCAGTGGAAATCATGGAACGAGAAGTCAAGTGGCTAAAACGCAAGCGCATTCCTTTGGTCAAAGTTCGCTGGGAAGCTAAACGTGGACCTGAGTTTACTTGGGAACGCGAAGATCAAATGAAGGCGAAATATCCACATCTTTTTCCACGAGTTTCCTCTAAATAAATTTCGGGACGAAATTTCCACAAGTAGGGGAGACTGTAACAACTGTGCTTGTAATCACTATGAACAGTTCCGTTATCAATAAAACAATGTTATTTGATCACAATGTTTGTTTTGTTATGTTTTACATTTTTCATGTTTTGACTTTTATCCAATTCCAAACTCTACATCACTTTCTGGAGAGTTATACGCAAACTAGTGCGTAAACGTACTCAGTTTAATGCGAGAAATACTCCGGAACATCAACATATACTCAACATACCTTAAATAACCTTTACATAACTTAGAAATAAGTTTTGAAGGCTTTGGTATGGCAAAAACAAGTTAATTCGCTTACAGGGACTAAATATGACAAACTGCGAAAGTATGTCAATTTGAACTGTAACGAACATTCCGGAACATAACCATAAGTTAAACACACCTTAAATATCCTTTACATAGCTTAGAAATAGGCTTTGAGGGGTTCGGTGTGCTAAAATAAACTTTTGGGTCATTCAGGGACTAAAAGTGTCAAAAAGTGCACAAGTTTGCATTTTCGCGCATAACTTACGTTCTGAATACATTCGGACATCCAAAAATTTATGTGAGCATGACTATATTATATTTTAGTGTTCGCCTTAAGAAAAATTCATTCGTCGCGTCATTTGGATCGTTTTTCGCGCTTGTGCGCATTCCGTCGTAATTAACCGAACATCGCGACCGTACGGCCAAACGGACCGACATCCGAGATATTTTTGAACATGTTTTAAGTTCCCTATACTTTAACTTCATTTTAGAGCTTTGAAATGGAGTTAACGGGCCTTAAACGTGTCAAAAATGACCTTATTGCACTGCAGGGACCAAAAGTGTAAATCTGCCAAAGATAACCCCTACGATGCGCAGGCCCTTTTTGGCTACGATGCGCAGGGGGTCTTCTGACCAGATGCAGAGTTTCTAAAACAGGCTGTTTGCACATGTTTGATCCACAACCACATGTTCTCCTTTGCCTAGTCAGATGATAAGGATGGAATTAAGCTTCCATAACCTTGCAACAAGTGTACGGCCTTGATCGTTTCCCCTTTTCCAAGAAACGATCTCAACGGTGGACCGAATACTATAAATACCCCACCCCCCCTTTGTTCAAAATCACTAGAAATTCATTTTGAGAAACTCTAAGTTGAAACATTTGTTTCATACCTGAGATTTTCGAATTGAGTTTAGCATTCGGGGACCCTGGGTTAGTATTCTTTCGTTCTTTTCCTTATTTTTACTGCTTTTCGAGTCAGAAAGTCAAACTTTGTTTGACTTTCAGCGTTGACCAGTAATGGTCAATGCGAAGTTCGTTTGAACTTCGCAACGTGAGTGTAATCACGTTGGTCATAGTCCTTTGGGACTATGCCCACTGATTACCACGTTGTCTAGAGTCGTAGGGTAGGCGATCTAATAAATCGCCTATACCTTCGAACTCGACCCATTTGGTCGATCATTAGGATCCGACCAAATACATTAGGTGACCATAGTAGGTAGGGAATAACCTTCCGAGGTTATACCCTATGGTCACATCGTTTAAGTAGTTGTATGATAGGTAGTTTATATGCCTTAGGTAAATTACCAGAATACCCTTTTCATGTCTAATTGGTAATTAAGCATATGTAACCTAAATTTTTGTCACATAACTGATTATATAACATGTTTAGGCATATAACACTTGTCATAGGACTAGTTAGACGGTCCAAACGCGTTTCACGCGCACAATGCGTTAAAGTAGCATAAGCTACCTAAACGGATCGTAATGGGTCGATAAGACTTAGGTTAAGTTTCATTTAGCATGTAGGCTTTGTTAAACCATATCACATGAGTTCCTACACTCATTTGGTTTACAAACCCTAATGCTACCCAGTCTTCCGATATAGGTCCGGTTTATTAACATAGTTACCTATATTAGGTGCCGTTTGATTTCCGTGATCTATAGCATTACTCGGTGGTTATCTTTAGACAACTGAGCAATCTCAAGTGAGTACATAGACCCCTCTTTTACTGTTTTCCAAACTGTTTTGGGGTGGAATACATGTGCCTACTTGTTACTTTCAAGCTTTCCTGTTTTCACATCATATACTGCTATGTTCGTTAGTACATTATAGTACATGATTTCATTACATTTTATGCTATTTATGTCCATTGCGTGCATACTTAGTACATTGTTTTTCATCACATGCTTACATTTTGGTATGACATTTGGTTTGTTTACATGGGACAATACATTCATTAACACCGATCATGCCGTTCGTTAGTAGGTAGTGGTACCATAGGAATTGACAACTCCCGTTCCGGACGTCCCAGGGAAAGGGGATGAAAGGAATGACCGAATTCGTTGTTATTAAGACAGATAGACCTTTAATTTGTTTAAAGGGTTTATCACCACAGTCGCCAGGCTTGGATGTATGCATTTTCACAATACCGCATAAATGTTCATATTAAATAGTTGCATGCATTTACACAAAACATAGCTTTGATTTAAACCAAGTTTTACTTCAATACTTTGTTTTCGTGCATATGGTTTAGTTGAGACATTTCACTTGCCATACATGACATTTTGACATAGACATTTGACATGGATATTTGACATAGACATTTGACAGGACATTTTGACATAGACATTTGACATGGGTATTTGACATAGACATTTGACATGGATATTTGACATAGACATTTGACATGGATATTTGACATAGACATTTGACATGATTTACATCTTGACATAAACACTTTGACATATTTTTCAATACATTTGACAATTGGTTTGGTTTGATTAAGTGATTAAGTTAACGATGCGTGTGTAATATGATACAAGCATGGTGGATACGCCGCTGGTACTTCCTATATATAAGTGTTTGTATGGTATTACATGGCGTAACGTTATTTGAATCATTTCAGTTTGAGACATAGAACATTTTATACAAATAACATACTTTTCACAAGACATTGATTTACAAACACATCTTTTTACATGGTCATTTATTTAACCTAACATTTACTTATACATATCATCGGATCTTATTGTTTTCAAATGCTTTACAAGACAAAGCAAATTACAAGGTTCATGACTAAACATTTTCTCAAATACAAGTCATGAATCCTATTTTCACAAACCTATGTATCTCACAGGCATTTTTATGCTGACGTACCTATTTTCACATGTGTTTTCAGGTGCTTTTCCGTAGGATGTTGATCACAATACTAGGGCGGACCTGTGCCTTAGAGACATAAAATGGAGCTAGACTATGTTTAATTATGTTATAAACTCTGTATTTCCTGTTTGAAACAATGTAACATCCTTGTTTAATAAATAAATAAAACTTTGTATGCCATGGTTATGAAACAATTAATTCTGTCGCGATCACTCCCCGGCGTTTCCGCCGCGGTTCGTTGTTATACGCGGTCGGGGTGTGACAGAAGAGTTGGTATCAGAGCCAATGGTTATAGGGAATTAGGTTATTAGTAATGCTTTGACCTAGACTATAACTTTTCTAGGAACCTAACACAAGCTACCTTGTGTTTAGATCTTAAAACATGTACATCACCTATCCTTAGGTGATTAACAAAACAAGGAACCAATTTTTTTTTTTCCGAAACGATTTTTGAAAAACAATCATCTGTTTTTGAATAAATTTTTACAAGGTTTTGAACCCTCAATTGTAAGGTTTTGAACCCTCTGTTATATGGTTTTGAACCCTTTTTCAGTATTGGTTTTTGGCCTTGTGCCTTCAAATTTTCAAAATCCCGTCAAACGTTTTGGGTTTTAAATAATGTGAACATGTGCAAACTGGAAGGGTGAATGCCTGTATTCTGGGTTTTCTGTCTAGGCAAGCACTTCGTATACATCTCAACCAGACGCGAGACCAGTTGTGCTTACCTGGGAATTCTTGGAGTGAGTGTTCACTTATAGGCGAGCATGTCTTCATTATACATTATTTTTGACCCATTTACTTTGATAAGTCACTGTGTGTTGTTTGTTTGCTCTGTGATACGGACGAATGACCACCATCTTTGCTCTTGTTGATTTTGTTTCATCTCATTCTTTTCATCCAATCATCTCACTCGTTTTCTTTCATGTTTTCCTCTTTTGGTTTACAAACCCTAATGCTACCCAGTCTTCCGATATAGGTCCGGTTTATTAACATAGTTACCTATATTAGGTGCCGTTTGATTCCGAGATCTCTAGCATTACTTGGTGATTATCTTTAGACATCTGAGCAAATCACAAGTGAGTACATAGACCCCTCTTTTACTGTTTTCCAAACTGTTTTGGGGTGGAACACATGTGCCTACTTGTTACTTTCATGCTTTCCTGTTTTCACATCATATACATGCTATGTTCGTTAGTACATTATAGTACATGATTTCATATCATCTTATGCTAGGTGTGCCCATTGTGTGCATTACTTAGTACATTGTTTTACATTATATTTCATGCTAGGTGTGCCCATTGTGTGCATTACTTAGTACATTGTTTTACATGACATTTCATGCTAGGTGTGCCCATTGTGTGCATTACTTAGTACATTGTTTTACATGACATTTCATGCTAGGTATGCCCATTGTGTGCATTACTTAGTACATCGTTTTACATGACATTTCACGCTATGTATGTTCATTTGATTACATACTTAGTGCATTGTTTTCACATGTTTACATTTTGGTATGACATTTGGTTTGTTTACATGGGACAATACATTCATTAACATTAGCTACGCCGTTCGTTAGTAGGTAGTGGTACCATAGGAATTGACAACTCCCGTTCCGGACATCCCAGGGAAAGGGGACAGAAAGGAATGACCGAATTCGATGATATAAGACAGATAGACCTTTAATTTGTTTAAAGGGTTTATCACCACAGTCACAAGGCTTGGATGTATGCATTTTCACAATACCGCATAAATGTTCATATTAAATAGTTGCATGCATTTACACAAAACATAACTTTGATTTAAACCAAGTTTTACTTCAATACTTTGTTTTTGTGCATATGGTTTAGTTGAGACATTTCACTTGCCATACATGACATTTTGACATAGACATTTTACACAAAGACATTTGACATGGATATTTGACATAGACATTTGACATGGATATTTGACATAGACATTTGACATGGATATTTGACATAGACATTTGACATGGATAATTGACATAGACATTTGACATGATTTACACTTGACATATTATTCAATACATTTGACAATTTGTTTAAACATAGACTTCTTACATTGGTTGGTTTTGTTTGATTAAGTGATTAAGTAACGATGCGTGTGTAATATGATACAAGCATGGTGGATACGCCGCTGGTACTTCCTATATATAAGTGTTTGTATGGTATTACATGTCGTAACGTTATTTGAATCATTTCAATATTGAGACATAGAACATTTTATACAAATAACATACTTTTCACAAGACATTGATTTATAAACAACTTATCTTATACAAACACATTTTTACATGGTCATTTATTTAACCTGACATTTACTTATACATATCATCTGATCTTATTGTTATTCAAATGATTTACAAGACAAAGCAAATTACAAGGTTCATGACTAAACATTTTCTCAAATACAAGTCATGAATCCTATTTTCACAAACCTATGTATCTCACAGGCATTTTTATGCTGACGTACCTATTTTCACATGTGTTTTCAGGTGCTTTTCCATAGGATGTTGATCATGATACTAGGGCGGACCTGTGCCTTAGAGACTTTAAAATAAGATAGACTATGTTTAATTATGTTCTGAACTCTTTAATTTCCTGTTTGAAACAATGTAACACCTTTGTTTATAAATAAAAGACAACTTTGTATACCATGGTTATGAAACAATTTATTCTGTTGCAACACGCCCCGATGTTTCCGCCGCGATTTGTTGTTTTACGCGGTCGGGGTGTGACAGAAGAGTTGGTATCAGAGCCAATGGTTATAGGGAATTAGGTTATTAGTAATGCTTTGACCTAGACTATAACTTTTCTAGGAACCTAACACAAGTTATCTTGTGTTTAGATCTTAAAACATGTACATCACCTATCCTTAGGTGATTAACAAAACAAGGAACCAAAATTTTTCCGAAACAATTTTTGAAAAACAATCATCTGTTTTTGAATAAATTTTTACAAGGTTTTGAACCCTCAATTGTAAGGTTTTGAACCCTCTGTTATATGGTTTTGAACCCTTTTCAGTATTGGTTTTTGGCCTTGTGCCTTCAAATTTTCAAAATCCCGTCAAACGTTTTGGGTTTTAAATAATGTGAACATGTGCAAACTGGAAGGGTGAATGCCTGTATTCTGGGTTTTCTGTCTAGGCAAGCACTTCGTATACATCTCAACCAGACGCAAGACCAGTTGTGCTTACCTGGGAATTCTTGGAGTGAGTGTTCACTTATAGGCGAGCATGTCTTCGCTAATACATTATTTTTGACCCATTTACTTTGATTAGTCACTGTGTGTCGTTTGTTTGCTTTGTGATACGAACGAATGACCACCATCCATGCTGTTTGCAATTCTTGTTTTTATCATCTCATTCTTTTCATCCAATCATCTCACTCGTTTCTTAACATGTTTTCCTCTTTTAGAATGCCTCCTCGACGCGAAAATCAGATAGCTACTGCTGAACTGGCAGAAATTATTGCGCAGCAGATGGCTGCTCAATTCCCAAATCTCTTTGCTCAATGGCAACAAGCCAACAACAACAACAATGGTCCGTGCAAATACAAGGATTTTAATCAGGCTAAACCACTCAAGTTTAATGGTTCTGAAGGAGCGACTGGGCTTCTTCAGTGGTTTGAGAGCATAGAGAATACTTTTCGCCACGTGCAGTGTCTCGAAAATCGCAAAGTCGAGTTTGCTTCGAGCGTATTTCAGAAGAGGGCTTTGACATGGTGGAACGGGGTTATGAGGGATAGGGGTGCAGAAATTGCTCTCGCACAGACATGGGCTGAACTTAGAGCCCTTATGATGAGGGAATTCTGTCCTCGCCATGAGCAGCGAGCGTTGGAGAAGGAGTTTGATGTTTTGAAGCAAGATAGTGGTGAGCACAGGGCTTATACTGATCGGTTTGAAGAATTGAGTCTGTTTTGCCCAACAATGGTTACCCCACTCGACAAGGCTATCGAGAGATACATCGATGGTCTACCTGACTCGGTACAAGACATTCTTACTGGTAGTGAACCTGCCACACTCCGTCAGGCGATCGAGTTATCAGCGACGCTGACTGAGTCGCAGATTAGAAAGGGAAAGCTACACAGGAATGGTGACAAGGGCAAGAAGCAGTCGGCTGACAAGGAAGATAGCAAGAAAGGTCAAAACGGGAATGGAAAGAACTCTGGTTCTTCGAAGAGGGCAAAGAAGCGTAAGGCTTCCCAAAACTATGCTGTTACTGCCCAAGCTAACCAGGCAGCTCTCAACCAACCCGCACAGCCACCAGCAAAGAAACCCTATACAGGGAATGCACCTTTGTGCAATAGATGCAACAGTCACCACCAGCCGCAACTTCCATGCCGTTTCTGTACTAACTGTGGGAAGTCAGGCCATCTTGCCAATTTTTGTCGGTCTGCTCAGAATCCCGCGGTTCAGAACCCGGCTCAACAAGTTGCTCAGCAACAGGGTCAAGCTGCACGACCACAATACCCACCAGGTGCTTGTTACAATTGTGGGGATCTGACCCACTATAGGAATCGGTGCCCAAGACTGGCGAACCAGAACCAGAACCAGAATCAGGCTCAGGCTCCGGCTCGAGGCCGAGTTTTTAACATGAATGCCCAAGAGGCACAGGCTGACGATAATGTGGTGAACGGTACGTTCTTTATTAATAATCAGCCTGCATCTGTTCTTTTCGATTCCGGTGCCGATAAGAGTTTCGTGTCTTTGTCCTTTGAACCAATGCTTCGAGTGTCTAGAACGAAACTAGGCAAATCTTTGACAGTAGAGGTTGCTAGTGGTGAACCCATTATTCTTAATTCTGTTCTTCGCAACTGCCAGTTGAATCTTAACGACCATCTTTTTCCTATCGACCTCACGCCTATGCAACTCGGAAGCTTCGACGTTATTGTGGGAATGGATTGGTTATCCAAGCATCACGCAGAGATAGTTTGTTCTGAGAAGATTGTTCGTGTGCCGCTTTCGACAGACGAGATTCTGCAGGTTCAAGGTGAGAAGCCTATCGGTGGTCTCAAACTCATGTCTTGTTTTAAAGCTCGGAAGTATCTGCAGAAGAACTATGTGGCTTTCTTAGCACATGTTACAGAAGATAAAGACAAGGGTAAGTCTATTTCAGATATTCCTGTCGTTCGGGATTATTCTGAAGTGTTCCCTGAAGATTTACCTGGTCTACCTCCAGCACGCCAAGTCGAGTTCCGCATTGATCTCGTACCTGGTGCAAATCCCATTGCTAGAGCTCCATATCGTCTTGCACCATCCGAGATGCAAGAGTTGTCTAAACAGCTTCAGGAGCTCTCTGACAAAGGTTTTATACGTCCTAGTTTTTCACCTTGGGGTGCTCCCGTTCTTTTTGTAAAGAAGAAGGATGGATCCTTTAGGATGTGTATCGATTATCGTGAGCTTAACAAACTTACCATCAAGAATCGATATCCCTTACCTCGCATAGACGACCTCTTTGATCAGTTACAGGGCGCTTCCTATTTTTCGAAGATTGATCTACGTTCTGGGTATCATCAACTTCGGGTGCAAGAAGAAGACATTCCGAAGACAGCATTCCGTACTCGTTATGGGCATTATGAATTCACAGTCATGCCATTCGGTTTGACTAATGCTCCTGCTGTTTTCATGGACTTAATGAATAGGGTCTGCAAACCTTATTTGGATCAATTCGTCATTGTTTTTATTGACGACATCTTGATTTACTCTAAGACGCAAGCTGATCACGAGCAACATCTTCGTCTTACTCTTGAACTCCTAAAGAAAGAGCAACTTTTCGCCAAATTCTCCAAGTGTGAATTCTGGCTTAAAGAGGTTCAATTTTTAGGACATATTATCAACGAACGAGGTATTCATGTAGATCCCTCCAAGATCAGTGCGATTAAGGATTGGGATACACCTACTACTCCTACTGAAGTTCGTTCTTTTCTTGGTCTAGCGGGTTATTATCGCCGCTTCATAGAAAACTTCTCGAAGATTGCAGTTCCTCTAACTGCTCTAACTCAGAAGAAAATGCCCTTTTATTGGGGAAACAAACAAGAGGAAGCTTTTCAACACCTGAAGCAGAAGCTTTGCGATGCGCCTGTTCTATCATTGCCTGAGGGTGATGATGATTTTGTTGTGTATTGTGATACATCAAAATTGGGTCTTGGCTGTGTTCTTATGCAAAGGAACAAAGTCATAGCCTATGCATCGAGGCAGTTGAAGATACATGAGAAAAACTACACTACTCATGATCTTGAGTTGGGTGCAGTTGTCTTTGCTCTCAAGATCTGGAGACACTATTTGTACGGTACAAAATGTGTGGTTTTCACTGACCACAAAAGTCTTCAGCATATCTTCAACCAAAAAGAACTCAACATGAGACAACGACGTTGGGTTGAGCTTTTAAACGACTATGACTGCGAAATTCGCTACCATCCTGGTAAGGCGAATGTCGTAGCTGATGCATTAAGTCGTAAGGAACGTACTAAGCTTCATTGTGTACGTGTTCAATCTGTTATTCAAGCTCGATCCGATATCCAAGCACGCATTTCTCAGTCTCAACAATCTTGTGTTTCACAAGGATTGATGGATAAGGAATTTCCTTATCACATAACACCTGCACTGGAACTGAAGGACAATGGATCATATTACTTCATGGACCGTTTGTGGGTCCCAAGCCTAGATGATCTTCGTACCTTGCTTATGGATGAAGCCCATAAGTCTCGTTATTCTATTCATCCGGGCTCAGATAAAATGTATAAGGATCTTCGTATTCACTATTGGTGGCCGGGTATGAAGAAAGACATTGCCTTATACGTGTCAAAATGCCTTACTTGTCTTAAGGTTAAGGCTGAACATCAACGTCCTTCTGGTTTATTGGTGCAACCAGAGATCCCAGTTTGGAAATGGGAAAACATTACTATGGATCTTGTTACCAAACTCCCGCGCACAAAGAAAGGTCATGATGCCATCTGGGTAGTCGTTGATCGTCTTACAAAGTCAGCACATTTCTTGCCAATCCGTGAGGATTTTCCTGCTGACAGACTTGCTCAAATCTATGTAGATGAAATTGTAGCTCGACATGGTGTTCCTTTGAACATCATTTCTGACAGAGATGCTCGTTTCACTTCTCATTTTTGGAGAACCATGCAATCTGCTATGGGGACCCAACTTAATCTGAGCACAGCTTATCATCCGCAAACGGATGGTCAATCTGAGAGAACAATCCAGACTCTGGAGGATATGCTTAGAGCTTGTGTGATCGATTTTGGTGGTAGCTGGGATTCACATCTTAAATTGATTGAATTCTCCTACAACAACAGTTATCACACTAGCATCAAAATGGCTCCTTTCGAAGCTCTCTATGGTCGAAAATGTCGTTCACCAGTCTGCTGGAATGAGATTGGCGAGGCCCAACTTACTGGACCTGCCCTCATTTTAGAGACAACTGACAAGGTCAAGAAAGTTCGTGATAACCTTCAGGCAGCTAGAAACCGTCAGAAGATTTACGCGGACCCAAAACGCAAAGCCTTGGAATTTCAAGTCGGTGATCGAGTATTACTTAAGGTCTCACCTTGGAAAGGTGTGATCAGATTTGGAAAGAAAGGAAAACTGGCACCTAGATACGTTGGACCATTCAAGATCGTCGAAAGAATCGGAAAGGTAGCCTACAGACTCGAGTTACCTCCTGAACTGGGAAATGTTCATCCAACTTTTCACGTGTCCAATCTCAAGAAGTGTACAGCTGATGAGAATTTCTCCATACCACTTGACGAAATTCGTGTTGGCAAAACACTGAAATTTGTTGAGAAGCCAGTGGAAATCATGGAACGTGAAGTCAAGTGGCTTAAACGCAAGCGCATTCCTTTGGTCAAAGTTCGCTGGGAAGCTAAACGTGGACCCGAGTTTACTTGGGAACGCGAAGATCAAATGAAAGCGAAATATCCGCATCTTTTTCCACGAGTTTCCTCTAAATAAATTTCGGGACGAAATTTCCACAAGTAGGGGAGACTGTAACAACTGTGCTTGTAATCACTATGAACAGTTCTGTTATCAATAAAACAATGTTATTTGATCCCAATGTTTGTTTTGTTATGTTATACATTTTTCATGTTTTGACTTTTGTTCAATTCCAAACTCTAAATCACTTTCTGGAGAGTTATACGCAAACTAGTGCGTAAACGTACTCAGTTTAATGCGAGAAATACTCCGGAACATCAACATATACTCAACATACCTTAAATAACCTTTACATAACTTAGAAATAAGTTTTAAAGGCTTTGGTATGGCAAAAACAAGTTAATTCGCTTACAGGGACTAAAAATGACAAACTGCGAAAGTATGTCAATTTGAACTGTAACGAACATTCCGGAACCTAACCATAAGTTAAACACACCTTAAATATCCTTTACATAGCTTAGAAATAGGCTTTGAGGGGTTCGGTGTGCTAAAATAAACTTTTGGGTCATTCAGGGACTAAAAGTGTCAAAAAGTGCACAAGTTTGCATTTTCGCGCATAACATACGTTCTGAATACATCCGGACATCCAAAAATTTATGTAAGCACCAAAATATTTTATTTTAGTGTTTGGCATAAGAAAAATCCATTCGTCGCGCAATTTGGATCGTTTTTCGCGCTTATGCGCATTCCGTCGTAATTAACCGAACATCGCGATCGTACGACCAAACGAACGTTGGTGACCGACCGGATAATATTTAAATCCCACAAATATTCTGTTATGATTAAAATCTTATTTTAATCAGGTCCGTGTTGAAAAATAAATTAAAACGCCTAAAAACGTTATTTTTCAAAGTTTAAGCGCGTACCGTGTGTTTCTGCGCAACACAGTGCTTCTACTGCAAAACGCAGACAACGCAGCCAGTCCTGGCAACTGAAATTTATTTCAGTAATAACTTGGCGAGTTTATTTTTATAGAGTAATAAAAATAATTTAGAACGCCATAAACCGGGATTTAAACGCTAGATAAAATACCCGGTACCCAGTTAAATACCCGTCTTAGCCATATACTAGGAATATGCTTGGCATATGCTTGGAATATGCTAAGGTATATGCTTGGAATATGCTAAGGTATATGCTAGGAATATGCTTGGAATATGCTAGGAATATTCTAGGAATATTCTAGGAATATTCTATATGGAAAAACTATAAATACCCACCATATGTTTCATTCATAATCACTAGAAATTTGATTTGAGAAACTCTAAGTTGAAACACTAGTTTCATACCTGAGATTTTCGAATCGAGTTTAGCATTCGGGGACCCTTCGTAAGTATTCTTTCGTTCTTTTCCTTATTTTTACTGCTTTTCGAGTCAGAAAGTCAAACTTTGTTTGACTTTCAGCGTTGACCAGTAATGGTCAATGCGAAGTTCGGTTGAACTTCGCAACGTGATTGTAATCACGATGGTCATAGTCCCTTGGGACTATGCCTACTGATTACCACGTTGTCTAGGGTCGTAGGGTAGGCGATCTAATAAATCGCCTATACCTTCGAACCCGACCCATTTGGTCGATCATTAGGATCCGACCAAATACATTAGGTGACCATAGTAGGTAGGGAATAACCTTCCGAGGTTATACCCTATGGTCACATCGTTTAAGTAGTTGTATGATAGGTAGTTTATATGCCTTAGGTAAATTACCAGAATACCCTTTTTCATGTATAATTGGTAATTAAGCATATGTAACCTAAACCTTTGTCACGTAGCTGATTATGTAACATGTTTAGGCATATAACACTTGTCATAGGACTAGTTAGGCGGTCCGAACGCGTTTCACGCGCACGACACGTTAAAGTAGCATAAGCTTCCTAAACGGGTCGTAATGGGTCGATAAGACTTAGGTTAAGTTTCATTTAGCATGTAGGCTTTGTTAAACCATATCACATGAGTTCCTACACTCATTTGGTTTACAAACCCTAATGCTACCCAGTCTTCCGATATAGGTCCGGTTTATTAACATAGTTACCTATATTAGGTGCCGTTTGATTCCGAGATCTCTAGCATTACTTGGTGATTATCTTTAGACATCTGAGCAAATCACAAGTGAGTACATAGACCCCTCTTTTACTGTTTTCCAAACTGTTTTGGGGTGGAACACATGTGCCTACTTGTTACTTTCATGCTTTCCTGTTTTCACATCATATACATGCTATGTTCGTTAGTACATTATAGTACATGATTTCATATCATCTTATGCTAGGTGTGCCCATTGTGTGCATTACTTAGTACATTGTTTTACATTATATTTCATGCTAGGTGTGCCCATTGTGTGCATTACTTAGTACATTGTTTTACATGACATTTCATGCTAGGTGTGCCCATTGTGTGCATTACTTAGTACATTGTTTTACATGACATTTCATGCTAGGTATGCCCATTGTGTGCATTACTTAGTACATCGTTTTACATGACATTTCACGCTATGTATGTTCATTTGATTACATACTTAGTGCATTGTTTTCACATGTTTACATTTTGGTATGACATTTGGTTTGTTTACATGGGACAATACATTCATTAACATTAGCTACGCCGTTCGTTAGTAGGTAGTGGTACCATAGGAATTGACAACTCCCGTTCCGGACATCCCAGGGAAAGGGGACAGAAAGGAATGACCGAATTCGATGATATAAGACAGATAGACCTTTAATTTATTTAAAGGGTTTATCACCACAGTCACAAGGCTTGGATGTATGCATTTTCACAATACCGCATAAATGTTCATATTAAATAGTTGCATGCATTTACACAAAACATAACTTTGATTTAAACCAAGTTTTACTTCAATACTTTGTTTTTGTGCATATGGTTTAGTTGAGACATTTCACTTGCCATACATGACATTTTGACATAGACATTTTACACAAAGACATTTGACATGGATATTTGACATAGACATTTGACATGGATATTTGACATAGACATTTGACATGGATATTTGACATAGACATTTGACATGGATAATTGACATAGACATTTGACATGATTTACACTTGACATATTATTCAATACATTTGACAATTTGTTTAAACATAGACTTCTTACATTGGTTGGTTTTGTTTGATTAAGTGATTAAGTAACGATGCGTGTGTAATATGATACAAGCATGGTGGATACGCCGCTGGTACTTCCTATATATAAGTGTTTGTATGGTATTACATGTCGTAACGTTATTTGAATCATTTCAATATTGAGACATAGAACATTTTATACAAATAACATACTTTTCACAAGACATTGATTTATAAACAACTTATCTTATACAAACACATTTTTACATGGTCATTTATTTAACCTGACATTTACTTATACATATCATCTGATCTTATTGTTATTCAAATGATTTACAAGACAAAGCAAATTACAAGGTTCATGACTAAACATTTTCTCAAATACAAGTCATGAATCCTATTTTCACAAACCTATGTATCTCACAGGCATTTTTATGCTGACGTACCTATTTTCACATGTGTTTTCAGGTGCTTTTCCATAGGATGTTGATCATGATACTAGGGCGGACCTGTGCCTTAGAGACTTTAAAATAAGATAGACTATGTTTAATTATGTTCTGAACTCTTTAATTTCCTGTTTGAAACAATGTAACACCTTTGTTTATAAATAAAAGACAACTTTGTATACCATGGTTATGAAACAATTTATTCTGTTGCAACACGCCCCGATGTTTCCGCCGCGATTTGTTGTTTTACGCGGTCGGGGTGTGACACGCAAGGTGTGATCTATATGGTTTCCATTGCATAAATATCGATGTACATGAACAAACTATATGAATAAATACAAGCTCCAATGCCATTGTCATAATTGTTTCAAAAGAATGCAACATAAGTTGAATGTATTGGTTACAAACCATCAAATGAAAATAAGTTGTCATCATTTTATACATCAAAATGTAAGTCTTAAAATGTCAAGACTTTGACCACTATATCACCGCAAAGAGGCGGTATATAACAGGCAAACCCTTCAATAGTTGGCATGGAGTATTGATACTTGTTTTCCTTGAACTGAAATTGTTGCATTGGTCCACTAATTCCCTGAAATACATGTAAGTTTGAAAACATCAACAAAAGTTGAGCGAGTTCATGCAGTTTAGTTGTATAAGATGTATCTGTCAATTGTGAAATGTATTTGTATCAAAACCATGCGCTTTATCTGTATGAAATGTATTTGTATCAAACCCGCATGTAAGATGTATTTGTATCAAATGTAATTGTATCCAAACTGGATATAAGATGTATCTGTATGTATGATGTATCTGTATGTATGATGTAGTATGTAAAGTGTCAATGAAATCGTTGATCATTAATGTTTCGCGAGGACATTAATATGTGTGACGAATTAGGAAGCAATCCAACCCTAGACGATTTTATGCCGATTCCTATCGACTGGGACACAAACGCACTCTTCTGTATGGGTCCACGACCAAGAGTGGGGCTCGCCAATACCCATTAGATCTAAACCTTTGTTCCTTGGTCCAAATTGGATTAATGGTGCTTATTGTATGGCCCTAATTCGCACATGATCTAAGGTGTTTCATTCCTTGACTTATCATACTATTGTACATGTATTTTCCCCGATAGTTGTAAAGCTTGAAAAACATTTAAATGAATAGGGGACATGAACTCACAGAATTGCGTCCGTGAATAGTAACTAACTGTGATCTGACATACGGTCGTCTTGAACAATGTTGCGACCTACAAATGTCCTTATATTTGTTAGACCCTTCGATCTTTGTAAATGACCTGAGTATAAGTCTTGTGTCTTGAATATGTGTAAGACTTGTATGTCTTTACTGTTCGTTAACTGTGTATTCGATGAATGAGTTGTTCAAATGTTATATATATATTTTTCACCAAATATATATATATATAAACGTTATCTTGTATCTTGTGAGTTGTATAGTCGGATCTAGTCCGCTGAATCTCGTGTCTTATATGTATCAATTGTATAGTTGTGTTTCCAAAAATTGTATCATTGGGCCGAGCCCATGTTTTCATGTTATTGGGCCCCAAATAGTGTTGGGCCTCAAATAGTGTTGGGCTTGAATAGTATTGGGCTTGAATAGTATTGGCTTGAATAGTGTTGGGCTTGAATAGTATTGGGCTTGAATAGTGTTGGGCTTGAATAGTATTGGGCTTTGGCCCATATGTTTGGTGTTTTGGGCTTAGCCCATGAATTTATGTTAAGCCCATGATGAAGATAAGCCCATTAAGTAAAATAAGCCCATTATGAAGATAAGCCTTTTAAGAAAAATAAGCCCATTTGATATAATATAGCCCACTAGTAAAAGTAAGCCTTTCATTTTTATAAAAACCTTTTTATAAAAATTTACTAAGTATACTTTTTGGTAAATAAAAACATACTAGTTTCTATAAGTTTATAAACATCCGAAATTTGTTATCGATAGCATATTTATATTTCGTGTCGAAAAATCGTCTAAACGTCGTAGTAACTCCTCGGATTGGCGATTCGTTTATCTATTCGTCCGTCGTCCGTTTTGACCATAAATGGTGTCCGATCCTTCGGAATGTCCGTAAGTTGTTTTCAAGTGTGTCTATATGTATTCTTGTAAGTCTTTAGTTGTAAGTATGTCTTGTATTTATTTGTGTCATTGTTATCAAGTCTCTAACTTGTATATATAACTAATACAAATAATAACACATAGCACATACTTGATATGTTCCATAAATATGTATTTTACCAAAAATATATATTTATGTCAATTTTTATGTTTAGAAAGACCAACTTTCTAATATTGTAAAGACTTTGTTAAAAAAAATGATAGTTTTATTAGCATAATGTTCTTAAAAAAAATGGCCATATAACCTTTGTATTAATCATTTGGCCATGTTTCATAAACATATCATTTTCTTTTCCAAATCACCGTCAATTTTCCCAATCATCTTAACTAAAAACATATGAGATTTTTATAACATAAACTTATCAAAATGATCTCCAAATCATGTAGGGTTTTGGACATGATCATAACATGTGCTAACTAGTTCAAAAACCAAGTTTACTTCTAGTTTTAACAACTTTTATAAAAATCTCATGTTGTATGTTACTTTTCATAATTTTGTAGAAGTATTGTTTTTAGTGAAAAACATTTAATACTTTAACAAAATTAAAGGTTATGATCATCCAAGTAATCCTTTATGTTAAAAACCCTTTAACATAAATATGTATAATTGTTAGATCATATTTTTAAAACATCTTCTAACCATTTATTTGTATCATAACCATCATAACAAGATTAAATAAGCATATAACAAGTCTTAGATCACAATATAAACAAACATAATTATATCATGATTTTTATTCTTTGCTTCTTTGTATTTTTTTTTCATGTTTATTATGTATGATATTTAGTTATTATTAGCTATAATAACAATCATAAACATAATATATTTGTATATAAAAAAAATAGATATAGAAGCTTACTTCTAGCACTAGGCTAGGGATGATCTTAGAAGATTATTAAGAACTAAGAAGATGATGATCTTGATGGTAGAACACTTTTGTATGGATGAAAACCCTTCCTTTTACTTCCAAAAGCTTTAGATCACCTTATGTTACTTGGAAACCCATGTTAATCATCTAATAAAAGACTAAAATTGAAGTGGGTTTTTAGTGTTCTTGGTAATATGGATGAATATGATGAGAGCTTTTGTGTGTGAAAAAAAATAATAAGGTGTAAAAGTGAATGGTAAAGTGTTAGATTACTTAGTGTGTAAGTATTCTAATAATTTACCCATTTCATCCACTTGTAACTTAACTAAAAATATCAAGATATTTAGCAAGTAATTAAGGGGTGTTGGACCCACTAAACAAACGTGAACATGAGGGGAGGAAAGGGTCTTGAATTGTTTAAATGTGTTAGTGAATTATAAGGTTTCAACTCATGGTAAAATGTAGTAAATGTTTAAGTATTTTAAGAACTTTGACATTTTATATAAAAATATCTACAAGGTTTTAAGCCTTCATATTTTAAAGTAGTGTGACACTAAATAAAACTAGTTCACCGAAATTTTTAGTGTGTAATTCGGGTGAAAAAGTCGGTTCAGGTCCTGTACCGGGTTAACTACTGACACCGTGTTTTATTTAGATAAAAACATAACAAAAATTATTTTTGTATTTGTTTTATTATCCAAATATTTAATCCAACTTTTTGGACTAAAACTTTTATTATTTTTGACACGGTTCCGGTACCGGCTTTGCTGACTGGCAGTTTACTGAACTAGCCATGCAGCTTAATGCAATAAGATTCGATTGCGGATTTTGTGTCGTTTTTACTACCCATTATATTATTTATGTCAAATAATATTTATTTTTGGGTTTTTCAGATAATTACTGTTTCGTTCTGCGGAATGCTGTATATTTCCGCACGATTTCTGTATTTTTCTGCGGACAAATAATGAAATGGTCACTTTTAGCACTTTTCGGACAGTTTTTAGTGCTACCGGACATTGGTAATGTATTAAACCAAACCTTTGTATTCCCTTATAGGGTTTAATGTATATTTGATGTTGGACTTTCGTCTGAGTCCTAAAGATGTAATTTAGATGGTTTATGCGGATCCTGAGTTTTCGTCAGCACTCTAGTTCACTAGGCACTACTCTAGTTGTTTCGATGAATTGTTTGCACTATTTCAAATATAACCAATAGAAACGAATAATGTGCATCATAAATGAGTGTTATAAGATGTATATCATGAAATCAAGCAGTTCGGATATTCAAAACACATATTTGTATAACGTAATACCTTGCTTTAAATGTACGTAAATTACCAGAAAGTGGCAGTTGTCACAGCCCATCTGTTTGTGGATGGAAAGCCGTACTAAACTTCAGTCGTGTACCCCAAGCTGCCTGAAAACCTTTCCAAAATCGTGAGGTGAAACGTGGGTCTCTATCTGAAACAATGGAAGATGGTGTGCCATGGAGTCGAATAATCTCTTGAAGAAATATTTCGGATAACTTATTAACCGAAATTCCTTGCTGAATTGGTAGAAAATGTGCCGACTTTGACAATCTATCGACAACAACCCATACAACATCATTCTTCTTGAATGTCTTAGGCAAACCGGTAACAAAATCCATTGTGATCTCATCCCACTTCCATATGGGAATATCCAATGGTTGCAACAGACCGCTTGCTCGTTGGTGTTCAATTTTCACTTGTTGGCAAGTGAGACATTTACTTACGTAGCGAGCAACGTCTTCCTTCATGCCATTCCACCAGAAATTCTGTCTTAAGTCTCGATACATCTTTGTAGATCCTGGGTGAATTGAAAATGGTGAGCTGTGAGCTTCGGCTAACAATGACTCACGAAGGGTGGAGTCATTGGGTACACAAAGTCTTTTGCCACACCAAATCACCCCATGATGGTTTATACGAAATTCAGATTGCTTACCCACCTCAAGATTTTGCACAATTGCCCAAAGTTCTCCATCTTGCTTCTGTGCATCTTTGATCCGTGATATGAGGTCGGGTTCAATCTGCATTCTAGCTAAATATCCATCAGATTTATTAACCTGAAGCCAAATGTTCATCCTTTCGAGATCTCTCATAATACGAGGCTGAATTTGTAAGCAAGATATAGTCCCGGAATTCTTTCGGCTCAACGCGTCAGCTACAACATTGGCTTTACCTGGATGGTATTGAATATTTGCGTCGTAATCTTTTAAAAGTTCTAACCACCTTCTTTGCCTCATATTTAGCTCCTTCTGGGTAAATATGTACTTGAGGCTCTTGTGGTCAGTAAAGATGTCACAATTCTCACCATACAGATAGTGTCGCCAAATCTTAAGTGCAAAGACGACTGCGGCTAGTTCTAAATCATGTGTAGGGTAGTTAACTTCATAAGGCTTCAACTGATGAGAGGCATAAGCGATAGCCTTCCCATGTTGCATTAGTACACAACCTAATCCTTTCTTTGAGGCATCACTATAGACTTGGTAACCTCCTGATCCAGAAGGGAGAGCGAGTATCGGAGAGGATACGAGTCGTTTCTTCAATTCTTCAAAGCTTTTCTCTTGTTCCTCATTCCACGAATACTTCTTTTTTTTTTTTTTTGGGTAAAGGGTTACCCCGGTGATTCTATTAAGACAACCGCAAATCAGTACAAGTAGTGAGGATGTGTTCCACACTAGTTCATATACAGGACAAGCCCCATATATGTAAAACAAAAAACCAAGGAAAAACTATGACACCCCATAACCTAGCCTACTATACATCAGTAGACGAAACAATACAAAAAAACAAAAATAAAGTCCCTCATCCGCCATCATCAAAAATGAAATTTCCAAAAACCGGCAACCCCTTCACAAGAACCAAAAAAGATCTATCCATTAGAGAATTTTGTGGAAGAGGTGCTAGCCTTTGCTCTCGAAGATGACGAATGTGTACCCGAGGTCATAAATTCACTAGTTTCATTATAGACTTCAACAACCTCCTCCTCATCCGAATCCTGCTTGTCACTTCTAGTCTGCGCAGCTTTCTTCTCCACTCGACCCACAGTACTACCTCCCTGATTACCATCATCGTCCTTAAGGAAGTCAAACGGGTTTGATGTTGAAACCTGGTTATACACCGGACTCCTCAAGGACGACTTTGGTTTAGGTTTGACAACTGGTCTGTACACTACCTTCGGCTTCTGATTTTTCATATGGAGGCCTTGATTATTTACTTTCTTTTTCTTAGTACCCACATCCTGAAAATCATCATTATTCTTTCTAGAATCCCCACTTGAAGTAACCTGAGGGTTCTTTGGGCATGAGCAATCGTCATGACCAAACACACAGCAAGAGGAACACCTTAGAGGCTCCCAATCATACTCAATTTTGACCTCTACCTTTGAATAACCATTACCATCCAAGGATGGAATTGCAACAGTAACACTCTTCTTTAACTCCGCATCTGCCTGAACCTCAATAAGTGCTCTAGCATAGCTGCTTCTTCCCCAAGACTCAGCACACATCGTGGCAGTATACGAATCCAACATCTTAGGATTCCCAATCTTAGAAGCAACCAAGCTAAGACCATCCTCAGTAAATGCCGCTAACGGCATATCATGCATCTTAACCCAAACTGGAACAGCTTTAATATCCTCTTTTTCCATCTTAATAGAAGCTGACCACTCCTTTAGAATTATCGGAACATTTCTTATCAACCAAGGGCCATCCTCTAGCATTTGATCCATCCCTTCTTTAGTCTTGAACTTAAAGAAAAAGAACCCATTTGCATTCATCATTAACCTAGATAGACCATATTTAACCCAGTTGTTCTTAGCAAAGAAATCCACCACAGGGAATGCCAATCGTTTACCCAGAAAGTACCCATACAAAGTGTTAGCATACCTATCTGTGACTTTCCTTAGGAGTTTTGTGAGTGGTAAAACAATTACCGAGAATCTTTCAACAAATCTTCGGTAATAGCCAGCAAGACCTAAGAAACTTCGTATTTCGGTAACAGAAGTGGGTCTTGGCCATTTTGTAATAGCTTCAACCTTTGTTGGGTCTACCATAATTCCTTCTGCTGATATGACATGACCTAGAAATGCCACTTGGCTAAGCCAAAAGTCGCATTTGGAAAACTTTGCGTACAATTTCTCAAGCCGCAAGGTTCCAAGTACTGCATGTAGATGTGCTTCATGCTCTTCACGACTCTTAGAATACACCAGAATGTCATCGATAAAAACAATAACGAATTTATCTAGGAATTTGTGAAATACGCGATTCATCAAATCCATGAAGACTGCAGGTGCGTTAGTTAGCCCAAAGGGCATAACCAAGAATTCGTAATGACCATAACGAGTACGAAAGGCAGTCTTGGGAACATCATCATTCTTGATCTTTAGCTGATGGTACCCGGACCTTAGGTCGATTTTTGAGAAGAACTGAGCCCCCTGAAGTTGATCAAAGAGATCATCAATACGAGGCAGAGGATATTGATTACGAATAGTAATCTTGTTCAGCTCTCGGTAGTCAATACATAAACGCATACCACCGTCTTTCTTCTTCACAAATAAGACCGGAGCACCCCAAGGTGAAACACTGGGTCTTATGAATCCCAAATCTAACAATTCTTGCAATTGTTCCTTCAACTCCTTCAGTTCCATCGGGGCCATACGGTACGGAGCTTTAGAAATAGGTTCGGAACCAGGGATCAAGTCGATGGTGAATTCTACCTGACGGTCGGGTGGTAATCCCGGCAGTTCATCCGGAAATACATCAGGATATTCACGAACAACGGAGTGGCTATCGATACTATTAACACTAACAGAAGTATCCTTAATCGATGCTAGGAATCCAGCACAGCCATTTGATATGAATTTTTTAGCTTTGAAGGCAGAGATAATTTTAAGAGATTTATGGGCTTGAGTTCCCTGATATATAATATCAGGATGATGAAGATCACCGAAAATAACACGACGGAAACGACAATCTATAGTTACACGATGTCTAGACAACCAATCTATTCCAAGAATAACATCAAAGCCACACATATGTATTGGAAATAGGTCTGCCTTACACACAGTAGATTCAATACGGATAGGACAGCCTTTATATACGTGAGTGATTACGAATGAATTTTCCATAGGAGTGGAAATGGTTAAAGCATGATTTAAGAGAATTGGTCTTATCGGAAGATACTTAATAAATGAGTGGGATACTAAAGAATGGGTCGCTCCTGTATCGAATAACACATAGATACTACGTTTACCCAGCTGAAGGGTTCCAGATACAGTACCTGGGGCATTAGCAGCATCAGTAGCAGAAAGTGCGAAAACTCTTCCTCCAACATTGGGTGGTGCAACATTTGGTCGGTTATTCTTCTTAGTGTCTTTCTGAGTACACTCCTTGATCATGTGTCCAGTTTGGCCACATCTAAAGCATGCTCCTGTACCTCGGTGACATACGCCCTGATGCCTCTTACCACAAGTATTGCATAGAGGGTATGTAGTTTGATTTGGGTTTAGAGGTTGATTAAATGGTTGTGCTCTAATAGGTTCTGCATACAACTTGATCTGGTTTTGAGCGGGCCTCGGGTTTTGCGGTTTAGGTTGCCATGGACGTGCCTGATTTCCAGAGTTTTGATTTCCTTGCACTTTGCGGTCTTGATGCTGTGGCGTAGTGGATGATTGGCCGATTGCCTGCTTCAATTATCCTTCTCTGTTTCTCTTCTTATTATCCCCATTTCAAGATAAAAATTCTTTCCTTTCGAACTCAAAAGTTTTGATTGCATCAGCAACTTCGGTGATATCCTTAAATTTCATGTACATGATCGACTTCCGAATTCGATCATTAACTGCCCATTTGCATTTCTCTGCCTGGGCTTCTGCTGATCCTGCAACGTCTCCTACAATACTAGCCAACCTTGAAAATCTAGTAATGAACTCAGAGGCTGGTTCATCACTTC
This sequence comes from Helianthus tuberosus, assembly GCA_030545235.1. Lineage (NCBI taxonomy): Eukaryota > Viridiplantae > Streptophyta > Magnoliopsida > Asterales > Asteraceae > Helianthus > Helianthus tuberosus. The sequence goes on along the minus strand of CM060420.1, from coordinate 27,840,930 downwards.
CCTGTCGAATCACTGCATACTCCCTGATATAAGCTTCTTTATCAGCGGTAGAAAAATACTTGTCGTAAAAGATGGTACGAAAGTCGACCCATGAAAGATTAGCGTTAAAATCATCCCCTCCTTTGACTTGCTTATATCCTTCCCACCAAGTTTGTGCGTCATCTTCAAATTTGTAGGTAGCCAATCTAACTTTGTATTGCTCCGGAACTCCAAGAACTCCGAAGATCTTTTCAATATGAGCTATCCAGTTTCTTGCTTCGACTGTATTAGTAGCGTGACTAAAGGACTTCGGCTTTTGTTTTTGGAATTTAGAGGTCCATATGTCTATACTATAGGTATTATGGTTCGTGGTATTCTCACGAGTTTCTCCATCAGAGATTGGATTCGTGTTATTACGTTCTGGATGACGAGTTTGTTGAATAACGGCCTCAGCTGTTTGAGCAACAAGGTTTGGAAGCAACCCGGCAACAGCCTGGTTGATAGCATTAATTACGTTTGGATCAACTGGAGTCTCGTTCGAAGAAGTGTTGTTACGTACATGGTTAGTACGAGTACTCCTACGTAGCGGACGACGAGGAGGCATCTATAAGAATAGACGTAGGAGTTAGACAAAATAAGGGACCAAGTTGAATCCTATCATAAATATCTACCCATTCCTCACAGGTTTTAATTACTATCTTCAAGTTTTCTACAGGAAAGAGCCTTTGCTCTGATACCATAGCTGTAACACCCCAACCCAGAAGGGCTGACGTGTCACAATAACAGTATCATAAACAAAAGTCATAATTCCATTTATTTATTTGACAAGGATACAACCACACAACAACTAAACTTAAGTTTAATATATAAGCTAACACATTTGACTTGATTAACTAATATCTTCAGATTTAGTCCTAGGCTTTACTCTTCTCTCTTTGCCCCGCCCGACGTAACTTGCAAACCTGTACATACAAAAAGTATACGGAATGAGCCAAATGCTCAGTACGGAATGATAGGCTCAAATAACAAGTAACGCTTTATAGGAAATGTTATTCGAATGAAACTTTATGTTAAAATGATATGATGCAAGTAACGTAATTTCATAATCATATCATACGAATGTACCCATGAGCCAAACTTAAAACGTGACAATACACAGGTAGCTACTCCTGCATAATTATCACATGAGATGGCGAGTTGGCATACCCGATATCCACCTCCTTAACTTAAATCCTAGGATCGATCCATACGCCTCCTAGTAGCTTTGTACCTCACTTGTACCTAGGGACGCCGTGAACTGATCTCTCCGTCACGGATGGAGCACATGATGTTGATGCCGCAACAACATGCCCGTGGGACACTCCACGGGAAGCGACACTCAGGGTATCAGAGTACAAATGGTCTTATTCATATATCTTAAAACATATTTTCATAACCAGACATAACATATATTGGAACATGCGATAATGAGTACAACTAACATAATACTATCGCATGACATGAAAGCTAAATCCAAGATTATGATTAGAATAGGAATCCAACGGACTGTCAAATGAGTCGATAATCAATGACGTGAGGAGTTTTAAAAGATATAGTAATTTAATGGTTTTATAACAACTTGAATATGAAACAATAAGGAGTGGGGGTAAGGATCCGTACCTTAACAATTCCAAAGTGATGCTACCTTGTGATAATATTTATACGGGCAGAGTTTAGACTTACTGATTAGCCTTTTAACCTAATTTAAATAACATGCACATACAAACTAGGTCAGTAACTTAATACAACATTTACGATAACTCACGAGATTAAAATCCTCACAACGAATGACAAAGCGCGATACTTAAACATCCATCGGATTCACAATTAATGACAAAGTGAAATCACTTAAACATCCATCGGATTCACAACGAATGACAAAGTGCAATCACTTAAACATCCATCGGAATCACAACTAATGACAAAGTGAAATCACTTAAAACATCCATCGGAATCACGACTAATGACAAAGCATAACCCAAATTTGAGCAGCACTTAAACATCCATTGGATTGATTTCAATCAATCGGACATTGAATCGTAACAGCGATCGAGTTATTACCCTGTTTTGCAGCACCCCGCTATACTAATTAGTGTTTCGTGTGTGTTAATTGTAGTAATCAGAAGATAATTCAACGTACGAATTGAATTTCTTCGTCGCTCGAACACCATAAATCAAGTGCCAATGTCCTGTATTTATAGGTGAATTTTGATGTCCTCGCGGCCCGCGTAAACCCTAAGTAAATCCTTACGCGGCCCGCGTAAAACCTATTTTTGTGCATAGGGTTGCCACGTTTGGGACTAGGCCTGCTGAGTCAACGAAATTTTAAAATTCGAAACTGACAACACACAATTGAGATAATCGTCAATAGAAAATACCCCCCTGAGTTTTAGTGGCCCTAATCCTGATTTTGATTATTCTGGAAATCTTAGGGTTTGTGCAGAATCGCTTGGGTGTCTCAATTAGGGTTTCCTATTGGTCAAATTAATTTAATAAATATGACTTTTGATGAGAGTTGTTATGGTTTGGGACAAAAAGAAATAAAACGGTGAGAAAAGAGAATGGAACCATTTTGTGACTTTAGGGTTTAACTAGGAAACCTATTGGTAGAATTTTGAGTATAATTTACTATTTAAAAATATATAATGTACTCGTGATAAGTATAGTACTCCTAATTCAACCTTGTCCTGATGTCCCGAGACAGAACCCCAATGAACTTAGTCGGGCAGAACCCTGACATGGCCTATGGCTTAGATCAATCGGAAAGGATAACGGTGATCGGGAGTTAAAAACACTTAAAACGGGACAGAACCTTATTATTATTATTATTATTTTTATTATTCTTTCCTTTCTAAAATAATGATTTTAAAAATTATGGTTATTACATTAACCCACGCTGACCTCTAAAATAGCCATGCACATTACCATTAACACACACTGAAAAAGATGGCGTACCCACACAAACCATAATCCAATTCACCATCCGTCTATTGAACCCGAACCCAAGTAAAATTGTTTTAAGAAAACTCCAGTCTACGGTATCATACGCTTTCTGGATATCAACTTTGAACGCACACCTAGGGGGCCCGCATTCCTATGATAATTATGCATTAATTCATGAGTAAGAAGGATGTTATCAGAGATTTCCCTACCTGGAACAAAGGCCGACTGGTTGATACTCACAATCCCATTTAACGCCACTTTAATACGATCAACAATAATCTTACTAATACACTTATAAAGAATGTTGCAACACGCAATAGGACGATAATCCGTTACAGAAGCCGGTGTAGCCGTCTTTGGCACCAGAACAATAAGAGTGTGATTAAGCTCACGAAGCATTCTACCTGTGGAAAAGAAATCAATAATAGCATTAGACACATCATGCCTTATAATAGGCCAAGCACTCTTGAAAAAAGCTGACGTGTACCCATCAGGACCCGGAGCCTTATCAATACCAATAGAAAACATAGCCTGTTTTACCTCATCTTCCGTAACTTGACGAACCATACGTCTAGCAATCACCGGCTGCAACTTATTAGAAAATAAATCAAACGTAGGGGTTAGCGACATATCATCATGGTAGCCCAAAAACTTCTCATAGTGCTGAACTAGCGCCAACTGAACCTTATCCCCCTCATACACGATTCCATCAGCATCTTTAATAATATCAATTCGACTCCTATGGTTCCTATTTGTCACACCCCAACCGATGGCGGAATCATCGGGGAATGGCACTGAGTGAAACAGATTGTCCAGAAGTTTCCATAACAATTATCATTACTATTCGATTTAAAATAACATGTCCCATACCATGCCTCAAACAGTAAACAAATTATGACAGATAAAATCTAGGCAAATAATTCTGTTCCGACAACTCAGATTTTCAAATAGAGCAATTGTTTATCTGCTTCTAGAGACCCTTGATTCTTTTTTTTTGGTAAAGGGTTACCCCGGTGATTCTATTAAAACAACCGCAATAAAGTACAAGTAGTGAGGATGTGTTCCACACTAATTCATATACAGGACATGCCCCGCATATGTAAACCAAAACAAAAACCAAAGATTCTAAGACAACCCATAACCTAGCCTACATTACATCATGAACCAAAGTAGGCAAGACCAAACACGAAAACCAAATAACAAAAAACGACTCAACCTCCATCATCAAAGATGAAGCTGCCACAAATCAGCAACCCCTTGACTCGAATCACAGCATGTCTAGCCATTGGAACCCTTTGTGGAGGAGTTGCTTGCCCTTGCTCTAGAAGATGAAGGATGTGTTCCCGAAGTCATAAATTCATTAGTTTCATTGTATACTTCAACGACCTCCTCCTCATCTGAATCCTGCTTGTCATTAGTCTGCTTGTCCTTCTTCTCTAGACGACCCACAGAAATACCTCCCTGACCACCATCATCGTCCTTAAGGATATCAAATGGGTTTGACGTTGATACCTGATTGTTCATCGGCTTCCTCAAGGACGAATTTGGTTTAGGGTTTACAACTGGTCTATACACTACCTTAGGCTTCTGATTTTTCATATGAAGACCTTGGTTAGTAGCTTTCTTCTTCTTTGCACCCACAACCTGAAAATCATCAATTTTCTTCCCAGAATCCCCACTCGAAACAACCTGATGGTTCTTTGGGCACAAGCTATCTTTATGACCAAACACGCAACAAGATGAGCACCTTAAAGGCTCCCAATCATATTCAATTTTTATCTCCACCTTTGAATGACCATTACCATCTAAAGATGGGATTGCAACAGTAACACTCCTCTTTAACTCAGCCCCGGCTTGAATTTCAATGAGAGCTCTAGCATAACTGCTTCTTCCCCACGACTCAGCACGCATTGTAGCAGTGTACGAATCTAGCATCTTAGGCACTCCTATCTTAGAAGCGAGCAAACTAAGACCGTCCTCAGTATATGCTGCTAACGGCACATCATGCATCTTGACCCAAACTGGGATAGCTTTTATATCTTCCTTTTCCAATTTGACAGAGGCCGACCATTCCTTCAAAATTATCGGAACATTTCTAATCATCCAAGGTCCATCCTCTACCATTTTATCCATCCCTTCCTTTGTTTTGAATTTAAAGAAAAAGAACCCGTTCGCATTCATCATTAGTCTAGATAGACCATATTTAACCCAGTTGTTCTTTGCAAAGTAATCCACCACAGGAAAAGCCAGACGTTTACCCAGAAAATATCCATACAAAGTGTTAGCATACCTGTCAGTGACTTGTTTAACTGAAGACAATGGAATAACGACATCAGCTCCATCAACCGACTCGCTAGATTCCATCATCCGAAAATTAACTTTCACATTCTCCTTTGCGTTATTCACAACTTTAGCGAATGATAAAGGTTCCGCAGCCCCAGATAATATTGTATTCAACTTACCAGCCAATGGAGTCGCAGCCCCCGACTCAGCCGACAAATTCACTCCATCCATTGGCGAGCTTAGATTATCCAATTGAACCGGTAGTGTGATCTTTGTGAGTTCCTCGATGATGTTTACACCACGTCTTGGCTGTATAGTATTCCCATCAACGTCCAGAATTCGATCAGCAATCTCTTTAAACGTTAGTGGCGGTTTTGCACCAAGTTTCATTCGTTCGTCCAATACAAAATTGACGACTGATATTGTCGGCCAACAGTGTTATATGAAACTGGACAAAAGAAACCTGATAACCCTAGTAGCCGTCAACCACCTATGAATAGCCGAAACCCTAATCTGATGTGACACCCAAACAAACAATCAGAAAGAAGGAAAATGCGCTGATGAATTACCACAACCCTAATCTGAAAAAATATGGCCGCTGAATATTTGGCAGCCGCAAACCCCTTCAACAATACCCGACAAACATTAGCAGCCGTCAGACACAAATTCGATCAAGAAAGGATGAATCAGACGAAGAAAACTATGCAGCAACCCTCGTAAATGCAGTAAACACAATCTCTCTTTGTGTACCCAAACCCGATTATCAACAAAACGAAAATACCAAATGGCAGCCAAGTGTAGAGAAGGAAAAAAACGTAACCCTAATCACTAAAAAACGAATCACAGAATGATAATACTGAATTGTTAGGGTAAATCAGAATTCATGAGAATCGAATCACACAAACAATCCCTACGATCATCAAGTAACACGAATTTTAGGTCAATGTAGAAAGGGGGCGTTTTTCTCCATTAGAAAGAGAGAACTAGGGTTTTTTTAACAGTGCACAAGTTACTCCATAATAAACGTCTATTCTTGTAATAGTTATCAGCATACACAGAGACCCTTGATTCATTTACTACAGACAACTATTTGTTGGGCTCTAAAGCTTTATTCTAGCTTCGACTTCCTACCAGGTGTGCATCCTAAGCACCTGTCACATACGTTAAAATAAAGTCAATACATATAATGTAAAGGTGAGCATACAAGTTTGATAATAGCATATAGTGTTTGAATTCATTACGCATAACCAGCACGTACACATAGAGAAATGAAGCACGTTAGTTATCGACATAGATCCATCGATACCAATGACTGCGGGTTGACTGCCCGAGGCAGTTCGCAATACATGATTACCACCGTAATCCATGCAAGTAATTGTCCTTAACTGTCACACCCCGACCACGTGAGACAACGAAACGTGGCGGAAACATCGGGGAGTGTTGTAGCAGAATTAATTGTTTCAAATCCATGGCAATTGAAGTTTCGTTTTATTAATCAAACATGAGAGTTTACATTGTTTTAAACAAGAAACAAAGAGTACATAACATAAATTAACTAGTTCTTGTCTCGTTTTAAGTCACTAAGGCACATGTCCTCCTAAGTATGTCTTGATAAGTCCTATGCATCATCTCCTGAAAACACATGTGAAAATAGGTACGTCAGCATAAAAATGCCTATGAGATACATAGGTTTTGTGAAAATAGAATTCATGACTTATGTTTGAGAAAATGTTTAGTCATGAACCCTGTAATTTGCTTTATCTTGTAAATCATTTGAAAAACGATAAGATCAGATGATATGTATAAATAAATGTAAGGTTAAATGAATAACCATGTAAAATGAGTTTGTATAAGATAAGTTGTTTGTAAAACAAAGTCTCGTGAAAAGTATGTTATTTGTATAAAATGTTATATGTCTCAAATTGAAATGGTTCAAATAACGCTACGATATATAATACCATACAAACACTTATATATAGGAAGTGCCAGCGGCGTATCCACCATGCTTGTATCATATTACACACGCCTCGTTACTTAAATCACTTACTCAAACCAAACCAACAATGCAAGATGTCTATGTTTAAACCAATTGTCAAATGTATTGAATAATATGTCAAAGTGTTTATGTCAAGATGTAAATCATGTAATGTATAACAAATGTCAAAAATGTTTATGTGTCAAATGTAAATCATGTAATGTGTAACCAAAATGATATGTATGGCTCGTGAAATGCATCAACTAAACCATAGGTGAAACGCACCAAACAAAGTATTGAAGTAAAACTTGGTTTAAATCAATTTATGTCTTGTGGAAATGCATGCTATACTAAATATGAACATTTATGCGGTATTGTTATACCAAAATGTAAGCATGTGATGAAAATAACTGTACTAAGTATGATGAACATACATAGCATGTGAATGAATAATAAATGTACTAAGTATGATGAACATACATAGCATGTGATGTGATGAAATGTAAAACAATGTACTAAGTAGGCACACAATGGGCATACATAGCATAAAATGTAAAGTAAAACAATGTACTAAATACGCACACAATGGGCATACATAGCATGAAAACAATGAAATCATGTGCTATAAGGTACTAACGAACATAGCAGGTATATGATTTGAAAACATGGAAAGCATGAAAGTAACAAGTAGGCACATGTGTTCCACCCCAAAACGTTTGGAAAACAGTAAAAGAGGGGTCTATGTACTCACTTGAGATTGCTCAGAAGTCCTATGATAACCACCAAGCAATGCTAGAAATCACGGAATCAAACGGCACCTAATATAGGTAACTATGTTAATAAACCGGACCTATATCGGAGGATCGGATAGAATGAGGGTTCGTAAACCAAACGAGTATGGGAACTCGTGTAATATGGTTTAACAAAGCCTACATACTAAATGAAACCTAACATAAATGTTTACGACCCATTACGACCCGTTTAGGTAGCTTAAGCTACTTTAACGCGTCGTTCGTGTAAAACGCGTTCGGACAGCCTAACTAGTCCTATGACAAGTAAAATATGCCTTAACATGTCTAATATTGTTGTCAAATCAGTTTAGATGTCAAAAGTTATGTTACATATGCTTAAAATGAATTTTGGCATCAAAGGGGTATTTTGGTAATTTACCTAAGGCATATAAACTACCTATCATACAACTACTTAAACGAAGCGACCATAAGGTATAACCTCGGAGGGTTATCCCCTATATACTATGGTCACCTAATATGTTTGGTCGGATCCTAATGATCGACCAAATGGGTCGGTTCGAAGGTATAAGCGATTTATTAGATCGCTTACCCTTACGACCCTAGACAACGTGGTAATCATTAGGCATAGTCACAAGGGACTATAACCATCGTGATTACAATCATGTTGCGAAGTTATAACGAACTTCGCAATGACCATAAACTGGTCAATGCAGAAAGTCAAACAAAGTTTGACTTTCGGACTCGAAAAGCAATAAAAGAACGAAGGAACACTTACGAAGGGTCCCCGAATGCTAATCTTGATTCAAGTAGCTCAGGTATGAAACAATGGTTTCAACTTAGAGCTTCTCAAATCAGATTCTAGTGAGGAATGAGTGGAAATGGGTTGGGTATTTATAGTAAACCCACCACCGTTAGGATCGTTTCTTGGAAAAGGGGGCACGATCTAAGCCGTACACTTGTAGGAAAGTTGTGGTAACTCATTTGCCATCCACCATAAGAGTTTGACACTTGGCACTTGGCCTTTGGAGAGTGTTAAGGGCTGTTAACAGCTGTAAAAAAACGTTTTGCTGCATCTGGCCCCTACTTACGGACCTAGTTTGGCAGATTTACAGTTTCAGTCCCTGCAACCTCAAAACTTGGTTTTCGATGCGTTTTTTGACACGTTTAAGCCCCGTTAACCCCATTTCAAAGCTCTAAAATGAAGTTAAAGTATAGGGAACTTAAAATGTGTTCAAAAATATCTCGGGTTTCGGTTCGTTTAGCCGTACGATTGCGTTGTTTGGTTAATTACGACGGAATGCGCATAAGCGCGAAAAACGATCTAAATTGCGTGACGAATGAATTTTTCTCAAGCCAAACACTAAAATAAAATATTTTAGTGCTTACATAAATTTTTGGATGTCCGAAGGTATTCAGAACGTAAGTTATGCGCGAAAGTGCAAACTTGTGCACTTTTTGACGCTTTTAGTCCCTGAATGACCCAAAAGTTTATTTTAGCACACCGAACACCTCAAAGCCTATTTCTAAGCTATATAAAGGATATTTAAGGTGTGTTTAACTTATGGTCATGTTCCGGAATGTTCGTTACAGTTCAAATTGGCATACTTTCGCAGTTTGTCAAGTTTAGTCCCTGTAAGCGCATTAACTTGTCTTTGCCACACCAAAGCCTTCAAAACTTATTTCTAAGTTATTTAAAGGTTATTTAAGGTATGTTAAGTATATGTTGATGTTCCGGAGTATTTGTCGCATTAAACTGTTTATGCATCAGTGTGCGTATAACTCTCCGGAAAGCGATATAGAGTTTGAAATCGAACAAGAATTGATATGTGCAAACGATACACATATTTTTACAAATACCAAGTATGAAACACAATATTTCATTGGTTTGGCATTTGTTTGATGGTTGAAGTGACCCAGGTGTTACAGTCTCCCCTACTTTAGGAAATTTCGTCCCGAAATTTATTCGTAGGAGTCTATCTGTGACTTTGTGTTAAATAACCTCAAAGATAAGCAAGGCATAATCCTGTTATTTCTCTTTAACGAACATTTTTCAGGAATGAAAAATGAACGGAGTTATTTTCAACAGGCATTCTTTAGAAACGAAAAAGAACAGAATGAGTTATTTTCCACAATTTCTTCAGAAACGAAAATGAACGGAACGAGCCATTTTCCACAATTTCTTCAGAAACAAAAATGAACGGAACGAGTCATTTTTCACAATTTCTTCAGAAACAAAAATGAACGGAACGAGTCATTTTTCACAATTTCTTCAGAAACAAAAATGAACGGAACGAGTCATTTTTTCACCATTTCTTCAGAAACGAAAATGAACGGAACGAGTCATTTACCACAATTTCTTCAGAAACAAAAATGAACGGAACGAGTCATTTTTCACCATTTCTTCATAAACGAAAATGAACGGAACGAGTCATTTTCCATAATTTCTTCAGAAACAAAAATGAACGGAACGAGTCATTTTTCACAATTTCTTCAGAAACGAAAATGAACGGAACGAGTCATTTTCCACCATTTCTTCAGAAACGAAAATGAACGGAACGAGTCATTTACCACAATTTCTTCAGAAACAAAAATGAACGGAACGAGTCATTTTTCACCATTTCTTCAGAAACGAAAATGAACGGAACGAGTCATTTTCCACAATTTCTTCAGAAACAAAAATGAACGGAACGAGTCATTTTCACCATTTCTTCAGAAACGAAAATGAACGGAACGAGTCATTTTCCACAATTTCTTCAGAAACAAAAATGAATAGGGTTAACTCTAGATACACGACAAAACTTGCTGTAGTTTCTGTGCACAAAATTCCATAATTATGTATGCATCCATAATTACGTAATTCCTTGCACAGTCCGCACAGTTCGTTTTGTAATGTTGTGGGGAAGGATATCAAACTTGTGATGAGGGTGACTAGACTACCATAGGGTCCTTTTAATTAGATCGACAGAGGATCTTCTTAGTTAGGCCACCAAGGAGTCCCTTCAGCTATATCATCACATGATATCCCTAACTAGATTTTTTTGGATCAATCTGTTTAACTAGACCACTCAAGGGGTCCAATTATAGAATAGTACTTCATAACCCAAGGGACTTAACTACAACGTAGAAGTCCATTAAGGGTTGTAAGATAGTACCTTTGGATATCCTACTATGAATCCCTTTTACGAAGATATGGAAGATTCTACGAGGATTTGGATGGATCACGTGGAAACACAAAATGTATAAGAAAACACATAAGCACATAATCACATAATTGTTAAATCTGACTTTTAAATTTGTTATCTTTGGACGCAGATACTTAAAGCACACCAGGAATCCAATCCGTGGATTTCATTTGGCACCTTAATCATTTCAAGAATCTATCTATGAAGATAGGATGATCTACTAAAAATTCGATTTTTGTTTTCAGGAAAACGCAATATTTGAATTAAGGTACACAATAATTTAGGACATACGGATATACCCTTGGGTACCTTATTAAGAATTTATAGTGGTACTTTGGGTATTCGTACAAAATTATAACTTGCACCTTGTACTTCGTTTCCTTGCAAGAAACGGGTATTTAGGATTTTTGTGGAAAACGTAAGAGATTTGTAAAATGGAAGAATTTTGGGGGTAGTTTGCTTTTCAAGGAATACGATTCCTTGATTGTCGGTATTGTAGGGGATATGTTGTTTATGCATACAACCACATAAATACATTGCAATGTAAATAAAATGATTTATTTATTAACAATGATAACAACTGTTTCATGGACCTTGACAACAAAAGAAAATAATACATAAGACATGATTATTTCTAAACGGTGTTGTCTTCTAGTCGGTCAGATGTTCATCCCTGTGCTGGATTTGCATTAGCAAGCTTTGGGCAATTTCTTCGGAAATGACCCATCTCGCCACAATTGTAGCAAGAACCTGGTGGAAAGCGAGCTTGAGCAGGATTGTTGTCAGCTTGATTTGGCGAAACTGCAGCTCGGCAAACTTTTGCTGTATGACCTTTAAGTCCACAAACTTGGCATTCGCGCCACTTCACATTAGCATGATGATGGAGGTTACATTGGTTGCACAATGGTGAAGTTCCATTGTACGGTTTCCTAGCAGGGGGTTTAGCTGGTTGGTTGGGGGCGGCTTGACCATTGTGAGTAACCATGGCGAAGTTCTGAGAAGCCTTTCGCTTCTTTGACCGCTTAGGGGATCCAGTCTGTTCATCCATGGTCTTTGATTCCTCGATTGGTTTCGATTCCTCGACCGGTTTCTTGTCACCCTTTCGGAAAAGCTTACGTTTCCTGATCTGAGATTCAGTCAAGGTTGCAGCTAGTTCAATGGCCTGTCTAACTGTAGTAGGGTTACTACCAGTAACAATGTCCTGAACTGGGTCAGGGAGACCATCAATGTATTTTTCGATCGCCTTATCCAAAGGCGTAACCATGGTAGGACACAACAGGCTCAGCTCCTCATATCGATCGGTGTATGCTCGATGTTCCCCGCTGTCTTGCTTAAGATCGTCAAATTCCCTTTCCAAGGCCCTGATCTCGTGACGAGGACAGAATTCCTTCATCATCAGAGCTCGAAGCTCTTCCCACGTTTGTGCCAGTGCCACATCGGCACCCCTATCTCTCACCACACCGTTCCACCACGTCAAAGCTCGTTTCTCAAAGACACTAGATGCGAAGTCTACCTTTCGCTCGTTTGGACATTGAACATGTCGGAAGGTGCTCTCTAGACTCTCGAACCATTGCAGAAGTGCAGTCGCTCCTTGAGACCAGAAAACTTTGATGGCTTAGCCGAGTTGAACGTCTTAAAGTTGCAGGGGGCATTATTGTTGTTGAGGGCTTGGTGACATTGAGCAATGATGTTCGGGAATGCAGCAGCCATTTGCTGTGTAATGACAGCTGCCAACTCTTCAATAGATACCGGATTTTCACGTCGTGGAGGCATTCTAAAAGGGAAACAAGAGAGAAAACAAATGAAATGGCATTGGGTAAGAATAGGATGTTATAATTACCGACCAAAAATCATGGGTGATGGTCATTTGTTTGAACCACGAAGCAGACAAACGACACACAAAGGCTGAATCAAAGCAAAGAGATCCTCATAATGTATCGCGAAGACATGCTCGCCTATAACTGGACACTCACCCCAAGAGTTCCCAGGTAAGAGTGACTGGCCCGATTATGTGGATTTGTACGAACACTCTAGCCTTAGACAGAAAACTCAGGGTATAGGCACCCACCCTTCCAGTTTGCACGTGTTCACATTATTTAGGACCCAAAACTTTGACGAGATTTTGAAAACTCAAAGGGGTTCAAAACCTTATAATAGAGGGTTCAAAACCGAGTAATAAATCATCCTAGAACAGATGATTAGTTTTCAAAGCGGTTTTGAAATTTATGTTCTTGTTGTGGTCGTCGCCTAAGGATAGGTGACGGTATTGTTTTATGACTAAACGCAAGTAAACTCGCGTTAGGGTCCTAGAAAGGTTATAGACTAGGTCAAAGCATTACTAATAACCTAATTCCCTATAACCATTGGCTCTGATACCAACTTTTCTGTCACACCCCGACCACGTGAGACAACGAAACGTGGCGGAAACATCGGGGAGTGTTGTAGCAGAATTAATTGTTTCAAATCCATGGCAATTAAAGTTTCGTTTTATTAATCAAACATGAGAGTTTACATTGTTTTAAACAAGAAACAAAGAGTACATAACATAAATTAACTAGTTCTTGTCTCGTTTTAAGTCACTAAGGCACATGTCCGCCTAAGTATGTCATGATAAGTCCTATGCATCATCTCGTGAAAACACATGTGAAAATAGGTACGTCAGCATAAAAATGCCTGTGAGATACATAGGTTTTGTGAAAATAGAATTCATGACTTATGTTTGAGAAAATGTTTAGTCAAGAACCCTGTAATTTGCTTTATCTTGTAAATCATTTGAAAAACGATAAGATCAGATGATATGTATAAATAAATGTAAGGTTAAATGAATAACCATGTAAAATGAGTTTGTATAAGATAAGTTGTTTGTAAAACAAAGTCTCGTGAAAAGTATGTTATTTGTATAAAATGTTATATGTCTCAAATTGAAATGGTTCAAATAACGCTACGATATATAATACCATACAAACACTTATATATAGGAAGTACCAGCGGCGTATCCACCATGCTTGTATCATATTACACACGCCTCGTTACTTAAATCACTTACTCAAACCAAACCAAACCAACAATGCAAGATGTCTATGTTTAAACCAATTGTCAAATGTATTGAATAATATGTCAAAGTGTTTATGTCAAGATGTAAATCATGTAATGTATAACAAATGTCAAAAATGTTTATGTGTCAAATGTAAATCATGTAATGTGTAACCAAAATGATATGTATGGCTCGTGAAATGCATCAACTAAACCATAGGTGAAACGCACCAAACAAAGTATTGAAGTAAAACTTGGTTTAAATCAATTTATGTCTTGTGGAAATGCATGCTATACTAAATATGAACATTTATGCGGTATTGTTATACCAAAATGTAAGCATGTGATGAAAATAACTGTACTAAGTATGATGAACATACATAGCATGTGAATGAATAATAAATGTACTAAGTATGATGAACATACATAGCATGTGATGTGATGAAATGTAAAACAATGTACTAAGTAGGCACACAATGGGCATACATAGCATAAAATGTAAAGTAAAACAATGTACTAAATACGCACACAATGGGCATACATAGCATGAAAACAATGAAATCATGTACTATAAGGTACTAACGAACATAGCAGGTATATGATTTGAAAACATGGAAAGCATGAAAGTAACAAGTAGGCACATGTGTTCCACCCCAAAACGTTTGGAAAACAGTAAAAGAGGGGTCTATGTACTCACTTGAGATTGCTCAGAAGTCCTATGATAACCACCAAGCAATGCTAGAAATCACGGAATCAAACGGCACCTAATATAGGTAACTATGTTAATAAACCGGACCTATATCGGAGGATCGGATAGAATGAGGGTTCGTAAACCAAACGAGTATGGGAACTCGTGTAATATGGTTTAACAAAGCCTACATACTAAATGAAACCTAACATAAATGTTTACGACCCATTACGACCCGTTTAGGTAGCTTATGCTACTTTAACGCGCCGTTCGCGTAAAACGCGTTCGGACCGCCTAACTAGTCCTATGACAAGTAAAATATGCCTTAACATGTCTAATATTGTTGTCAAATCAGTTTAGATGTCAAAAGTTATGTTACATATGCTTAAAATGAATTTTGGCATCAAAGGGGTATTTTGGTAATTTACCTAAGGCATATAAACTACCTATCATACAACTACTTAAACGAAGCGACCATAAGGTATAACCTCGGAGGGTTATTCCCTATATACTATGGTCACCTAATATGTTTCGTCGGATCCTAATGATCGACCAAATGGGTCGGGTTCGAAGGTATAAGCGATTTATTAGATCGCTTACCCTTACGACCCTAGACAACGTGGTAATCATTAGGCAAAGTCACAAGGGACTATAACCATCGTGATTACAATCACGTTGCGAAGTTATAACGAACTTCGCAATGACCATAAACTGGTCAATGCAGAAAGTCAAACAAAGTTTGACTTTCGGACTCGAAAAGCAATAAAAGAACGAAGGAACACTTACGAAGGGTCCCCGAATGCTAA
The DNA here is from genome assembly GCA_030545235.1 of Helianthus tuberosus. Lineage (NCBI taxonomy): Eukaryota > Viridiplantae > Streptophyta > Magnoliopsida > Asterales > Asteraceae > Helianthus > Helianthus tuberosus. Next base: position 27,825,250 of record CM060420.1, on the reverse strand, counting down.
TCTTGATTCAAGTAGCTCAGGTATGAAACAATGGTTTCAACTTAGAGCTTCTCAAATCAGATTCTAGTGAGGAATGAGTGGAAATGGGTTGGGTATTTATAGTAAACCCACCACCGTTAGGATCGTTTCTTGGAAAAGGGGGCACGATCTAAGCCGTACACTTGTAGGAAAGTTGTGGTAACTCATTTGCCATCCACCATAAGAGTTTGACACTTGGCACTTGGCCTTTGGAGAGTGTTAAGGGCTGTTAACAGCTGTAAAAAAAACGTTTTTGCTGCATCTGGCCCCTACTTACGGACCTAGTTTGGCAGATTTACAGTTTCAGTCCCTGCAACCTCAAAACTTGGTTTTCGATGCGTTTTTTTGACACGTTTAAGCCCCGTTAACCCCATTTCAAAGCTCTAAAATGAAGTTAAAGTATAGGGAACTTAAAATGTGTTCAAAAATATCTCGGGTGTCGGTTCGTTTAGCCGTACGATTGCGTTGTTTGGTTAATTACGACGGAATGCGCATAAGCGCGAAAAACGATCTAAATTGCGTGACGAATGGATTTTTCTCAAGCCAAACACTAAAATAAAATATTTTAGTGCTTACATAAATTTTTGGATGTCCGGAGGTATTCAGAACGTAAGTTATGCGCGAAAGTGCAAACTTGTGCACTTTTTGACGCTTTTAGTCCCTGAATGACCCAAAAGTTTATTTTAGCACACCGAACACCTCAAAGCCTATTTCTAAGCTATATAAAGGATATTTAAGGTGTGTTTAACTTATGGTCATGTTCCGGAATGTTCGTTACAGTTCAAATTGGCATACTTTCGCAGTTTGTCAAGTTTAGTCCCTGTAAGCTCATTAACTTGTCTTTGCCACACCAAAGCCTTCAAAACTTATTTCTAAGTTATTTAAAGGTTATTTAAGGTATGTTAAGTATATGTTGATGTTCCGGAGTATTTGTCGCATTAAACTGTTTACGCATCAGTGTGCGTATAACTCTCCGGAAAGCGATATAGAGTTTGAAATCGAACAAGAATTGATATGTGCAAACGATACACATATTTTTACAAATACCAAGTATGAAACACAATATTTCATTGGTTTGGCATTTGTTTGAGGGTTGAAGTGACCCAGGTGTTACATTAACAACCCCCGTGTGAACGGGTGCTGAGTCCAAACTATAGTACTACATTCCATGTGTAAACATAACAAACAAGCATTCATAAGCCACGTATAACATGCATTAACGGTTAGCGTTCAAATAGTATTGAGTAGTGTGTTTGGTGTGATTTGAATAGTTGTAACGTATGTAACACCCAAAAGTGCTTAAAGCAAAAAGGGATCGAGTATACTCACAGCGGTTGATGGATTGAAGGGAGCGCTTAGCGAGTAGGGTTAGCCTGAATAGTTTGATAGCACAACAATAAGTGACTCGTGAAACGATATCAAGTGTGAATGGGTCGGATAGCAGTTCGGTCGGATGGTAATCCGATCAGACGGCTTGTTTGAACGGATGACAATCCGTTCGGATGGTCATCCGGTCGGTTGGTAGTCCAGTCGGATGACTATTCGAGTGGATTGTTTCTTCCTATGAGAAGGATGTGCTTGTGTATGATGGCTGGTCTTTTGAAGTTTTTGTTGTAGCATTTTAAAACATTGAAGTATCTCTATCTTTCAAGTCGGTCGATCGGACGGCCAATCGTGCGGATGACAATCCGTTCGGAGGATCATCCGGTCGGACGGTAGTCCGGTCGGACGGTGACTCTAGTGATGATGTTACTTAGTTGAAACAAATTCACAGCAGAAGAGTCACGCGGTCGGATGTCCATACGACCGGGTGGCAACCCTGTTAATGAACATGTTGAAAATTGTTTAAGTCTTTAAAGTCCTAGTATCTCATGATCCGAAGAGTAATTTGGTCAGCTGGTAGTCCGATCGGATGGCAATTCGTTCGATACTCAAACTTCAGATGGAGTTGATTAAGTGTGGGACCCAAGATGTTATCCGTTCGGACAGCAATCCGTTCGGGTAGTCTATCCGCTCGGACAGCAGTCCGGTCAGACAACATTCCGTTCTGATTGTTTCGTTCGTCTTACACTTGGTTGTTTAGATTGTTTGTCGTTTTATCGAGACGTTTTGACAACGTATTAACCAACAGAATCCCATCTTGATCCAAGTAACCTGATCGACCAGGAATCACCCCAGTTCGGCCAGTTAACCGGTTCAAGACGGTTATTCTCGTTTAACCCGAAATCGGTGGGCTCGTGGGTAGAATCCGGATCTTGAGCTAGCACAACACTAAGAATGAGTAGAAGACTAGATCAGGGTCGGATCCTATCGGTTTTGAGTGTATTGAGTGTAAAGAGTTGAAAGAAAGTTAGAAACCATCTTTAAATCCTTTTTCACTATATTTAAGTTTAGATCTACGTGAGATCTTTGTGTATTTGTGTGGAAATCTATCAGATCTAAGTTGTTCTTGGTGGATTGAGGCCAAAACAAGAAGTTCTTCAAGAACTCATGATGACATCATCCTAGAACACCTCAAATCTAGTGATTTCATGGTTAAAAGTTAAGATTCAAAAGATAGAAAGGTGTAGGAGTGCGTGTAGATCAAGAAAGTACAAGATTTAGGGCAAGATCTTACCTGGATTGAGAGAAATCGAAGAAAAGGTGGGGAGCATGAACTGTTCGGACAGAGGATTTCCAAAAGTGGAAATAATGACAATGACAGGGGTATTTATAAGATTCCAAAAGGGGAAAGTGTGGGTCGGTCGGATGGCATCCCGCCCGGATGACTGTCCGGTCGGATGTCATCTTGGTCGGATGACGACCTGACACCACAATCAAGTGGCAGCCCGGTCGGATGGCAATCCGGCCGGATGGCACTTGAATCGAGTGTTTGGCGCGACGATTTTTGATGTCTCGATTTCGATTGCGAGCGATTCAATGTGATAGATTTTCCTAGTCAAATTACTTTTAATCCCAACTTCTTTATCTATCATAGTTCGATTTCGATTGAGTTCGATTGCGTTTCAAGTTCGATTGCGATCCACACATAACATAAATGAACATGCACAAGTAACACATAAGGCACACACACACGTATAACAATAATTATAATACGTAGTTCGAGTTGCGATTTTGAAGTCGATTCGATTAGCATAGTTTGAATATCGTTTAGCTTTATCGCATTGTTACTTCCTATAGTTCACAGTCGTAAGTCGAATAGTTTGCGAGTAACGTACGTCGTTTATTGTAATTATTGACACTTACTCCACATAATACAACTAAAATAAACATCCAAAAGAAATCTACTACAAGTCAAGTTGCGCGAATCGGTCGTTGACTTTGACCTTGACTTTGACTTTGACTTTCGAAAACACGGGGTGTTAGAGCCTCCCCTTGTTTAGGGAATTTCGTCCCGAAATTAGACTGAAAGTTTTATACCACCGTGAATCACCTTTTTCTCTCTAGACTTTCTCTTTAAATAACTGCGGGTACTTCGCCTTCATGTCGCTTTCGAGTTCCCAAGTGAACTTTGCGCCTCGCTTGCCTTCCCATCAGACTTTCACAATAGAAATGCGCGAGCATCTGAGCTGGTTGGTTTGGTGGTCCATGATTTCGACAGGCTTTTCCATGAAGTGTAGTGTTTCGTTTACTTGAAAGTCATCGAGAGGTACAATTAGATCATGCTCAGCCAGGCACTTTCAGAGGTTCGAAATGTGGAAAGTCGGGTGGACGTTACTAAGTTCTTCCGGTAGTTCGAGTCTGTAGGCGACTTTTCCGATCCTTTCCAGAATCTTAAAAGGTCCAACATATCGAGGCGCGAGCTTTCCTTTCTTGCCGAATCGGACCACACCCTTCCAAGGTGATACCTTTAGGAGTACGTAGTCACCAACGTCAAATTCAAGGGGCTTGCGTCGTCTATCGGCATAACTTTTCTATCGATTCTGAGCTTTCGTTAGATTGTCTCGAATTTGGAAAAAAATTTCTGTCGTTTCTTGCAGTAGCTCGGGACCGGTTAATTGCGAATGACCGATCTCATGCCACACAATAGGCGATCGACATCTTCTTCCGTATAAAGCCTCAAATGGTGCCATTTAAATGCTGGAATGATAACTGTTGTTATACGCGAATTCGACTAACGACAGGTATTTATCCCAATTACCACAGAAGTCTATGACACACGAACGGAGCATGTCTTCAAGAGTACGAATCGTTCTTTCAGTCTGACCGTCGGTTTGAGGGTGGAAAGCGGTACTTAGATTAAGCGATGTACCGAGTGCCGTTTGAAACGTTTCCCACAGTCGCGAGGTAAACCGAGCATCACAATCAGAGATGATGTCGCGAGGAGTACCATGATTACAAATGATCTCGTCGGTGTAGATTCGGGCTAATCGTTCTACCTTGTAGTCTTCCCGTATTGGTAAAAAGTGAGCATATTTAGTCAATCGATCAACCACAACCCAAATGCTGTCGTGACCTGATGGCGTGTGTGGTAGCTTTGTTATGAAGTCCATAGCTATACTCTCCCACTTCCACATAGGGATTGGTGGTTGTTCGAGCAAGCCAGAGGGTCTTTGATGTTCAGCCTTGACTCTTGCACATGTCAGGCATTTTCCAACGTAGAGGGCAATATCCCTTTTCATGTCGGGCCACCAGTATTTGTAGCGAAGATCCTGGTACATTTTGTCGGCACCGGGATGAATAGAATACCGGGATTTGTGGGCTTCGTCCATCAAGATCTGTCGCAAATCGGTTCGTTTGGGAATCCAAATTCGGTCCAGAAAGTGGAATATCCCATTCGATTAGCTCACAAGTTGGGCTCCATCGTGGTAGATTCTTTCCTTCTTCAGGGTGCGTTCATTAAAACATGCATGCTGAGCTTCGCGAATGAGGGTTTCGAGATCGTGTTGGGCTTGGACATTATGAGTGCTAAGCAGATAACTCTGTCTGCTGAGTGCGTCAGCAACAACATTTGCTTTGCCTGGGTGATAACGAATCTCACAGTCGTAATCGTTGAGAAGTTCTACCCATCGGCGTTGGCGCATATTAAGTTCCTTCTGATTAAAGATATGCTGTAGGCTCCTATGATCGGTGAAGATCGTACACTTGGTACCATACAGGTAGTGTCGCCAAATCTTTAATGCAAAAACAACTGCGCCTAGCTCGAGATCATGAGTTGTATAGTTCTTCTCGTGGATTTTGAGCTGACGAGGTGCGTAAGCTATAACCTTATCCCGTTGCATGAGAACACAACCAAGACCAAGGTTGGAAGCATCACAGTAGACAATGAAATCGTCGTTTCCTTCGGGCAATGTGAGAACAGGAGCATTGCAAAGCTCATGCTTGAGGGTTCGAAAGGCAGACTCTTGTTCAGTTCCCCAAACAAAAGGCTTGTCCTTATGCGTGAGAGCGGTAAGTGGTACAGCGATCTTTGAGAATCCTTCGATAAATCGTCGATAGTAGCCCGCTAGTCCAAGAAAAGAACGAACTTCAGACGGGTTCTTAGGTGTAATCCAACTCTTAACAGCTGCTTCAATCTTCGCAGGATCGATGTGAATACCTTGACTATTAACAATGTGACCCAGAAACTGAACTTCCTCCAACCAGAAGTCACACTTGGAGACTTGGCATAGAGTTGGTTCCCCTGGTGTAGCTCGAGAACCAAACGTAGATGTTGCGCGTGTTCGGCTTTCGATTTGGAATAGATCAAGACATCGTCGATAAATACGATGACGAAACAATTGAGATATGGTTTGCACACGCGATTCATCAGATCCATGAAAACCGCGGGTGCGTTGGTTAAACCAAAGGGCATAACAACGAATTCGTAGTGGCCGTAACGAGTGCGAAACGCGGTTTTTGGTATATCCTCCTCTTGAATGCGTAGTTGGTGATAGCCTGAGCGTAGATCGATCTTTGAGAAGCACGTAGCACCTTGTAGCTGATCAAACAAATCATCGATGTGAGGTAGGGGATAGCGGTTCTTGATAGTTAACTTATTCAATTCCCGATAGTCGATACACATCCTAAACGACCCATCCTTCTTTTTGATGAAAAGGACTGGCGCGCCCCAAGGAGAGGTGCTCGGGCGAATAAAGCCTTTCTCAAGTAATTCCTGGAGTTGGTTTGAGAGTTCGCGCATTTCTGACGGTGCGAGCCGGTAGGGAGCTTTGGCAATAGGGTTGGCTCTAGGAATGAGGTTGATACGAAAGTCGATGTCACGACTTGGTGGTAGACCGGGAAGATCCTCTGGGAAAACGTTAGGAAATTCTCGAACAACTGGATCGTCTTTCACTTCCTTCTTCTCTTTCTTTTCCTTCTCCGCTACTACAATATTAGCCAAGAAAGCTCTGTATTCCTTGCGGAGATACTTGCTAGCTTGGACACATGACAAGAGCTTGAGACCTTTCGAAGCGGTTTCACCGTAAACACACAATAAATTGCCATTCGCAAGCGAGAATTGAATCATCTTGTCGAAACACACAACTTCGGCATGGTTTTCGCGAAGAAAGTCCATGCCTACTATGACATCAAAACTTCCGAGTTGCATCGGAATAAGGTCGATTGGGAAAATGTGATTGTTGAGCTCAAGAGTACAATCACGAAGAACAGAATTAACGACGACGGTTCTTCCGGTAGCGACTTCAACATCAAAAGTCGAGGAGAGTCGGGAGCGTTTATGACTAAGGAGCTTCTCGAATTCGAATGACACAAAGCAATTATCGGCTCCAGTATCAAATAAACACGAAGCATAAATACCATTCACAAGGAACGTACCATTGACCACGTTGTTGTCGGCTTGGGCTTGACGCACGTTGATGTTGAAAGTTCGTGCGTGTGCTGCTTGTTGTTGCTGTTGTTGCTGCTGTTGCTGAGGCTGCTGCTGCTGGGGCTCTTGTTTTACCACCCTGTTTGGGCACATGTTGGCGAAGTGGTTAGGATAGCCACATGTGAAGCAGGCTCTGGCGTTGACCGCGGGTACCAGAGGAGCTTGTTGACCCTGAGGGGCGGTGAGTAGAGCTTGATGAGCAGGAGCTTGTCGAGCACGGCAGTTGGTAGTTAAATGGCCGTACATATTGCAATGAGCACAAAAACGGCAAGCAATGGAAGTCGGGTGGTGGTAGGTACAAGCAGGGCAGAGCGGGTGTGGCCCAGTGTATGCACGCTTAGCAGGCGGTGCATTTGCCACAGGCATCACTACTTGACGCTGTTGAGCTGGTACAGCTTGTATCGGTGCAGCAATGATCGCACAGTTCTTGTTGCTGGAGCTGTTCTTTCTCTTGTTCTTCCTCTTGTTGCTCGATGAGGTGGTGGTTTCAGCAGTTGGTGCGGCGGTGGTAGCTTGATGCAGGTGCTTTGAAGTTTTATCCCAGATACCAGCCTTGACCCGCTTGTCGTTGATTTCAGCGGCCAGTAGATAAGTCTCTTCGATCATCGTAGTCTTAGCCGCTTGCATGAAATCGGCAACACAGTCAGGCAAGGCTCGGATATACTTCTTGATTGCCATATTTGGAGTCTTGACATGATCGGGACAAATGATGCTGAGCTGTTTGAAGCGAGCAGTGAGCGCAACATTTTCGCCATCCTTTTGCTGTATGTGCCAAAATTCATCCTCTAGCTTCTGACGTTCATGAGGAGGATAAAATTCTTTCAGTATGACTTCCTTGAGTTCGTCCCACGACAGACCGTAAGCTGCATCGTTCCCTCACTTGTTCCTCTCAGCCATCCACCAGTCTAGAGCACGGGACTGAAAGAGGCCGGTAGCGTTTAGAGTACGGAGGTCATCAGGGCAACCGCTTTGTCATAGAGTGACCTCAATGGAGTCAAACCATTGGAACAACGCTGTGGGGCCTCCCTTGCTAGTGAATTCTTTTGGCCCACAAGACTTGAATTGCTTGAAATTGAAGGGAGCTTTGGTGGCAGCTTTAGGAGCTTCGGTTCTCGACTCCTCAGACGACTTGCTGACGTTCTCGTAGACCACACTCACAGCCTTTGCTACACTTTTAGCAATGATGGCAGCAAGGCGTTTGTCTCTCTTTTCTTGAGGAGAAAGTAAGGGATGACGGGATCCAGACGACATTGTCTGCAACAGACATCGCCACAGACTCAACACATTGATCCGAGTCTCATCTCACACGTCTACTACTTACTAAAGCTCAGTAACACGCGTAATCACATAACACATAGTCACGAAATCACGGATTCACATAGTCACAAAAGCACGTAATCACGAAATCATGTAAGCACATAGCGCACAAAAGCACATATACATGTAGTCACAGAGGCGGTCAGAATACAGAAACCTATCATTTAAAGTCTGCGACTTGTTCGAATATAACGGTCCCATCTAGTATATCGATTAGCGTAGTATAAGCGTATATCGTAGCATAAGGTCGTCCACAATTCAACGATTTGTTAACGTTTTGAGATAGAAATACAGTGCGGGTCGTATGTGTTGATCGAAGTGAAAACAAAAATCGAGTAAATCTCCAAAATTTAAACAGATAAACACATATATAAGCACATAAATCGACAAAACATCAGAGCTGGTGGTTGTAAGCTTAAAGTCGAAACACATAAAAATCGAGAAATAGATTGTCAGCTAGTAGACTTCGACTAACCAAAGTGATTCGACTATTCGCAAGGATCCGTTGTGCACATTTAACCTTCAGGACTATGCTTTTGCCTCGATTCTTGGGCGTTTGGCACGCATCCCGTTAGTCATATTGTGACTTCAGGTCGTTGGAGTCCGTCGAGACTTTGGTGAGAGTTTGTAAAATGAGCGGAACAAGTCGTCAAGGTTAGGGTTTCACCCCTGGCTTAACAACTTCGCTCCTGTTTTGGTAAAATAGAGGAGATTATTCATCAAAATACGGATCTCACTCCTGGTTTGGCATAATTCTCCTCGTGTATAGATAAAATGCGAGTCGATTAAGCGACTTTAGTCTAGAGTTTGCGATTTTCACACCTAATCTCGACTTAATTGCTTATTTATGGTTGAAAATTTCGAGTGCAGTGATAGTGTAGCGTGTGCGAGAATAGCGAGAAAATAGTAGTAAACTTATGCAAAATCCCTAATGGACATGCATAAGTCGGTCTGTTGGTTCCTAACCATAGACTAGGTATCTAAGACATCGACCCGGACTAGGTCGTGTCTTGCCTAATTCTCTATAGTTATGGCTCTGATACCAATCTGTCACACCCCAATCGATGGCGGAATCATCGGGGCACGAAACTGAGCGAAACAGATTGTCCAGAAGTTTCCATAACAATTATCATTACTATTCAATTTAAAATAACATGTCCCATACCATGCCTCAAACAGTAAACAAATTATGACAGATAAAATCTAGGCAAATAATTTTGTTCCGACAACTCAGATTTTCAAATAGAGCAATTGTTTATCTGCTTCTAGAGACCCTTGATTCATTTACTACAGACAACTATTTGTTGGGCTCTAAAGCTTTATTCTAGCTTCGACTTCCTACCAGGTGTGCATCCTAATCACCTGTCACATACGTTAAAATAAAGTCAATACATATAATGTAAAGGTGAGCATACAAGTTTGATAATAGCATATAGTGTTCGAATTCGTTACGCATAACCAGCACGTACACATAGAAAAATGAAGCACGTTAGTTATCGACATAGATCCATCGATACCAATGACTGCGGGTTGACTGCCCGAGGCAGTTCGTAATACATGATTACCATCGTAATCCATGCAAGTAATTGTCCTTAACAACCCCCGTATGAACGGGTGCTAAGTCCAAACTATAGTACTATCGTAGCTAAGGCAGGTAGACAGCATTCCATGTGTAAACATAACAAACAAGCATTCATAAGCCACGTATAACATGCATTAACGGTTAGCGTTCAAATAGTATTGAGTAGTGTGTTTGGTGTGATTTGAATAGTTGTAACGTATGTAACACCCAAAAGTGCTTAAAGCAAAAAGGGATCGAGTATACTCACAGCGGTTGATTGATTGAAGGGAGCGCTTAGCGAGTAGGGTTAGCCTGAATAGTTTAATAGCACAACAATAAGTGGCTCGTGAAACGATATCAAGTGTGAATGGGTCAGATAGCAGTTCGGTCGGATGGTAATCCGATCGGATGGTAATCCGATCGGATGGCTTGTTTGAACGGATGACAATCCGTTCGGATGGTCATCCGGTCGGATGGTAGTCCAGTCGGATGACTATTCGAGTGGATTGTTTCTTCCTATGAGAAGGATGTGCTTGTGTATGATGGCTGGTCTTTTGAAGTTTTTGTTGTAGCATTTTAAAACATTGAAGTATCTCTATCTTTCAAGTCGGTCGATCGGACGGCCAATCATGCGGATGACAATCCGATCAGAGGATCATCCGGTCGGATGGTAGTCCGGTCTGACGGCGACTCTAGTGATGAGGTTACTTAATGGAAACAAATTCACAGCAGAAGAGTCACTCGGTCGGATGTCCATACGACCGGGTGGCAACCCTGTTAATGAACATGTTGAAAATTGTTCAAGTCTTTAAAGTCCTAGTATCTCATGATCCGAAGAGTAATCCGGTCGGCTGGTAGTCCGATCGGATGGCAATTCGTTCGATACTCAAACTTCAGATGGAGTTGATAAAGTGTGGGACACAAGATGTTATCCGTTCGGACAGCAATCCGTTCGGGTAGTCTATCCGCTCGGACAGCAGTCCGGTCGGACAGCATTCCGTTCCGATTGTTCCGTTCGTCTTACACTTGGTCGTTTTGATTGTTTGTCGTTTTATCGAGACGTTTTGACAACGTGTTAACCAACAGAATCCCATCTTGATCCAAGTCACCTGATCGACCAGGAATCGCCCCAGTTCGGCCAGTTAACCGGTTCAAGACGGTTATTCTCGTTTAACCCGAAATCGGTGGGCTCGTGGGTAGAATCCGGATCTTGAGCTAGCACAACACTAAGAATGAGTAGAATACTAGAACAGGGTCGGATCCTATCGGTTTTGAGTGTATTGAATGTAAAAGAGTTGAAAGAAAATTAGAAACCATCTTTAAATCCTTTTTCACTATATTTAAGTTTAGATCTACGCGAGATCTTTGTGTATTTGTGTGGAAATCTATGAGATCTAAGTTGTTCTTGGTGGATTGATGCCAAAACAAGAAGTTCTTCAAGAACTCATGATGACATCATCCTAGAACACCTCAAATCTAGTGATTTCACGGTTAAAAGTTAAGATTCAAAAGATAGAAAGGTGTAGGAGTGCGTGTAGATCAAGAAAGTACAAGATTTAGGGCGAGATCTTACCTGGATTGAGAGAAATCGAAGAAAAGGTGGGGAGCACGAACTGTTCGGACAAAGGATTTCAAAAAGTGGAAATAATGACAATGACAGGGGTATTTATAAGATTCCAAAAGGGGAAAGTGTGGGTCGGTCGGATGGCATCCCGCCCGGATGATTGTCCGGTCGGATGACGACCTAACACCACAATCAAGTGGCAGCCCGGTCGGATGGCAATCCGGCTGGATGGCACTTGGTTCGAGTGTTTGGCGCGACGATTTTTGCTGTCTCGATTTCGATTGCGAGCGATTCGATGTGATAGATTTTCCTAGTCAAATTACTTTTAATCCCAACTTCTATATCTATCATAGTTCGATTTTGATTGAGTTCGATTACGTTTAGAGTTCGATTGCGATCCACACATAACATAAATGAACATGCACAAGTAACACATAAGACACACACACACGTATAACAATAATTAAAATACGTAGTTCGAGTTGCGATTTTGAAGTCGATTCGATTAGCATAGTTTGATTATCGTTTAGCTTTATCGCATTGGTACTTCCTATAGTTCACAGTCGTAAGTCGAATAGTTTGCGAGTGACGTACGTCGATTATTGTAATTATTGACACTTACTCCACATAATACAACTAAAATAAACATCCAAAAGAAATCTACTACAAGTCAAGTTGTGCGAATCGGTCGTTGACTTTAACCTTGACTTTGACTTTCGAAAACACGGGGTGTCACACTATTCTTTAGAGAAGAATGAAAAATGCCGTATTCATATCCCCCGCACACAGCCAATCCACTTTAGACTTCTGTTTAAGGAACCGTTCCTCATCCAAGCAAGCTTCCTGGTTAGCACTGATTGCCTTTGTCTCTGCATTTCAAAACTCCAAGTTTAGTGGGTCCACATCTATATTACGCTGAATAGAATCCAGCTTAGCACGAAGATCAGCAACCTTCCGATGGAGATTTCCTTGTTGGTACAAAAGCGCTCTCAATGGAGACTTTAACATACGAAGCCTTTTAACAACCCAAAATTGATGAACTCCATCTATGTTCGACTCCTAAGTCCTTTGAACAATCTCTAGAAATTCTGGTTTAAACACCAAAAAGTTAGCAAATTTAAACGATCTTCGTTTAACCTCCCCACCTTTCGGGATTTTTAGGATGCACGGGCAGTGATCCGAGAGCCTGTACGAGTGGAAAACAGCAACCGAGCTCGGATAGTCAACCACAAAAGCCGTGTTACCCAACACCCTATCAATCTTCTTAAGCAGACCTATTCCCTCCTTAGGTTTTTGGTTCAATGTAAAATGAAATCCTGACCGGTTTATGTCAAACACCTCTTATCATCAATACAAGCCTGAAATTCATGCATGCCAATCGAGATAGACGAAGCCCTCGTCGATTTGTCTTCAAGATTTAAAGCTGAGTTGAAATCGCCCATAATGACCCAGGGACTATTTCCAACAAGCACTTTATGCATAGACAAATGTTGCCACAACTCTCTTCTAGAAATATAATAGTTAGCCGCATACACTATTGAACAAAAAAACATCTTCTTATCAATCTTGAAAATAATTTGAACATGCATGACTTGAGACGTCTGATTCAAGACCATAACATCGAAAACATCTGGATTCCATCCTATAATAATTTTGGTACCTTTATTACATTGGCCCCCATTAGAAGTCCAATCCCAGTTACAAAAAACAGACTTACAAACTTTCCCCAGATTATCAACATCAACGTGAGACTCTAAGATTGCACAAAAACTCAGATTGTTTTTCTTCACCACTTGCCGAACCTCCTTTTGTTTCAGAGGGCGGTTCAACCCCCTAATATTCCAAGCTGCTAGACTAATCATCAGAAACCACCTGATTAGGAGTGCTTGCCCCTTTTTTGCTATTCAAGTTTTGAGACCCATTCGTCATAAATTCGTCCATTTCATTATACACCTCCACTACCTCATCATCGTCTGTCTCCTCATGGTCCAAACCCGATGCATTTTTAGTCGTTCCCGTATCCACATCCACATCGTTCAGAACATCAAATGGATTACTAGACTTGAAAGTGTTAGACGTTGAAGCCTTGTTAATGTCGCCCTTAGGCTTTGGCCCCACAGGCCGATATTCAAACTTAGACTTTTGCTTATTCACAGGGACCCCTACCCTCTTAGCTGCCTTCTTACCAGACACACCTATGTAACCATCTTGATCCATAGCAGGGATTTTCTTTGCTGGCTTATATTTTTGCACATTACGAGTATGATTCGTATGCAAAGTTTTACCTGGATTCGCAGGGTGTTTCGGACACATCTCAGTAGAATGGCCAAACACACAACATGTAGCACATCTATACGGGCTCCATTCGTACTCCACATACATAGTTTCTTTAATAAATCCCTCTCCCTCAGGTTCAGGAATCGCCATTGTAATCTCTTCTCGAAATTCTTTATCAGCAGAAATTTCGATCAATGCTCTCGCATAGCTACTCCGACCCCATGCATCCATGCACATAGACGTGGTAAAAGAATCCAGCATTTTTGGTTCCCCAATTGTCGTGGCAATCAGACTAAGCCAATCTTCCGTATAAGCGGCTATAGGAACTTCATGCATTTTAATCCATACTTGAACCTTTTTCACCTCTTTCTTTTCCAATTTAGTCGTTGGTGTCCAGCCATTAAGAAACATCGGTTGAGATCTTATTATCCATGGGCCGTCCTTAAGCACATTCAACATACCAACTTCTTCCCTAAACTTGAAAAAGAAAAAACCATTTGCATTCATCATAGTTTTTTGCAGACCATACTTCTTCCAGTTATTCCGGACAAAGTAGTCCACAACTGGAAAAGCATCTCGATCCCCTAAAAAATACCCGTAGAGAGTGTTTGCCAACTTTTCTTGTACTACACGCACTGACTCCCTCGGGAAGACAACATCACAGCCATCATGCACATCCGAACTAGCAAGAGAACGAAAATTTACCTTTGTTGGGTTATTTGCAACAACCGAGCCCGCATACGACATAGGCTTAGATGTGCTACCCGACTCCGGATAAGCTCCCTGACTCTCGTCACTTCCAGCCAGATTATTCCCCAAACCCTTATTATTTGACGGCAACGAAACCGGAACAGTGATCTTGTTTAATTCATCAATGACATTAAACTTCTTAGGATCAGATTGAGACAATTGCACTATACCTCTCCTGGGGAGCATCGGATTACCATCAATATTCACTACACGACTAGCCAAGCCCTTAAGTGGTAATGGAGGTTTACCCCGATCTCCCTGTACAGTATCACCAGGTTTGTAACGTTCATCCATTAGATAATAGCCAACTCTCTCGTAAAAATAACATAGCAGACAACCATGCACACCGAACCACGATCACCAGAGCCGCAACAAAGAAAAACGACCAAGAAACAAAAACCCTAATCCTTTAACCCTAGAATCAATCCTCAACCCTTAATCGATTAAACCTGAGTATCAATCTAGCTAAATTAATCTCAGTTAACCACAATCAATAACAACCAGTTTAATAAATCAGGGTTTTGAAATTAATCTCTAAGGCGGCGAATGAAAGAAAGCAAAAAAAACCCTAGTTTTGGATCGATCCCTAATGCTAACTAGTTCGTTATAGAGCTTTGAAAGATCAAAACTCTAATCACAGACTGTTATGCAAAAGATCACAAAGAAAAACAAGGGATTTATGATGAACAAGAAATCGCCAAAAGGAGAGAGAGCATAGGGTTTTTAACCATTCTGTCACGGATTATCGTCCTATTGCGTGTTGCAACGTTCTTTTTAAGTGTATTGGTAAGATTATTGCTGATCGTATTAAAGTGGTGTTAAATGGGATTGTGAGTGTCAACCAGTCGGCCTTTGTTCCAGGTAGGAAAATCTCTGATAACATCCTTCTTACTCAGGAATTAATGCATAATTATCATAGGAATGCGGGCCCCCTAGGTGTGCGTTCAAAGTTGATATCCAGAAAGTGTATGATACCGTAGACTGGAGTTTTCTTAAAACGATTTTACTTGAGTTCGGGTTCAATAGACGGATGGTGGATTGGATTATGGTTTGTGTGGGTAAGCCATCTTTTTCAGTGTGTGTTAATGGTAATGTGCATGGCTATTTTAGAGGTCAGCGTGGGTTAAGGCAAGAGGATCCTATCTCCCCGTATCTCTTCACGTTTGTTATGGAGGTTTTGACGGCTATCTTAAGACGTGAGATTACTATTGACTCTTCGTACAGGTTTCATAACAAATGTGAAAAGCAGCAGATTATAAATCTTTGTTTTGCGGATGATCTTTTCATTTTTGCTATAGGTGATGTTAATTCGGCCAAGTGCATTATGTCTTCGCTTTCAAAATTTACGAACATGTCAGGTTTGATCCCTAGTATACAGAAGAGAACGGTTTTCTTTTGCAATGTTCCATTTAATGTTCAGCATGCTATTCTGAGTATCTTGCCGTTTGTGGAGGGCTCGTTACCGGTTAGGTACTTGGGGGTTCCTTTAATATCCTCAAGACTTCTTTACAAGGATTGTAGTATCCTAGTTGAAAATTGGAGAAGCGTATTATGAGTTGGAGAAATAAGCTTCTTTTGTTTTCAAGGAGGTTGCAATTAATTACGTCGGTCCTTTCATCGATGCATATTTACTGGTCTTCCGTTTTTATTCTTCCGGCACGTATCGTTCATGACTTGGAGGCGAGAATGAGGAATTTTTTATGGTCTCAAGATGCTTCTTTTCATAGAGGAAAGGCTAAGGTCTCTTGGAAAGTTGTCTGTCTTCCGAAATATGAAGGGGGATTGGGCATTAGGCGGATTGGTGATGTGAATAAAGCGCTCATGGCAACACATATTTGGAGTGTCATCACTAAACGTAAATCTCTATGGGTTGACTGGGTGCATCATTACATGTTAAAAGGTAAGAGTTTTTGGATCAGTAATGTGCCTACAAACTGTTGCTGGAGTTGGCGTAAGCTCCTTCAGCTTCGGCCGACGATGAGAAACCATTTTACATCGCGTATTGGTGATGGGAGAACGACATCAGCCTGGTATGATTCTTTGTGTGAGTTAGGGCCGCTGGCTAATTTTTTATCTCCCAGAACCATAACAAATACAGGATTCAGCTTGGAGGATTCGGTTGCTGATATTAAGATGAATGGGTCGTGGTTATGGCCCATGGCTTGGTGAGATTTATTTCCAGTGCTTATACAATTAGATCATGTTCATATTATTTCTAATAAGCGGGATCATGTTCAATGGTGGGATGGGGATGTTGTATCTGAGGTCTCGGCTTCCAATATTTGGCATACGGTTCGACATAGTGACCCGGAGGTTGGTTGGAGCAGGGTAGTCTGGTTTGCGCATTGTATTCCGAAGCATGCATTTCTCATGTGGCTGATTATGAGGAAGAAATTATTAACCCAAGATGTTATCCTTAAATGGGATCTCTCTCGAAGAAAGAATATGAATATGATGTGCTGCTTGTTATGCTATGAAAATCATGACTCCCACGATCATCTGTTTTTTGAGTGTAAGTTCTCTTCGCAGATATGGAATAATGTTAGGCAAAAGGTGGGAATGGACAATGTTGATCCTAAATGGGAGGATATTGTGGACTGGTTATTGGTGCGAGCTAACTCTAAATCGGCAGCTAATTATGTGAGCAGACTTTTGGTTGCGGCTACTACTTATTTCATTTGGCAAGAGCGGAATACTAGATTGTTCAAGAATCAATTGAGGCCTCCAGAACAATTATGTCAAGTAATTACCAACACTGTTCGGTATAAGCTTATGGGAGTGCGGCTGAAGCGGACTGATAAAGTGGTAAGGCTGTTGCGCATCTGGGAGATTCAAGATGGTGGCTTGGTTCAAGATGGTGACTGATTAGTTCTTCGCTTGGTGTTTTTTCTAGTTCTTTAGACTAGTCGTTTTTTGTAGTTCTTTTTGTGCTTCGTTTGTCTTTGTGGTTTACATTCATGAGGCATGTCTCATGTTTGAGCTAGTGTAGGATCACTACACTACTTGTTTTGGTTGGTTGTGAATATATAGAATCACCGGGGTAACCCTTTACCCAAAAAAAAAAAAACAAATCGTATTGCATCCAGAGTCAACTACATTTAGATAGCATCCATAATTGGTTGAATTCGGATTCTGTAACATCACTAATCAGAAGGACTCACTATGGGTGGTATCCGGATTCTGTTTCATCCAGACTCAGTTTAATTTGGATCATTCAACTTCCCTGGCTTGTGAGATTCAGAATGGTTGTTTTACAAATCGTATAACATCCAGAGTCAGCTACATTCAGATAGCATCCATACTTGGTTGAATTCGGATTCTGTAACACCACAAATAAGAAGGACTCACTATGGGTGGTATCCAGATTCTGTTTCATCCAGACTCGGTTTAATTTGGATCATTTAACTTCCCTAGCTTGCGAGATTTAGAATGGTTGTTTTACGAATCGTATAGCATCCAGAGTCAGCTACATTCGGATAGCATCCATACTTGGTTGAATTCGGATTCTGTAACACCACTAATAAGAAGGACTCACAATGGGTGGTATCCGGGTTCTGTTTCATCCAGACTCGGTTTAATTCGGATCATTCAACATCCGTAACGTCACTAATAAGAAGGACTCACTATGGGTGGTATCCGGATTCTGTTTCATCCAGACTCGGTTTATTTCGGATCATTCAACATCCGTAGCTTGCGAGATTCAGAATGTTTCTTTTATGAATCGTATAGCATCCAGAGTCTGCTACATTCAGATAGCATCCATACTTGGTTGAATTCGGATTCTGTAACATCACTAATCAGAAGGACTCACTATGGGTGGTATCCGGATTCTGTTTCATCCAGACTCGGTTTAATTTGGATCATTCAACTTCCCTGGCTTGCGAGATTCAGAATGGTTGTTTTACGAATCGTATAACATCCAGAGTCAGCTACATTCAGATAGCATCCATACTTGGTTGAATTCGGATTCTATAACACCACTAATAAGAAGGACTCACTATGGGTGGTATCCGGATTCTGTTTCATCCAGACTCGGTTTAATTTGGATCATTCAACTTCCCTGGCTTGCGAGATTCAGAATGGTTGTTTTACGAATCGTATAGCATCCAGAGTCAGCTACATTCAGATAGCATCCATACTTGGTTGAATTCGGATTCTGTAACACCACTAATAAGAAGGACTCACAATGGGTGGTATCCAGATTTTGTTTCATCCAGACTCAATTTAATTCGGATCATTCAACATCCGTAGCTTGCGAGATTCAGAATGTTTGTTTTACGAATCGTGTAGCATCCAGAGTCTGCTACGTTAAGATAGCATCCATACTTGGTTAAATTCGGATTCTGTAACATCACTAAAAAGAAGGACTCACTATGGGTGGTATCCGGATTCTGTTTCATCCAGACTCGGTTTAATTCGGATCATTCAACATCCGTAGCTTGCGAGATTCAGAATGTTTGTTTTACGAATCGTATAGTATCCAGAGTCTGCTACATTCAGATAGCATCCATAGTTGGTTGAATTCGGATTCTGTAACATCACTAATCAGAAGGACTCACTATGGGTGGTATCCGGATTCTGTTTCATCCAGACTCGGTTTAATTTGGATCATTCAACTTCCCTGGCTTGTGAGGTTCAGAATGGTTGTTTTACGAATCGTATAACATCCAGAGTCAGCTACATTCAGATAACATCCATACTTGGTTGAATTCGGATTCTGTAACACCACTAATCCGAAGGACTCACAATGGGTGGTATCTGGATTCTTTTTCATCCAGACTCGGTTTAATTTGTATCATTCAACTTCCCTAGCTTGCGAGATTCGGTTGTTTTACGAATCCTATAGCATCCAGAGTCGGCTACATTCAGATAGCATCTATACTCGGCTGAATTCAGATCCTGTAACATCACTAATCAGAAGGACTCACAATGGGTGGTATCCGGATTCTGTTTCATCCAGACTCGGTTTAATTCGGATCATTCAACATCCGTAGCTTGCGAGCTTCAGAATGTTTGTTTTACGTATAGTATAGCATCCAGAGTCCGCTACATTCAGATAGCATCCATACTCAGTTGAATTCGTATCCTGTAACATCACTAATCAGAACGACTCACAATGGGTGGTATCCGGGTTATGTTTCATCCAGACTTGATTTAATTTGTATCATTCAACTTCCCTAGCTTGCGAGATTCAGAATGGTTATTTTACGAATCGTATAGCATCCAGAGTCGGCTACGTTAAGATCGCATCCATACTTGGTTGAATTCGGATTTTGTTACACCACTAATCAGAAGGACTCACAATAGGTGGTATCTGGATTCTGTTTCATCCAGACTCGGTTTAATTTGTATCATTCAACTTCCCTAGCTTGCGAGATTCAGAATGGATGTTTTACGAATCGTATAGCATCCAGAGTCGGCTACATTCAGATAACATCTATACTCGGTTGAATTCAGATCCTGTAACATCACTAATCAGAAGGACTCACAATGGGTGGTATCTGGATTCTATTTTATCCAGACTCGGTTTAATTCGGATCATTCAACATCTGTAGCTTGCGAGATTCAGAATGTTTGTTTTACGAATCGTATAGCATCCTGAGTCGGCTGCATTCAGATAGCATCCATACTCAGTTGAATTCGTATCCTGTAACATCACTAATCAGAACGACTCACAGTGGGTGGTATCCGGATTATGTTTCATCCAGACTCGGTTTAATTTGTATCTTTCAACTTCCCTAGCTTGCGAGATTCAGAATGGTTATTTTAAGAATCGTATAGCATCCAAAGCCGGCTACGTTAAGATAGCATCCATACTTGGTTGAATTCGGATTCTGTAACACCACTAATCAGAAGGACTCACAATGGTTGGTATCCGGATTCTGTTTCATCCAGACTCGGTTTAATTTGTATCATTCAACTTCCCTAGCTTGCGAGATTCAGAATGGTTATTTTACGAATCGTATAGCATCCAGATTCGGCTACGTTAAGATCGCATCCATACTTGGTTGAATTCGGATTCTGTTACACCACTAATCAGAAGGACTCACAATAGGTGGTATCGGGATTCTGTTTCATCCAGACTCGGTTTAATTTGTATCATTCAACTTCCCTAGCTTGCGAGATTCAGAATGGTTGTTTTACGAATCGTATAGCATCCAGAGTCGGCTACATTCAAACTATACTCGGTTCAATTCAGATGATGTAACATCACTAATCAGAAGGACTCACAGTGGGTGGTATCTGGATTCTGTTTCATCCAGACTCGATTTTATTCGGATCATTCAACATCCGTAGCTTGCGAGATTCAGAATGTTTGTTTTTTGGTTAAGGAAGATAGCACCTCCGGTAAATTTTATTACTAACAAAAAAATATTTACACCTAGGACCAAGGTCCTTACATAAAAAAGAAAAACCCGGTCCCTAGCCCAAACTATACAAACCACAAGACAATCCTCAAAACCAAGACAAAAACACAACCCCAAAAAAACCTATACAATTAAACAGCACCATAACAAAACTTTTTTTAAAAAATCTCTTCAAACCAACAGTCTTCAAAAAAACATCCCTTTCTCTTGAATCTATCGTGATATCCAGCTCCATAAATATTAGTCTTTACCCAATTCCAAATCATCATGCCCTAAACTCCATACCAAACATCTCTAAGCCCCATACTTAATTATTCCAGCCCAGCAATCCACTTGAAACATGAGCAGCCCAATTACTAACGAGCCTCTAAACATCCCAGCCCAAACCAAAATACACCACATCTATCTCTTAGTCCCTTTAATCAACCAGTATAGGCCCATACTACCCCAAATATATCAACTATAACAAACAACAAAAAACTGCTTCCCACAACCAATCCCTTACTAACCCAGGCTGCAACAAGAAATACAACAAAACTCCATCTATTCTCAAAATCTGCCTAGCCCTTATCCAACTCCTATATCCCTCATTATGTAAAAACAAAAATAGCCACCTCATCACACAACCTTCCCTCCAATCAATCCAAACCACTACTGTAGACCCACTAAATATTCCTATAAACCCCACAAACCAACCCTTCCGAGTAAAAAATATAATAAACTTTCCATCAGCTCTAGAACAGATATCTGATCCCCCATCATACAACCAGTTCCACTTCCCTCTAGTCTTTTTAGCATCAACTAGCAAAACAAAATTATTCCATGCCTCATATAAACTGCCTCTACCCATCCGACCCTTATCAACATAACCCAGTTCCTTATTTATTCCAGTAATACCATCAAGCCACCTTCCCATCCCAATATTCAAACTTTCCCTATCAGCACTCGTATCATAATCCACTAAACTCCCTCCAGCCAATATAATCCATTTCATACCCGAAATACCTAAACCAAACCAAGCCCATGAATAACTATTCATCCCAACCCACAATTGCAACCAACACCCTTCCATCCTTTTAACCAATAACAACTGACTCAAAATAAAAGCAAGAAAAGGTTTAGAAACAAACCACAGACACCATAAAAACCATGATTGGCTGCCTCTGAATGGAACTAAAAAAATGCAAAAAAATAAAAGGGGAGGAGAAAAATGTCCTAAAACAGAGGCAGCCCCCTTCCTTATAACTCCCAGGTTAGCGCTATCCCAAAGCACACAAAAACCTATACCCCAAACAACAAACGCAGAGGTAGCTAGAATGGTTAAAGCACCCTGTAGACTAGCCACAAAAACAAAAAACAGGTTCAAATTTCCTAAAACGAAGAAACATAAACCAGAATGAAAAATGCCAACAGTCCTAAGTTTCAGGGAATTAAGAAGGATGACTACCCAAAAAGCTACTAGTACCCTTATTCCACCTGTTTCCCAGAATGAACCCCAACATACTTCGTTGAATTCGGATTCTGTAACACCACTAATCAGAAGGACTCACAATAGGTGGTATCCGGATTCTGTTTCATCCAGACTCGGTTTAATTTGGATCATTCAACATCCCTATCTAGCGAGATTCAGAATGGTTGTTTTACGAATCGTATAGCATCTAGAGTCGGCTACATTAAGATCACGTCCATACTCGGTTGAATTCAGATCCTGTACTACATGTATACGGGTGATTATGGCACCCTAATTCTCTCTCTAACTATGGCGACATCTTCCCTTCTTGAAACCCTAGTTTCTTCAGCGTGATTCTTCAAGTTCAGATCAGAGATTAGAGGTTCTAACGTCTAATTCCCAATCTGGTTTGCGGATTTCTTTGTTTGCGGCTAGGGTTTCTATTTAATATTGCCGCCGTCACTTCTGATTCGAACATATTGGTTTGATTTGCTGGTCGATCAGCCTTGATTTATCAGTTTTTCTGTCCGATTTGTAAGATTCGTGGGTTAGGGCATCAGCTAGGTTAGGGTTTTGGTTT
Source organism: Helianthus tuberosus (assembly GCA_030545235.1). NCBI lineage: Eukaryota > Viridiplantae > Streptophyta > Magnoliopsida > Asterales > Asteraceae > Helianthus > Helianthus tuberosus. The sequence goes on along the minus strand of CM060420.1, from coordinate 27,802,557 downwards.
TTCTGTTTGTACGTTGTCATCTGGTTCGTGTGGTTTCTTGGGGCTTGTTTTTTCTTTTCGGTTGGGTTATAGAGAGTTGTTTTTCTTTGTAATGGATGATCGAATGCAATCTGGTGGAAGGCCGCCTTTGACGTTTAAACAGATTGCTGATCGAATTCTGGATGTTGATGGTAATACTGTGCAGCCAAAACGTGGTATAAACATCATTGATGAACTCACAAAGGTTACTTTACCTGTTAAATTGAATAATATGGGTTCTTCAACAATAGATGAATTGGCAAAGAATTCTGGTCCTACCATGGCTGAATACCTACGGCCAGGTTCTAGGGTTTCTGATACGGATAGGGTCGATCAGTCTAGCAATAGTTATGCGTCACATTCTGATTTTCATGTTGCTGAAACGGCTGATTTAGGGAACATAAAATCGTTCGGGATGTCGGAACCGTTAAAGCCTTCCTATGCTGATTCGGTTGCGGCAGCCAAGACCAAGAAAGTAAACTTCAGAACTCTTGCGAGTCCGGTGGTGCAAGATGGTTGTGACGTGGTCCTCCCCCGGGAATCTGTTAAACTAGTCCAAGACAGGTTAGCAAATACGTTGTATGGGTATTTTTTGGGGGATCGGGTGGCTTATCCAGTTGTAGAGTACTTTGCGAGAAACAACTGGAAGAAGTTTGGTTTGCAAAAGTCTATGATGAATGCAAACGGGTTTTTCTTTTTCAAATTTGCGGACAAAGATGGAATGATGAATGTTCTTAAAGAAGGGCCTTGGATTATTCGTTCTCAACCTATCTTCCTTAGTGAATGGTCGCCTACTTCTAGACTAGTGAAGAAGGATGTCAAAAAGATACAAATTTGGGTCAAAATCCATGATGTTCCTATAGCTGCCTATACGGAAGATGGGTTGAGTATGATTGCTACGGCTATTGGTGAGCCAAAATTGTTGGATTCGTACACCACCACTATGTGTACGGATGCTTGGGGAAGGAGTAGTTATGCTAGGGCTTTGATAGAAGTTTCAGCTGAGAATGATTTTAAAGAGGAAATAGTTATAGCGGTGCCTGAGCTAGAAGGTGAAGGTTTCATCAAAGTAAAAATGGTAGTGGAATATGAATGGAGTCCTTATAGATGTGCCCACTGTAAGGTCTTCGGACATGCTGATGAGTCCTGCCCGAATCAGCCTAGGAAGTGCCCTAAGGAAGTGCCTAAACCTCAGAATCAAAATGGTGGGAAACAACCGCGAGGTCCGGTGAAGACTCCAGTTGTGGACAAAGAGGGTTTTATGGATGTGGATCGCAAGAAAGCGGCTAGGAAAGCAGGGTTTCCTGTTAATAAGCAGAAGCAAAAATTTGAATATCGGCCGATTGGATCCAAGCCTCATGGTGGGGCTACTACCTCGGGTCAACCATCTAGTGTCAAAACGCACAATCCTTTTGATGTATTATCGGATATGGGTAAGAATGTGGGTAAAACTGGTGAAGTACAACATGACCAGCAGGACTCGGATGATGAGGAGGTTATTGGGAGCTATAATGAAACTAATGAATTTATGACTTCCGAGTTATCGAAGGCAGGGGCAAGCACCTCGTCCACGAAGTTCTCCAATGGATAGAGTGTTGTTGGTTCGTGTCAAGGGGCTGCTGGTCTGTGGCAGTTTCATTTTTGATGATGGAGGATGATCTCTAGTTCTGTTTTTATTTTGTTTTGTCTACTAGATAGTTTTTACATTATATGTAGTAGGCTTGGTTATGTGGTGTCATAGGTATTGTGGTTTTTTGCTTGGCTTACATATATGGGGCATGTCCTGTATATGAACTAGTGCGGAACTCATCCTCGCTACTTATACTTATTTGGGACTGTTTTAATAGAATCACCGGGGTAACCCTTTACCCAAAAAAAAAAAAAAAAATTCAGATCCTGTAACATCACTAATCAGAAGGACTCACTATGGGTGGTATCCGGATTCTGTTTCATCCAGACTCGGTTTAATTTGTATCATTCAACTTCCCTAGCTTGCAAGATTCAGAATGGTTATTTTACGAATCGTATAGCATCCAGAGTCGGCTACATTAAGATAGCATTCATACTTGGTTGAATTCGGCTTCTGTAACATCATTAATCAGAAGAACTTACAATGGGTGGTATCCGGATTCTGTTCCATCCAGACTCGGTTTAATTTGGATCATTCAACATCCCTATCTTGCGAGATTCAGAATGGTTATTTTACGAATCGTATAGCATCCAGAGTCAGCTACATTCAGATAGCAACCTTACTCGGTTGAATTCAGATCCTGTAACATCACTAATCAGAAGGACTCACAATGGGTGGTATCCGGATTCTGTTTCATCCAGACTCGGTTTAATTTGGATCATTCAACTTCCCTGAATTGCGAGATTCAGAATGGTTATTTTACGAATCAAATAGCATCCTGTGACACCTGTGCCTCTGTGACCATCAAACAAATACCAAATCAATGAAATATTGTGTTTCATACTTGGGATTTGTATAAATATGTGTATCATGTGCACATATCAATTCTTGTTCGATTTCGAGCTTTAAATTGCTTTCTGGAAGGTTATACGCGAACTGATGCGTAAATATAACCAGTTTAATGCAACAAACACTCTGGAATAGTGACATAGGCTTAACATACCGTAAATAACCTTTACATAACTTAGAAATAAGTTTTGGAGGGTTTGGCATGCCGAAATCAAGTTTATTCGATCACAGGACTAATTTCGACATGCCGATTCGTACTGTGACGAAAAATTCCAGAACTTGATCATAAGTTAAATATGTCCTAAATATCCTTTATATAGCTTAGAAATAGGCTTTGAGGCGTTTGGTGCGCAAAAATAAACTTTTGGGTCAAAAAGGGACTAAAAGTGTCAAAAAGTGCATAAGTTCGCATTTTCGCGTATATCTTACGTTCTGAATATATCCGAACATCCAAAAATTTATGTAATCATTAAAATATTTTATTTTAGTGATTGGCATGATAAAATTCCATTCGTCGCGTAATTTAGATCGTTTTACCCGTCCGTTCGTATTTCGTCGTAATTAACCGAACAACGCAACCGTACGACCAAACGAACCGACGTCCAAGATGTTTTTGAGCATATTTTAAGTTCCCTATACTTTAACTTCATTTTAGAGCCTTGAAATAGGGTTAAACGTGCCAAAAATACATCGAAAACCATGTTTTGAACATGCAGGGGCCTGAAATGACAATCTGCCAAACCTGGCTCAGGAAGGGCGCGTAAGCCAAGCTTATTTCTTACGCGGCCCGCGTAAAATCCCTAGATCAGCAATACAGCTTTCTTTCATTCAGCAGCTGGTTTCTGGCATTTGGACATGGTTTTAATCAATCTAGGGGCTTGTTTTGGGCACCCATAGATTACCAAATCAGTGGGCACACATGGATGGTTGAGATTGAAGCTCGGGAATCGAGGAACGATCTTAACGGTGGACTGAAATCTATAAATACCCACACTTTCATTCCTTGCAATTCACAAAATCTGATTGAATTACTCTAAGTTGGAGTTCAAGAACTTCATACCTGAGTAGTTTGATCAAGATTTCCTTGCTTGGACCCGTTGTAAGTATACTTTCGTGCTTTTATGCGTTTTTAAGCGTGAAAGTCAAACTGCGTTTGACTTTCTGCTTTGACCAGTTTATGGTCAACACGAAGTTCGTTTGAACTTCGCAAGGTGAGCGTAATCACGATGGTTATAGCCCCTTGTGACTATACCTACTGATTACCACATTGATTAGGTGTAGTGACGAGTCATATTTTCGGTCAAAATGCACGTTTATGCGTATTTTGCAACCAAACTATTCTTGGGTATCAAAACCCTTTGTTTTGATATCAAACTTGTTTTCAAACTTCGTTATACATGTTTTAACATGTTTAACTCGTCACTTTTAGATTAGTGCTTATATAGGGTCGTAAGATAAGTTGTCTAAACAACCGCTTAGACTTTCGAACCCGACCCATTTGGTCGATCATTAGGATCCGAACAAACATGCTTTGTGACCATAGTTGTATAGGGAATAACCTTCCGAGGTTATACCTTATGGTCACTTCGTTTAGTTAGTTGTATGATAGATAATTATATGCCTTAGGTAAAATGACCAAAATGCCCTTTTTACGCATAAATTCATTTTAAGCATATGTAACATAAATTTTGGCATCTAAACTAATCAGGCAACATACGGATTTATGCTTCAAAAGGGCATTTTGGTAAAGCATGAAACCCTAATGCTCTCTCTCTAGCCTGGCGATTTCTTGCTCATCATGAACCCTATGATTTCTTTCGTAATTCTCTGTATAACAGTCTGTGATTAGGGATTAGGATTAATCTCTATAACGAACTAGTTAGCAGGTTTGACCGAATTTCATCTAGGGTTTTTTCGTTTTTGTTTTCAATCGCTGCCTTATCTTTGTGTTAGTTTAACGTGGTGTATAGTTCATCTTGGTTTATCGATCACATTAGGATCTTGAATAACCAGATTTACTATATGGTGCGAAGGGCTGCATGAAATAGGGTTTGCTAGAATTAGGGTTTTGTTATTTATTTTGTCGGTTTTCTAGTGTTGCATGGTTTTCTGAGTTTCATTGTTTTGAGAGAGAAGGTTTTCGTTTTCTGTATGGATGCTCGTAAGAGATCCGATGTCCAACCTGATCGTGGTAAGCCGCCGTTGGCTGCAAAGAGTGGAGGTACTCGGGGACTGAATGATGGTAATCTGAAAATTGCACGTAGAGGTAATTTTAAGTCGAATGCTGGATCAAATCCGATTAATGTAATAGACGAACCTGAAAAGATTTCTGTTCCGGTTCCTGTTGACGTTAATGTCACGGAATCTTCACCGGACATGGAAGATTTTTATGATAATATTCAGGTGAAAGGTCCTCAGGTTTCGAATGATAGTGGAAGCAACTTGGATAATTCTCCGATTACAGAACCCATTAGGAGTGCTACGGTGCAAACTGTTCAGCATGATCCGAAGTTGATTAATGTTATTGACGAATTAACTAAGGTAACCATTCCTGTTAATCCATCGGTGAATCAAGGGTCTGAGGGTTTGTTTCAAGGTATTCAGAGTGGCAGATTGGATTTAGGTAAATCTCCATTATCTTATGCTGAATCCGTGGGGGTATCTAGTAATAAGAAGGTTAATTTTCGAGCACTTACAAGTCCAACTGGACCTGAAGGTTGTGATGTGGTTTTACCGAAAGAATCTGTTAGAACTGTGAAAGATAAACTAGCCAATACTCTTTATGGATACTTTCTAGGTGATCGCGTTGCTTACCCGGTAGTAGAATGCTTTGTAAGGAATAACTGGAAGAGATTTGGTCTTCAAAAAACGATGATGAACGCTAATGGTTTTTTCTTTTTTAAGTTTGCTGATGAAAATGGTATGAAGAATGTTATGAAGGAGGGTCCGTGGATAATTCGCTCACAACCTTTGTTTCTCAATGTATGGTCTCCGTCTTCGAAACTGGAAAAGAAAGAAGTCAAGAATGTTCAACTTTGGGTTAAACTTCATGAAGTCCCAATTGCAGCCTATACGGAGGATGGGTTAAGCATGATTGCTACGGCTGTCGGAAAGCCGATGGAATTGGATAAGTACACTTCTTCTATGTGCCTTGATTCTTGGGGAAGGAGTAGCTTTGCGAGAGCGTTAGTGGAGGTTTCGGCTGAACATGAGTTCAAAGAGGAAATTGTTATTGCTGTTCCGGAATTGGAGGGGGAAGGATATGTTAAGGAAAAAGTTTATGTTGAATACGAATGGTGTCCTCATAGATGTACGTATTGCAAAATATTTGGTCATGATGATCAGACTTGTCCGAAACAAATCAGGCAGGTTACTAAAGCTCCTGGTAAAATCCAACAAACTCAACATGGGTCTAAGAATAAAGAGTCTTTAAAGAAACCGGTAATAGACAAGGATGGGTTTATGGATGTTGATTCTCGAAAAGCGGCCAAAAGAACAGGATTTCCGGTTACTAAACCGAAGCAAAAATTTGAATATCGTCCTATTACCTCTAAAGCTAGCGGTAGTAGTAGCAAATCAGATCCGAATACTAGGTTTTTATCGTCTAATCCGTTTGATGTGTTTAATGATACCAAGTTAGATAATGTGGCCGAACGGGTGGGAGCTGGAGATGATCCTTATGATTCGAATGATGATGAAGTCCAAGAAGTTTATAATGAAACCGATGAATTTCTGGTTAGTGGGACTAGAAAACCAGATAATCCACAAGGGGCAAGCACTCCTTCTTTGAATGTTAACAATGGTTAGTATTGCTTCATGGAATATTAGGGGGTTGAACCGCCCTCTGAAACAAACGGAGGTTCGTCAGGCAGTTAAAGATTATAGTTTGAGCCTTTGTGCTATCTTAGAATCGCATGTTGATGTCAGTAGACTTGGTCAAATTTGTAAGTCTATCTTTCGTTCGTGGGATTGGACGTCTAATGGGGCTCGGTGTAACAAAGGTACAAGGATTATTATTGGGTGGAATCCAGCTGTTTTTGACGTCATGGTATTGTCTCAGACTGATCAGGTTATTCATTTACAACTCTTTTTCAAGCTGGATAAGAAAATGATTTTTTGCTCGATTGTTTATGCCGCGAATTATTATGTCACTCGAAGGGAATTATGGCATCACCTGACTTTACATAAAGGGTTTGTTGGGAATAATCCTTGGGTTGTTATGGGGGATTTCAATTCTGCTCTAAATCTAGAAGATAAGTCGATGGGATCCTCGTCGGTGTCTAGTAGTATGAAAGAGTTTCAAGAATGTGTCGATAAGATTGAGATGTTTGATATCAATAGGTCAGGTCTTCATTTTACGTGGAATCAAAAGCCTAAGAAAGGGATTGGATTACTGAAGAAGATTGATAGAGTGCTGGGGAACACCCAATTTGTGACCCAATGCCCGAGTGCAGTTGCTATTTTTCAGCCGTATCGGCTTTCTGACCATTGCCCTTGTGTCTTATCAATTCCTGATGCTGGTATTCTGAAGCCTAGGTCCTTTAAATTTGCTAATTTTTTGGTTTACAAACCAGAATTTCTAGAAATTGTGAAGAGGGGTTGGGAGATTAGAGTCCAAGGAGTTCATCAGTTTTGTCTTGCTAAAAGGCTTCGTCTTCTCAAGACTCCTCTCCGGGCGCTGTTATTTAAGCAGGGTAATCTTCATAAAAAAGTGGAAAGGCTTCGTGATAAGTTAGATAACTTGCAGAAACTCATTGATCAGGAGCCGAATAATGAAGATTTTCGGATTCAAGAGGCTACTGTTACTAGTGAATTTCAAGAAGCTATGTTGGATGAGGAGCGTTTTCTGAAACAAAAATCTAAAGTGGATTGGTTGAGGGCTGGGGATAGTAATACGGCTTTCTTTCACTCTTCGGTTAAAAGAAAAAATCATCATAGCCGTATTGATGTTATAAGTGATTCAGGAGGTTTCGTGTTTGAAGGTGATAAAGTTCAGCAAGCCTTTGTGGAACATTATGAGAAATTTTTAGGGTGCCGTGGAGATACGTCGATTAGTCCGGCTCCGGACTTATTCACGCAAGTTTTGGATCCTCAGATTGCTACTCATATGATCAGACAAGTGACTGAAGATGAAGTCAAGAAGGCTATGTTTTCTATTGGCATAGATAAAGCGCCAGGTCCGGATGGCTTTACGGCTGCGTTTTTCAAGAGTGCTTGGCCTATTATTGGTAATGATGTTTCAAAGGCTGTTATTGATTTTTTTGAAACAGGTCGTTTGCTTCAACAGTTAAATCACACCCTTATTGTGCTTGTGCCTAAGGTTCCTTCTCCGTCGGTTGTTACGGATTACAGGCCGATTGCTTGTTGTAATGTTATATACAAGTGCATAAGCAAGATCATTGCGGAAAGACTGAAGGTGGTGTTAAATAATATTGTTAGTATAAACCAATCAGCTTTTGTCCCAGGCAGGAAGATTTCTGACAACATTTTGTTAACCCAAGAGTTGATGCACAATTACCATAGGAATGTTGGTCCCCCAAGATGTGCTTTTAAAGTTGATATCCAAAAGGCCTATGATACGGTTGATTGGAAATTTCTCAAGAATATTCTTCTTGGTTTCGGTTTCAATGCTTCGATGGTGAACTGGATTATGGTGTGTGTTTCTACTACATCGTATTCTGTTTGTGTCAATGGTAATGTGCATGGGTATTTCAAAGGAAATCGTGGGCTTCGTCAGGGTGATCCTCTATCTCCGTATTTGTTTACTCTTGTTATGGAAGTTTTAACGGCCATTCTGCATCATTCGTTAAGGATTGATTCATCCTTCAAGTTTCATAATAAATGTGAGAAGCACCAAATTATCAATCTTTGTTTTGCAGACGATCTTTTTCTTTTTGCTAGAGGGGAAATTGCTTCGGCTAGGTATATTATGAGCTCTCTTTCAAAATTTGCTTTGATGTCGGGTCTGGTGCCTAATAATCAGAAAAGCACTGTTTTCTTTTGTAATGTTCCAAGTTACATTAAAAGTGCTATTCTGAATATCATGCCGTTTAAGGAGGGGTCTTTGCCTGTTCGCTATCTTGGTGTCCCGTTAATTTCGTCGGGTCTGTTATATAGAGACTGTAATGTTCTGTTGGAGAAATTAGACAAAAGAATCATGCATTGGAGGAATAAGTTACTCTCGTTCGCAGGTAGATTGCAACTCATTGTTTCTGTTTTATCTTCTATGCATATTTTCTGGTCTTCTGTGTTTATGCTTCCGAGTAGTGTTGTTCTAGAGTTGGAGGCAAAGATGAGAAATTTTTTGTGGTCTCAAGATACGGGTTTCCAGAAAGGCAAAGCTAAGGTTTCTTGGAAAGCAGTTTGTCTCCCTAAATATGAAGGTGGTTTGGGTATTCGGCGTATTGGTGATGTAAACAAAGCCCTTATGGCTAATCACATGTGGAGTATTCTTATGAGGAGGAAGTCATTGTGGGTGGATTGGGTTCATGTTTACAGGTTAAAAGGAAAGAATTTCTGGATTGCTAATATTCCCTCTACTTGTAGTTACTCGTGGCGTAAGCTTCTTCAACTTCGTCCGTATGTGAGGGATTTCTTTTGGTTTGACATTGGTAATGGGACTTTGGCCTCGGCTTGGTATGATATATGGAGTGATATTGGGCCGCTTGGGGAGTTTATTTTGCCTAGAGCTATTTCTAATGCAGGCTTCCGGTTAGAGGATTCGGTTTCTGACATCCAGGCCAATGGAGAGTGGAAGTGGCCGGTTGCTTGGAGAGATCTTTTTCCAGTTCTGATTCAGCTAGATCAACTTCATATTATTCAGAATAAACCTGATAGAATTATGTGGCGGGATGGTAATAACACAAGTGTTTTCTCGTCTTCTGAGGCATGGAACTCGCTTCGTCATAAAGAAACTGAGATAGAGTGGAGCACTATTGTCTGGTTTACCCAATGCATCCCGAGGCATGCATTTTTAATGTGGCTGATTATGAGAGGTAAGCTGCTCACGCAAGATAAGATTCTGACGTGGGATTTTTCTCGCAGAAAGACTATGAATATGATGTGTTGTTTCCTATGCTATGCTAATCATGACTCTCATAGCCATTTGTTCTTTGAATGTGATTTCTCTTCGAAAGTTTGGCATATTGTGAGACAGAAAGTGGGCATGAATACGGTTCAACCTAAGTGGGAGGATATTATCAATTGGCTTCTTGCTCGATCCAACTCTAAGTTAGCTTCTGATTATGTTGCGAGGTTATTGGTGGCGGCTAGTGCTTATGTTATTTGGCAGGAGCGTAACATCAGGATATTCAAGAATCGGATGAGACCTCCAGAGATTGTTAGTGAGAAAATCATTAGTTTGGTTCGGTACAAGCTGATGGGAGCGAGACTGAAGACTACTGAAAATGTGCGAAGACTTTGGAGGGAGTGGGAGATTCATGGCAACGACATTATCGATGATGGTGGCTGATTAGCTTTTATTTATCTTTGTGTTGTTTGGTCTAGATTGTAGTCTAGTGGGACGTTTAGTAGTTTGGTTTTATTTTTGGTTTCTTTGATTTACTTTCATGGGGCATGTCCCATGATTGAACTAGTGTAGACTCTCTACACTACTTGGTTTTTATTGGTTGTGAATATATAGAATCACCGGGGTAACCCTTTACCCAAAAAACTAATCAGGCAACATTATTAGACATGTTAAGGCATATGATACTTGTCATAAGACTAGCTAGGCGGTTCGAACGCGTTTTACGCGAACGACACGTTAAAGTGGCGTAAGCTACCTTAACGAGTCGTAATGGGTCGTAAGCACTTAAGATAGGTTCCGTTTTAGTATGTAGGCTTTGTTAAACCATATCATATGAGTTCCAATACTCATTTGGTTTACGAAACCTCATTCTATGCAATCCTCCGATTTAGGTTCGGTTTATTAACATAGTTAACTATATTAGGTGCCGTTTGATTCCGTGATCCCTCTAGCATTGCTTGGTTGTTATCCAAAGACTTCTAAGCATCCTCAAGTGAGTACATAGTCCCCTCTTTTACTGTTTTCAACTGTTTTGGGGTGAAACACATGTGCCTACTTGCTACTTTCGTGCTTTTCATGCTTTTATATCATATGCTTGTTATGTTCATTAGTATACTATAGTACATGATTTCATTATGTTTTGCTATGTATGTTCACTTAGCATGCTAGCACATTGACTTTCATAATTACATTTTGTTGCATATGTTCATCCAGCATATGGACACATTGTTTTACATTTTGAACCGTTTGTAACTGTTTGATTTATGTGAACCGTTTGTAACTGATTGATTTATGTGAACCGTTTGTAACTGTTTGATTTATGTGAACCGTTTGTAACTGTTTGATTTATGTGAACCGTTTGTAACTGTTTGATTTATGTGAACCGTTTGAAACTGTTTGAACCGTTGGGTTAGGGAAGTGATTAAGTAACGGGGCGGGTGTAATGTGTTAAAAGCATGGTGGATACGCCGCTGGTACTTCCTATATATAAGTGCTTTTAACACATTATATATCGTTGCGTTATCTAGATCACTTGGGCAAAGGTTATCAAAACGAAGTTATATTACAAGGTTTTTCTAACAATATAAACTATTTGAGTTTTATTACAAAAACGATTTTCGATCTGGGTCTACATAAACAAATGTTTTGGAGTTAAGATTCATGGCTTCGAGGTTTTATAAATTATAACAAATCTGTTTTAACTTGGTTATTTCAATTCACAATATAAATATTTTACAAAACTAAGTTTTCTGATGTCGAATAACAAAGTTGTTTGAGTTATTTCAAAAGGTAAAACGAGCCATGAACCTGGCACTCACATAAAACCTATGTACTCGCCGACATTTTTATGCTGACGTATTTTCACGTGTGTTTCAGGTACCATAGTTGGTGATGTTTGATGATGATATTAGTGCATGCTCACATAGGAACGGACGAGGCCTTAGTGACTTATTAACAATGAAAGTCTATTGTTCATGTTTTGTTTCTAATTTCAATTAAATGTAATACTTTTAATTTAATAAAACAGAACTTCAATCCATGTGTTATGAAACAATGATTTTGTTACAACACTCCCCGACGCTTCCGCCACGATTTGTTGTTTTACGTGGTCGGGGTGTGACAGAAAAGTTGGTATCAGAGCTCGTGGTTAGAGGGAATTAGGTTATTAGTAATGCTTTGACCTAGTCTATAACCTTCCTATGACCCTAACGCGAGTTTACTTGCGTTTAGTCATAAAACAATACCGTCGCCTATCTTTAGGTGACAACCACAATAAGAACACAAATTTCGAATCTGCTTTGAAAACTAATCATCTGTTCTAGGATGATTTATTATAAGGTTTCGAACCTTCAAAGTTTTCAAAATCTCGTCAAAGTTTGGGTCTTATTAATGTGAACACGTGCAATCTGGAAGGGTGGGTGCCTGTATCCTGAGTTTTCTGTCTAAGGCTAGAGTGTTCGTACAAATCCGCAGTATCGGACCAGTCACTCTTACCTGGGAACTCTTGGGGTGAGTGTCCACTTATAGGCGAGCATTTCTTCGCGATACATTATGAGGACCTATTTACTTTGATTCAGCTTTTGTGTGTCGTTTGTTTGCTTCGTGGTTCGAACAAATGACCATCACCTATGCCTTTTGGTCGGTAATTGTAACATCCCATTCTTACCCAATGCCATTTCACTTGTTTTCTCTCATGCTTCCTCTTTTAGAATGCTTCCTCGACGCGATAATCAGGTACCTAATGAAGAACTGGCAGCTATCATTACGCAGCAAATGGCTGTTGCAATCCCAAACATCATTGTTCAATGTAACCAAGCCCTCAACAACAATAATTCTCCATGCAACTTCAAGACGTTCAACTCAGCTAAGCCATCAAAGTTTTCTGGGTCCCAAGGAGCAACTGCACTTCTGCAATGGTTCGAGAGTCTAGAGAGCACCTTCAGACATGTTCAGTGTCCAAATGAGTGAAAGGTAGAGTTCGCATCTAGTGTTTTTGAGAAACGAGCTTTAACATGGTGGAATGGTGTGATGAGAGATAGGGGTGCCGAGGTAGCACTCGCTCAAACATGGGAAGAACTTCGAGCTCTGATGATGAAGGAATTCTGTCCTCGTCATGAAATCAGGGCATTGGAAAGGGAATTCGACGATCTTAAGCAAGATAGCGGTGAGCATCGAGCTTACACAGACCGTTATGAGGAGTTAAGTCTGTTATGCCCGACCATGGTTACGCCTTTGGATAAGGCAATCGAAAAGTACATTGATGGCCTCCCTGACTCAGTGCAAGACATTGTTACTGGTAGCAACCCCACTACGGTTGGACAGGCCATTGAGCTATCCGCTACCTTGACTGAATCTCAGATCAGGAAAGGTAAACTTTTCCGAAAGGGTGAGAAGAAACCGACCGATGAATCGAAACCAAAGGATGAGCAGACTGGATCCCCTAAGAAGTCAAAGAAGCGAAAGGCTTCTCAGAACTTCACCGTGGTCGCTCACAATGATCAAGCTGTCCCTAACCAACCAGCTCAACCCCCTGCTAGGAAGCCATACAACGGAATTGCACCCTTGTGCAACCAATGTAGCCTTCATCATCATGCTAGTGTGAAGTGCCGCAAATGCCAAATTTGTGGAGTTATAGGTCATACAGCAAGAGTTTTCCCAACTGTAGCTGCACCAAATCAAGCTGGCAACAATCCTGCTCAAGCTCGTTTTCTACCAGGTTCTTGCTTCAACTGTGGCGAGATGGGCCATTTCCGAAGAAATTGCCCAAAGCTTGCTAATGCGAATCCAGCGCAAGGATGAGCATTTGACCAACTAGAAGACAACGTTGTTTAGAAATTAATCAAGCTTTATGTATTATTTTCTTTCGTTGTCAAGATCTATGAAACAGTTGTTGTTGTTGTTGTTTATAAATAAATCTTTTATTTACACTGAAATGTATTTATGTGGTTGCATGTATAAACAACATATCCCCTACAATACCTACAATCAAGGAATCGTATTCCTTGAAAAACAGACTACTCCCAAAATTCTTCCATTTTAGGATCTCTTGCGTTTTCCACGAAAATCCTAAGTACCCGTTTCTTCCAAGGAAACGAAGTACAAGGCGCAAGTTACAACTCTGGACAAATACCCAAAGTGCCTCTAAAAATCCTTAATAAGGTACCTAAGGGTATTTCCGTAAGTCCTTAATTGTTGTGTACCTTAATTCGAATGTTACGATTCCTTGTAAACAAAAATCGAATTTTTGGAAGATCATCCTATCTTTTCAGATAGATTCTTGAGGACGTTGAAGTCCATCGACTAGGTTCCTGGTATACCTTGAATACCCATGTTCAAGTCGATAACAAGTTAATAACAATCAATAACAATATAATAACAAATTAATAACCAAGAAAACAATTATGTGCTTATGTGTTTATGTGTTGACCCAATCAATGTTGTCTCAAGCTTGTTCAAATTCTATCCCTTTCACATTATAAAACAAACTGTGCGAACAATGCTAGAAATTACGTAATTATGGATGCATACATAATTATGGAATTTAGTGCACATAAACCACATCAAGTTTTGTCATGTGTGTAGAGTTAATTCTATTCATTTCCATTTCTGATGAAGCACCCGTCGAAAATGACTCCGTCCGTTCATTTTCGTTTCTGAAGAATGTCCGTTGAGGGAAGTGAATATCCTTTTGAATTAATTCTATTCATTTCCATTTCTGATGAAACACCTGTTGAAAATGACTCCGTCCGTTCATTTTCGTTTCTGAAGAATGTCCGTTGAGGGAAATGAATATCCTATTCATTTCCATTTCTAATGAAGCACCCGTCGAAAATGACTCCGTTCGTTCATTTTCGTTTCTGAAGAATGTCCGTTGAAGGAAATGAATATCCTTTTGATTATTCTATTCATTTCCGTTTCTGATGAAGCACCTGTTGAAAATGACTCCATCCGTTCATTTTCGTTTCTGAATAATGTCCGTTGAGGGAAATGAATATCCTTTTGATTATTCCTTCATTTCCGTTTCTGATGAAGCACCCGTTAAAAATGACTCCGTCCATTCATTTTCGTTTCTGAAGAATGTCCGTGGAGGGAAATGACAGGATTATGCCTTGCATATCTTTGATGGTTATTCAACACAAAGTCACAGACAGACTCCTACGAATAAATTTCGGGACGAAATTTCCTAAAGTAGGGGAGACTGTGACACCTGTGCCTCTGCGACCATCAAACAAATACCAAATCAATGAAATATTGTTTTTCATACTTGGGATTTGTATAAATATGTGTATCATGTGCACATATCAATTCTTGTTCGATTTCAAGCTTTAAATCGCTTTCTGAAAGGTTATACGCGAACTGATGCGTAAATATAACCAGTTTAATGCAACAAACACTTTGGAATAGTGACATAGGCTTAACATACCTTAAATAACCTTTATATAACTTAGAAATAAGTTTTGGAGGGTTTGGTATGCCGAAATCTAGTTTATTCGATCACAAGGACTAATTTCGACAAACTGCGAAAGTATGCCGATTCGTACTGTGACGAACAATTCCGGAATTTGATCATAAGTTAAATATGCCCTAAATATCCTTTACATAGCTTAGAAATAGGCTTTGAGGTGTTTGGTGCGCAAAAATAAACTTTTGGGTCAAAAGGGACTAAAAGCGTCAAAAAGTGCATAAGTTCGTATTTTCGCGCATATCTTACGTTCTGAATATATCCGGACATCAAAAAATTTATGTAATCATTAAAATATTTTATTTTAGTGATTGGCATGATAAAATTCCATTCTTCGCGTAATTTGGATCGTTTTACGCGTCCGTTCGTGTTTACTCGTAATTAACCGAACAACGCAACCGTACGACCAAACAAACTGACATCCAAGATGTTTTTGAGCATATTTTAAGTTCTCTATACTTTAACTTCATTTTAGAGCCTTGAAATGGGGTTAACGGGGCTTAAACGTGCCAAAAATGCATCGAAAACCATGTTTTGAACATGCAGGGGCCTGAAATGACAATCTGCCAAACCTGGCTCAGGAAGCTTATTTCTTATGCGGCCCACGTAAAATCCCCAGATCAGCAATACAGCTTTCTTTCATTCAGCAGCAGGTTTCTTGCATTTGGACATGGTTTTAATCAATCTAAGGGCTTGTTTTTGGCACCCATAGATTACCAAATCAGTGGGCACACATGGATTGAGATTAAAGCTCAGGAATCGAGGAACGATCTTAACGGTGGACTGAAATATATAAATACCCACACTTTCATTCCTTGCAATTCACAAAATCTGATTGAATTACTCTAAGTTAGAGTTCAAGAACTTCATACCTGAGTAGTTTGATCAAGATTTCCTTGCTTGGACCCGTTGTAAGTATTCTTTCGCGCTTTTATGCGTTTTTAAGTGTGAAAGTTAAACTGCATTTGACTTTCTACTTTGACCAGTTTATGGTCAACACGAAGTTCATTTGAACTTCGCAACGTGAGCGTAATCACGATGGTTATAGCCCCTTGTGACTATACCTACTGATTACCACGTTGATTAGGTGTAGTGACGAGTCATAGTTTCTGTCAAAATGCGCGTTTATGCGTATTTTGCAACCAAACTATTCTTGGGTATCAAAACCCTTTGTTTTGATATCAAACTTGTTTTCAAACTTCGTTATACATGTTTTAACATGTTTAACTCGTCACTTTTAGATTAGTGCTTATCTGTCGTAAGATAAGCGGTCTAAACACCGCTTAGACTTTCGAACCCGACCCATTTGGTCGATCATTAGGATACGACCAAACATGCTTTGTGACCATAGTTGTATAAGGAATAACCTTCCAAGGTTATACCTTATGGTCACTTCGTTTAGTTAGTTGTATGATAGATAATTATATGCCTTAGGTAAAATGACCAAAATGCCATTTTTATGCATAAATTCATTTTAAGCACATGTAACATAAATTTTAGCATCTAAACTAATTAGGCAACATTATTAGACTTGTTAAGGCATATGATACTTGTCATAAGACTAGCTAGGCAGTCAGAACGCGTTTTACGCGAACGACGCGTTAAAGTGGCGTAAGCTACCTTAACGAGTCGTAATGGTCCGCTCTCACTTATGTGTTGTCTTCTGTGTTATATGAACATGATGTGTTGTCTTCTGTGTTATGCGGATGTTGATTCACACTCTCACTTATTTTTTGAATGTAGCTATTCATTGCAAGTTTGGAATATGGTCCGCTCGAAAGGTGGTATGGATAATGTTGGGCCTTTTTGGGAAGATATTGTCGACCGGATGGCTGCTCGAGTTAACTCAAAATCAACCGCTAATTATGTTAGTAAGCTGGTGCTTGCAGCTGCTTCCTATTTCAATTGGCAAGAGCGAAATTCGAGACTTTTCAAGAACCAAACAAGACCTCCGGATGTACTGAGTGACGCAATTCTGCAAACGGTTCGTTATAAACTAATGGTAGTGAAGTTCAAGGACACTCTGAAGGTGCGAGAGCTTCTAGGCACTTGGGAGATTCGTGGAACACCATGTTCATGTTCTGATTGGGTTTGGGTTTCATGCAAGAATGGTGGAGTGGATTATGGTTTGTGTTTCAACGACTTCATATTCCATTTGCATTAATGGAAATGTGCATGGGTATTTTATGGGTAAGTGTGGTTTACGTCAAGGAGACCCGTTATCCCCTTATTTATTCACGCTAGTTATGGAGATTCTTACGTGCATTCTTCAGCATGCTACTCGGATAGATGCTTCGTTCAAGTTTCACAACAAATGTGAGAAACAACGGATTATTAATCTTTGTTTTGCAGATGATCTTTTCTTATTTGCGAGAGGTGATGTTAATTCGGCTAAGTGTATTATGTCTTCTCTTACAAATTTTACTAAAATGTCTGGGTTGGTGCCTAGTACATGTTAAGGACCATATTCTAGATATTATGCCGTTTGAGGAGGGATCGTTACCAGTTCGCTACTTGGGTGTTCCACTCATCTCATCTAGACTTTTATATAAAGATTGCAGTGCCTTAGTGGAAAGGTTAGATCAACGTATTATGAGCTGGAGGAATAAGCTTCTCTCTTTTGCTGGTAGGGTGCAGCTTATAAACTCGGTTCTTTCTGCAATGCATGTGTATTGGTCCTCTGTTTTCATCCTTCCGTCTCGGGTTATTCTAGAGTTGGAAGCGAAAATGCGGAACTTCTTATGGTTGTCAGAAGGTTCTTTTCACAAGGGGAAGGCTAAGGCCTGTGTGGAAGTCTGTTTGTGTCCCCAAGTTTGAAGGTGGTTTGGGTATTCGTCAAATTGGGGATGTAAACAAAGCTCTTATGACTTCTCATATCTTGAGTATTTTGGTTAAACGCGAGTCATTATGGGTTGCTTGGATTTACTCATATAGACTAAGAGGTAAAAGTTTTTGGGTATGCAAATCTTTTTTCTAATTGTTGTTGGAGCTGGAGTAAACTCATACAACTTCGGCCTATTATTAGAGAATTTGTATGGTCCAAGCTAGGTGATGGTAGCAATACTTCAGCAAGGTACGATTACTGGTGTCAATTAGGGTCGTTGGGTAACTTTGTGTCGCCTAGATCCATTGCTTCTGCAGGTTTCGATATTACTTCTACTGTGCAAGAGGTTCAGCTAAATGGAGTTTGGCGTTGGCCGGTTGCTTGGAGAGATCTTTTCCAGTTCTAAATCACATTGATCATGTCCATACGGTCCCTAATAAACGTGATCAGTTGCTATGGAAGGATGGTAATGAATTTTTTGAGCATTCTTCATCTCAAGTTTGGCAATCGCTTCGGCATAGGAACCAAGAGGTGGATTGGGTTAAGTTTGTTTGGTTTCCGCATTGCATTCCAAAACATGCATTTTTTAAGTGGCTGGTTATCCATCGGAAATTATTGACTCAGGATAAAATCCTTCAATGGGATATCTCGAGAAGGAAAAACATGAACATGATGTGTTGTCTTCTGTGTTATGCGGATGTTGATTCACACTCTCACTTATTTTTTGAATGTAGCTATTCATTGCAAGTTTGGAATATGGTCCGCTCGAAAGGTGGTATGGATAATGTTGGGCCTTTTTGGGATGATTTTGTCAACTGGATGGCTGCTCGAGTTCAATCAAAATCAGCCGCTAATTATGTTAGTAAGCTGGTGCTTGCAGCTGCTTCCTATTTCATTTGGCAAGAGCGAAATTCGAGACTTTTCAAGAACCAAACAAGACCTCCGGATGTACTGAGTGACGCAATTCTGCAAACAGTTCGTTATAAGCTAATGGTAGTGAAGTTCAAGGACACTGTGAAGGTGCGAGAGCTTCTAGGCACTTGGGAGATTCATGGAACACTCTTGACCGATGAGTGACTTGGCTTAGTGTGGTTGTCTTTGTCTAGATATTAGTCTAGTTGTTTGTTTTGGTTTTGTTTTGATGTACTTTCATGGGGGATGTCCCATGTTTGAACTAGTATGGATGATCCATACTACTTGCTTTGTATTGTTTTGTTGATATATAGAATCACCGGGGTAACCCTTTACCCAAAAAAAGACTAACTTTTGTTAAACATTTTCTTTAAACTTATAAGTCATGAATCCTAAATCAATAAAACCTATGTATCTCACAGGCATTTTTATGCTGACGTACCTATTTTCACATGTGTTTCAGGAAATGATGCATATGATTAATCAAGATACACTTAGGCGGACTTGGACCTTAGTGACAATAAAAGATGCAAGACTAGTTAATTATGTTATGCTTCCTTGTTGTTAAGACATTGTAACTCTTTTAATCAATAAAACAACATTTCAAATTTCCATGTGTTATGAAACAATGATTCTGTTACAACACTCCCCGACGTTTCCGCCATGATTTGTTGTTTTACGTGGTCGGGGTGTGACAACAAAGATTTCTAGGGGTCCTGAATGGTAGGGACTACCCCTAGATCGGCAATAATTCAAGTGGCAGATCCATATGAATTATTTCGATTAATGAAGCTGCGATGTATTCTGATTCTGTAGTGGACAATGCTACCCTGATTGTGGTCGAAGATCATCTTGATCAGTTTGGAAACTCATATCCGTGTAACCCTTTATAATGAATTCCGAAACTCGCATCCCTGTAACCATTTACAATGAGTTCCTCTTCACCAGATCCATATATTAGAAACATATCCTTAGTCCTTCTAAGGTATTTCAATATATATTTTTAACAGTCACCCAATGACCGTTACTCGCTGGTATCTTCTCGTCATGCTTAAAGCGCATGACATGTCCGGTCTAGTGCATATCATTGCATACATTATGGATCCTATAGTAAATGCATATGGGATTCCTTTCATTCTTCTTGCTCATCCTTTGAGCTTGGACATTGACACGCACTCAATATTGTCCTTTCTTGAATAGGTACCAAACCTTTCTCAGAGTTCTCCATCTTGAACCTTTTCAAGCCTTTGTCAATGTATGCACTTTAGTTTAAACCTATCAAGCGCCTTGATCTATCCCTATAGATCTTTATTCCCAAAAAATAGGCGACTTCACCAAGATCCTTAATGGAAAAACAACTTCCAAGCCAGGCTTTTACACCTTCCATGGTTGGAATGTCATTTCCAAATAGTAGAATGTCATCGACATATAATACTAAGAAAGTAATAATGCTCCCACTAGCCTTCTTATACACACAAGCTTCATCAACGTTCTTGATGAATCCATATTCCCTAATCTCTTCATCAAGACAGTGATTCTGACCTTTAGATGCTTGTTTCAATCCATAGATTGATATCTTTAACTTGCTTATGTTGTTAGGATGTTTTGGATCAACAAAACTTTCAGACTGAACTATATAGACATCTTCCTCAAGATATCTATTAAGGAAAGCCTTTTTGACATCCATTTGCCACATCTCATAATCATATTACGCAGGTATGGCAAATAATATCCTTATTGACTTTAGCATCGCCACGGGCGAGAAGGTCTCATCATAATCAACCCCTTGAGTTTGATTGAAACCTTTTGCTACAAGTCTCGCTTTATAAGTATCCAAGTTACCATGTATATTCGTTTTCTTCTTGAAAACCCATTTACTTCCAACTACTTTGGAGTTAAGAGGTGGCACAACCAATTCCCATACTTGGTTGTCATACATGGATTGCATCTCTACGTTCACAGCTTCAAGCCATTTGTCGCAATTGGATTTTGACATTGCGTCATGGTATGTGGTTGATTCACATAAATCTACCACGTAGCATCCATCCATGAAAAATCCATATCTTTCAGGTGGACTACTGATTCTACCAGATCTGCAAACGTTTTGTGTGTAATGATCAACCACTTGATCCTTTTCAACAACCTTTTGTTGAGTGCTAGTATCAACCAAACGTGTATCGCTGTTTGTGGTTCTTGATCCTCATCAAGTTCCACTGTTCTACTAATTCCTTCCACAAGGAACTTAGCTTCCAAGAACTCAGCCTTTCGAGCAACAAATATCTTTTGCTTTGTTGGATCATTGAAATAATATCCTATACCATTTTTAGGATATCCTACGAAGATACACTTAGTGGATTGTACTTCCAATTTGTTTGGGGTGTATTGCTTCACTTAAGCTTCACAACTCATACCTTTAAATATGATAATGATGGAACCCTTCCATGCCATATTTCAAAAGGTGTCTTATCCACTTTCTTGGTTTGGGCCATATTTAATATACGGACCGCGGAGAGCAAAGCGTAACCTCAAAATGATAGAGATAATGTGCTCCTAGCCATCATAGATCGAACTTTTTCAAATAGAGTTCGATTCCTTCTCTATCGGAATGAAGAACTTTGATTGAGTTGATTTAGTACTTTACCTTTTGAAGATTTTGAACGTTTCAAAACCTCATCTTTGTGTCAAGTACACATAACCATAACTACTATAGTCGTTGGTAAAAGGTAATGAAGTATCTTTTACCATTCCTAGTCATTGGCTTAAAAGGATCACATACATTCGAATGTATGATACCTAATAAATCTTTTGCCCTTTCCCACTAAGGGATTACTTGGTCATTTTACCTTGTAAACAAGATTCGCATGTATCAAATGAACCAATTTCATTTGTTTCCAAAAGACAATTCTTTCGAAGTGTTTACATGCGACATCTGTTTATATGACCAAGGCGATAATGCCAAAGATAGGTCTCACTCAAATCCATTTTGAGTTTCTTGGTGATTGCTTGGTACATTGAACTATCAAATGATGTATTATTATGAACCAATTCATAAATACCATTGAAAGCATAGCTTTAAAGTAAAACATGTCATTCATCGAAATATAAATGTCATTGTCTTATAAGGGAAACTTGAATAATGTTCCTAGTCAAACTAGGAGCATTCAATACAAGTTTAAAACAATTTCCAAACCATTTGGAAGTTTCAAAACATAGTCTCCTAGGGCTTCACTTGAACTTTCGCTCCATTGCCCATAAAGAGACTAATGTCTCCCTTCTTGTAATGCTAATT
Organism: Helianthus tuberosus; assembly: GCA_030545235.1. NCBI lineage: Eukaryota > Viridiplantae > Streptophyta > Magnoliopsida > Asterales > Asteraceae > Helianthus > Helianthus tuberosus. Next base: position 27,780,544 of record CM060420.1, on the reverse strand, counting down.
TTTCTTGAACTCTTGCAACAAATTGCAAACATGAGTTTCACATCCGGTATCTAATACCCATGTGTTAGAAGAAATAACATTAAGGTCAATATGTATCATAAAGATTGTACCTGAGGTTTGCCTAGTATCCCTCTTGTTTTTCAACTCCTTGAGATAGGTTGAACAATTCCTATTTAAATGTCCTATCTCTCCATACTCAAAGTATGGATCGTTCGTGGCACCATTGCCTTCTTATATTTTGGTTTTGGTGGTTCCGCTTTAGCCTTTCTTTTCTTTTCCCTTTGAATTACCCGTTTCCATTTTCAACATTTGCTTTGGTGTCGGGGTGATGCCCTTTCTAGTTGCCACCCTCATTGATCGTTAGAATGGATAAACCCCTTTTATCCATATTGAGCCTTTCGAGGCGATCACTGGGGCTTTTCATCTTAAGGAAATAAGATGTGACCGATTGGTTTCCTCTATTGGACATGCACGAAGCGCTCTAACCGTTTCGAAGTGTTCTACCCTTGTATATTGTAGGAACATTTCCTTCAATTGGGTAATCATGTCGTAGGCTCATGATGTTCAAAAATCCTTTTGAATCTTGGGAATCATAATTCCTAACATGAGGCTAGAGGCTTGCATAGTATCCTCGATATACTTAATCCAATCGTTATAGGCATCCTTATCTTCCATAAGATGTTCATCGGGATTAGGATCGTTCAACACATAGGATATCTTTTCTTACTTGAGAACGAATCTTAAGTTTCGATATTAATCCATGAAGTGTTATGATTGAGACGATCCTTTTTCAAGGATTGTTTTTAGTGATAGGTTACGAACGGTTTGGGTAATATTGTTAGTGGCCATCTACAAAATTTTACAAGGTTCAATTTTAATATTTTCGATATCATTATATTTTAATCATTAATACCCTTTTATGTCTCATAGACAATTAATAATTAAAATCTAGAATCCAACGTTACATTTAAATATTGGTTAGGTGACCTTTATCCCTCTATTTAAATTAACAAGGTAGTCAATGTTTGACAATTGCAACCCTTTGCAACTTCTAGCCATATGGGATCGGTTAAACATCTTTATGTTTAGTTGGCATGTTTAATCCCATCAACACCTTTCTTCCCCATGCTTCGGTGACCCTAAGTTCATGGTTTCTGTTATGGGTCATTTTATGAGCATATATATCGTGACTAATATTCTGCTTTTGATTGTTTACTTGTGATCAGGATACCGGATCAGGATATTGGTAACATCCTGGTGTGATATCATGGTATTAACTAAATAATCACGTGCAGGTTAGAAGCTGTGGGTCACTAACGGTCGAATGGACCTCTTCTCCTTAAGACTCGGGCAAATCAGTTACATGAGAGACGTTGAACCCGAAGGACCAGGTCTACAACGTTCAAGTAGGGAATATCCGCCGAATCCCGGTTTAATAGGATAGTTTGTTGAATTTCTTTTACTATAAATAGATGGGGCGGATCAGATTAAGGCACGCAGTTTTACACACACTCTCTTTCGCACACTTTGCTCTCTAGCTTCTAGCAAACACTACACACAAACACTTGTACTTGAATTACCTTGTAACACCTAGTTGATCCGCATCACATCCTGCACTGTATCCTGATATTCGAAGTAATAGAAGAACAAGGCAGCTGCGATTGTCAGCTCCCGAGGTTTTGTGCCGGCGATCTAGACTGATCAAGGGCTTTCCTCGTACATCTCGTGTCACCCTTTACATTTTTGCTCATTGTTTGATCATAGATACAACTCTATATCCTGAGCCGTATCCTGAAACTGTTTTTGCAAATAATTTGATTAACATATTTTCGACACTTGTTTCTAGCACACTACCTTACTCAACTAATTTGATCACTTAATTGCTTCGGTAATTTTTGACAAAAACAATTTGGCGCCCACCATGGGGCAAGTGGTGCTATTTTTACTAAAAACTTTAGTAAAATCATTGCTCGGTTTTCTATTGTCAAAACTTTTTGCTACATTGTTTTCAATGGCCTCGAGATCAAACATGAGCTCTTCCACCATGTCTGCTACAACCTCTGCAACAATTGGTTCACTGCTTCCACCTCCTCCTCCAAGAATGCAAGCCTCTTCACAAGGAGCTGAAAGTCATGTGGCTCGGGATGTTATTCCCGCTCCCAGTACCCAGGGATCTGGTCCTGTTTTGGCTTCTAATGATGAAATTCTGAATTTGTTTGGTAGTGTATAGGAACAGATGAGGCAGCAGCAGGAAACTAATCGGATGCTGATGAGAGAGATACAACTCTTGAAACCCGGCCCAAGTAGGCCTGCGGAAGAAACTGTTACTCCCTTGCAACCCAGGGCTTTGAACTTCAGTTCTGCAGTTTATACTGAAGAAAACCGGGGGAATATCGTGCCAAGCCATTCCCAGAATCATACTCCTGAGATACCCTCTTCAATAAGAGTATCAACCGTGAGAAGATCAGGATATGCTTCAGGATATGGCCAGAATCCCCAGACTGGTAATGTATCTAATAATAATAATAACACTCTTGCTACTAATGGTGTTGGATCTTTACAGGATGCAGGTATGGCGTCAATATTTACTAGGGAGCTTCAAAAGCTGAAAGACATGATATCCAGTGTGCCTGGAGTGGTCCAGCCGATTCCAGAAGTATCCCAAGACAGTCACAGGATATCCCGGTTTACGCATCCTATCTGTGATGCTGAAATCCCGAAAAGATTTCAAACCCCCAACATGAAACTCTATGACGGAACCACGGATCCTGAAGAGCATATCGCCCAGTATAGGGAAAGAATGGAGATCAACCCTATCCATCCAGATCTCAAGGAAGCATGTCTCTGCAAGGGTTTTGGTTCTACCTTGACAGGATCAGCCTTAAAATGGCTGTTAAATGTTCCTCCTCACTCAATTACTTCGTTTGCTCATTTGGTTAATTTATTTAATAGTAAGTTTTCTTGCAGCCGGAGTTTTGAGAAACTAACCAGTGATCTTTACAGGATAACTCAAGGACCTTAGGAATCCTTGAGGGATTATGTGAACAAGTTTAGTCGGGAATCCTTGGATATCCCACATCTTGATATTGCAACAGCTGTGCAGGCTTTTAAGATGGGATTACAAAAAGATTCTCAGTTTTATCAGGATCTTGTAATGAATCCCTGCAGGAATCTCGACGAAGCTCGAAACAGGGCCTTGAGATATATTCGCTTGGAAGATGACAAAAAGATGCAAGAGAGGATGAACTCTACCTCAACCTATGAATTAACCAACAGGAAATCAGAATCCTCGTATAAACCATATCGCTCTAAGCCATATGGCAAAAATGACAACAAGAAAGTGAATGCTGTTGAAGACAAGGATCTTGAAGAATATCCTGAATTATCTGAATATTGCTTTTCTGTTAACATACCTGAGTTAATGTATGCTATGCAGGGTTTAGGAGACAAAGCTAGGTGGCCTCGAAAGAATCAACAAAAAGCTGATTGGAAGGATAAATCCAAATGGCGTGCCTTCCATGAAGATTTCGGACATGTAACTGAGGATTGCATTGCTCTAAGGAAAGAGATAAGCTACCTATTGAGCAAGGGATATCTGAAGGATCTGCTGGGAAGAAAGAAGAATAAAGGGCAGGATCCTGAGAAGGATCCTGAATGAGCAGCATCACCCCCAGCAGATGACAAAATAAATAACTTTATTTCAGGAGGATCCGACATTTGTGGGACTTCGTATTCTGCGGCCAAGAGACATGCAAAGGAGGCTAAGACTGAAAGGGGAGATAAACCAGCCAGGATGACTACCCTCACAACTGATAAAGTGATCACTTTGGACAGTGATGACATGGATACTGTCCAGGATCCTCACCATGATGCTCTAGTAATAACGTTATATGTTGCTAACCATTTTGTACGCAGGATATTGGTGGATAATGGCAGTTCCGTCAACATAATCCAACTAGAAACTTTGAAAAGAATGAATGTATCTCCAATGGATATTACTTCGAAATCCACCGTGCTTGTTGGGTTCAGTGGAGAGGCCAGGAACACAGTGGGAGAGATAAAGTTACCAGTATATGTTGAAGGGGTCAACTCAATACAACGTTTCTGTGTGATGGACTCCCTATCCTGCTACAACATCATACTAGGCAGGCCATGGATCCATGATATGAAGGCGGTGCCATCGACTTATCATCAGTGCATCAAGATCCCTACCCCTTGGGGGGTTGTCAAGGTTGATAGTGATCAGCAGGAGGCGAAGGAATGTTACTCATCCTCGATGAAATTCTCAGTCAAGCCTAATGTAGCATAGCAATTAAAGATGCTGGCCCAGGATATCATGGAGGCTTCGGAGCAGGATGTAAAGAAAATAATCCTGGATCAGGATAATCTGGATATCTCGGTGCTCGTAGGAACCAATATCCCACAGGATATTGAAAATCAATTGACTAATTTTTTGAAAAGCAGGATGTCAACATTCGCATGGAAGCACGGGGATATGACAGGTATTTCCATGGATATTATAACACATAAGGTTGGTATTGACAGGTCATTCAAGTCGGTACAACAAAAGAGAAGGAAATTTGCTCCGGAGCGAAATGTGATCATCCAAGAGGAAGTTGAAAGACTACTAAGGAGCAAGATGATTGGAGAAGTGAAGTTTCCTAAATGGCTTGCGAACGTAGTCGTGGTACAAAATAAAAATGGGAAATGGAGAGTTTGTGTGGATTACACAGACTTAAACAAAGCTTGTCCCAAAGACCCGTTTCCTCTACCTCATATTGATTCAATGGTAGATGCTACCGCCGGCCACGAGATGTTAACCTTCATGGATGCCTCTTCAGGATTTCAGCAAATCCTAATGGAACCCTCTAATCAGGAGGATACTGCTTTCATGACACCCACAGGTATTTATTGTTATACTGCTATGCCCTTTGGTTTGAAAAATGCAGGTGCAACATACCAGAGGTTGGTAAACATGATGTTTAAAGACAAACTGGGGGACACCATGGAGGTATATATTGACGATATGGTGGTGAAATCTAAAAAGGCTTGTTAGGGGAGGATTTTGGATGATCAGTGATCCTCAATTACTGTTGGGCTTAGTGATCCTCACTTCTGTTTGAATTGGTGATCCTCAGAAGTATTGCAGGATCAGGATCATGGATCATCGTAAGGATCCTTATACTAACGATTGTCTGCTTTGAATATGATGTTGTTTTGCAGGAGTACGAGCTTGGACTTGGTCTTGGCGATATTCCTGGAGCATATTCCATATTTATTCCGCACGTGCATGGCTGAAATGGACGTTATGGAGGTCGTGGAGGACTTGCACCAAATGCGGAATGTTTGTTAGCTTAGATATTTTCCATTTTTAAAAGGGATAGCGAGCAAAATAGAAAACACTTGGCTATTTTTAGCTTAACACACACACTCGCAACTGCTCTCACCAGCTCTTGACAATTCACTTGGCGATTACGCACTTTTTTGCACATTACACTATAGTGATCCTTGTAATTAGCTCGCTATCATCCGAAGTTGTAACACATTTCTTGTTTAATCTGAGTTGGTGATCGGTAGTTTCCATCACCCGATGTTTTTTATGCCGGAGATCAACTCTTGATCAAAGGCTTTTTCCTCGTATAAATCACTGTGTCACTTGTTCTTTACATTTCTGAGTGATCCTCATTATTGTTCATTGCTTCAAGCATCATACCTCACTACAAAAGATTTGGTTGCATTGTCTTGCTTGATTTTTGACCAAAACAGTTTGGCGCCCACCATGGGGCAATTGGTGCTTCATTCCTAGAAATTCTTGTCTTTGTGATCATTTCGGTTCGTTACAACCAAGCAAATGGCTTCCTCAGCGAAGAACACTTCAAGCTCTATGCCGGCAATCAGTTCTTCACAAGGCGTTCCACCTTTGCCTCCACCACCTTCTGGATCCCAGAAGAATGCTGAAAATGCTGCGAGAAGACAAACCCCCATTTTCCAAAAACCACCAACTTCTTCTGTTTCTACTAATCCTACTACTAGTGATCTTTTTAATTTGATTTTGCAGATGAGGGATCACGCACAAGAGCAGGACAAAACCAACGAAAGGATCCTCCGGGAGATCGCTGAGATCAAGAAACAGAAGAAATCAGTGGAGGATCATTCCCCATTGATGCCCAGATCGCTGAATTTCGACACTCCGGTCATAACCTCCCAGCATTCAGCAGCTCCGGATGTCCAATACTTGGGTGAATTTCCAGGAAGGCGTTATGGAACAACAACAATGACTCAGGCTCTAGGATCTTACTTTCAACCTTCCGGAGCCTCTGTTCAACCTCAAGGATCCTTTCAGCCTCAAGGATCCTCCCAGATCCAAGGATCCTCCCAGGTCCAAGGATCCTTCCCGGTCCAAGGATCCTCCCAGGTCCAAGGATCATCTCTGGTTCCAGGATCCTTTCAGGTTCAAGGATCCTCTCAGCTTCAAGGATCCAACATCTTTCAGGATCAAGGATTCTTAAGAAGTATCCAGCCTCCAAGCTCGGATGTTCATCAAGGAGACTTCATACCAATGCAGACCATTGCTTCCTCTGGTCCTTCAATCATGCCAGAGTCCCGTCAATATGGATTCACATCTGGAATTCCAAACACGAATCCTGTGGGAGGTAACACTTTTAATAATTCATATAACACTAACCATGGCTCTATGCAGGATACATCTATCAATCAAGCTATGGCTAGGGAATTACAGAAGCTTAAGGATATGATATCCAGTGTTCCAGGAGTGGTCAAGCCCATTCCTGAGATTGCAGATGGTAGCCATAGGATATCTCGTTTTGCACCACCTTTATGTGATGCTGAGATACCCAAAAGGTTCCAGATACCATCCATGAAGCTGTATGATGGTTCAACAGATCCAGAGGAGCATGTGGCTCAATACAGGGAGAGGATGGAGATCAATCTGATTCCTGAGAGGTTAAAAGAAGCATGTCTATGCAAGGGATTTGGATCCACACTCACAGGATCAGCTCTTAAATGGCAGCTAAGTCTTCCCCCTTACTCTATTACTTCATTTGCTAATCTAGTTAACCAGTTTAATAGTCAATTTTCTTGTAGTAGAAAGTTTGAACGTTTAACTAGTGATCTTTATAGGGTAACACAAGGTCAGAATGAATCACTTAGAGATTATATCACTAAGTTTAGTAAAGAATCCTTAGATATCCCTAACCTGGATATAGCTACGGTTGTAGAAGCCTTTAAAATGGGATTGCTTAGGGATTCATTGTTCTATGATGATCTTGTTATGACCCCATGCAGGAATCTTGATGAAGTAAGAACCAGGGCCCATAGGTTCATCCGTCTAGAGGATGACAAAAGGATCCAGGAAAGAATGACAGGATCCTCAAAACAGGAGAAGCAAGGATCCTACTTCAGGAACAACAAATCCAAGGCTTACAACAAGTCTGATAACCAGAATGTGCATGCAGTGGAACAGGAAGAGGATGACGAGGATTATCATCCTATTTCTGAATACTGTTTTTCTGTTGATAACAATGAACTAATTCTTGCAATGCAGAATTTAGGTGAAAAAGCTAGGTGTCCAAGGAAAAGTGATAAACCTGCCGCTACAAAGGACAAATCCAAGTGGTGTGCATATCATGAGGATTTTGGGCATCTCACAGAAGAATGCATTGCACTTAGAAAAGAAATTGGTTACTTGTTAAGCAAGGGGCACTTGAAGGAACTTTTGGGACGAAAAAAGTCAAGGACCCAGGATCCTGAAAGGATCCCGGAAAGGGCTCCTGCTCCTCCAGCAGATGCACAAGTTATAAACTTCATATCCGGTGGATCAGACATTTGCGGTACCTCCTTTTCAGCAGCAAAAAGACATGCTAAGGAAACCAAGATGGATAATGGAGACAGACCCGTCCGGACCTCCGTTGTTACCCAGGATAAAGTCATAACCTTTGATGAGGATGATCGTGTTGATGTCCAGGATCCTCATCATGACGGTCTTGTAATTACATTATTTATTTCTAACCACTTTGTTCGCATGATCCTTATAGATGGAGGAAGCTCTGTGAACATCATTCAGCTGGATGTCCTCAAGAAGATGAATATCCCGGAGTCTGATATTGTCCCAAGGTCCTCAGTACTTGTGGGATTCAGTGGAGAAACTAAGAATACATTGGGGGATATCAAACTCCCAATCTATATTGAAGGATTGCATTCTTATCAAAAATTTTGTGTTATAGATTGTTTATCATGTTGTAATGTTATCCTTGGCAGGCCATGGATACATGACATGAAGGCAGTCCCATCCACCTATCATCAATGTGTAAAGCTTCCAAGTCCGTGGGGGTGGTGAAAATTGAGAGTGATCAACAAGAGGCTAAGAATTGCTATACCTCATCAATGAAGCCAGCCTCAAGACCAAGGGAGCAATAGCAATTAAAGTATCCTTCAAGAGATGTCTTGGAGGCAAGAGAACAGGATTTGAAAGAAATCCTCATGGATCCTGATGATCCTGAATCCAAGATCTTCATAGGATCAGGGATCCTTAGCGACATTGAACAGGAGCTAGTATCCTTCCTTAAGAAGAGGAAATCCACCTTTGCCTGGAAACATGAAGACATGACAGGTATATCTAAAGATATAATTACTCATAAGCTTGGCATTGACAGGTCATTCAAGCCTATACATCAAAAGAGGAGGAAGTTTGCACCTGAAAGGAATGCTATTATCCAGGAAGAGGTAGATAAACTACTTCGGGCAGGTATGATAAGAGAGGTCAAGTATCCAAGATGGTTAGCCAATGTGGTTGTTGTTCAAAAGAAAAATGGAAAGTCGAGGGTATGTGTCGATTTTACTGATTTAAACAAGGCATGTCCCAAGGATCCTTTCCCATTACCCCACATTGACTCCATGGTGGATGCTACCGCGGGTCATGAGTTGTTGACTTTTATGGATGCTTCATCTGGATTTCAACAAATTCAGATGGAACCATCCGATCAAGAGGATACAGCCTTTATGACCCCAACTGGTATATATTGTTATATTGCTATGCCATTTGGATTAAGGAATGCAGGTGCTACTTATCAAAGGCTAGTCAATATGATGTTCAAGGAACAAATTGGACACACTATGGAAGTCTATGTTGATGACATGGTGGTTAAGTCCAAGAAAGCTGAGGATCACCTTAAAGACTTGGAGGAATGAATCCTATGTTTTTCTTCGTGATCTTATGCATAACAGTCTGTGATTAGAGTTTTGTTCTTTCGAAACTCTATAACGAACTTGTTAGCATTAGGGATCGATCCAAAAATAGGGTTTTTTTCTTGTTTTCTTCAATCGCTGCCTTAGTAATTCTTTTTGATACTCTGATTTATTAACCTAGTTGTTGTTGATTGCGGTTAGCTGAGACTAATTTAGCTAGATTGACACTCTAGGTTAATCGATTAAGGGTTGAGATCTGATTCTAGGGTTTAAAGGATTAGGGTTTTTCCATCTTCTGTGTCTTGGTTTGCTTGTTTCGAGGGGTTTCTAATTGCATGGTTAGTTGCTGTTTTGTTGATTGAGAGAGGTGTTAATTCTAGTATGGATGATCGTAAGAAATCAGAGGGGGATGTGCACGATGGTAGATTTAAACCGCCGTTTACTTCAACTTTACGCCAGGGTTTAGCTTCTCGTGTGATCAACATTGAGGGTAAACCTTTAATGCCTCGTAGGGGTACGGTTTCTTCTGCTACGTATGAGCCGGCTAAGTTTAATGTCATAGATGAGCTTAACAAGATTACTGTCCCTGTAACTGAGATTGATGTTCAACCCGATGTTCAAAAGAATGCTGAATCACCATCCATGGCTGAATTGTTTCAGAATGAACAGGATAAGGGAAATAGACCATTATCTTATGCTGAATCCGTGATGAATGCTACAGGTAATAAGATTACCTTCAGGTCTTTTGCTACCGAGGATAGTTGTGATGAGTGTGATGTGGTACTGCCGAAGGAGTCTATTCGAGTGGTAAAAGATAAGCTAGCAAACACGCTTTATGGATACTTTCTGGGAGATCGGATTGCATACCCGGTGGTTGAATATTATGTCAAAAATAACTGGAAAAAGTTTGGGTTGGAGAAAATTATGATGAACGCAAATGGATTCTTTTTCTTCAAGTTTGCTGATAACAAGGGTATGATGGATGTTCTTAATGGAGGTCCGTGGATAATTAGATCTCAACCTTTCTTTTTAAGTGAGTGGAGTCCAAACACTAAACTGATTAAAAAGGAGGTCAATAAAATGCAAATTTGGGTGAAAATTCATGAGGTCCCTCTAGCGGCTTATACAGAGGATGGGCTTAGTTTGATTGCTACAGCGATTGGTGAGCCAAAGCTTCTTGACTCTTATACTACATCGATGTGTCTGGATTCATGGGGTCGAAGCAGTTATGCTAGGGCTTTGATTGAAGTGTCAGCTGATAAGAAACTTAAAGAGAAAATAACCATGGCTATCCCAGAGCTGGAAGGTGACGGATACGTTAAAGAAACCATGTATGTAGAATATGAATGGTATCCGCATAGGTGCTCCCAATGCTGTGTGTTTGGTCATACAGATGATATTTGTCCTAAACAACCGAGGAAGATGGGTAAACAATTCAATGGAGATAAGTCTTTTAAGGCTTTTGAGCAAGACCGTAGACATGAAAAGAAACCGGCTGTTGATGATGAAGGTTATATGGGTGTGCATACCAAGAAAGTAGCTCGGAAGGTAGGGTTCCCTGTTAACAAGCAGAAGCCAAAATTTGAGTACAGGCCCATTGGACCTAAGCCGAAGGAGCCAGATAGTAAGTCAGGTCAGATTCACTCGGTTAAAATTTCAAACCCTTTTGATGCTTTAAAGTTTGCTGATAATTTGGAGACGGGGCAAAGTAGTAAAGATGGAGGTGGTGACCAACAATCTTCGGATGAGGAAGAGGTAGTGGAGGTTTTTAATGAAACGGATGGTTATATAATGGAAGGTACTCAAAATCCAAAACATACGAAAGGGGATACTAAAGGGGCAAGCACTCCTTCAACACAAGTTTCCAATGGTTAGTCTTGCGGCATGGAATGTTAGGGGATTGAACCGTCCTCTAAAACAAAAGGAGGTTCGTCAGGTTGTCCGGAGTAATAAGTTGAGTCTTTGTGCTCTTTTAGAATCTCATGTGGATATGGATAATTTAAGGAAAGTATGTAAATCTGTTTTTCGGGAGTGGGAGTGGACGTCCAATGCGAATAGATGCAATAAAGGTACCAGGATAATTACTGGGTGGGATTCAAGTGTAGTTGATGTTATGGTGATTGCTCAAACTGACCAAGTCATGCATCTTCAACTTATATTCAAGAATGATAAAAAGCTTTTATTCTGTTCAGTAATCTATGCGGCCAATTATTATGTAACTAGGAGGGAGCTTTGGCACCAACTTAATATGCATAAAGTTTTTGTGGGTGATAGGCCGTGGGTTATTCTAGGGGACTTTAACTCAGCGCTCAATCTGGAAGACATGTCAATGGGAGTTTCACAAGTGTCGATAAGTATGAGGGAGTTCCAAGAGTGTGTGGCCAACATTGAGATGTTTGATATTAATCGATCCGGGTTTCATTTTACATGGAACCAGAAACCAAAAAAGGGTGTTGGGTTACTGAAGAAAATTGATCGGGTGATGGGGAATACCTCGTTTGTTGCTGAATTTTCAAACTCGGTGGCGTTTTTTCACCCTTATAGAATGTCAGATCACTGTCCTTCTCTGCTTAAAATTCCGAGTATGTCTAATGCTAAACGTAGACCTTTCAAGTTTGCGAATTTTTTGATTCACAAACCAGGTTTTTCGGATGTAGTGAAGAACATTTGGGAAACGAACGTTGATGGGGTTCATCAATTTAAAGTTGTTAAGAAATTGAAGTTGTTGAAGGGCCCGTTGAGGAATCTTTTGTTCCAACAAGGGAATTTACATAAAAAAGTGGAAGATCTCCGTGGAAAAGTGGATTCGTTACAACAAGAGATTGATAATGATCCAATGAATGCTGATTTGAGGCTGCAGGAATCGAAGTTAAATGCTGATTTTCTCGAAGCTTGTCTGGATGAGGAACGTTTTTTAAGACAAAAATCAAAAGTAGATTGGCTGCAAGCTGGTGATGCAAATACCAAGTTTTTTCATGCTACATTAAAGAGTAAGAACCATCTAAGTAGGATTGATGTTATTATGAACTCGGATGGGATTTTAATGGAGGGGGATAATGTTCATAAAGCTCTTGTGCAATACTATGAGCAGTTCCTTGGTTGCGAGGAGGCGACTTATTTATCTCCTACGGCTGATTTGTTTTCTAACAAGTTGAGTACGTTTGAAGCTTCTCATATGGAGCGTCCGGTCACAGCTGAGGAGATCAAGAAGGCCATGTTTTCGATTGGTAATGACAAGGCCCCAGGGCCTGATGGTTTTTCAGCAGATTTTTTTAAAAGTGTCTGGAATGTTATTGGCGATGATGTTACGAGGGCCATCAAGGATTTTTTTGATACTGGTAAGCTTCTTCGTGAAATTAATAACACTCTTATTGTTCTTATCCCAAAGAAGCCTACTCCATTGTTAGTCACGGACTATCGTCTGATAGCTTGCTGTAATGTTCTATACAAATGCATTAGTAAAATTGTCGCAGACCGCATTAAAGGTGCTCTAAACAGAATTGTGAGTATAAATCAGTCAGCGTTTGTTCCGGGTAGGAAAATTTCTGATAATATTCTGTTGACTCAAGAACTTATGCACAACTATCATAGAGATCACGGTCCCCCGAGATGTGCCTTTAAAGTTGATATTCAAAAAGCGTATGATACTGTGGATTGGAGATTTCTCAAGGATGTTCTTCTAGGATTCGGCTTTAATTATAAGATGGTGGAGTGGATTATGACATGTGTTGCGTCTGTTTCTTATTCCATATGTGTCAATGGTGATATTTATGGGTATTTCAGAGGTAGCCGTGGGCTAAGGCAGGGCGATCCGCTTTCTCCGTATTTGTTTACACTTGTTATGGAGATTCTAACGTGTATCTTACAGCGGAATGCTAGGTTGGATTCGTCGTTCAGATTTCATAATAGATGTGAGAAACAACGAATTATAAACCTTTGCTTTGCAGATGACCTGTTCCTCTTTGCTCGTGGGGATGTTAACTCGGCTAATTGTATTATGAGGTCGATTACTTTGTTCACGAGTATGTCAGGCTTAGTCCCAAGTATACAGAAGAGTAACCCTTTACCCAAAAAAAGTATACAGAAGAGTACGGCGTTTTTTTGTAATGTAGCTTCTCATGTTAAAAATGCTATTTTGGAGATTTTGCCGTTTGAAGAGGGTATGCTCCCGGTCAGATATTTAGGGGTTCCTTTAATTTCAAGTCGTCTTCTTTATAAGGATTGTAGTGTCCTCGTGGAAAAGCTAGAGAACCGTATTATGAATTGGCGAAACAGTTTTCTTTCTTTTGCGGGCAGACTTCAGCTAATCTCCTCGGTGCTATTGGCCATGCACATTTATTGGTCCTCTGTGTTTATCCTTCCGGCTCGTATTATTAAGGAGTTAGAGGCCAAGATGCGGAACTTTCTTTGGACGCAGGAGACTTCATATCACAAGGGTAAAGTTAAAGTCTCGTGGAATTCGATTTGTGTCCCTAAATATGAGGGTGGTTTGGGTTTACGTCGGATAGGGGATTTCAATAAAGCTCTTATGGTTTCTCATATATGGAGTATCCTTAATAAAAGAGATTCTTTGTGGATTAGCTGGATTCATTCGTATAGGCTTAAAGGCCGGAGCTTTTGGAGTTGTAAAGAGGTCGCAAATTGCAGTTGGAGCTGGAAGAAATTAATTCAAATCAGGCCTCTTATAAGAAGTCATTTTTGGTCGACTTTGGGTGATGGCAGCCGTACTTCAGCATGGTATGACAATTGGAGTAGCTTGGGGCCTTTATCTAATTTTCTTACTCCTAGAGTTATCACGAATGCGGGTTTTGAGCTGGGAGCCAAAGTTGTAGATATTCATGTTAATGGTGATTGGTCTTGGCCTGTTGCCTGGAGAGATTTGTTTCCAGTCCTGATTCAACTGGACCAAATCACGTTGCATCCAGGTGAAATGGACCGTATTTATTGGAAGGATGGGGACGATCTTCTTAATTTTTCTTCGTCAAATGTCTGGCAGTCGATTCGTATGAGAGACCAAGAAGTTAATTGGGTTAACATTGTTTGGTTCCCACAATGCATTCCGAAACAGGCATTTCTTATGTGGCTGATCATGCGTCGTAAGTTGCTGACTCAAGATAGAATTCTGAAGTGGGATAGTTCGAGAAGAAATAACATGAACATGATGTGTTGCTTATTGTGCTATGCTAATGTTGATTCCCATGATCATCTTTTCTTTGAGTGTAAGTTTTCAGCTCAGGTTTGGAATACGGATAGACACAGGGGTGGCATGAATAATGTTGATTCAAAATGGAGCTCAGTCATGAATTGGTTGTTAGACCGTTCTCGGTCGAAATCAGCTGCTAACTATGTTTCCAAGCTACTTGTTGCTACGGTTGCTTATGTCATATGGCAGGAGCGCAATGCTAGGTTGTTCAAAAACCAAACGAGACCTCCGGATACTATTTGTCAGTTAATTATTAAAACTATTCGATACAAACTTATGGGAGTCAAGTTTAAGAAGTGTGCGAAGACTAGGAGGTTGCTTGAAGATTGGGAGATTGGAGGGGACGAAAATATACAAGATGGAGGCTAATTGATTTGTTAAGATTTTGAGGTTGTCTAGATTTTAGTCTAGTTGTTTACTATTCGGTTTGTTTGTTGATTGTTATACATTCATGGGGCATGTCTCATGTTTGAACTAGTGAAGACGTTTCTTCACTACTTGTTTTATTTGGTTGTGAATATATAGAATCACCGGGGTAACCCTTTACCCAAAAAAAAGACTTGGAGGAAGCACTCAATATCCTTGATAAATTTAATATGAAACTAAATCCTTCCAAGTGTCATTTTGGTGTTAAGGCAGGTAAATTCTTAGGCTATATGGTGACAAAGAGGGGCATTGAAGCAAGTCCAGAGCAAATCAAGGCTATTGTGAATATCAAATCTCCTGCCAACACTAAGGATGTGCAAAGATTGACAGGCAGGATCGCAGCCTTGAACAGGTTCATATCCAAATCCTCATAAAAGTGCAAGGAATTCTATGACATCCTGAGGAAGAACAAGAAATTTAAATGGACTGAGAAGCATGAAAGTGCCCTCAAAGCTCTTAAGGATTACCTATCCTCAGCCCCGGCCTTGATGAAACCAGAAAAAGGGGATATATTATCCTTATACTTAGCAGTATCCTCAAAAGCAGTAAGTGCGGTCCTTATTAAGGATCACCAAGGTACACAACATCCTGTTTATTATGTGAGTAAGAGTTTACTTGATGCTGAATCCAGGTATTCACACTTAGAGAAACTTATCCTTGCATTAATTATGGCATCTACTAAATTAAGACATTATTTCGAAACTCATGCCATTATTGTTAAGACTAATTTTCCAATTAAGAATGTTCTCAGGAAACTTGAAATGTCAGGAAGGATGGCTAAGTGGGCAGTGAAGCTGAGTGCATATGATATAAGATATGAACCAAGGACTGCCATCAAATCCCAAGCCTTAGCTGACTTTGTGGCAGATTTTAGTAGTGACTTGCAAAAGGAAGCTGAGTTAGAAGTCCAACAGCTTGAAGAAACTAAGGATCCTTGGATACTCTTCACTGATGGTGCTTCTAATGTCAAAGGAACAGGACTTGGAATACTACTAAAATCGCCACAGGGGGACATAATACCCCACTCCATAGCTTGTGAATTTCAAACTACCAACAATGAGACTGAATATGAAGCCTTGATAGCTAGTTTGCAAATTGCCAAGCATATGAGGATCAGGTATCTTGAGGTACATGTAGATTCTTTATTGATCACTAATCACTTTAATGGATCCTATGCGGTTAAAGGTGAAAAGCTAATCAAATATTTAGAGATAGTCAAAGAATTGGCACTCTCTTTTGTTTCCTTTAGTTTGACACAGGTACCAAGGGAAGAGAATGCAGAGGCTGATGCATTAGCCAATTTAGGATCATCCTTGAAGATCCCGGAGGATATCAAGATCCCTATTATCCATATCCTGACCCCTGCTATCGAGGATCATGTAGCTATGGAGATAGGAGAGGATTCTGCAATCATCCCTAGTGATGATACTCAATCTCATGCAGGATCATGGATCCTTCCAATCATGAGATACATACAACATGGAGAGATTCCTACAGGAGAAAACCCTAGGGCTTTCAAAATCAAGGTATCTCAATTTACAATATTGAATAATATGTTGTATAAACGATCTCTTGCAGGACCATATCTAAGATGTATTGAGGATCCTGAAATCCAAGAAGTTCTAAAGGATTTCCATGAAGGAGATTGTGGAAACCACACTGGGGGCAGGGCATTATTCTCAAGGATCCTGAGGACAGGATACTATTGGCCAACTATGAAAAAGGATGCTGTGAAGGATTATAACTTAAGTTTGTGTGCTATTTTAGAGTCGCATGTGAATGTGAGTAATCTGGGTAAAGTGTGTAAAACGGTTTTTCGATCGTGGGATTGGACTTCAAATGGAGGATGTTGTGATAAAGGCACAAGAACTATTGTTGGGTGGAATCCTGCTATTTTTGATGTGATGATCTTGGCGCAATCGTCTCAGGTTATGCACCTCCAACTTGTGTTTAAATTGGATAAAAGGATGGATTTTTGTTCTATTGTTTATGCCGCCAATTATTATGCGACTCGTAGGGATTTGTGGCATCAACTTTCTATGCATAAAACCCTTGTTGCTAATAAACCTTGGTTTATTATGGGTGATTTTAACTCGGCTCTAAACATAGAGGATAAATCTATGGGAACGTCTTCTATATCTATTGGCATGAGGAAGTTCCAAGCTTGTGTTGATGACATTGAAGTGGTTGATATAAATCGGACGGGTATCCATTTTACATGGAACCAAAAGCCGAAACAAGGGGTGGGGTTATTAAAGAAAATTGATCGGGTGATGGGAAACACTCCTTTTCTGGCTGAATACCCGAACTCGGTTGCAATATTCAAGCCATATCGGCTTTCAGATCATTGTCCATGTATTCTATCCATTTCGGAAGCCATGAAAATGAAGCCGAGGTCTTTTAAATTCACTAATTTCCTGGTTTTTAAACCAGAATTTTTAGAGATTGTTAAAAAGCATTGGGATTCAAATGTTGACGGGGTGCATCAGTTTAGAGTTGTCAAAAAATTGCGTTTGCTGAAAAACCCGCTTAGGTCTTTGCTGTTCAAGCAAGGAAATCTTCACAAAAAAGTTGAAAATCTTAGAATGAAGCTGGATGTGATTCAACAAAATATTGATCAGGACCGTTAAATGTTGATATCCGAGCCGAAGAGGCTTCTACTAGCCGTGATTTACAGGAGGCTTTGTTGGATGAGGAGCGTTTCTTGAAACAAAAATCAAAGGTGGATTGGTTAGCTGCGGGTGACATGAATACTGCTTTTTTTCATTCTTCTTTGAAAGCCAGAAATCATTTTAGCAGAATTGATGTTATTAAAGATTCGGGAGGGACTCTTTATGAAGGCGATATGGTGTATGAAGCGTTTGTTCAGCACTATGAGAAGTTTTTTGGTTCTCAAGGTGATATATCGCTTGAACCGGCTCCAGATTTATTTCCGAACAGGTTATCTCATAATGTTGCTACTAATATGGTTCGACAAGTAACGACGGAGGAGGTTAGAAAAGCTATGTTTTCTATTGGTAATGACAAAGCTCCTGGGCCGGATGGTTATACGGCGGCTTTTTTCAAAAGCGCTTGGTCTTTAGTTGGTATTGATGTCTCTAATGCCATTAAAGATTTTTTCGAAACTGGTAATATGCTCCGGGAATTGAATCATACTCTTATTGTGCTTATTCCAAAAGTTTCGACTCCTATGATTGTTACTGATTTTTGTCCGATTGCATGTTGTAATGTCTTTTACAAATGCATTAGTAAGATTATTTCAGAAAGAATTAAAGGGGCTCTAAATGACATCGTCAGTATAAACCAATCTGCTTTTGTTCCTGGACGAAAGATTTCGGATAACATTCTTTTAACCCAAGAGTTAATGCATAATTATCACAGAGACATGGGTCCTCCAAGATGTGCTTTTAAAGTAGATATTCAGAAAGCTTATGATACTGTCGATTGGAGGTTTCTTAAAAGTGTACTGATTGGTTTTGGCTTTAACAGTAAGATGGTGGGGTGGATTATGACTTGTGTGTCGACTACCTCATTTTCGGTCTGTGTTAATGGCACGGTGCATGGTTTTTTCAAGGGTAATCGTGGGCTAAGGCAAGGGGATCCAATATCCCCTTATTTATTTACTCTCGTTATGGAGGTCTTAACTGGTATTCTTCTTCGTTCAGTTCGAATTGACTCTTCTTTTAAGTTTCATAACAGATGTGAGAAGCAGCAGATTATTAATCTTTGTTTTGCGGATGACTTATTTCTTTTCGCTGGAGGAGAAGTGAATTCGGCTAATTGTATTATGTCTTCTCTCTCGAAGTTCACTAAGATGTCGGGGTTGGTTCCTAGTAACCAGAAAAGCACGGTTTTCTTTTGTAATGTTAAGGATCATGTCAAACAAGCTATTCTGGATATTATGCCTTTTACGGAAGGAAAGTTACCCGTGAAGTACTTGGGGGTGCCCCTGATTTCGGCTAGACTTGGTTACAATGATTGTAGTGTGCTTGTGGAAAGATTAGAAAAACGTATTATGCATTGGAGGAACAAACTCTTATCATTTGCGGGAAGGATTCAACTTATTATTTCAGTGCTTTCTTCTATGCATATTTATTGGTCATCGGTTTTTATCTTGCCAGCTCAGATTATCCAAGAATTAGAATCCAAAATGAGAAATTTCTTATGGTCTCAGGATTCTTCTTTCAGCAAAGGTAAATCTAAAGTTTCTTGGAAGTCGGTTTGTACGCCTAAGTATGAAGGGGGTTTGGGTATTAGACGAATTGGGGATATGAACAAAGCTCTGATGTCGTCTCATATTTGGAGTATTGTCTCCAATCGTGACTCTTTGTGGGTTAAATGGGTTTATTCGTATCGGTTAAAAAATAAGAGCTTCTGGGTCAGCAAAACGCCTTCGAATAGCTGTTGGTCTTGGCGAAAACTCACTCAATTGCGGCCTTTGATTAGGAAGCATATTTGGTTGGAGTTAGGGAATGGTGCTAATACTTCAGCCTGGTTCGATAATTGGAGTGTCTTGGGGCCTCTTGGCGACTTTGTGTCGCCCAGAACTATCACAGATGCAGATTTTAGGCTGGATGACTCCGTGGCCGATGTTTACTCTAATGGTGCTTGGTTGTGGCCTACGGCTTGGAGGGATCTCTTCCCTGTTCTTATTCAGATTGAACAAATTCAGTTGGAGCCCTTAAAAGTTGACAGATTATTATGGAAAGATGGTGGGGTTTTTAATGAGTTCTCGTCTTCTGGGGTATGGCACTCGGTTCGGCATAGAGAGCCGGAAGTCGATTGGTGTAAAGTTGTGTGGTTCGGCCAGTGTATTCCGAGACACGCCTTCATGATGTGGTTGATTATGAAAGGTAAGCTCCTGACGCAAGATAAAATTCTCAAATGGGATTTCTCACGGAGAAAAAACATGAACATTGTTAGGGGTGGATTTCTAAATGACCCGTGATCCTCAAATATTATCCTGTTTGGTGATCCTTACTTCTGTATCAGTTAGTGATCCTCAGAAGTGCTTCAGGATCAGGATCATGGATCATCCTAAGGATCCTTATACTAATGATTGTCTGTTTTGAATTCGTAACTGTTTTGCAGGAATATCAAATGGGACTTGGTCTTGGAGATATTTCTGGAGAATATTCTAACTCTATTCCGCACGTGCTTGGTCAGAAATGGACGTTGTGGAGTCGTGGAGGACTTGCACCATTTGCGGATAGTTTGTTACTTAGATTTTTACTAGATTTAAATGGGGTAGCAAGCTAATTAGACAACACTTATGCTATTTTTGGCTACACACACTCTGAAAACCGCTCACACCAGCTCTCGTTCATTCACTTAGCAATTTCATACACTTTTTACACAGAACACTATAGTGATCCTTGTATTTAGCTCGCTATCATCCGAAGTTGTAACACATGATTTGTTTAATTTGAGTTGGTGATCGGTAGTTTCCATCACCCGGGGTTTTTTGTGCCGGAGATCAACTCTTGATCAAGGGCTTTTTCCCCGTATAAACCTTGTGTCACTTGTTATTTATTTTTCATAGTGATCCTTATTACTATAAACCAATTCAAGCATCATACCCCGTAACAGAGAGTTTGGTTGCATTATCCTCATCAGATTTTTTGACCAAAACAGTTTGGCGCCCACCGTGGGGCAATTGGTGCTTCATTTCTAAGAAATTCTCATCTTTGTGATCATTCCGGTTCATTGCATACGAGCAGATGGCTTCATCATCAAAGAATACCTCCAGTGCGATGTCTGCAGTCAATTCATCCCAGGGCATTCCACCTTTGCCTCCACCTCCTTCTGGACCTCAGAAAAATGCCGAGAAGAAACCAACTCCCATTTTCTCAAAACCTCCAACTTCTTCTGCTTCTTATACTCCTACTACTAGTGACTTGTTTACTCTAATTTTGCAGATGAAGGAGCATATCCAGCAGCTGGACAAGACCAATGAAAGAATCCTTAGAGAAATTGGAGACATCAAGAAACAAAAGAGATCGGCAGAGGATCATTCCCCACTAATGCCCAGATCTTTGAATTTTGACTCTCCGGTTATAACTTCTCAGCCTTCACTGGTTCCAGACGTTCAATATGTTGAGGACCAAAAGGAGTGCATTACGGGTCATCAGCAATGACTCAGGCTTCGGGGTTACACTTTCAGCCATCAGGATCCCATCCTCAGCATATAGGATCCTTTGCAAGCTCAGGAGGATACTCGGGAGCGCAGCAGATTCAAGGGTACTGGCCATTTCAAGGATCCTCCCAGGTTCAAGGATCCTCCTATGTTCAAGGATCCTCCCACGTTCAAGGATCCTCCGATGTTCAAGGATCCTCCCAGGTTCAAGGATCCTCCTATGTTCAAGGATCCTCCCAGGTTCAAGGATCCTCCCAAGTTCAAGGATCCTCCTATGTTCCAGGATCCTCCCAGGTCCAAGGATACTCACAGTTTCAAGGATCCTTCCAGATTCCAGGATCCTTAAGGAGTTTGCAATCAGGAAGTTCCGACATCCATCAGGGAGATTTCATTCCAATGCAAACCATTGCTTCTACTGGTCCATCGGTCATTCCAGAGCCCCAACAATATGGATTAACATCCACTCTTCCTAATTTGAATCCAATGGGAGGTAACACTTTTAATAATTCTTATACTACTAACCATGGCCTTATGCAGGATCCAGGTATCAATCATGCCATGGCCAGAGAATTGCAAAAGTTAAAGGATATGATATCAAGTATCCCAGGAGTGGTCAAGCCTATCCCAGAGATTGCGGATGGGAGCCACAAGATATCTCGTTTTGCACCACCAATCTGTGATGCTGAGATACCCAAGAGGTTCCATGTACCTACCATGAAGTTATATGATGGTTCAACGGATCCTGAGGAACACATAGCTCAATACAGGGAAAGGATGGAGATCAATCCCATCCCAGAAAGGTTAAAGGAAGCATGTCTGTGCAAGGGATTTGGATCCACACTTACTGGATCGGCTCTTAAATGGCTGCTAAGTCTTCCCCCTACTCTATTACCTCATTTGCTAATCTAGTTAATCTATTTAATAATCAGTTTTCTTGTAGTAGAAAATTTGAGCGTTTAACTAGTGATCTATATAGGATAACCCAGGGTCATAATGAGTCATTAAGGGATTATATCACTAAATTTAGTAAAGAATCCTTAGATATTCCTAATCTGGATATAGCTACGGCTGTTGAAGCCTTTAAAATGGGATTGCTTAGGGATTCGTTATTCTATGATGATCTTGTTATGACACCATGCAGGAACCTAGATGAGGTAAGGACCCGGGCCCTTAGGTTCATCCGGCTAGAGGATGACAAAAGGATCCAGGAAAGGTTAGCAGGATCCTCAAAGCAAGAAAAGCAAGGATCCTCATTCAAGAACAAATTCAGATCCTATAGTAGATCTGATAACCAGAATGTGCATGCTGTTGAACAAGAAGAGGATGATGAGGATTATCCTCCAATCTCTGAATATTGTTTTTCTGTTGATAACAATGAACTAATCCTTGCGATGCAGAGTTTAGGTGACAAAGCTAGATGGCCCAGAAAAAATGATAGACCAGCTGCAACTAAGGATAAATCAAAGTGGTGTGCATACCATGAAGATTTTGGGCATCTCACAGAAGAATGCATCGCATTAAGAAAAGAAATTGGATACTTGTTGAGCAAGGGGCACTTGAAAGAACTATTGGGGAGAAAGAAGTCAAGAACTCAGGATCCTGAAAGGATCCCAGAGAAAGCTCCAGCCCCTCCAGCAGATGCACAAATTATAAACTTTATATCTGAGGATCAGACATTTGTGGAACATCCTTCTCTGCAACCAAAAGACATGCGAAGGAAACCAAGATGGATAATGGAGACAGACCCATTCGAACATCCAGCGTCTCCGAAGGAAAAGTTATAACTTTTGATGAGGATGATCGTGTTGACATCCAGGATCCTCATCATGATGGTTTGGTTATCACTCTTTTTATTTCTAACCATTTTGTTCGCAGGATCCTTATAGATGGAGGGAGCTCTGTGAACATTATCCAGCTTGATGTTCTCAAGAAGATGAACATCCCTGAATCCGACATCATACCAAGATCCTCCGTGCTCGTGGGATTCAGTGGCGAGACTAAGAATACTCTGGGGGACATTAAACTCCCAATCTATATCGAAGGCCTACATTCTTACCAAAAGTTTTGTGTTATTGACTGTTTATCTTGTTGTAATGTGATCCTTGGCAGGCCTTGGATACACGATATGAAGGCAGTCCCATCCACTTATCATCAATGTGTGAAGCTTCCTAGCCCTTGGGGAATAGTGAAGGTTGATAGTGATCAGCAAGAGGCTAAGAACTGCTACACCTCATCAATGAAACCAGCATCAAAGTCTAGGGAGCAATAGCAATCAAAATATCCTCCAAGGGATGTCTTGGAGGTAAGAGAACAGGATATAGTAGAAATCCTTATGGATCCTGATGATCCTGAATCTATAGTTTATATAGGATCAGGGATCCTTGGCGAAATGAAGGAAGACCTCATATCCTTCCTCAAAAGGAGAAAGACTACCTTTGCATGGAAACACGAAGACATGACAGGCATACCTAAAGATGTAATCACTCACAAACTTGGCATCGATGGGTCCTTCAAACCAATCCATCAAAGGAGAAGGAAATTTGCACCAGAAAGGAATGCCATTATCCAGGAGGAGGTAGAGAAATTACTCCGAGCAGGTATGATTAGAGAGGTCAAGTATCCAAGATGGTTGGCCAATGTGGTTGTTGTTCAAAAGAAAAACGGAAAGTGGAGGGTATGTGTCGATTTTACCGATTTAAATAAGGCATGTCCCAAGGATCCTTTCCTATTACCCCACATTGACTCCATGGTGGATGCAACTGCGGGTCATGAACTGTTAACTTTTATGGATGCTTCATCTGGATTTCAACAAATTCAAATGGAACCATCCGATCAAGAGGATACAGCCTTCATGACTCCAACTGGTATATACTGCTATATTGCTATGCCGTTCGGACTAAGAAATGCAGGTGCAACTTATCAAAGGCTAGTGAATATGATGTTCAAGGATCAGATTGGACAAACTATGGAAGTTTACATAGACGATATGGTGGTAAAATCAATAAAGGCTGAGGATCACCTAAGAGACTTGGAGGAAGCATTCAATATCGTTGATAAATACAATATGAAGCTTAATCCTTCAAAATGTCACTTTGGTGTTAAAGCAGCTTTAAACAGATTCATATCCAAATCCTCAGAAAAGTGCAAGGAATTCTATGATATCCTAAGGAAGAACAAGAAATTTGAGTGGACTGAGAGCTCTTAAGGATTACCTATCCTCGGCCCCGGCTTTAATGAAACCAGAAAAAGGAGATGTATTATCCTTATATCTTGCGGTATCCTCAAAAGCAGTAAGTGCCGTCCTTGTTAAGGATCACGAAGGTACACAACATCCCGTCTATTATGTAAGTAAGAGTTTACTTGATGCTGAATCCAGGTATTCACACTTAGAAAAACTTATCCTTGCATTAATTATGGCATCTACCAAATTAAGACATTATTTTGAAACTCATGTTATTATCGTTAAAACTAATTTTCCAATCAAGAATGTCCTCAGGAAACCTGAAATGTCAGGAAGGATGGCTAAGTGGGCAGTGAAGCTAAGTGCATATGATATCAGATACGAGCCCAGGACAACCATTAAATCCCAAGCATTAGCTGACTTTGTGGCAGATTTCAGTAGTGATTTACAAAAGGAAGCTGAATTAGAAGTCCAGCAGCTAGAAGAGACCAAGGATCCTTGGATACTCTACACTGATGGATCCTCAAACATCAAGGGAACAGGGCTTGGAATACTACTAAAATCGCCACAGGGGGACATAATACCCCACTCTATAGCTTGTGAGTTCCAAACCACTAATAATGAGGCTGAATACGAAGCCTTGATAGCTGGCTTGGAAATCGCTAAGCATATGAGGATCAGGTATCTTGAGGTACATGTAGATTCTTTGTTAATCACTAATCACTTTAATGGATCCTATGCTGTTAAAGGTGAAAAGCTAATCAAATATCTGGAGTTAGTCAAAGAATTGGCACTCTCTTTTGTATCCTTTAGTTTGACACAGGTACCAAGGGAAGAGAATGCAGAGGCAGATGCACTAGCCAATTTAGGATCATCCTTGAAGATCCCGGAGGATATCAAGATCCCTATTATCCATATCCTGACCCCGGCTATCGAGGATCATGTGGCTATGGAGATAGGAGAGAATTCTGCAATTATCCCTAGTGAGGATACTCAAACACATTCAGGATCATGGATCCTCCCAATCATGAGATACTTACAACATGGAGAGATTCCTACAGGAGAAAACCCTAGGGCTTTCAAAATCAAGGTATCTCAATTCACAATTTTAAATAATATGTTGTATAGACGATCTCTTGCAGGGCCATACTTAAGATGCATTGAGGATCCTGAAATCCAAGAAGTTTTAAAAGACTTTCATGAAGGAGATTGTGGAAACCACACTGGGGGCAGGGCGTTATTCTCGAGGATCCTGAGGACAGGATACTACTGGCCAACCATGAAGAGAGATGCTGTGGACTATGCTAAGAGATGTGATCCTTGTCAGAGACACAACAATATCCTTCATCAACCAGCTGAATTTTTGCATCCTATATCCTCCTCTTGGCCATTTATGAGATGGGGTATGGATATAGTTGGTAAGCTCCCTAAGGCACCTGGTGGAAAAGTATTCATGCTCGCTATGACTGATTACTTCTCCAAGTGGATAGAGGCTGAAGCTTTTGCCCAAGTCAGAGAAAAGGAAGTTATATCCTTCATTAAAAGAAATATTATAACTAGATTCGGTATTCCTTCTGAAATTATATGTGATAATGGTTCCCAATTCATTGGGGGCAGAACCACTAACTTTTGTGACAGCTGGGGGATTAAGATGATAACATCAACACCAGTCCACCCACAAGCTAATGGTCAGGCAGAATCCTCTAATAAGATCATCATCAACAATTTGAAGAAGAAGCTTGGATCCAAGAAAGGGAAATGGGCAGAAGAATTACCTTATGTGCTTTGGGCCGATAGGACAACTCCTAAGAATGCTACAGGCCAAACTCCATTCTCTTTGGTATTTGGGGCAGAATCAGTGATCCCTACAGAAATGGTGGTTCCAACTGCTAGAACCAGTATTCGTGATCCTAAGGAAAATGATGAGAACTTGGTTCAAGACCTGGATACTATAGAAGAAATCAGAGATTTGGCAAGGATAAGGATGGCCAGTTATCAGCAAAGAATGGCCGGTGCATACAACAAAAATGTGAGGATCAGGAAATTCCAAATTGGTGATATGGTACTAAGGAAAGCATTTCAGAATACCACCAATCCTGCTGATGGAAAGTTGGCACCAAAATGGGAAGGCCCTTACTTGATTGAAGCTGAGGCAGGAAAGGGGGCATATCGATTACTAACAATGGAAGGTGACTTACTACCAAGAGCTTGGAATGCTGTCCATTTGAAGAGATATTTCATGTGATAAGGATCCATGATCCTCACATGATAAATATCCTTAAAGGATCCTTAAAGCACAGATGATACTCATTTTTGGTAACATTCTAATCTTAAACTATTTCATTTCCTTACTTTTTCACATAAGGATAAGGATCTTGCATCCTTTATCCCCATTTCACAAGATTCTAAGTTTTGAAGGTTCAGGTACTCTTAGCAAAAGCATGATTATCCACACAAGCAACCAGTTACTTGGGTTTGACCCCAGTTATCCTTGGGTTTGACCCCAGTTATCCTTGGGTTTGACCCCAGTTCCGCCAGTAGCGCACGATGATCCTGGTATAGTTCATGGCAGTGGGACCAATACTCGTTTTAGGGGCTGATAATTCCATTGTACTGGCTATACCTAGGATCCTACGTATAATGGTAGACGTACCATACATCTGTTCTTAAGGTTTCTAGCATTTTCACGTTAGCTAAGGTTTTGGCATTTTCATGCCACTAAGTTTGGAAAGTCGCCAGTGAGGGCCATACTCCAGTTAACATACGATCCTTGGGCTTGTCCCCAGTTATCCTTGGGCTTGTCCCCAGTTATCCTTTGGGCTTGTCCCCAGTTATCCTTTGGGCTTGTCCCCAGTTGCTAACCTTTATCTTATAATGGCTTTGTCCCAAGTTATGTTTCATTTCAGGTTTTCGAAGTTAAACAACCAAGGATCCTTGATCCTTACCTTTTACTAAGGTTTTTCATATGGTTATCCCGGTTATAATAATAAGGGTTAGGATCCTAACTTGGATCCTCAGGTATGATCCTTAACTATTTTGAATTTATTCATTGATTATTTGAATAACCCTAATACTTTGACAACCGAACTCATGATCCTTAAAATATACCACTTTTTGGAATTTTTCAACTATAGGATATTTGATCCTGCATTGTATCCTAAGTTTTTTATCTAAGTTGTTCAACTTTTCTTACTTAGACAAGTGTAAATCAAAACAATTGAAAAAATAAAACAACAACAAGGATATCAACACAAGATAAGCCAAAAAAGATTAAGGTTATTTTATTAACAAAAGTTTAACCATCAAAGGTTGTCAAAATTACCTACCCCGAGCATCTACCAGCAATACGTGGCCCGTCCGCTGGGGTAGGTAAAGGGTGTCCATTGTCTAAAGGTCTTAGTAGTGCAGGAATTAAAAAGATGGCAGGATCACAATGGCTTCATCCCCCAAACAAAGGATCCCTCCACCAGTTGTAATCCTATCTATTGTCCAAAGGATCATTCATGATCCTTAACCCTAATAGCTATTGTTTAGTTATTACAGACCATCATTGTTTTAAAAACATCACAACCACAAAAAACTACTACCAAATTTAAAAATTGGGCTCCGGCTACGTCTAAGAATGTCCATCATCACCCAATTGTGCAGCCTACACCTTCGCTGCGTCCTCATCCCCTCCAGCTTCGGTATCCTTATCCTGATCCTTCCCGCTACCTCCAGCCTCGATCGCCAAAACCTCCTCAGCCTCTT
Source organism: Helianthus tuberosus (assembly GCA_030545235.1). Taxonomy (NCBI): domain Eukaryota; kingdom Viridiplantae; phylum Streptophyta; class Magnoliopsida; order Asterales; family Asteraceae; genus Helianthus; species Helianthus tuberosus. The sequence continues at coordinate 27,752,644 of CM060420.1, read as the reverse complement.
CATCATCTTCAAGATCAGCCAACCTTGCTTTCCAGCCCTCAACATCCCAGCTGCTTCTGTCGAAGTTAGGATCTTGAGCTTCCTGGGCCATCTTTAGTTTTGTCTGATACATTGTGATGGCAGCAGAGACCTTTGCACCTTCTATGAGATCATGCTTCTCATAGTCAATGTCGATCAGGATTTTAGCCGTCTTAGTCTTGGCATCTTGAAGGGCCTTTTCAAGATCAGCAATCTTGAGATCCTTAAGTACTGCAACTTGTTGGAGGTCAGCAATCTTCTTATCCTGCTCCTCGACGTTTCCCACATAATCTTCAATCTCAGCAAATTTCTGCAAAGAAAAAGACAAAGCAATTCAAGATTAGATGATCCTCAAATGAGTAGGATACCTAGGCAGAATTGATGATCCTCACCTCATTGAAGTATTCAAGGAATTGGTGGCGGATCAGTGGTAGGCCTTGTAGGTCCTCTGTGTCAGAAGTTTTCCTCTTCTTGCCACCCCTTCCTTTAGTGGGTGCCTTGGGAATGGAGATGCTAGGACTGGTAGTGGCCCTCTTCTTCCTGGATCGTACAACATCAAGGTCGGCCGTGTTGAATTGGGAGGCAGGCTTGGAAGTCGATTGGTGTAAAGTTGTGTGGTTCGGCCAGTGTATTCCGAGACACGCCTTCATGATGTGGTTGATTATGAAAGGTAAGCTCCTGACGCAAGATAAAATTCTCAAATGGGATTTCTCACGGAGAAAAAACATGAACATTGTTAGGGGTGGATTTCTAAATGACCCGTGATCCTCAAATATTATCCTGTTTGGTGATCCTTACTTCTGTATCAGTTAGTGATCCTCAGAAGTGCTTCAGGATCAGGATCATGGATCATCCTAAGGATCCTTATACTAATGATTGTCTGTTTTGAATTCGTAACTGTTTTGCAGGAATATCAAATGGGACTTGGTCTTGGCGATATTTCTGGAGAATATTCTAACTCTATTCCGCACGTGCTTGGTCAGAAATGGACGTTGTGGAGTCGTGGAGGACTTGCACCATTTGCGGATAGTTTGTTACTTAGATTTTTACTAGATTTAAATGGGGTAGCGAGCTAATTAGACAACACTTATGCTATTTTTGGCTACACACACTCTGAAAACCGCTCACACCAGCTCTCGTTCATTCACTTAGCAATTTCATACACTTTTTACACAGAACACTATAGTGATCCTTGTATTTAGCTCGCTATCATCCGAAGTTGTAACACATTATTTGTTTAATTTGAGTTGGTGATCGGTAGTTTCCATCACCCGGGGTTTTTTGTGCCGGAGATCAACTCTTGATCAAGGGCTTTTTCCCTGTATAAACCTTGTGTCACTTGTTATTTATTTTTCATAGTGATCCTTATTACTATAAACCAATTCAAGCATCATACCCCGTAACAGAGAGTTTGGTTGCATTATCCTCATAAGAGTTTTTGACCAAAACAAACATGATGTGCTGTTTATTGTGTTATGAGAATTTTGATTCTCACCCGCACTTGTTCTTTGAATGCAAGTACTCATCTCAAGTGTGGCTTACAGTTAGAAACAGGGTGGGGATGAATACTGTTTCGCCGAAATGGACGGAGATTGTTAACTGGCTTTGTGCTCGTGCTCATCAAAGGTGGGTCGATTCTTATGTTGCTAAAATTCTTGTAGCGGCTGCTGCGTATAGTATTTGGCAAGAGAGGAATGCCAGGTTATTTAAAAATCAGTTGAGACCTCCTGAGACGGTTAGTGATGTAATCATGAAAACAGTGCGATACAAGTTGATGGGAGCAAAGCTGAAGGATACCGTTAGGGTGCGCAAACTTCTAGAAGAATGGGAGATCCATACGAAAGGAAAAGATGACGATGGGGGCTGATTAGTTGTGTTTTTGGTCTTTATGTCTAGAGTTCTTGTCTAGTTGTTTTTTCCTTAGTTGCTTGTTTTCGTGTTTTTTGGTTTTTTCTGGTTTACTTTCATGGGGCATGTCTCATGATTGAACTAGTGTAGACTCTCTACACTACTTATGTTTCTTTGGTTGTGAATATATAGAATCACCGGGGTAACCCTTTACCCAAAAAAAAAAAAGAAGGATGCTGTGGAATGTGCCAAGAAGTGTGATCCTTGTCAGAGACATAGTAATATCCTTCACCAACCAGCAGAACTTTTGCATCCTATATCCTCTTCTTGGCCATTTATGAGGTGGGGAATGGATATAGTTGGTAAGCTTCCTAAGTCACCTGGTGGAAAAGTATTCATGCTTGCTATGACTGATTACTTCTCCAAGTGGATAGAGGCTGAAGCCTTTGCTCAAGTCAGAGAAAAGGAAGTTATATCCTTTATTAAAAGAAACATTATTACTAGATTTGGTATCCCTTCTGAAATTGTTTGTGATAATGGATCCCAATTTATTGGGAATAGAACTACTAACTTTTGTGACAGCTGGGGGATTAAGATGATAACATCAACACCAGTCCACCCACAAGCTAATGGTCAGGCAGAATCATCCAACAAGATCATCATCAACAATTTGAAGAAAAAGCTTGGATCCAAGAAAGGAAAATGGGCAGAAGAACTACCTTATGTGCTTTGGGCTGATAGGACAACTGCCAAGAATGCTACTAGCCAAACTCCTTTTTCTTTGGTATTTAGAGCAGAATCAGTGATCCCTACAGAGATGGTGGTTCCTACTGCAAGAACAAGCATTCGTGATCCTGAAGAAAATGCTGAAAACTCGGTTCAAGACTTGGATACTATAGAAGAAATCAGGGATTTGGCAAGGATAAGGATGGCCAGTTATCAACAAAGGATGGCTGGAGCTTACAACAAAAATGTCAGGATCAGGAAATTCCAAGTTGGTGATATGGTGTTAAGGAAAGCATTTCAGAATACCACCAATCCTGCTGATGGAAAGCTAGCACCAAAGTGGGAAGGCCCTTATTTGATTGAAGCTGAAGCAGGAAAGGGGGCATATCGATTGCTAACAATGGAAGGTGATTTGCTGCCAAGAGCTTGGAATGCTGTCCATTTGAAGAAATACTTCATGTGATAAGGATCCATAATCCTAACATGACAAGTATCCTTGAAGGATCCTCACAGGACAGATGATCCTCATTTTGGTAATATCCTAATCTCAAACTATTTCATTCTTTAATTATCTTATATAAGGATAAGGATCCTGCATCCTTTATCCTCCTTTCACTTGATTCTGAGTTTTGAAGGTTCAGGTATCCTTAACAAAGGATTGAGTGTCCACAGAAGTATCCAGTTATTTGGGCTTGACCCCAGTTATTTGGGCTTGACCCCAGTTATTTGGGCTAGACCCCAGTTATTTGGGCCTGTCCCCAGTTTCGCCAGTAGTGCACGATGATCCTGGTATAGTTCATGGCAATGGGACCAGTACTCGCTTTAGGGGCTGACAATTTCATTGTACTGGCTATATTCAGGATCCTACGTATAATGGTAGACGTACCATACATCCGTTCCTAAGGTTTCTAACGTTTTCACGTTAGCTAAGGTTTTGGCATTTTCATGTCACTAACTTTGGATAGTCGCCAGTAAGGGCCATACTCCAGTTTACACACGATCCTTTGGGCTTGTCCCCAGTTATCCTTTGGGCTTGTCCCCAGTATATTGGGCTTGTCCCCAGAATTGTTGGGCTTGTCCCCAGTTACTAACTTTTATCTTATATTGGCTTAGTCCCAAGTTGTATTCTATTTCAGGTTTACGAAGCTAAACAACTGAGGATCCTTGATCCTTACCTTATACTAAGGTTTGTCTATTGGTTATCCTGATTATAAGTGTTAAAGGTTAGGATCCTAACTTGGATTCTCAGGTATGATCCTTAATCACTTTGATTTTATTCATTATTTATCTAAGTGACCCTTATCCTTTGACAACTGAACTAATGATCCTTAAACAACACTACTTTTCTGAACTTGTCAACTATAGGATATGTGATCCTTGATCATATCCTAAACTTTTTGAGGTTACTTATTAAATTTTTCTTGATAAATTCAGACTAAGTATATATCAAAACAATTGAAAAGTAAAGTAATCACAAGGATAACAACACAGGAAATAGCCCAGAAAGTTAAAGTTTTATTAACAAAACGTTAAACCCTTTAAGGTTGTCAAAATTGCCAACCCATGTTTCTACCAGCAAAACGTGGCCCATCCACATGGGTTTTGCAAAGGGTGTCCAATGTCACTGGGTCTTGAGTGTGCAGGAAAATAAAGGACGGCAGGATAACAAGTGGCTTCATCCCACAAACAGAGGATCCATCCACCACCTATTTAGGATCCTTGATCCATAACCCTAGATACTGTTGTTCAAAATACAAACCATCATTGTTTTAAAAACACCATAACCAAAAACTACCAAATCCTAAAAATATGGGCTCCGGCCCCGTCTCGAAATATCCATCATCGCCCATTCATGCAGCTTACACCTTCGCTGCATCACCTTCACCTGGTTATCCACCCTGATCCTTGCCACTGCCACCAGCCTCGATAGCCAGAACCTTATCAGCCTCTTCTTCGTCCTCCAACTCAGCCAGCCTAGCCTTCCAGCCCTCCATGTCCCAGTTGCTCCTGTCAAAATTAGGATCCTGAGCTTCTTGGGCCATCTGCAACTTGGTCTTGTACATGGCAATGGCAGCGGAGACTTTAGCATCCTCCATGATCTCGTGCTTCTCAGAGTCAGCATTGATCCGAGCTGCAACCGCCTGAGTTTTGGCATCATTGAGGTCCTTTTCGAGGGAGGCAATCTTGTGATCCTTGAGCACCGCCACTTTTTAGAGGTCAGAGTATTTCTCCTCAATCCCTTTGATGTTCCCAACATAGTCCTCGATTTCAGCAAATTTCTGCAAAGAAGACAATGCAAAGCTCAGGATCACGTGATCCTCAAGTGGGCAGGATAATTAAGCTAAGTCAGTGATCCTTTCCTCAGCAAAGTACTCGAGGAACTGATGGCGGATCAGAGGCAAGCCTTCAAGATTGTCAGCTTCAGAGGTCTTCCTTTTCTTTCCACCTCTTCCCTTTGAAGTGGTTGCCTTGGGGATCGTGACAGCTGGGCTGGCAGCAAGCTTCTTCTTTGAGGATCAGACAGTGTCAAGGTCAGTGACACTGAATTTGGAGGCAGATCTTGAAGATTTTCCAGCACCTACACATCCGAAACAGATAAGTATCCTTATCCCATTTCTATTTAACTATTTATTTAAACATTTAATTATGCAAAAAACAGGATACTTACTCGACATAGTGACAGAACCTGAGGATACTTCTTGAGAATCCTGGGTATTTGTTTTAAATGATCTTCTTGCAGGATCAAGTCTCCGGAAAGCGGCAAGCCTTTCCTGTGTTGCAGGTGTTGTAATGAGGCGTGCGACAGTAATAACTGCATATAAGAAACAAAAGGATGTTAGTGATCCTCAGGAAGACAGGGTATCCTATGATCCTTCTATAAGGATCCTATCCTACCATGAGTAACCCATTTTCTTGGAGGATCCTTCCCATCAGGGATGGAATCCCTCCTGACAAAGAAGAATCGCTGTTTCCAGTTGGTGTCATTCTTGGTGACTTTGAAGATGGGATGTTCTTCACCGGGTTTGTGTTTGAAAAGATATCGATGGGATCCATAGCTGACAAGGTCGTATAATTCTGCTAATTCCGACATTCCCAGATCAATGCCTTCGTGCTCAATGATTCTTTCAAGGGTATACAAGACCCTCCACATCATTGGCATCGCTTGGATGTAGGAGAGGCCGGTGAGAGAAAAGAAAGATTGGGTGAAATCTAGAAAAGGGTACGAGTATCCTATTGTAAATGGTGTGACCGGAAAGGCTACCCAAGTTTCAGAAATATAATCACTGAGAACGGTGGGATCAAATGGTTTGAAATCGGTGTTTGCCGGAAAACAATGGCGGATTCTGTCTATCTGTGGATCAATGAAGCATCACCGTTCTTTTGCAGAATCTTTTATGATCCCTTGGCTTTTCAAGGGGCTGTCCTTCTTGTAATCCTTAGCCGGTGAGGATCTTAGCATCATCTCGATTATAACGGTGGTGAAGAAGAAGAAACGGAATAAGAAGATGAAGAGAGAAAGGAGAGAGAAGTACCTGATCGGATCTTCAAATGTGGATTTAAAGGAAGTCTCGCTCGAATTTAAATGCACATTAATCCTTATCTCTAACTTCAAATTTATAATCATGATTTGCATGGATTGTCATTTCAGTGACGTCAGAATTGGCAACGGCTAGTCAGGATTCAACGGCTATATATATCCGTTAGTTGGTTACGGATAAGGACGAGAAAATACAACTCGTTTATTTACAAATTACTCCTTATATTTTGGGGGCAATTGTTAGGGGAGGATTTTTGGATGATCAGTGATCCTCAATTACTGTTGGGCTTAGTGATCCTCACTTCTGTTTGAATTGGTGATCCTCAGAAGTATTGCAGGATCAGGATCATGGATCATCGTAAGGATCCTTATACTAACGATTGTCTGCTTTGAATATGATGTTGTTTTGTAGGAGTACGAGCTTGGACTTGGTCTTGGCGATATTCCTGGAGCATATTCCATATTTATTCCGCACGTGCATGGCTGAAATGGACGTTATGGAGGTCGTGGAGGACTTGCACCAAATGCGGAATGTTTGTTAGCTTAGATATTTTCCATTTTTAAAAGGGATAGCGAGCAAAATAGAAAACACTTGGCTATTTTTAGCTTAACACACACACTCGCAACTGCTCTCACCAGCTCTTGACAATTCACTTGGCGATTACGCACTTTTTTGCACATTACACTATAGTGATCCTTGTAATTAGCTCGCTATCATCCGAAGTTGTAACACATTTCTTGTTTAATCTGAGTTGGTGATCGGTAGTTTCCATCACCCGAGGTTTTTTATGCTGGAGATCAACTCTTGATCAAGGGCTTTTTCCTCGTATAAATCATTGTGTCACTTGTTCTTTACATTTCTGAGTGATCCTCATTATTGTTCATTGCTTCAAGCATCATACCTCACTACAAAAGATTTAGTTGCATTGTCTTGCTTGATTTTTGACCAAAACAAGGCTGAGGATCACCTCCAGGATATTAAGGGAGCGTTTGATATCCTGGATCTATATAACATGAAACTAAATCCTGCTAAGTGCCATTTCGCAGTGGGGGCAGGAAAGTTTCTAGGATATATGGTGACCAAAAGGGGGATAGAGGCAAGCCCGGAGCAGATTAAAGCTATCCTGGATATAAAATCACCTTCAAATATGAAGGATGTTCAACGATTAACAGGCCGAGTAGCAGCATTGAACAGATTTATTTCAAGATCCTCGGAGAAGTGCAAGGAATTTTATGATATCCTCAAGAAGAATAAGAAGTTCGAATGGGGAGCAAAGCATGAAGCAGCCTTGCAGGATTTGAAGCAGTATCTTTCAACCGCACCCTTATTGATGAAGCCTGAGGATGGCGAACCATTATCCCTGTATCTTGCAGTATCAGGGAATGCAGTAAGTGCTGTCCTTGTAAAGGATCATGAAGGTCAGCATTATCCTGTCTATTATGTTAGTAAAAGTTTATTAGATGCTGAAACTAGATATTCTCATCTAGAAAAATTGATATTAGCCCTAGTTATGGCATCAACAAAACTTAGACATTATTTTGAGACACATAGGATTCATGTTAAAACCAATTATCTCGTTAAAAATGTGCTTAGGAAACCTGAGATGTCTGGTAGGATGGCTAAATGGTCAGTGAAATTAAGTGCTTTTGATCTAGTATATGAGCCTAGAAATGCCATAAAGTCTCAGGCTTTAGCTGACTTTGTGGCTGATTTCAGTAGTGACATTCAAAATGAAGTAGACTTAGAAGTACAGCAGTTAGGAGAAAACTTAGAATCCTGGATATTATATACTGATGGTGCATCTAATGTAAGAGGTGTACGTCTATACTACTAAAATCGCCACAGGGGGACATATTACCCCAGGCTATTAGGTGTGAATTTCCTGCTACTAATAATGAGGCAGAATATGAAGCTTTAATTGCAGGATTAGAGTTGGCTAAAAATATGAGTATCAAGAATTTGCAAGTATATGTTGATTCTTTGTTAATCACTAATCATTTTAATGGAACCTATGCAGTTAAGGGTGAGAAGTTAATCAAGTATCTCGAAATTCTCAAAAAATTAGCAGGATATTTCGATATTTTTACACTTGAACAGGTACCAAGAGAGGATAATGCTGAAGCTGATGCCTTGGCAAATCTGGGATCATCAGTCAGGATACCGGAAGGAACCCGAATACCAATATTACATATCCTATATCCTGCAACGAATCCTCAGGATAAGGAAGTAATAAGTATTCAGGATCCTGATGGTGAGTATCCCGAGCGGGATCCTAAGTCCTGGACGGCTCCAATCATGAGATATCTCAAGGAAGGACACATCCCAAAGGATGAGAACCCTAAGGCCTTCAAAATGAAGGTATCATGATTCACTATTATAAATAATGTTTTGTATAAGAAATCTCTTGCAGGACCATATCTGAGGTGCTTGGAGGATCCCGAAACCAAAGAAGTGCTTCAGGATATACACGAAGGGGATTGTGGTAACCATACTGGGGGCAGGTCATTGTTCTCAAAAGTATTAAGAACAGGATATTATTGGTCAACAATGAGGAAAGATGCTGCAGAATATGCTCGAAGATGTGATGCATGTCAAAGACACAGTAACATATTACATCAGCCGGCCGAACCACTCTATCCTATAACTTCCCCTTGGCCATTCATGAAATGGGGGATGGATATAGTACGGAAATTACCAAAAGCTCCAGGAGGAAAAGTCTTTATGCTGGCAATGACCGATTATTTCTCTAAGTGGGTCGAAGCTGAAGCATTTGTTCAAGTTAGAGATCAAGAAGTGGTATCCTTCATAAAAAGGAATATCCTGACTAGGTTTGGAGTACCAGCTGAGATAATTTGTGACAATGGATCTCAGTTCATCAGCAAAAGAACCACTGATTTTTGCAAAAGTTGGGGAATTAAGATGATCACGTCAACTCCGGTACATCCTCAAGCAAATGGGCAAGCAGAATCCTCGAACAAGATAATTGTCAACAACTTGAAAAAGAGACTAGGGGCTAAGAAAGGAAAATGGGCAGAAGAATTACCCTTTGTTTTGTGGGCTGATAGGACGACGGTGAAGAGTGCAACTGGCCAAACCCCGTTTTCCTTGGTGTTTGGAGCAGAAGCGGTGATCCCGACATAAATGGTGATACCTACAGCGAGATCCAACCTCCGGGATCCTGAGCGGAATCCTGAAGTCCTATGCCAGGAACTGGATACTATTGATGAGTCAAGAGATGCAGCAAGGCTAAGGATGTCAGCATATCAACAGAGGATATCTAAAGCATATAACAAGAATATAAGGACTAGAATATTTCAAGTTGGAGATTGGTTATTGAGGAAGGCTTTTCAGAATACTACTAATCCTGCTGATGGAAAGTTGGCTCTAAAATGGGAAGGACCCTATGAGGTTGAATCAGAATCAGGAAAAGGAGCATACCGACTCAAGAATATGGAGGGGGATATGCTACCGAGATCCTGGAATGCTATACATCTAAAATTCTATTTCAAGTGAGTATGGAATTTAAATTCTAACTCAGGATGGTATGGATTTTTTCTCTTTTATTAAAATTTTGATATTATTTACTATTTTGAACCCATTACTGATTTAAGCATCGGAGGGGTGTTAGCCAGGCTAACACCCACCTTAGCTTACGATTGTTTTGCAGTATATGCTTCGGGATGTAGCACCAGATACACATTCAGGATACTTCGGAAGATTAGAGGATTGGCCCCCTCTCTCACGTCTAAGGGATGCTGATCCCTTCACAGGTTTAAAGGTATTCACCTTTCTTCTGAATTGGGTTTAACCACCCCGCCTGGAGCGCAAGTTATTCGGGAATAGTTCAAGGTGACGGGACCAGTTCATGTAAAAGTGGCTGACAATTTCGTTACTGTTGGCTATATCCTGAATCCTAAAGGTATATGAGGATTGATCACCCTCTCTCACGAAAGGGTATTTTCATACTCTCTAAGGTTTAAAGGTTTTCACCTTTCTAAGTCTTGGAGTTTATACACTCCCGCCTGTAGCGCAAGAAAATTTGGGATTTTCCCCAGGATATTAAGGATTTATCTCCAGTATATTTTTGGGTTTTACCCCTATAACACAAGAATTGTCTAAACAGTTGGAACTAATGTTAAAAAATTTTCTAAAGTGTTTAAAGACTTCATGCACAGGGGACATTCCTTCTAAAGCAATTGTGTGAAGCTCAAAAGATCAAAATTGGGCCGTGTCTCGGACTGGGGACATCTTAGTACGAGAAGTCGCAAAAGGGGTTGGAGTTTAATATTAGGGTTACACTCAATTCCTGGTATGATCTTTTCTTTGTAAACCTTACATGAATTGTTTAACTCTGATTAAGGCTCAAATATCCTGAAAAGGATATATCTTTAGGATATGTCTTCAAAATGTGTTTTTGGGATACGTTTCGGGATATTTGACTGAAATATTTGGGAAATGATACTTGGATTAAAAATTAAAACATTGATCAAAAAGTGTTGTCAAAATAGGTTTTAGAAAATAGACTATCTTTTATTCTTTAAAATTTTTGTCTAAAATTGTTTGGAAATTTTATAAAGGTCTTCGTAATATATCACTGAGTATGTTGATCAGGATATTTTCAAAAGATAGTTGCACAAATTTTGCAAAGCTAAAATCTACACTAAGAAATGCATGACAGAAATTAGAAGGCAACAACAAACAAGTCAAAAGGAAGTTATATTATTAACATGTCAAAAGTTGTGCTTTTGGCTTCACCTCAAACCGAGGCCCATCCACCAAAAGCACGATTAGTCTTTACCGTACTTACATAACGGTTGAAGGTTCTATCTCAAAACGGGACCTGTCCACCTTCAACCGTTACATCATTCAAAACAGGTTATATTAACCGATGACTAAGGGCTTCATCCTGAAACCCAGGACCCATCCACATTTGGTCATCGTATTGTTCTAGTGCAGGAAATATAAATTGTTCAACGACAGGAAAAGTAAATTGTTTGTACAAACCACAACCATGAAATTTTAAAAAAGTGGGCTCCGGCCTTGGCACATATATCCATCATCGCCCACAACGCTGCATTTAAGGGACAGCTCATTCCTTCGCCATGACATCTCCACCAGTATCTTCCCCAGCATTCCTCTCAGCATCACAAGCAGCATCCTCTCCACCAGCATTTTCTCCAGCATCACCACCGGCATCCTTCGAAGCGCTAGCATCAGGCACCTTAGTAGGATCTTCCACGACAGATTTGGCAGGAGGTTCAACAGGATTTCCCCCAAGATCTTTCAGTTTTGCCTCCCAGGCCTTAGTGTTCTAGGAGGGGCACTGAAGGCCCAAAGCCATTGCCTCATAAGTCATTTTCAGTCTGGCCTGGAGAAGAGAGATGACGACAGAGTTCTTGAGACTCTCCCGATACGAAGCCATAGCCTGCTCATGTTGGACTTGGGCGGCATCGATCTTGGCCTGGCCTTCCTGGGTGACCTTTTGGATGGTGGACTGCTGCTCTTGGGCCATTGCCTTGTATTTGGCCTCGTAATGCTCTGATTTAGCGGTGGCGATTGCTGCTTGGTCTGCAATAGTGGCTTCGGCCTTTTTTAGTTGACTTTCCAACATGACGTTCGAACCACATGCATCCTCGTAAAGGAAAATCAAACGTTCAAGACCCTGCAAAATAAAGAAACAGGTATTAACTTTAATTCAGTTCAGTGATTAGTATATGGTGCAGGATATGGATCAGGATATTTACCTGGTTGAGGAAGCTGGTCATGAATTTACTGGACTCTCCAAACCCTTGATTTTCAAATGGGAATACATTGGAAATAGCAGGAGGCTCTGTTTCCTTTCTCTTCCGGGAGTTGGAGGCCCGGGTCCGAGATGCCGGAGGAGCTTTAGGAGCGGAAGTCACTTTCGAACTGGTAGGCTTCGGTGTGATGGATGGCTTCGGGTTGGATTCTTGCTTGACAGGTGCGAGACTGGAATAACTGTCCAACTCGTCAAGTTGGAAGCCTTCAAGGTTGATAACTGGCACTGAAAAAGGGAAGAAATATTCAATTTGCAAACTCTTGTATTTTACAATCGTTATAATTGTGTACTTACCGGACATCTCTGAACTTGATTTTTGGCTTGAATCTGTAAGAGACAGGGAGAAGGTTCTTTCACTAGCAGGAAGTCGGTAGATTTCTTTGATCCTGGAGTCTAATTCCGCACTAGGGGGTGCTAGATCTCTGAAATTCGCTGCACAAAAACATCAAGATATAAGCCTAGGATATAGTTTAAGGATATACTTGGGGATATTCCTAAAACCCTAGATCCTACCCTTGGTTAACCATCTAACCGGCAGATCAAAACCCTTGTCAATAGAGTCTCTTTTCACGAAAAAGAACTTTCGCCGCCACTGGTCTTCGTTCTTGGTGGCCTTAAGGACTAAAGGGCTCTTGGAGGTGGAGAACAAAAGAAAACGGCTATTACCATGGGACCTCAACCGGTATGCTATGGGGAGGTCTTCGATGCACAGGTCAGGGCAGTGACGAGATTTATTCTGGTTCAGCACCATTAAAACTCGCCAAACCACCGGCATGGTTTGGGCATAACTAAGGCCGGTAAGCTCAAAGAAACGAGAGACAAAGGGCGGAAATGGATACCGGAGTCCCAAGGAAAAGGGATAGGCGAGGAAGCAGACCCATTCGTTTGACGATGCATCTGATCAGATTTCCCGATCAAAAGGTCGTATGACTACTCCGGCAGGGAACGCACCAGAATTCTTCAGGGCGGCGATGTCAGCGTTATTGAAGGAGCAGATTTCGTTTTGAGGCTCTCGTATGAGGTTTTGACTCGTTAGGTCTGCGACTGGCTCGTTCGATCGGGATCTTGTTCGAGATGCCATAAAGGGTATCGGCAGAGAAACAGGAAAGCAAAAGGAAAGGAAAAATAGAGAAGATAAGAGAAATACCTGAGATCCGCTTGAGAAGTGATGATCATAATGTGAACTATTTCGGCTAAATATAGGCTGAGTAATAGGGGGTAAAGAGTAAATAACATCTTGGAAGTTGCACATTGTCATTTCAAAGGTCTCATCGTTTTAATTGCCTCGATCCAGGAGATAAAATTTAAAAATATATCTGTTTGAACTCAGAATTCCAACAGGTATATTTTTGGGGACAATTGTTATGGGTCATTTTCTGAGCATATATATCCTGACTAATATCCTGCTTTTGATTGTTTACTTGTGATCAGGATACCGGATCAGGATATTGGTAACATCCTGGTGTGATATCCTGGTATTAACTAAATAATCACGTGCAGGTTAGAAGCTGTGGGTCACTAACGGTCGAATGGACCTCTTCTCCTTAAGACTCGGGCAAATCAGTTACATGAGAGACGTTGAACCCGAAGGACCAGGTCTACAATGTTCAAGTAGGGAATATCCGCCGAATCCCGGTTTAACAGGATAGTTTGTTGAATTTCTTTTACTATAAATAGATGGGGCGGATCAGATTAAGGCACATAGTTTTACACACGCTCTCTTTCGCACACTTTGCTCTCTAGCTTCTAGCAAACACTACACACAAACACTTGTACTTAAATTACCTTGTAACACCTAGTTGATCCGCATCACATCCTGCACTGTATCCTGATATTCAAAGTAATAGAAGAACAAGGCAGCTGCGATTGTCAGCTCCCGAGGTTTTGTGCCGGCGATCTAGACTGATCAAGGGCTTTCCTCGTACATCTCGTGTCACCCTTTACATTTTTGCTCATTGTTTGATCATAGATACAGCTCTATATCCGAGCCGTATCCTGAAACTGTTTTTGCAAATAATTTGATTAACGTATTTTCGACACTCGTTTCTAGCACACTACCTCACTTAACTAATTTGATCACTTAATTGCTTCGGTAATTTTTGACCAAAACAGTTTCCAAATCAAGTCGTCCAACTTATACACACATGTGAGTTTATACACGTAAGTGGTTACGTGACCTTTATCCCACAAACATGGTAAACCCCCCTCGAATATTCAAGTTCCCTCAAATGTGGTTAGGTGACTTTTATCCCACAAAAGAGTTCCCAAGTGATTTGAGTGTTGTATATAAGGATGGTGTTTGACTTGTTTTATAAAAGGGATTTTGAGTTTTCAAAATTCTAGTTTAGAAAACTTTATGTACCATACATTTGCATGCATTCAAATCCTTGGTACTTTTGTGAAAACAAATTTTTCAATGTTCTTTTTAATAAAACCCATTTTATTATAAAAATCATTAATTTTTAATAACCTTTTATTAACCATTTTAATGATCTTTAAAGAACCAATTTTAAGCTTGTTGTTGATTATTAGTTTGTTAAGCATGCATATCAACATATCATCAAAACAATATAAATAAGCAACCATACAAGCAAAAACATACATCAATAGGTGCATAACCACAGCCAACTATTTTGACCACACTTGTTAGCCAAAACGAGTGTGTCAAAAGGTCCTTCCTAAGGGTGAATATAGACACAAAAAAATGTGTCGTTGAACTCCCACTTGATCCCGCATCCAAATGCTTCAAGTCTTCTTCTTGTGTTGTGATTTCTTCACATTCTTTGGGCTTCCAAATGTCTTTTATATTCAGCTCCAAACTCCTTTGGACTTCAAAAATGTGTTTTGGTTATCGGGCTAAATTCCCGTTAAGAACTATGAAGTCCTTTAGGCCCGAAATTAGCCAAAACCAAAACCGCATTTTTGTGTGCATCTTCTTTTATAAAAAAAATATCCTAATACATTTTTTCTAGTAAAATGAAATGCACCTAATCTATTTATTTTACATACCAAATGAAAATAAATAAATAAATTACATAACTTTACAAATGGAAGAACAAAATAATTAATTATTACAACCTTTGAAATAATTAAATATAAATAATAACACAATCATTCAACATATTCACACAAAGTTATGAACACCAAAATATATATCCACATATATATAAAATTCAAGAAGCAAAAATGGTTTCCTTTTTACAACCTACAATTTTTTCGGTCAAGAATGAAAAACCGAAAAATGTGGGTTTTTGTCCAAACAAAACAAATCATCCATATGACATAATTTTTCAAGATACTTTTATGCATGTAAGAAAATAATCTTGAAAAACAAAAGGATAATCATATATAAAATTCTGCCTTAGGGTTTAACCAAACCCGAAACCCGAAAATTTCATATCCTATGAAGCATGCACTCATATAAGCGGCTCTAGATGCCATTTTTGGGATTTTAACATGTTTATCAAAGTAATTTCATCCATATGAAATAAAAAACGCAGCGGAAATAATATTTAAAACATGTTACTTTTAAGATATAAATATCATTTATATGCAAAATCCGAAAAACCCGGATCCATATATGAACATGCATACTATCAAACACAACCATAGGATGTTTAGAAAACTACCTTCTTGGAGTAATAAGAAATGAAACGGATGATGCTTCTTGAATGGTTGCCTTCAAGAGTAGAAGACCTCAAGCTTGTATACCCCAAGCTTCCAACAAACACCTTGGTTGTAGCTAGGATTTGAACACTAGAAATCAAACTTGAAAAATTCTTGAACAACCAACTATCTTGGCCGATTTTTTTGAGAGAGTTTCAAGGCTTCCACTTGAAAATTATATCTTGGATTCTTTTTTTTGAAAAGAAAATAAGAAGTAGTAAATCTTTTCACACAAATCAAGTGCCACCCACATCACCCAATCAAATGGTCTCTAGCCATGCATAATGCATGGAACATGATTGGACCAAAAAATTCTTTGGGAATACCCATGGGGGGCGGCCCACTTTAAATTTAAAAAAAAATCAAATTTTCTTTTGCATTTTAAGTCTTGGTTTATATATTTATAACTTTTATAAATATATAACACTACATATATGAAAGACTTTATACAACCTTTTAAAATGTTATTTAACCCATTAAATAACAAAATAAAATATTCTCTCAAAATAAATTATCCATATAATTTATTAGTTTCTCAAGTGTAATTATTTAGAAAACCGATTTCTAAATATTGTAAGTGTTAATATTTATTTGTTTGATCATATCACAAATAAATATTATAAGTGTTTGTCTAGCTTGTTATTGGGTATGACTCGACTTGGATCATAACGTACTAGCCACGTCAATTTAATATGCGTCTTGGGCATACAGAGTCCAACACATACTCCCCCCCCCCATATATTCCAAATTAACCGGTTTCGAGATGGCCGCCAACCCATCTAGAACTGAAACACTATTAGTAGAGTACATTCCCCGTCTCGGCATAAGTGGATTGCCCTCAATATTAGTAACCTTAAGACCAATCCACGAACAGGAGCCATCCCAGGAGTAGTCCCTGGAGTTGAGTCACCATCCACTGTTAAATCCACTGTCCCGGGGGTTGAATCACCATCCAAATCGACACCTCTCTCCATCAGCACGTCAGTAGTAATACCATGCAAGAAAGACAATGTAAATCACGCAAGAACAAAGAACCAGACAACCAGCCAACAACGATCTCAAGCAAAAAAGCCCTTATCCTTGAACCCTAGGATCAATCTTCAACCCTTAATTGATTAAACAAGTGTATCAATCTAGCTAAATTAATCTCAGTTAACCGCGATCAATAACAGCTAGTTTAATAGATCAGGGTTTTGTAAGGATCACTAAAACGGCGATTGAAAGAAAGAACAAAACAAACCCTAATTCTAAATCGATCACAACTGCTAACGAGTTCGTAATACAGCTCTAAAAAATCAATACCTCTAATAACAGACTGTTATACAGAAGATCACAACGAAAAATCTAGGGTTTCATGAAGAACAAAAAATCGCCTAAGGAGAGAGAGAAAAGGGTTTTTTTGGTGTCTCACCCATTGTGAGTCCTTCTGATTAGTGGTGTTACAAAATCCGAATTCAACCAAGTATGGATGCTATCTGAATGTAGCTGACTCTAGATGCTATACGATTCGTAAAACAACCATTCTGAATCTCGCAAGCCAGGGAAGTTGAATGATCCAAATTAAAACGAGTATGGATGAAACAGAATCCAGATACCACCCATTGTAAGTCCTTCTGATTAGTGATGTTACAGGATACGAATTCAACTGAGAATGGATGCTATCTGAATGTAACCGACTCGGGATGCTATACAATTCGTAAAACAACCATTCCGAATCTCGCAAGTGAGGGAAGTTGAATGATACAAACTAAACCGAGTCTGGATGAAACAGATTCCGGATACCACCCATTATGAGTCCTTCTGATTAGTGATGTTACAAGATCTGAATTCAACCGAGTATGGATGCTATCTTAATGTAGCCGACTCTAGATGCTATACGATTAGTAAAACAACCATTCTGAATCTCGCAAGCTAGGGATGTTAAATGATCCAAATTAAACCGAGTCTGGATGAAACAGAATCCGGATAACACCCATTGTAAGTCCTTCTGATTAGTGGTGTTACGGAATCTGAATTCAACCAAGTATGGATGCTATCTTAATGTAGCTGACTCTGGATGCTATACGATTTGTAAAACAACCGTTTTGAATCTCGCAAGCAAGGGAGTTGAATGATCCAAATTAAACCGAGTCTGGATGAAACAGAATCCGGATACCAACCATTGTGAGTCGTTCTGATTAGTGATGTTACATGATACGAATTCAACTGAGTATGGATGCTATCTGAATGTAGCCGACTCTGGATTCTACACGATTCTTAAAACAACCATTCTGAATCTCGCAAGCTAGGGATGTTGAATAATCCGAATTAAACCGAGTCTGGATGAAACAGAATCCGGATACCACCCATTGTGAGTCCTTCTGATTAGTGATGTTACAGGATATGAATCCAACCAAGTAAGGATTCTATACGATTTGTAAAAAAACAACCATTCCAAATCTCGCAAGCTAGGGAAGTTGAATGATCCAAATTAAACCGAGTCTGGTTGAAACAGAAACCGGATACCACCCATTATGAGTCCTTCTGATTAGTGATGTTATAGGATCTGAATCCAACCAAGTAAGGATGCTATGCGATTTGTAAAAAACAACCATTCCAAATCTCGCAAGCTAGGGAAGTTGAATGATCCAAATTAAACCGAGTCTGGATGAAACAGAAACCGGATACCACCCATTGTGAGTCCTTCTGATTAGTGGTGTTACAGAATCCGAATTCAACCAAGTGTGGATGCTATCTAAATGTAGCTGACTCTGGATGCAATACGATTCGTAAAACAACCATTCTAAATCTCGCAAGCCAGGGAAGTTGAATTATCCAAATTAAACCGAGTCTGGATGAAACAGAATCTGGATACCACCCATTGTGAGTCCTTCTGATTAGTGATGTTACAGGATACGAATTCAACTTAGTATGAATGCTATCTGAATGTAGCCGATTCTGGATGCTATACGATTTTATAACAACCATTCTGAATCTCGCAAGCTCGAGAAGTTGAATGATCCAAATTAAACCGAGTTTGAATGAAAACGAATCCGGATACAACCCATTGTGAGTCCTTCTAATTAGTGATGTTATAGAAGCCGAATTCAACCAAGTATGGATGCTATCTGAATGTAGCTGACTCTGGATGCTATGTGATTCGTAAACAATCATTCAGAATCTCGCAAGCTAGGGGAGTTGAATGATCCAAATTAAACCGAGTCTGGTTGAAACAGAATCCGGATATAACCCATTGTGAGTCCTCCTTATTAGTGGTGTTACAGAATCTGAATTCAACCAAGTATGGATGCTATCTAAATGTAGCTGACTCTGGATGCTATACGATTCGTAAAACAACCATTCTGAATCTCGCAAACCAGGGAAGTTGAATGATCCAAATTAAAACGAGTCTGGATGAAATAGAATCCTGATACCACCCATTGTGAGTCCTTCTGATTAGTGATGTTACAGGATACGAATTCAACTTAGTATGGATGCTATCTGAATGTAGCCGACTTCGGATGCTATACAATTCGTAAGACAACCATTTTGAATCTCACAAGCTAGGGAAGTTGAATGATACAAATTAAACTGAGTCTGGATGAAACAGAATCTGGATACAACCCATTGTGAGTCCTTTTGATTAGTGGTGTTACAGAATTCGAATTCAACCAATATGGATGCTATCTGAATGTAGCTGACTCTGGATGTTATACGATTCGTAAAACAACCATCCTGTATCTCGCAAGCCAGGGAAGTTGAATGATCCAAATTAAACCGAGTCTGGATGAAAGAGAATCCGGATACCACCTTTGTGAGTCCTTCTGATTAGTGATGTTACAGGAAACGAATTCAACTGAGTATGGATGCTATCTGAATGTAGCCGACTCCGGATGCTATACAATTCGTATAAAAACCATTCGGAATCTCACAAGCTAGGGAAGTTGAATGATACAAATTAAACCGAGTCTGGATTAAACAGAATCCGGATACCACCCATTGTGAGTCCTTCTGATTAGTGGTGTTACAGAATCTGAATTCAACCAAGTATGGATGC
The DNA here is from genome assembly GCA_030545235.1 of Helianthus tuberosus. Lineage (NCBI taxonomy): Eukaryota > Viridiplantae > Streptophyta > Magnoliopsida > Asterales > Asteraceae > Helianthus > Helianthus tuberosus. The sequence continues at coordinate 27,733,011 of CM060420.1, read as the reverse complement.
TATCTGAATGTAGCTGACTCTGGATGCTATACGATTCGTAAAACAACCATTCTGAATCTCGCAAGCCAGGGAAGTTGAATGATCCAAATTAAAACGAGTCTAGATGAAACAGAATCCGGATACCACCCATTGTGAGTCCTCCTGATTAGTGATGTTACAGTATACGAATTCAACTGAGAATGGATGCTATCTGAATGTAACCGACTCAGGATGCTATACGATTCGTAAAACAACCATTCTGAATCTCGCAAGCGAGGGAAGTTGAATGATACAAATTAAACCGAGTCTGGATGAAACAGATTCCGGATACCACCCATTATGAGTCCTACTGATTAGTGATGTTACAGGATCTAAATTCAACCGAGTATGGATGCTATCTTTGTTGGACTCTGTATGCCCAAGACACATATTAAATTGATGTGGCTAGTACGTTATGATCCAAGTCGGGTCATACCCAATAACAAGCTAGACAAACACCTACAATATTTATTTATGATATGATCAAACAAATAAATATTAACACCTAGAATATTTAGAAATTAGTTTTCTAAATAATTGCACTTGAAAAACTAATAAATTATATGGATAATTTATTATGAGAGAATATTTTATCATGTTATTTAATGGGTTAAATAGCATTATAAAAGTTATGATTTGTTGCATAAAAGTCTTATAAACATATGATATTATATTTATAAAAGTTATAAATATAATGCAAGACTTAAATTGGAAATTGGAAAATTTTGATTGGTCAAAATGGAGGCCTTATGGCCGCCCACTTGGGGTCTTCCCAAGGTGGTCTTCCACCAATAGAATTGCATGCAAATTACTTAAAAAGATGGCACTTGATTTAGTGTTTTTAATACACTCCTCTCATTTTAAAAAAATAGACAAGACTTATTTTTCAAGTGCAAGAGAACTCCAAAAATCCTCTCAAGAATTTTCGGCCAAGAGTAGGTTGTCAAGAGGGATTTTCAAGTGAGTTTTCAAGTGTACAAATCCTAGCAACATAAGGCGTTCGTTGGAGGCTTGGGGTATGCAAGCTTGAGGTCTTCTCCTTTGAAGATTTCCATTCAAGAATATCATCTTCTTCATATCACCTTGCTCTTTGAATGGTAGTATTCTAAAACACCCTATGGTTGTATTTTGATAGCATGCATGTCATATATGGATCCGGTTATTGGGTTTTGCATTTAAAATGGTTTTAAATCTTGTAAAGTAACATGTTTTAAATCTTTTTCCGCTGCGTTTTAATTTTATTCGGATAAAATTACTTTGATAAACATGTGAAAAACCCAACATGCTATACGATTCGTAAAACAACCATTCTGAATCTCGCAAGCAAGGGCGTTGAATGATCCAAATTAAACCGAGTCTGGATGAAACAGAATCCGGATACCAACCATTGTGAGTCCTTCTGATTAGTGATGTTACATGATACGAATTCAACTGAGTATGGATGCTATCTGAATGTAGCCAACTCTGGATGCTACACGATTCTTAAAACAACCATTCTGAATCTCGCAAGCTACGGATGTTGAATGATCCGATTTAAACCGAGTCTGGATGGAACAGAATTCGGATACCACCCATTGTGAGTCCTTCTGATTAGTGATGTTACAGGATCTGAATTCAACCGAGTATGGATGTGATCTTAATGTAGCCGACTCTAGATGCTATACGATTCGTAAAACAACCATTCTGAATCTCGCAAGATGGGGATGTTGAATGATCTAAATTAAACCGAGTCTGGATGAAACAGAATCTGGATACCATCGATTGTAAGTCATTCTGATTAGTGGTGTTACAGATGTGACAACTCGTATTTCTGGACCTATCTTTGTGTTTAATGTAACGTGTATAAACTCTATGTGGCAAGTTAATGTGTTAGTTTTAATGAATAAGTGCTACGTGTTATGTGATTTTATGTAACGTATGTATGTAATGTAATCGCACAAGCCCATTCGGGCCACACTATTTGTACTGGAAACCCAAGGGCAACTCATGAAGGGTTCGGCCCACTCCCTTAGTTCGCATAACACCTAGGGTGTTAGTATAAATCATACACTTCACCAAATCACACAAAGTTTAGCAAACCCTAAATCTCTCCTCTCTCTCCCTCTCAAAGCCGACGGTAACACACCCCTCTCCATCGAAGCTTTTGTGTTCGGATCAATCTTTGCTCTCTTCTCTAACCGGTTAGTGTTTTAACTACTGATTGTATGTTACATGATGTTGTGATCTATATGTTCTACATGATGATTTAGGGATGATATGCGATTGATTATGATGTAAACTGTTAAGATTTGGTGTTCATATAATCGGCATACATGTGTAGATATACGGATCAATATAGGGTTTGATGATGCTATGATTTGAATGATGATATAAAACTGAAAGCATGATAATCGGCTGTGATGTATTTATGTTCGGATGATTGGTTGGGTTGTCATGATTAGGATGCATGCTAGTAATCAAGAACCTAAATCGTGTTAATATAGTTGATGTTACGTTTTGAACATGATTAGGGTTCATAAGAAATTGGTGTTAAAACTCTAATTTGATCGATTTTGGTATGATTGGAAACTGTTAATTGGATCGTGCGAATTAATTGGAGTTAGTAACTGATTGCATGATTTAAGGAAATTCATAATTAAGCGCACAAGTCCGCCAGTCGCACAAGAGCTAGTCGCACAAGCTCTGGTCGCACAAGCTGAGTACAATCACATAAAGCACAGTGTACAAATACAGGTTGCATGATCGCACAAGATCTGTGGATCGCACAAGACAGTGCCGATCGCACAAGTCTTGGGCCACACACGGTAGTTAGAATTGACATATATTATTGGGCCGAATGGCCCAACCCAGTCGTACAACTTAACTGGATCGCACAAGTTATCTGGATCGCACAAGGACTTTTCAATCACACAAGTCCATCCGGACCGCACAAGCTATTGGGCTTATTCATAAACTGGGTCGGGTGAACATTGGATCGCACAACATGTTGGGCCGGGTAGTTGTTTGGGTTTCAATTATTCCAATCGCACAAGATGTTATTGGGCTTGTATACTTCAGCCCAAATACATCCTGATCGCACAACCACGGGTTTTATGTGTTGAACTGATTTGTTTAACATGATCTATGTGTATGTCATGATCATTACGTGTTGTAACCTGATAGTTTATGTGTAAAACCTATGTGCACTACTTGAACCTAGACCTGACTTGCATGGTAACCATGTTAGGACGTGGTTGACCACTTATAGCTCAAGTAACCTTTTCGTGTATCTGCTGAGCAAACCAAGGTGAGTTCACACTCTTAAGGCATGGGATTCCCGGTGGGTTGGGAATGGGATTAAGGCATATCTCTGTCCTCGGATTGGGAAGGACGCCTACACTAAACCTGCGTATTCTTGGATTGGGAAGAATACGTACCTCCGTCCTCGGATTGGGAAGGACGCCTACATTTAACCTGCGTATTCTCGGTTGGGAAGAATACATACCTCCGTCCTCAGATTGGGAAGGACGCCAATATATATAACTAGTCTAGTGGTTTACAACATGGGGTAGCCCCCACCGATTATGGTTTGGAAAACAAGGAAAGCTGATTTAACTTGTAGTTGCAAACAAACTCATAGTTCTTGAAAAACTACTTTATAACGAACACCTACTGTGAATTCGCTCAACTTTGTTGTTGACTCATTGTTACATGCCTTGCAGATCGTTAGGTATCTATGGAGCTTGCATGGGAGCGGAAGGAGTCGTTGTGGGACATGGACAGTGTGTGCCATGTTAAACTTGCTAAACTTATAACTTATGTTTTGGTTTTACTTTTGATGCTTCCGCTGTTTAACTTGAATTTGATAACTTATGTTGAACACCAATTATATTGTGTGATTGGATTTTTATTCACTTTATATATACATTGTTCAATATGATTGGTGGCTTGATCCATGTCACGCCTCCTACGGTGATACTCCGCTTGAGGAATTTGGGGGAGTGACAGATTGGTATCAGAGCCATTGGTTATAGTGAACTTGGTTTTAAAAAGGGAAACGCTTTTGACAAAACCAGACTATAACCTGTACAGTGCTCAATGATCCACAACGACACTTCGCTCCACGTGCAAGACTCAACACTATAGGTAATATGGTTTATGTTTATGTTGCCTGCCTGTTAGTCTAAGTAGTGCATTTGATCATGGTATGTTTAGTTAGCGTAACAACTATTGCTTGAAAACCCATGTGTTTGCTCTCTTCTGTCACTCCACACTTACGCACTTTCGAGACACCTTTCTTACTTGTGTTTCCTTTGATGTGAAGATCATGGGTGGACGCCTGAACTTGACTCAAGCCCAGCTGATGGCTCTAATAAATGAACGAGTTGCTGAGGCACTCGCAGCTGTCCCTGCAGGAGGTATAACCTGCCATTTCAACCTATCTTAGGATGTTTAGATCCTACCCTCGCGAACCAACTCTCATGTTTAACCTTACCCTTTCTCTCTCACGCAACAGGTCAGCATGCTCAACCTCCCGTGTGTACGTTCAAAACCTTCATGGATTGTTGACCCAGTACTTTCAACGGCACAGAAGGAGCAGTAGGCCTCCTCCACTGGTTCGAGAAGCTCGTAGGGTAAAATTTGCTACTGGAACACTCGAAGGTGCTGCACTAACCTGGTGGAAAGCACAGGTTCAAATGTTGGGGCTGACAGCTGCTAATGCCACCCCATGGAACGACTTCAAAGACTTGATCAAAGAAGAGTATTGTAATCGTGACTGTCACACCCCCAAAATACCACATACGGGAGCACCGCGGGGCGTGTGACGTACCAGGATCCAAGCCACTAATCATATCGAACCAAGTATATTTAACAAAACATTCCATTCATTTCAAAGTATAAATCCAAATCAAGAGTTAAACCAAAGTAAATATTCAGCGGAAGCACAATGTAAAAAGTATTTCAAAAGTTTCCAAAACATGTGTTTATAATCAATAAGCGAGTATCCAAGAGCCTCGATCCATGACCACTCCAGTGCTCCCAGATAGCAAGTCCATAATCAGAAATCTAACGACCTGCAAGCATGCAGACAAGTGTGTCAGACGACGCTGGTGAGTTCAAAGTTTTGTTAACGCGTTTAGTTACCAGATGTGTGTTTAAAACAGTTCAACGTTTCGTTTTGATTTGATGTTGTTATTAACTCGATTACCGCAAGTGGCTACAAGATGTGTTTGCCCAAACCCCAATGCCTCTATCAAAGCATTGGTCAAGTGGTCAAGGTAAATAGTTCACGCCCTCCTCGGCACGGTGTGAGGGTGCCAATCCTAATAGCACTATCAACTAAATACCTCGTTGCCTTCCCGGCAACTTTCGGTAGATGTAAGGGGTCTTATATGATAGAAACTGAGTAATAACCAACATCCCATTAACCTGGCATTCCTCCCTGGAACGTTACCCGATATCCCTCCCCGGGATGCATGCTTGGAAAAAGTGCAGTGAACTCACCTTGGTTTGCTCGGTATGATTAGTAACTTGTTCACACTTAGTTAATCAAGTCCTAGTATGATTACCACAACGATCAGTTTGCCATACAATCATACCACATACTTGAACAGATAATAAGCATTGTCTTATGGCCCACAGTAGCATTTCAACTTAATACATGTTCATGTCACCACTTCAAGTCATCACATAACAGGTTGACAATCAAAATACACGTATAATGAAGTGTGGTCCAGTCGCATACAAGGCCCAAAGGATTTCGTATCTCTCTACGGTCATGAGCTCGGCCCAAACACCACAGCCCAAACCTGCATTGTGCGACTGGGCTGCCTTGTGCGACTGGATCGGCTTGTGTGACTGAGTCGGCTTGTGCGAGGCTTGTGCGACTGACTATTGGGCCAGCGTGTGGCCCAACCAGAAAGTTCAGCCCAAACGTTAACCTTGTGCGACTGGGCTGAGCTTGTGCGATCCGGGTGTTGTCCATTCGGACTTGTACGACTATGGATCTCTTGTGCGATCCAATTCCCTTATGCGATTGGCCGTAGATTAAGGAAATCAGTTTCATATCTTAATTTGCAACCCAATCATCCAACAGTTTCCATATTCCATTAATTTGTATGAACCCTAGATCTATCATTTGAACATTCAACCCATAACAGTTACCAAAACAATTTAAATCAATAATTCCTATGATTTCGTCCATTCATCATCATGCACAATCGAACCAATCTAAGCAACAATTCTTTGAACCAACATCATCACACAACATGAACTAAATGCATAACATCCTAGTTCAGATTCAACAATTCATAATCATAAGCATGCTTAAACATTAACGGTTTTGGCATCGTGTATTCGATGTATAACAAATCATGAGTGAATCCCTACATTTTCTTGTTAACATGTATGATCACCATTTCAATTCATTCAAAACCAAGACCACAGCATAACATTAAACATAAGTACAAACAAATCAATCATGCAAAACATCTTAATTATGAATATGATGACTAACCGAGAAGTGATGTGTGCGTGCAAGAAGGTTGAGGCAAAGGAATGATGATGCTAAACGATGAGGACTTCGAGGGTGAAGGCTGCCGTCGATGATGAGAGGGAAGGATTAGGGTTTTGTGTGTTTTGATCTATAACAACATAATGAGAAACTACACACACACCCCCTTAGTGTATGCATCCAAGAGTCATGGGCCGAAACCCATCCTTGGGTTTCATATTGGGTCGTGGACTAGCCCACCATATGAGTTGTGCAATGAGAAGGTTGTGCGATTAAGCACATCTTGTGCGACCGAGTCTTATATACATATATATATATATATATATATATATACACACACAATCAAGTAATAATCCACTCATATCATTCTATTAAACTAACCACATCACATGATCACATAACATTTATACGAGCTACAATACAATATCAGGGAAGTCTAAGATATGGGTTGTCACATCATCCCCAACTTGAAAGAAATTTCGTCCCGAAATTTGACAAGCAATCGTAGGGGAGTGAAGTGATGAATTAAGATGACTATGGATTTTCCGTGGGTGCCACATCATCCCCAACTTGAATGGGAATTTCGTCCCGAAATTCACTAGTTGCATCAGATTTAGATTTGCCAGGCTTGGACTTGTCCTTTGGGAATAAATGTGGGTACTTGAGCTTCATCTGATCCTCGCATTCCCACGTGAACTCCGGTCCATGTCTTGAGTTCCAACGAACTCTCACGATCGGAATACGACTGTGCTTACGGACCTTAACCTCCCGGTCCATAATTTCTATTGGTTCCTAGATAAACTGCAACTTGTCATCGATTTTCAGCTCTTGAAACGGTACGACCAGTGTTTCATCAGACAAACACTTCTTTAATGGCGACACATGGAAGACATCATTGTCACACCCCCAAAATCCACCATGCGGAGTATCACCGCTTGGAGGCGTGACATGACCAGGATCGAGCCACCAATCATATTGAACAACACAATTAAGTAAATAAAACCAACCACAATACGATTGGTGACCAAAAGAAAGTAATCCGACTTCAAGTTAACAGCGGAAGAATAAGACGTTAAACCAAAACATAAGTTCGTAGTTCATAAGTTTAAAGACCCAAAACATAAGTTTCATAAGTTCATAAAGTTTATTTATTGAGTACGGGACATAACGGTTCGCATCCTACAACGACCACCTCCATGTGCAAGCCCCATAGCATCTAGCGACCTGCAAAGCATGCAACAACGAGTCAACAGCAAAGTTGAGTGAGTTCACGGTTGATTGTCCATTTTAGACTTGTTTCCAAAAAACGTAGTTTAATCTTAATCAGCTATCCAGCCGTGGGGATTACCCCATAGTTCGAAAACGTTTATCAGTTAACCATCCCATGTCCACCTTCCCTGGCTATCCAGCCCGGCACTCCGGCCGTGGGGGCTACCCCATTATTTAAACTACCAGACTCGTTTATCATATCGACTACTAACGAATATTACTTGTGCCCTAGTGTCGGTGTCTATCATCACCGACGTGCCATAGTCCATTAGTACACGCCCGTCCGACTGGCACGGTGTGAGGTTTGTTAAACCTAATAGCACTATTAACTAATGACCCGCTCGCCATAGCCTCGGCGATTAAGTCGATATAAAAGGGAGGGACTTCGCTGATAGAGTTCTAGTCCAGTAAGTCTAATTCCGTCCCAACAGGACGGGGAATTCTCATTCCTGAACACGTCCCAAGGATGAGGAATCCCTATTCCTGAACCCATTCCCATTCCCACCGGGAATTACCATGCTTTGTAGAAAAGTGTGAACTCACCTCGGTTAGATTAGTTACTCTAATAATCAGGAAATCAAGCACGTCCTAATAAGGTACAGATAACAATCAATTTCTCATGCACAACACGTATGGTTTATCTATCCATTACTTTTGTCACATATCACACATTTTAAACGTCAACACACTTTGTTAAGTTATCAAATTTTATTTACGAAATTCAACCTCCAATACTTGGTGTTTTGTTACAAAAATTATGGCGAAGTTTATATTCGAAAAGCAAGTTATAAAATACACTCATAACGCGTGTTTTAGAAAAAATATTTTCTAAGTGTTGGGATTTTAGAAAATTTCGCCAGAGTTTCCTTTGTAAATGGAGGTGTCCATGCTTACTAGCATATCATTTTCTTTTCAAAAATTCATTCAAACAATTCTCAATCATCAACATACAATCTCTATTTACCAAACTTGTCAAAAACAAGCATAAGCTATAAACTTTTGAACTTGAAAATTTATAAAAATATGTAGTAACTTACTAGCATACTTAGTAAGTCTTGTTACCTTTTAAAATGTGATTAGTTCTTTAAAAACTTTATTTTTAAAGACTTTAAGTGTTTACAACTTCCACCATATTTTCTAAAAATATTTCTTCATGAAAGTTTCTAGTTACACAAGTGTTTCTACACTTGTTTATCCACCAAGAATGTGATTAGTTTTTGTAAGGTCCAATATTTAATGAAACTTATATTTTTCACTTGGTTCTTTTGAGAAACCACTCATGGATCTTTAGATCTACAAGATTGTAACCTACTTTGATCTTTATTTTTACAAGAAAACATTTATTTATTCAAGTTCATAGTTTATGTGTGGATGATTCCATCATCCTACACATTTCTAACTTTCTCATCTTGCTAGGTCATGTTTTTATTCATGATCTAGCAAGATTATATGATGCTCCATCAACTACATAAGTAACAACAACCAACAATCATCACAACACATGAATATCATAATTTCCTCATCTTTTAACCATACTTTTATCACCAAATTAGTTTATGTTCAAGACTTCTTTACCAGATTCATTAGAGTTCTTATCATTTTGATCATTAAACACTATTAACCACTTAAACAAGATGGAGAAAGCAAAGATCTAAGTTCTTACCACTAGCTCAAGGCTAGGGAAGTTCAAGTGAAGAAATGTGGTGGATAAAAGAAGATGAGAGTGGTCCTTCAACTTCCGAACACACCAAGCTTCGTTGTATGCCTTCTAACACCTATGTATGCTCTTAGAATGCTCGAAAGTGATCAAGTGATGGTGGTGGTGGTGCTCTTGGGTTCGGCCGAGATCAAGAAGGGAAGAAGAAGGGAAGTTCAAGTGTTGGTGATGTTGTGAAATGTGAGATGATGAAGGTCTAATGGGTTTTTAAAGCATGGTCTTCCAACATACCTTTAACCTCTAGGTATAATGCTCCCTAAGTACTAAGCATATCACATAAATAAGCAAAGAAAATCAAAGGGGTGGGGGGCCACATCCTAACCGGTTTTTTTTTGGGGGGGGGGGGGAGGGGTTGGTTTAGTTGGTTTGCAATGGATAGTTAGTTAACTAGTTAGGTTTTAAGTATCTAGTTAATGTTATAAGTGTGTTATGTAATATATTGTGTGTTAGGGTGTTCGGGGACCCTAACTGGCTTAGAAAAATAGAAACAATGCTTCTAGCATTATTTTGGTGTTTCGGGTAGTGTCCGGTTGTTCGGTTTGATACTGTTCCGTTAAAGTGCTTAATTATTCCGTTTAGTGTCCTACATATATATTTTTGTAACATTTTTAATTCCTAACACTTAGGAAAGCATAACGGACTATTTAGTAACTTTTCTGTACACTACTAGTATGTTAACAAGCACATGTAAGTATAACACAGTAATCAGAAAGCAGTTAAGTGATTCAGCACAGTCATCAAACACTTTAATTATTATTAATAATTTGTACGGATACATGGAATTATGAGGGTTGTCACAATCATGAACGTTACCCAACTTAGCAGGTAACTCTAACTTGTAGGCCACTTTACCAATTCGCTCCAGAATTTTAAATGGCCCAACATAGCGAGGGTTGAGCTTGCCGCGTTTTCCAAAACGCACCACGCCCTTCCAGGGTGAGACCTTCAACATGACGCGATCATTAACTTCAAATTCCAAAGGTTTCCTACGCTTATCAGCGTAGCTTTTCTGACGGTCGCGCGCCGCTGCCATACGGTTCCTGATCTGCCCACCTCAGCCCAACAGAGAGGTGAACGACACTTTTGTCCATACAATGCTTCGAATGGAGCTGCCTGAATTCTGGTATGGTAGCTATTATTGTAAGAAAACTCCACCAAAGGCAAGTGTTTCTCCCAACCTGTGACAACTTTGCTCTGTAATCGATGTATAATATGAAACAATGTCAATTATCAATAAAACAATGTGCTTTGGTGTTATTATATGTGTTTGGTGTTATTATGTGTGTAATTTTGTTTGATGATTTTACAATTTGATCCGATTCCGATTTCAAGCTTTAAATCGCTTTCTGGAAGGTTATACGCAAACTGGTGCGTAAACGCAGTCAGTTTAACAACAAACACTCTGGAATAGTGACATAGGCTTAACATACCTTAAATAACCTCCACATAACTTAGAAATAAGTTTTGGATGGTTTGGTGTGTTGAAATCAAGTTTGTTCGATCACAGGGACTAGTTGTGTCAAACTACGAAACAATACCGATTTGTATAGTAACGAACATTCCGGAACTTGATCATACGTTAAACATACCCTAAAATATCCTTTACATAGCTTAAAAATAGGCTTTGAGGGGTTCGGTATGCTAAAACAAACTTTATTGGTCATTCAGGGACTAAAAGCGTCAAAAAGTGCATAAGTTTGCATTTTCGCGCATATCTTACGTTCTGAATATATCCGGACATCCAAAAATTTATGAAATCATTAAAATATTTTATTTTAGTGATTGGCTTGATAAAATTCCATTCGTCGCATAATTTGGAACGTTTTTGCTTTTGTTACGACTTCCGTCGTAATTAACCGAATAACGCAACCGTACGACCAAACGAACCGACATCCGAGATATTTTTGAGCATGTTTTGAGTCCCCTATACTTTAACATAATTTTAGAGCCTTGAAATGGGGTTAACGGGGTTTAAACGCATTAAAATAGACTTTAAGCATGTGCAGGGACCAAAACTGTAAATATTTGAAACTTTCTGATCTTGGCACATGCTGGCTTCGCGCCACCACTCCTTGGGTTGGCCGTCATGCGGCGTGAGCACCCTATCTGGACAGAAATATCATTTTAAGCAATCGGGTCCAAATTCAAGGGTTTTAATGTAACTTTTGCAAAACCTTGAGCTGGTTTTCGGCCCCCATTGTATTCTAATACCATGTGCCCACATGTATGGCCAAGATTACACCCTCAAAATACATGGAATGATCCTATTGATCCTAACTTCCTATAAATAGCAAGCTTCCTCATTTGGGTTTTTCACACCTTGATTCAACTTCTGCTCTAAGTTGAGGTTTTAACACCTCATACCTGAGTAACTTTGAATCAAAACACCTTCTTGGACCCTTTGTAAGTCCTCTTCTTGCTTCTTCTTGTATTTCAAGCAAGAAAGTCAAACGGTGTTTGACTTTCAGCTTTGACCAGTCAATGGTCAACACAAAGTTCAATTGAACTTTGCAACGTGAGCGTAATCACGATGGTTATAGTCCCTTGTGACTATACCTACTGATTACCACGTTGACTAGGCGTAGTGACGAGTCGTAGTTTCGGCCAAAATGCGTATTTATGCGTATTTTGTAACCAAACTACTCTTGGGTATCAAAACACTTTGTTTTGATATCAAAACCTGTTTTCTAACTTAACTAAACATGTTTTAGCATGTTTAGCTCGTCACTTTTAGTTTAGTGCTTGTGTAGAGTAAGTCAAGCGGACTAAACACCCGCTTAGACTTTCGAACTTGACCCGTTTGGTCGATTATTGGGATCCGACCAAACATGTTTAGTGACCATAGTTGCATAGGGAATAACCTTCCGAGGTTATACCTTATGGTCACTTAGGTTTAATTAGTTGTATGATAGGTAATTTATATGCCTTAGGTAAATGACCAAAATGCCCTTTTTATGCATAATTGGTAATTAAGCATAATTGGTAATTAACCGTCCGTCTCTTTGGGTTCAGTGGGTTCACACTTACAAGTTGAAAGGTAAAAATTTCTGGGAGGTGCAGGGCCGGAACAACATTACTTGGGGATGGCGAAAGCTTCTGGCTATCCGTCCTATAGTTCGGCCCTTTGTTTGGAAGTCTATTCAGAGTGGTCGTCAGACTAACGCTTGGAGTGATAACTGGTGTACATGCAGCCCTCTAAGGTCGTTTATTACTCCGCGAACTATAGCTGGAGCGGGTTTTTCGTTAAATACATCGGTGGCGGACCTTCTCGATGATAATGGGCAATGGCGATGGCCTCAGGCGTGGTATGATCTTTTTCCGGTGCTCATAAACCATGATTCTATTCATCTTGTGGTTCTTTGGGGTAACTTATGGTTCTTTGGTTCTTGGGAGGTTTGGAATAACTTGAGATATAGAGATACTAAAGTTATATGGGTTAATTCGGTTTGGTTCAGTCAATGCATTCCTAGGCATTCGTTCCATCTATGGTTGGTTATAAAAAATAAGCTGAAGACGCAAGATAGGATGGCTGTTTGGGAGGCAGGTAGTGCTACTAATCTTCGGCTCATGTGTTGCCCCTTATGCAGATATGATCGTGATTCAAGGGATCACCTATTTTTTCAATGTTCCTATGCTTCTGAAGTGTGGGGTTTGGTTAGGAATATGGCTGATATGGGTAGTGTTAATAATTCATGGTCTTCGATTATACAGTGGATGGAACGTAATGCTCATTCTAGATCTCTTGAACATATAGTTTCCAACCTGCTGGTGGCTGCTTCCACATACTTTATATGGCAAGAAAGGAACACCCGTCTATTTTCTCAAGAACGGCGGACTGCTAGTGTGCTTTCGAAGGTCATTATTGATACGGTTCGGCTCAGGATTATGGGATTCCGAATTGGTGGAGATTTGAAGCAAAAGAAGTTAATGGATAAATGGCTAATCTCGAAGGAGAATGTGGATATAGATCCAGGCTAGCGGTGTCATAGTCATCTAGCTTAGATTTATTTTGGGTTGTGTTGTGTTGTGTTGTAGTCTTCGAGTCGCTTGTATTTTGGTTGTGACTTGTTTTTGTCGTGTCGGGTTTGTTTTTTTTTCCTAGTCTTGGTATGCCAAGGCTAGTAGTGTGTATCAATGTATTGATACACCCTGTTTTGATTTGGTTGATTTATAAAAATTTACCGGGGTAACCCTTTACCCAAAAAAACCTAACTTTTGTCACCTAAACTGATTATGCAACATATTTAAACATGTTTAGGCATATAATACTTGTCATAGGACTAGTTAGACGTCTCGAACGCGCTTTTGCGCGCACGACGCGTTAAAGTAGCATAAGCTAGACATTCGGAAGTCTAACCCTAATGCTCTCTCTCTAGCGCCGGCGATTTCAATCTCCTGAAACCCTAAATGTCATCGAAATTCTTCCGGTTAACAGGTTGGTAATCGGCTTCTTGTCCTACTACTGATTCTGTACTCTGCAAGGTTCGTATGAAATTAGGGTTTGTTTAGAGAAGTATCGCCGCCTTCATCCTTCTGTGGGTCGTTCGGGTCTGATATTTATAAATATCTGTTTTTGCACGATTCATGGGATAGGCAATTGCTAGATTAGGGTTTGTTTTTTCGGTTTTGGTCGTTGTTTATTGGTACTCGGTTTCTGGTTGATTCGGCTGACATTCGTTTTATTGGAGAGAGTTGTTGTTGATTCGTATGGATGATCATAAGACTCATGAGGTATTTCAACATTATGACGGTAGCAAATCTTCGTTCTCGTTTGATAGCTGGGCAAATCTTCGTTCTCGTATGGATGAACTGTCAAAGGTTACTGGTCCAATCTCTCTGGAGAAACCGCGATCAGATTCGGAAAGTGAAGGGATTGTTCATACTACCATGGGGTATGAGCCATCTTCAGAACACAAAGCAACTTCTTGTGCGGCTGATAAAGGGAAACCATCAGGTTCAGGTTATGCGGAACGATTATCTTTTGCTAATGTAGTAAAGGATAAAAAAGAGACTGTGAAGGTGAATTTCAGGGTGATGGAATCAAGTGAGGAAGTTGATGGTGCTGATGTAGTGATTCCATTGTCTTCAGTTAAACAAGTTACTGACAGGTATGCGAATACTTTGTACGGGTACTTTTTGGGTAAACGACTGGCTTTTCCCGTGGTGGATTTTTATGCGAAGAACAATTGGGTAAAATATGGGTTGTCAAGACTTATGATGAATGCACACGGGTTCTTTTTCTTTAAGTTCAAAACTAAAGAAGGAATGGACCAAATGTTAGAGGATGGACCGTGTGTGATAAGAAATGTTCCAATAATTTTGAAATAGTGGTCTGCCTCTACCAAGTTGGAAAAAGAGGATCTGAAATCTATTCCAGTGTGGGTCAAGATGCATGATGTGCCTTTAGCGGCATTTACTGAGGATGGGCTTAGTCTACTTGCATCGAAGATTGGGGTACCTAAAATGTTGGACTCGTATACTGCCACAATGTGTACGGAATCTTGGGGAAGAAGCAGCTATGCTAGGGCTCTTATTGAGGTTCAGGCAGGGGCTGATTTAAAGAAGAGTGTTAATGTTGCAATCCCATCTTTGGAGGGTGATGGCCATTCAGTGGCGGAGGTTAAGGTTGAGTATGATTGGGAGCCTTTAAGGTGCTCTTCTTGCTGTGTTTTTGGGCATGAAGACAGCTCGTGTCCTAAGAACCCTCAGGTAAGTTCGATTGAGGATACTGAGAAGAGGAATAATGATGAATTTCAGGTCGTGGGTGCCAAAAAGAAGAAAGCTACTACTCAAGGGCTTCATATGAAAAATCAAAAGCCTAAGGTAGTCTATCGTCCAGTTGCCAAACCTAAACCGAATTCGGCTGTGAAAAATTCGAACTTTAATCAGGTTTCAACGTCGAACCCTTTTGATAGTCTTAAAGATGACGATGGAAATCAAGAAGGTACCATGGTGGGTCGAGTGCAGAAGAAGGAGAAACAGTCGAGTGGCAGGCAGGAATCGGATGAGGAGGAGGTCATCGAAGGCTACAATGAAACTAGTGAATTTATGACATCGGGTACTCATTCTTTTTCTTCAAAAGTAGGGGCAAGCACCTCTTCTACCAGATTCTCTAATGGATAAACTATTTCATGTTCGTTTGAAGGGGTTGCTGCTTTGGGGCAACTTTATATTTGATGATGGTGGTTGAGATTTGTCTTGTGGTTTGTGTTGTGTTGTTTTGTCTACTAGAATCGTTTCATGATGTATAGTAGGCTAGGTTATGGGGTGTCTTTGGTCTTTTGTTTTTTTGGTTGTTATACATATATGGGGCATGTCCTGTATATGAACTAGTGTGGAACACATCCTCACTACTTGTACTTAATTGCGGTTGCATTTTAATAGAATCACCGGGGTAACCCTTTACCCAAAAAAAAAGTAGCATAAGCTACCTTAATGGGTCGTAATGGGTCGAAAGCACTTAGGTTGGTTCCGATTTAGAATGTAGGCTTAGTTAAACCATATCACATGAGTTCCAACACTCATTTGGTTTACAAGACCTCATTCTGTCCGATCTTCCGATTTAGGCGTCTATTGTTTGACTAGTGATTCGATTACTAGGTGTTGCTTGATTTCTCTGGTTTACTTGAGTTTGTTGAAGTTCTATTGATTGAGGATACTTTGCACTTCAAGTGAGTACATAGTTCCCCTATTTTACTGTTTTCAATTGTTTTGGGGTGATTCATATGTATCAAAACGATTTCGATATTTTAACGATGGTTTCAAAAACGATTAAGATGGTTTATACTAAACTAATAACGATTTTGATAATGTGAACGAACTTGTTGGTTGTAGTTACATAACGAATGACATTTATTAATTTTGGCCGAACCGACCAGTATTAGGTTATGGTACCATAGGATCTGACAAATCCCGTTATCAGACTGCACCCATGGTTATGTGTGGGTTAGGTGGGTAACGACTGAATCTGTGATTGTTAACTTACCCTTTGGTGGTTTGTTAATGCGAGAAGAGAGATTGTCGAGTCACGAAGGTTTGAATGTTATTAGCGAGACGACCACAAATAGTTTTCACAATTAAAACGAGGATGATTTAAACGACATAAACAAGTTAAACGATTTAAACGAGTTAAACGAATTGGATAAACGATTGATTTTTGGTTAAGTGTTTAGATAACGGGACGGGTGTAATGTGGTGAAAACATGGTAGATACGCCGCTGGTACTTCTTATATATAAGTGTTTTCAACAGATTACATACTGTGGCGTTATTTAGTTCAGTTGGGTAAACAATTTTGAAAATATAAACCATACGAGATTTATTAAACGAGTTAATACGAAATGTTTTACAATTTGGTTTACTAAAACAAATGCTTTTGGGTTAAGAATCATGGCTACGAAGTTTTATAAATTATAACCCGCTTGATTTGAGTTGGTTAATTTCATTGCAATATTATACTCTTTTCAAAACAAGGTTTTTAATAAGGTATTGCAATATGTAAACTAGCCATGAATCCGACACCTTCATAAAACCTTTGTGCTCGCCAGCATTTCTTTGCTGACTTTGTTTTTACATATGTTTCAGGTGATGTTGCTTGATGTTGATTACTAGGATGCATGTGTCACATAGGATCTGGACGAGGCCTTAGTGACATAATAACAATGATAGTCGATATGTAACTCGTTTGTTTCGTGTTAAAACAACGTAAATTACTTATTGAATAAATAAAACGAAACTCTTTTTGTATCCATGGTTGTGAAACAATAATTCTGTTACAACACTCCCCGACGTTTCCGCCACGATTTGTTGTTTTACGTGGTCGGGGTGTCACAGAAGAGTTGGTAGCAGATCCAATGGTTATAGGGAATTAGGTTATTAGTAATGCTTTGACCTCGACTATAACTTTCTAGGACCCCAATGCAAGTTTTTCTTGCGTTTAGATTTTTAAAATCAAAATCGTCACCTACCCTTAGGTGATAACCACAACGAGAACACAAATTCGAATCTGCTTCGAAAATTAATCATCCGTTCTAGGATGATTGATTACTAGGTTTTGAACCCTCTGTTATAAGGTTTTGAACCCTTCCAGTTTGACTCATATTTGGCTTAGTGCCTTTTGAGTTTTCAAAATCTCGTCAAAGTTTGGGTCTAAATAATGTGAACACGTGCAAACTGGAAGAGTGAATGCCTGTACCCTGAGTTTTCTGTGTAAGGCTAGAGTGTTCGTACAAATCCACATAATCGGACCAGTCACTCTTACCTGGGAACTCTTGGGGTGAGTGTTCACTTATAGGCGAGCATGTCTTCGCGATACATTATTTTGATCCATTTACTTTGATTAGTCATTGCGTGTCGTTTGTTTGTTCGAAGTAACAAACAAATGATCGCCTTCCTTGTGTTTTGTCGATGTTTTCAATACCTTTTTTGTTTTTCCAATTATCAACCTCACTCGTTTCTCATATTTCCTTGTTAGACAATGCCTCCTCGACGTGATGCACAATCTTTTACTGCTGAAGAAGTCGCAGCCCTTGTCTCTCAGCAAATGGCTACTGTGCTTCCAGGCGTTGTGACCCAAATCCACGAGTTATACAACAACAATAATAATAACAATGCTCAGTGTAATTTTAAGACTTTCAATTCTGCTAAGCCGCTAAAGTTTTCTGGGTCGCAAGGAGCAACTGCGCTCCTGCAGTGGTTCGAGAGTATCGAAAGCACATTCAGACATGTGCAATGTCCGAA
Organism: Helianthus tuberosus; assembly: GCA_030545235.1. Lineage (NCBI taxonomy): Eukaryota > Viridiplantae > Streptophyta > Magnoliopsida > Asterales > Asteraceae > Helianthus > Helianthus tuberosus. The sequence continues at coordinate 27,714,776 of CM060420.1, read as the reverse complement.
TGGGCGTAAGGTTGAATTTGCATCAAGTGTGTTTGAGAAGCGTGCTCTTACGTGGTGGAACAGAGTGATGCGCGATAGGGGTGCCGAAGTGGCATTGGCACAAACATGGGAAGAGCTTCGAGCTCTCATGATGAAAGAGTTTTGTCCCCGTCACGAAATTCGAGCTTTGGAACGAGAGTTTGACGATCTAAAGCAAGATGGGGGAGAACACCGTGCGTATACGGATCGTTTTGAGGAACTCAGTCTTTTGTGTCCTACTATGGTTACCCCGTTGGAGAAAGCGATAGAGAGGTATATCGATGGTTTACCTGATTCCATACATGATATTGTGACTGGCATTAATCCAACTACTGTTCGTCATGCGATCGAGTTGTCTGCTACCCTGACTGAGTCTCAAGTCAGGAAGGGTAAACTTACCCGCAAGGGTGATAAGAAGAAGTCGACTGATTCTGTCAAGGAAAAGGGTAAGGGTAAGAAAGGTGAGTCGTCGAAGAAGTCGAAAAAGCGAAAGGGTGCTCAGAATTTTGCAGTAACAGCTCAAAACCCTCAGAACCCACCGGCTCAACCTCCTGCAAAGAAAGCGTATGCTGGTACCGCACCTCATTGTGCTCGCTGCAATGGTCATCATGTTGCACAACAAGCTTGTAAGCAATGCACTATGTGTGGTAAACTTGGGCATTTGGCCAACATTTGTCGTTTAGGACAGAATCAGGTTGCCCGGGTTCAAGGTCCGGTTCAGGGGAATGCTGCTAGATTCCCACCGGGTTCATGTTTCAATTGTGGAGAGTTTGGTCACTTCCGTAACAACTTCCTGAGGTTGGTGAATGCAAATGCGAATCCGAACGTGAATGCCAACGCGAATGTGAATCCCGCTCATGGACGAGCGTTCAATCTGAACGCTAACGAGGCTCGAGCTGACAACCTCGTTGTCAATGGTACGTTTCTTGTTAACAATCGACCTGCATCTATTCTTTTTTATTCTGGTGCCGATAGAAATTTTGTTTCGTCATCTTCTGAGCCTTTACTTGCGATACCTAGAACTAAACTGAGGAAACCTTTATCTGTCGAAGTTGCTACTGATAAACCTCTTGTTCTCGATTCTGTTATTCGTAATTGTCAATTGAACCTTGATAACCATTTTTTCCTATTGACCTCACACCGATGCAACTTGGGAGTTTCGATATTATCGTTGGGATGGATTGGTTAACCAAACACCATGCTGAGGTGGTTTGTTTCGATAAGATTGTTCGTATTCCTCTTTCACCTGGTGATGTTCTGGAAGTTCGTGGCGAGAAACCATCTGGTGGATTGAAACTCATGTCGTGTACGAAAGCCCGAAGTTACTTACGAAAAGGATATGTTGCTTTTCTAGCACATGTCACTGAGGAGAAAAGCAAGAGCAAGAGTATTCAGGATATTTTGATTGTTCGGGATTATCCGAATGTGTTTGCTGATGAACTGCCTGGTTTGCCCCCAGTTCGTCAAGTCGAGTTTCATATTGACCTTGTACCCAATGCCAACCCGATTGCGAAAGCACCTTATCGTCTTGCACCATCGGAGATGCAAGAGTTATCAAAACAAATTCAAGAATTGTCTGATAAAGGATTCATCCGTGCGAGCTTTTCGCCTTGGGGACCTCCTGTCCTCTTTGTGAAAAAGAAAGATGGATCTTTTCGAATGTGTATCGATTATCGTGAGCTTAATAAGCTTACCATCAAGAATCGATATCCCCTACCTCGAATTGATGATCTCTTCGACCAGCTGCAAGGTGCTTCATGCTTTTCAAAGATCGATCTACGTTCTGAGTATCACCAACTTCGTGTTCTCGAAGAAGATATTCCCAAAACTGCTTTCCGCACGAGATATGGGCATTACGAGTTCACTGTCATGCCTTTTGGTTTGACAAATGCCCCAGTTATCTTCATGGACTTAATGAATAGGGTTTGTAAACCTTATTTAGACAAGTTCATCATTGTGTTCATCGACAATATTCTCATTTATTCGAAGTCTCGAGCCGATCACGAGCAACACCTTCGTTTGACATTGGAACTCCTAAAGAAGGAACAACTTTTTGCTAAATTCTCCAAGTGTGAATTCTGGATTAAAGAAGTTCAGTTTTTGGGTCATATAGTCAACGAGCAGGGTATTCATGTGGATCCTTGCAAAATAGCTGCTATTAAGGACTGGTATACACCATCGACACCTACAGAGATTCGATCTTTTCTTGGTCTTGTTGGATATTATCGACGTTTCATTTCGAATTTCTCAAAGATTGCGGTTCCACTCACTGCTTTAACTCAGAAGAATAAGTCTTTTGAGTGGGGACCTAAGCAAGAAGAAGCGTTCCAAATGCTAAAATGGAAGCTCTGTGATGCTCTTGTTTTATCTCTACCTAAGGGAAACGATGATTTTGTTGTCTATTGTGATGCGTCCAACTTAGGCCTTGGGTGCGTTCTTATGCAACGAGGTAAAGTGATAGCTTATGCGTCAAGACAGCTGAAAGTTCACGATAAGAACTACACAACTCATGATCTTGAGTTGGGAGCTGTGGTTTTTGCTCTCAAAATCTGGAGACACTACCTCTATGGCACAAAGTGTGTGGTTTTCACAGACCACAAAAGTCTCCAGCATATTCTTAATCAGAAAGAGCTGAACATGAGGCAACGATGCTGGGTTGAACTTTTAAATGACTACGATTGCGAGATTCGCTACCATCCTGGTAAGGCGAATGTCGTAGCCGATGCGCTTAGTCGAAAGGAACGAGTCAAGCTTCATTCTATTCAGAGTTTAACCGATATTCAATCTCGTGTCCTTCAAGCTCAACGATCTTGTGTGATCAAAGGCTTATTGAAAAATGAGCTACCGCTTCAACTTGAGCTTAAACTCGAAAGGAAAGATGATGGTTTACTCTACTTCAAGGATCGTTTGTGGATTCTGAAACAAGACGATCTTCGCACCTTGGTAATGGACGAATCTCACAAGTCTCGATATTCTATCCATCCTGGTGCTGATAAAATATACAAGGATCTTCGTACTCAGTACTGGTGGCCGGGTATGAAAAAGGATGTTGCCTTGTATGTGTCGAAATGCCTGACTTGTCTTAAAGTCAAGGCTGAACATCAACGACCTTCTGGTTTGCTTGTACAACCAGAGATACCGGTTTGGAAGTGGGAGAACATTGCGATGGATCTCATCACTAAATTACCGCGTACATCTAAGGGTCACGATGCTATTTGAGTTGTTATCGATCGATTATCGAAATCAGCTCATTTTATTCTGACTCGCGAGGATCTATCTGCTGATAAACTTGCAAAGATTTATGTTGATGAGATTGTATCACGACATGGTGTTCCTTTGGATATCATTTCCGATCGTGATGCTCGGTTTTCATCTCATTTCTGGAAGACCATGCAATCTGCTTTGGGAACTCAACTAAATCTAAGCACTGCTTATCATCCCCAAACAGATGGACAATCTGAGAGAACGATTTAAACTTTGGAGGATATGCTTAGAGCATGCGTGATAGACTTTGGTGGTAATTGGGATTCTCATCTGCCATTGATCGAGTTCTCATACAATAATAGTTATCATGCTAGTATTAATATGGCACCATTCGAAGCTCTCTACGGTCGAAAATGTCGTTCACCTGTCTATTGGAATGAGATTGGTGAAGCTCAGCTTACTGGACCTGAGCTCATTCTAGAAACAACAGACAAAATCAAGCACACCTTGATTTTGTCTTCATCACTTTCGGTCTTGGGAAGCTTGGAATACCCTTAGTAATTAACAACAAGCTAAAGACGCAAGATAGGATGGCTATATGGGAAGCGGGTAGTGCTACTAATCTTATCCTTATGTGTTGTCCTCTTTGTAACTACGATAGAGACTCTAGAGACCATCTTTTCTTTCAATGCCCCTTTGCTTCTAAAGTTTGGGAATCGGTAAGGAAAATGGTTAATATGGGAAGTGTCAACAACACATGGTCCTCGGTTATGCAGTGGATGGAACAGAATGCAAGTTCTCGGCAGTTAGAGCGGATTGTTTGTAAAATCCTTATCGCGGCAACTACATATTATGTTTGGAAAAAGAGGAATAACCGGCTATTTTCTTGTATCCAACGTACTCCTGATATGCTCTCTCATGCCATCATTAGTACGGTTCGGCTGAAGCTAATGGGTTTCAAAGTTGGAAGGGATTTGAGGCACCAGAAAATTTTGGATACTTGGCAGATCTCGATGAAGAACTTGGAGTGCGATCCGGGCTAGAGTCTTTATGTTGTTTGTTTGCTTTGTTTTGAGCTAGGGTAGTGTTTGTCTAGTCTTTGATCTTGGTTCTGGTTGTTTGTTTGGTCGTTGGTTGTGTTTGTCGGATTTCTAGTCTCGGTTTGTCTTGTCTAGTAGTGTGTGTCAATGTCTTGGCACACCCTGTTCTTTTTGTTGGTGATTTATAAAATTTACCGGGGTAACCCTTTACCCAAAAAAACAGACAAAATCAAGAAAATCCGCGATAATCTTGTGATAGCTCGAAGCCGTCAAAAGAGTTATGCGGATATGCGATGCAAGCCCTTAGAATTTCAAGTCGGAGACCATGTCCTACTCAAGGTGTCACCTTGGAAGGGAGTGGTGTGATTTGGAAAGAAAGGAAAACTTGCACCACGATATGTTGGACCATTTAAGATTGTGGAAAGGATTGGGAAGGTTGCCTATCGACTAGAGCTACCTCTAGATCTTGGAAATATTCATCCGACTTTTCACGTGTCCAATTTGCGAAAGTGTTTAGCTGATGCAGATCTTCACATTCCTCTCGATGAGATTCAAATCGATGAAACGATGCACTTTGTCGAGAAACCTGTGGAGATAGTGGACCGTACATTCAAATAGTTGAAGAACAAACGGATTCGATTGGTCAAGGTTCGCTGGGATTCCAAACGTGGCCCAGAGTTTACTTGGGAACGTGAGGACCAAATGAAGGAGAAATATCCGCAATTGTTCTCACAAGCTACCTCTAGTTAAAATTTCAGGACGAAATTTCCTGAAGTAGGGGAGACTGTGACAACTGTGCTCTGTAATCGATGTATAATATGAAACAATGTCAATTATCAATAAAACAATGTGCTTTGGTGTTATTATATGTGTTTGGTGTTATTATGTGTGTAATTGTGTTTGATGATTTTACAATTTGATCCGATTCTGATTTCAAGCTTTAAATCGCTTTCTGGAAGGTTATACACAAACTGGTGCGTAAACGCAGTCAGTTTAACACAACAAACACTCTGGAATAGTAACATAGGATTAACATACCTTAAATAACCTCCACATAACTTAGAAATAAGTTTTGGATGGTTTGGTGTGTTGAAATCAAGTTTGTTCGATCGCAGGGACTAGTTGTGTCAAACTACGAAACTATACCGATTTGTATAGTAACGAACATTCCGGAACTTGATCATAAGTTAAACATACCCTAAAATATCCTTTACATAGCTTAGAAATAGGCTTTGAGGGGTTCGGTATGCTAAAACAAACTTTATTGGTCATTCAGGGACTAAAAGCGTCAAAAATTGCATAAGTTTGCATTTTCACGCATATCTTACGTTCTGAATATATTCGGACATCCAAAAATTTATGTAATCATTAAAATATTTTATTTTAGTGATTGGCTTGATAAAATTCCATTCGTCGCATAATTTGGAACGTTTTTGCTTTCGTTACGACTTCCGTCGTAATTAACCGAATAATGCAACCGTACGACCAAACGAACCGACATCCGAGATATTTTTGAGCATGTTTTGAGTCCCCTATACTTTAACATAATTTTAGAGCCTTGAAATGGGGTTAACGGGGTTTAAACGCATTAAAATAGACTTTAAGCATGTGCAGGGACCAAAACTGTAAATATTTGAAACTTTCTGATCTTGGCACATGCTGGCTTCGCGCCACCACTCCTTGGGTTGGCCGTCATGCGGCGTGAGCACCCTATCTGGACAGAAATATCATTTTAAGCAATCGGGTCCAAATTCAAGGGTTTTAATGTAACTTTTGCAAAACCTTGAGCTGGTTTTCGGCCCCCATTGTATTCTAATACCATGTGCCCACATGTATGGCCAAGATCACACCCTCAAAATACATGGAATGATCCTATTGATCCTAACTTCCTATAAATAGCAAGCTTCCTCATTTGGGTTTTTCACACCTTGATTCAACTTCTGCTCTAAGTTGAGGTTTTAACACCTCATACCTGAGTAACTTTGAATCAAAACACCTTCTTGGACCCTTTGTAAGTCCTCTTCTTTCTTGTTCTTGTATTTCAAGCATGAAAGTCAAACGGTGTTTGACTTTCAGCTTTGACCAGTCAATGGTCAACACAAAGTTCAATTGAACTTTGCAACGTGAGCGTAATCACGATGGTTATAGTCCCTTGTGACTATACCTACTGATTACCACGTTGACTAGGCGTAGTGACGAGTCGTAGTTTCGGCCAAAATGCGTATTTATGCGTATTTTGTAACCAAACTACTCTTGGGTATCAAAACACTTTGTTTTGATATCAAAACCTATTTTCTAACTTAACTAAACATGTTTTAGCATGTTTAGCTCGTTACTTTTAGTTTAGTGCTTGTGTAGAGTCGTAAGTCAAGCGGACTAAACACCCGCTTAGACTTTCGAACTTGACCCGTTTGGTCGATCATTGGGATCCGACCAAACATGTTTAGTGACCATAGTTGCATAGGGAATAACCTTCCGAGGTTATACCTTATGGTCCCTTAGGTTTAATTAGTTGTATGATAGGTAATTTATATGCCTTAGGTAAATGACCAAAATGCCCTTTTTATGCATAATTGGTAATTAAGCATATGTAACCTAGCTTTTGCGCGCACGACGCGTTAAAGTAGCATAAGCTACCTTAATGGGTCGAAAGCACTTAGATTAGGTTCCGATTTAGAATGTAGGCTTAGTTAAACCATATCACATGAGTTCCAACACTCTTTTTGTTAACAAGACCTCATTCTGTCCGATCTCCCGATTTAGGCGTCTATTGTTTGACTAGTGATTCGATTACTAGGTGCTGCTTGATTTCTCTGGTTTACTTGAGTCTGTTGAAGTTCTATTGATTGAGGATACTTTGCACTTCAAGTGAATACATAGTTCCCCTATTTTACTGTTTTCAATTGTTTTGGGGTGATTCATTTGTATCAAAACGATTTCGATATTTTAACGATGGTTTCAAAAACGATTAAGATGGTTTACACTAAACTAATAACGATTTCGATAATGTGAACGAACTTGTTGGTTGTAGTTACATAACGAATGACATTTATTAATTTTGGCTGAACCGACCAGTATTAGGTTATGGTACCATAGGATCTGACAAATCTCGTTATCAAACTGCACCCATGGTTATGTGTGGGTTAGGTGGGTAACGACTGAATCTGTGATTGTTAACTTACCCTTTGGTGGTTTGTTAATGCGAGAAGCAAGATTGTCGAGTCACGAAGGTTTGAATGTTATTAGTGAGACGACCATAAATAGTTTTCAGAATTAAAACGAGGATTATTTAAACGACATAAACAAGTTAAACGATTTGGAAACGATTTAAACGAGTTAAACGAATTGGATAAAAGATTGGTTTTTGGTTAAGTGTTTAGATAACCGGACGGGTGTAATGTGGTGAAAACATGGCAGATACGCCACTGGTACTTCTTATATATAAGTGTTTTCAACATATTACATACCGTGGCGTTATTTAGTTCACTTGGGTAAACGATTTTGAAACGATGTCACATAACGATGTTTTCGAAAGGATATAAACCATACGAGATTTATTAAACGAGTTAATACGAAATGTTTTACAATTTGGTTTACTAAAACAAATGTTTTTGGGTTAAGAATCATGGCTACGAGGTTTTATAAATTATAACCCGCTTGATTTGAGTTGGTTAATTTCGTTGCAATATTATACTCTTTTCAAAACAAGGTTTTTAATAAGGTATTGCAATATGCAAACTAGCCATGAATCTGACACCTTCATAAAACCTATGTGCTCGCCAACATTTCTTTGTTGACTTTGTTTTTACATATGTTTCAGGTGATATTGCTTGATGTTGATTACTAGGATGCATGTGTCACATAGGATATGGACAAGGCCTTAGTGACATAATAACAGTGATAGTCGATATGTAACTCATTTGTTTCGTGTTAAAACAATGTAAATTACTTATTGAATAAATAAAATGAAACTCTTTTTGTATCCATGGTTGTGAAACAATAATTCTGTTACAACACTCCCCGACGTTTCCGCCATGATTTGTTGTTTTACGTGGTCGGGGTGTGACACAACCCTTGCCAAAATCGATAACACACGCCCGCAGCATGTCTTCTAGTGTTTGGATGGTTCGCTCACTCTGACCATCCGTCTGCGGGTGATAGGCAGTACTCATTCTGAGTTGCGAACCAAACGATTTGTGCATCGACTGTCATAAATCTGAAATGAAACGCAGGTCATGATCAGAGATAATAGATGTAGGCACCCCGTGTGTGACAACCCTCATAATCACATGTATCCGTACGATTAATTAATGTTAATTAAAGTGCTTAATGACTGTGCTAAATTACTTGACTGCTTTCTGATTACTGCGTCATGCTTACATGTGCTTTTTAACATACTAGCCTTGTGCAGAAAATTGACTAAATGATCCTGTATGCTTTCCCAAGTGTTGAGAATTAAAAGTGTTACAAAAAGATACATAAAAGACAGTATACGGAATAACTTAGCACTTTAACGAACCGGTATCTAATCGAACAACCGGACACTACCCGAAACACCAAAATAATGCTAGAAGCATTGTTTTTATTTTTCTGAACTAGTTATGGTTCCCGAACATCATAACACACTATATTATTACATAACACATCAAGCACCTAACTAAGTCACTTAACTTCCAACCAAATAAGCTAACTACAATTACACACTAACTAAACCAACCCCCCCTCCTGGGCGATTTTTTGTTCATCATGAAACCCTAAATTTTCTTTGAGATTCGTTTGTATAACAGTCTGTGATTAGAGTTTGTTCATCAAATCTCTATAACGAACTCGTTAGCAATAGTAATCAATCTGAAATTAGGGTTTTTATTTTCGTTCTTTCTCAATCGCCGCCATAGGTGCTGTTTAGAGATCCTGACTTATTAATCTGGTTGTTATTGGTCGCGGTTAACTGAGTTTAATTTAGCTAGATTGATACTCCGGGTTAATGTGTTAAGGATTGAAATTCGGCTCTAGGGTTTCAGGATTAGGGTTTCTTTTTGTCATTGTTTCTTAGCCGGCTGGAGTTTATTGTTTTTTTGGTGATACGTGTGCATGGAGGGTAGAAGTGATGGTCATAATTCGTTGAAGGAGGGTGTCACTCCGGGGACGGAAGAGAAATCACCACCGGTTCGTGGTATTGGGCTGCGGGTGACAAATATTGAGGGCAATAATAGGATTCCTAAGCGGGGTATGTACTCAACCAACAATAGATCGGTCATTGATGGGTTGTTCGAAATATCTAAACCCGTGGAGTTGAATGCTGATTTTGCATGTGGAGGGAATTTCATGGCGGCGACGAAGATTTCCCATGCAAACCCTAGTGGTGTGGCTGATAAGGGTTCGATGATCAATCAGGAAGATAACCAGGTTAATGTGGGGAGTCCGAAACCCTTGTCATATGCTAAGTCAGTTTTGAATAATAACTCTAAAAAGGTTAATTTCCGGAATCTGGCTAGTGTAGAGAAAAAGGATGGATGTGATGTGGTTCTACCAAGGGATTCGGTTAGGGCGGTTCAGGATAAGCTTGCTAATACCTTATATGGATATTTTTTGGGTGATCGTGTGGCATATCCGGTAGTAGAGTATTTTGTTCGGAACAATTGGAAGAAATTCGGTCTCCAGAAATCCATGATGAATGCTAATGGATTTTTCTTTTTCAAATTTGCTGATGAGTCTGGTATGATGAACGCTCTGAAAGCTGGCCCGTGGATTATTCGTTCTCAACCATTATTTTTAAATGTTTTGTCGGCTTCTACTAAGCTTGAGAAAAAAGAAGTGAAACAATTACAACTCTGGGTAAAGATTCATGACGTACCGATTGCTGCTTACACGGAAGATGGATTAAGTCTTATAGCAACTGCGATTGGGGAACCAATAATGCTAGATTCGTTTACCACAACTATGTGTATGGATGCTTGGGGGAGGAGTAGTTATGCTCGGGCACTTATTGAGATTTCTGCTGAAAAAGATTTTAAAGACGAACTAGTCATTGCTGTTCCAGATCTTAATGGAGATGGTTTCATTAAGGAGAAGTTATATGTCGAGTATGAGTGGAGTCCGCACAGATGTAGTCATTGTCTTGTATTTGGTCACTCTGATGAAAGGTGTCCGAAACAAGCTAGAACTAATCCGAAGCAAGGGAACATGGGAAATAATGGGAAGCAACAAAAGGAGGTAATGAAAAATCGTGGACAGGGTAAGCAGAGGGTTGATGAGGATGGATTTTCGATAGTTGATGATAGAAAGTCTGCAAAAAGAGCTGGCTTTCCAGTCAAGAAGCAACCACAAAAATTTGAATATAGGCCGATAGGCAGTAAGACGGATGGAGGTACCAAAAAAGCTGATAAACCGATTAATCTAGTGTCTAGTAACCCGTTTGATGTCTTAAGGGATGAGGTTGGGGAATCTAGTAAGTCTGGTCGGGATATGGAAGGTGAATCACAAAATTCTGATGATGAGGAGGTGGTGGAAGTGTATAATGAAACAAATGATTTTCTTAAAGCTGACTCGGGCCGTGATGCTCATAAAAAAGGGGCAAGCACTCCTTCTTCCAAGGTTTTCAATGATTAGTTTGGCTGTTTGGAATATTCGGGGCTTGAACCGGCCTCTAAAACAGAATGAGGTTCGTCAGGTTGTTAAAAATAATAAACTTACGTTATGTGCTATCTTAGAGTCTCATGTGGATATGGATAATCTTCGTAAAGTCTGTAACGTTGTCTTTAGAAGATGGGACTGGACTTCTAATGGGGGTTGTTGTAATAAGGGTGCTCGTATTATCTTGGGTTGGGATCCGGTGGAGGTGGATGTTATGGTTCTTGCTCAGTCGGCTCAAGTTTTACACGTCCAGATTAATTGTAAAGCTAATAAGAGTATATTTTTCTGTTCGCTAGTCTATGCTGCAAATTATTATGTTCACCGTAGAGAACTCTGGCAGAATCTTCGTATGCACAAGGCATTAGTTCATGATAAACCGTGGGTTATTATGGGAGACTTCAACTCTGCGCTTAATCTTGAAGATAGATCGATTGGTACCTCCTTTTTCTCTCCTGGTATGCGTGAATTTAATGATTGTGTTGAGGATATTGAGGTCTTTGATATTAAGCGTACGGGTTTTCAATACACATGGACTCAAAAACCCAAAAAGGGTGTCGGGTTACTTAAGAAGATTGATAGGATTATGGGTAATGTTCCTTTTGTTACTTCTTTTCCCCAATCGGTTGCTGAGTTTAGACCTTATGGAATTTCGGATCATTGTCCGTGTGTGTTGAAATTGTTTTCGGCTGAGAAGTCTAAACCGAGACCATTCAAGTTTGCCAATTTCTTGGTGCACAAACCGGGTTTTTTGGATATTGTTACTGCAAAGTGGAATGTAAACGTTGAGGGGGTTCACCAGTTCCGGGTTGTTAAGAAACTTTCCCAAATGAAATCTTCTCTTCGTGCTCTTTTATATCAGCAAGGGAACTTACATGAAAAGGTTGTGAATTTAAAAGGTAACCTTGAAGCTATTCAGCGTGATATTGACAGGGACCCGATGAATGTTTCGTTACGTTCTCAAGAGGCTTCGGTGCTTCGTGATTTTCAGGAGGCATCGCTTGATGAGGAGAGGTTCCTAAAGCAGAAGTCTAAAGTAGAATGGCTTCGTGCCGGTGATGCTAATACGGCGTACTTTCACACGTCGTTAAAATGTAGGAACCACATTAATCGTATTGAGACCATTTCTGATTCGAGTGGTAACATGTTTGAGGGTGACAAGGTGGCGAAGGCATTTGTTAATCATTATGAGCGTTTTCTGGGTTGTCAGGGTCAGGTTTCTTTGGTTCCTTCACCTGATCTCTTTTACAATAAGTTGAATCCCGATAGTGCTAATCACATGGTTCGGCCGGTTACTTTGGAGGAAATTAAATCAGCTATGTTTTCTATTGGGAATGATAAAGCTCCGGGGCCGGATGGTTATACGGCTGCGTTTTTTAAGAGTACTTGGCAAATTGTGGGAGGTGATGTTTCGAAGGCTATTCTTGATTTTTTTAATACAGGCAACCTCCTTCAACAACTTAATCACACTTTAGTCGTTTTGGTCCCCAAGGTGTCGACTCCTTCATGTATTACTGATTATCGCCCTATATCATGCTGTAATGTTATTTTTAAATGCATCAGTAAGGTATTGTCGGATCGATTGAAGGGTTTTCTGAGCGAGATTGTTAGCATTAACCAATCAGCTTTTGTTCCTGGTCGGAAAATTTCAGATAATATTCTTCTTACACAGGAATTAATGCATAACTATCATCGTGATTTTGGTCCTCCGAGGTGTGCTTTTAAGGTGGATATCCAGAAAGCTTACGATACGGTATAGTGGAGTTTTCTTAAAAATGTGTTACTTGGGTTTGGGTTTAATGGTATCATGGTAGATTGGATCATGCTATGTGTGTCTACCGCCTCTTATTCGGTTTGCGTAAATGGGTATATTCATGGTTTTTTAAAGGAAAACGGGGTTTAAGACAGGGTGACCCTTTATCACCTTATCTTTTTACTCTAGTCATGGAAGTGTTGACCTGCATTCTGAACCATACGACGAGAATTGATTCTTCTTTTCGGTTTCATAACAAATGTGAGAAGCAGAAAATCGTGAACCTGTGTTTTGCGGATGATTTATTCCTTTTTGCTAGGGGTGATGTGGATTCGGCTAGGTGTGTTATGCTTTCTCTCACTAATTTTACGAAGATGTCGAGATTGGTTCCTAGTGTTCAGAAGAGTACATGATTTTTTTGTAATGTCCCGAATCATGTTAAAAGAGAAATTTTGACTATTATGCCGTTTGTTGAGGGTACGTTGCCTGTCAGATACTTGGGGGTTCCTCTTATATCTTCGAGGCTGCTGTACAAAGATTGTAGTATTCTAGTCGAGCGCCTAGAATGTCGGATTGATAATTGGAAGAATAAAATGCTGTCTTTTGCGGGTAGACTTCAGATAATTATCTCAGTTCTTTCGTCTCTTCAGGTATATTGGTCTTCGGTTTTTATTTTACCAGCTAGGGTGGTTAAGGAATTGGAAGCTAAAATGCGGAATTTTCTGTGGGCTCAGTCTTCTTCTAAGCTTGGTAGAGCGAAAGTTTCTTGGAAATCTATTTGTGTGCCGAAGAGTGAAGGGGGTTTGGGTATCCGTCGGATTGCTGATTTTAATAAAGCTCTAATGGTTTCGCATATTTGGAGTATTCTTAGTAATCGCCAATCGTTATGGGTTGCTTGGATCCACTCTTATCGCTTAAAAGGCCGGAGTTTCTGGGATCACAAGATGCTGATTAGTTGTTGTTGGAGCTGGAGGAAGATGGTTCAGATTCGGCCCATGATTCGTCAGTATGTCTGGTCTATGCTTGGAGATGGCAGAAATACTTCAGCTTGGTTTGACACATGGAGCAACATTGGTCCGCTTTGTTCTTTTTTAACTCCGAGAATCATAACTCGAGAGGGTTTTTCTCTCAAGGCTACAGTTGCGGATGTATATTCTAATGGTACTTGGCTTTGGCCGGATGCGTGGAGGGATATGTTTCCTGTTCTTATTCAACTTGACCACATGCAACGGAATTTAAATGCCCAAGATCGTCTTCTTTGGAAACATGGTGATAAGGTGGCCGAACACTCCTCTTCTAGAGTGTGGGAGTCCATTCGTACAAGGGATCAGGAGGTGGATTGGGCTAATATCGTTTGGTTCTCTCAATGTATTCCTCGACATGCTTTTCTGATGTGGCTTATTGTTCGACGTAAGTTGCTAACTCAGGATAAAATCTTGCAATGGAATCATGCTCGGTCTAACAACATGAACATGATGTGTTGCCTGTTGTGTTATGAAGATGTTGACTCGCATGACCATTTATTTTTTGAGTGCAAGTTTTCCACGCAAGTTTGGGAGTTGGTTCGTTCAAAAGCTGGTATGGAGAATCTGGATCCAAAGTGGTGTGCCATTCTCGATTGGCTTGGTATTCATTCTCGTTCAAAGTCAGCAAAAAATTTGGTATGCAGATTGTTAGTTACGGCCATGGCTTACACTATTTGGCAAGAAAGGAATAACCGGTTGTTCAGAAATCATGCCAGGCCACCGGATACCTTAAGTCAGGTGGTGTTAGAAAGTGTCAGATACAAACTGATGGGACTTAGGTTCAAGAATACCGCGAGGGTTCGGGAACTACTTGAGAAGTGGGACGTGCAAGGAGCTGATTTGGTCATGGATAATGGATGACTTCGCTTATCGAGTTTTAGTCTAGATAGTTGGTCTAGTGGGTTTATTTGTTTCTCTTTTTGTTGTGTTGCTTGTTCTACTTTCATGGGGGTATGTCCCATGTTTGAACTAGTAAGGATGTTACCTTACTACTTGTTTTGATTTTTGTGAATATATAGAATCACCGGGGTAACCCTTTACCCAAAAAAAAAAAACCAACCCCCCCCCCCCCCGCAAAATCGGTTATGCAAGTGGCCCCCACCCCTTTGATTTTCTTTAATTATTTAAGGGATTTGTCTTATACTTTAGGAGACATAAGACCTAAAGGTTTATAAGATGTTGGAAGCTTTCATTATTTAACCACTAGACCTTCATTCACAAGTTCATCTTCACTCCAACAACAAACTATTTCTCTCCTCTCTTCTCTTGGCTTCGGCCGAACCCAAGGCACCCCACCATCATCATCATTCAATCTCCTTCTTCCATTTTACTTGCATACAAAGGTGTTAAAGGTCATATAAAGAGGCTAGGAGCTTTCGGAAGTGCAAGGACCTTCTTCATTTGCTATTAACTACCACTTTTCTTCTCTTGAACATCCCTAGCCTTGAGCTAGTGGTAAGAACATCCTACACTTCATATTTCATCTTGTTTAAGTGGTTAAAGTAGGCTACATGATGATAAACTTAAAGAACACTAAGAAACTTGAACTTGAAACATGAACATAAGCTAAAGTTATGAAGAAATCATGTTGTTTAGTGTTGATATACTTGTTGATTGTTGATTGTTTGTAGAAATGATGTTGATCATAATGTAGTCTTGCTAGATCATGATTAAAAACATAATCTAGCAAGTTGAGAGGATGAACATGTTAAAAGTTATGAATCATCCTCACTAAAGTCATGAACTTGAATGAATATAATGTTTTTTTGTAAAAATGATGAACAAAGTAAGTTTAAAGTCTTGTAAATCTAAATATTTCAAGTATGATTTACCAAGTAACCAAGTGAAAAATACAAATATACTAAATCCTGGTTCTTACATAAATATACATCATTTTAGTGGCTAACAAAGCTAAGAAGCACATGTGTGTAACAAGAAAAATACATGACGAAGTATTTTTGGAAAATAAGAACATAAGTTGTAAACATCCATATTCTTTAAAAATGGAGTTTTTAAAGAAATAATTACACTTCCAAGGGTAACAAGACTTACTAATTACACTAGTAAGTTACTACACATTTTTATAAATTTTCAAGTTCATGAGTTGGTAGTTTATGCTTGTTTTAACAAGATTGGTAAGTAGAGATTGTATATTGTTGATTGAGAATTGTTTGGATGGATTTTTGAAAAGAAAATGATATGCTAATAAGCATGGACATCTCCGTTTACAAAGGAAACTTTGGCGAAATTTTCTAAAATTCCAACACTTAGAAAATATTTTTCTAACAAATGTTACTAGTATATTTTACAACTTGTGTTTCGAATATAAACTTCGCCATGGGTTTTGTCACAAAAATACAAAGAGTCGGAGGTTGGTTTTTGTAAATAAAAATGGGTAAATATATATATTTAGAATATATATCTTATACTAGAACAATTGTGTCGATACTTGTTTATTTTGTGAGATAGTTATATTATTTTAGGATAAAATAATATAACTTAACAAAGTACCTAGACATTAGAATTGTGTGGTACGTGATAGAAGTAATGAGTAGATAAACCGCACATAGGATACGTGTTATGCTTGAGAAACTGATTGTTATCTGTACCATATTAGGACGTGCTTGATTTCCTGATTATTAGAATAATTAATCTAACCGAGCAAACCAAGGTGAGTTCACACACTTTCTAAGGCATGGGATTCCCGGTGGTTGGGAATGGGTTAAAGAATTAAAACGGAACCTACATATCCTCCTTGGGTAGGATATGTACCGCCATCCTCCATAGGTAGGATGCCAATATTAATCCTGCGTATTCTCCTTGGGTAGAATACGTACGTTCGTCCTCCTTGGGTAGGACAACAACCTTAAAACCTACTAGACAAAACTCTATCATTAAGTCCCTCATTTTATATCGACTTAATCGCCGAGGCCAATGGCGAGCGGGTCATTAGTTAATAGCGCTATTAGGTTTAACAAACCTCACACCGTACCAGTCGGACGGGCGTGTACTAATGGACTATGGCAAACTGTCAATGATGATAGACATTGACGTAGGGCACAACTATCGTTCGTCAGTTGTCGATATGGTAACGGTCTAGTGGTTCACATGGGGAAGCCCCCACTGATTTTGGATATGGTTTGGGTAATAAAGAAGGAACTGGTTAATCATACTTTCAACTACGGGGTAACCCCCAAGGCAAATAAGCCAGCGAAAGACAAAACATGTTTTCGGAAACAACTTAAAACTAAACAACCAAACGTGAACTCACTCAACTTTGTTGTTGACTCGTTGTTACATGCCTTACAGGTCGTTAGATGCTTATGGAGCTTACACGAGGAGGAGGTCGTTGTGGGATATGGACTGTTATGTCCCGTGCTAAACATTTAATCCTTATGAACTTATTAAACTTACGTTTTGGACTTTAAACTTATGAACTATGGAACCTATGTTTTGGTTTACGTATTATGCTACCGCTGCTAACTTAAGGTTGGCTGCTTTCTCTTGGTCACCAATTATATTGTGAATGGTTTTATCCACTTAATTATGTTGTTCAATATGAATGGTGGCTCGATCCTGGTCATGTCACGCCTCCAAGCGGTGATACTCCGCATGGTGTGTCACACCCCAACCGATGGCGGAATCATCGGGGCGCGGCACTAGGCGAATCAGATTGCTCAAGAGAATCCATAACAACTATGTTGCGATAAATAATACAATCACATAAGTTATCACAGATTTCTTGTCCTCTCGAACAATACAAATCCGACAACCTAGATTTTAGTTGAGTTTCTAGACTTCCTAGCTTGATTTGATATAGCCTGCGACCTAACCTGCAACATACGTTAAAATATTTGTCAATACAAAAGTATTGGCGAGTATACAGGTTTAATATGCATAGCGTAATAGATAAAAAGTGTTGCGAATTTCCACATACATAAACGTAACACACAACATACATACTCACAAAGCTGATACTACCAACTAAGTCCTCGATGCTCGAATATGCGATGGCAAACTAGACCCCGTCGGGCGCAATAGTACTATACTTGTCATGGTGGGTCGTCGCGAGTATAAGCCCTAGCACATATGCAACTAGCATCACGTATATGTATGCATAACAGTTATTCGCAAATGATAATTCGATTAATTGAATAATTCGTTTGATAAGTTCGAATTGTTAGAAACGTATGCTACACCCAAAATGCGATTAAAAAGGGGTTCAAGTATACTCACCGTGCATATTTAGCGAGAATACAGCTTGATAGGGTCGGTTGCAAGTACTTCTGCGTTAATCATCGAAGGATATAGTAAACGATGTACGGTTGAGCGAGAATGTTAACGAAAAGTTAGTTATCGGGTCGGATTGTGCTCATCCATTCGGATGGGCTCACCGATCGGATGACACATGGATCGGATGAGATTGGTCCGGTCGGATGACAATTATGGATTAGATGAGGCTGGTCCGGTCGGATGACATGCAATCCGATCGGATGACATGCAATCCGATCGGATGACATGTGATCCGGTCGGATGACATGTGATCCGGTCGGATGACATATGGTCCGTTCGGACGACATGTTATCCAGTCGGATGTCACGTCTGTTTTATCGTCCCGATCAGTCGTTTTTGAGTGTTTTAGGTAGGAATACGTGCGGCTTTACTGGAATAGTGTAATTTCGTATTAGCAATTGAAATTCCATCAGTTCTGACCCATTCTAACGGCCGGGAATCACCCCGTTCCACCAGATCTGGCCGTTCTTGACGGTTTCTCATGTTTAACTGGAAATCGCACAGTTCCTTGGGTAAATACATAGATTTAGGTGAGATTTGTTATCAAAACATGTGGAAATCACCCAGATCTGAGTCGTTTATGGTGGGATGAGGTCACAACTTGAAGTTCATATGAACTCTTGGTGACATCACCTTAAAACGCCTCAAATCAGTAGATTTCATGGTTAGAAAATGAGTTTTGAAAGACAGAAAGATGTAGAATTGTGTATAGATCATAGAAGTACAAGGTTTTAGGTTGAAAACTTACCGAAATCGCTAGGAATCGAGGAAAAAGGGCCTTGAAGCGTGCTTGGTCGAGTGGGAGCTGTCACATCACTTAAACAGTGGTGTGACATGCTATTTATAGGCAAAAGAAGGCTGAAAAGGGTTTTGGGTCGGATGAGGCCCATCCGTTCGGATGGCTTGTCCATCCGGATGGCTATCCTGGTGTGAGGCGTTTCTTCGTTTTCAAGCGTTTTGATAGTTTTTGGAGTACGTGCTTTTTATATCATTATATATATATATATCACTAGGAGTCGTATTTACGTATCCATACTTCAAAGTTTCGATATAACAACCGGTTTTCGTTTCGAGTGTGCGATTATTAGCAACGCTTCACAGCCATCAAGGAGGGTAGTATAGGTCCTTTCTCGATGTCATCGTGAACGTTATTGTGTGTTGTGCCACAAAGACTGACGGGGTACCATTCACTCGTATTGTCATCATCGTCACGATGACTGGAGCTATAGCACTCACCCGAGAGTCTTTGTTAGCGTTATTTGTCTGTGTTTCGACACATCACGACCACCGAGGAGGGTAGAATAGGTCTTCACTCAATGTCATCATGAGTGTTAGTGTTTGCGATGTGTAATAGCTATAGTATAATGCGAAAATATGCGAGTATCCTTCGAATAGTGATGTATGCGAGATAGTTACATTATGATCCGAATCTCTGGTGCTAGGCGTAACGGGTATATCGAGTAGTAACAATCGTACGAAAGTGTGGGTTGTTACAGTCTCCCCTGCTTTAGGAAATTTTGTCTCGAAATTAATCCAATAGGTAGACTTCTGAGAGTTGATCTCACGTAAGTAGCGATACAGCGAGTGATTTGACCGCGAGTTGACAAGCGAGAGTGCTTCGACTGAGAGAGATCGATTGCGATAGCGAGAAGGCGACGTAAAAGACAAAAGTAATATCCCACGAGTTGGCGTTCCATAGTACCTCGTGTCGCGGAGAATTCGTTAGTTCGATGCGATCGTAATTTAAAGAACTTGAAAGGTTTCTCATGACGTAGAATTAACTGAATCGTTCGTTAACCAACGTTACAAGAAGCGTTCGTTTTAGATAAACAAAAGGAAATTTTGGACGACAATCTCGAAAGGTTTCCTTTTACGTATGGTCAACTGAGTCGATGTTAACCAACGTTGCAAGGAAGTTTAGGTTTTACACACTTCAGAGAATTCGAAGATGGAAGCTGAGGTTACGAAAACTCTCCTACGACACGGGTTCAGCTGAACTTGATGCTGAACCAATGTCTCGAGAAAGTCTTGTTTTTGACGTTGGAAAAAGGTTTTAAGGGAAAATTGGACTCATGAAAGCTCCCCTTGGACATGGAGTTAAGCTGGTTCGATGTTACCTCCACGTTGTGAGGAATTTCACTTGTCCCATGGTTTTAATAAATTTTTTTATAAAAAAATCAGTTTTAACCGTTGAAAAAGACAATTTAGCATCGAGCCCCACTTGGCACCTTCCCACGGAAATTCGTTAATATGATTAAAACATTTATATATAGGAAGTACCAGCGGCGTATCCACCATGTTTCTCCCATATTATTTCCGTTTCGTGAGGCGGTGTCATGTGCGTCGATACGACATGGATAGAATTGCACTCACTCGGTCAAATCGATAGAAAGTCAGACCGAGTATAAGATAGAATCAAATGGGTTAAGCCGGCGAGTTGAATTGCGAACGTAGCCACAACAGCGTGCGCGAGTAGCCTGATGACACAGGACATTTGTGTGTCGTGTCTGTGTAGGCGTCGAGTGATTAAGCGAATAGTACGTTTTCGATTTGATTCCACATTAAAACCACATGGCACGTTTCCACGAGGGTTTGCTAACATGACGAAACACCATGTTCAACCAGGTTAGTTTTGCCTCGTGAAGCGGTGTCATGTGTACTAATACCACACAGACTGCAATGTACACCAAGCGAGCGATACGCGGTACGCGACACATGAATAAGCGATGGATTATACACGATAAGCGATAAGCGATTAGATGATTGAAGCGAATAACACAACACAACACCAGTAATGACGGCGGCGATAAACGAATTACGATAATCGGCAGTTGTTGCATGCAAGCGGTGGAGTTATACGCGATTTATGCGGTTTGATTTGATTGATTAACACCACAGAGTTTACTACATCGGGCCCCGCATGGCCTTTTTCCACGAAAGCCCGCTGATATGACTAAAACGCCTTGCTTTAACCATATGAGCTTCATCTCGTGAAGCGAGGTCATGCGTGCTGACTTAACACAAATATCTCAGATAACGGTATAACGATAGATTGATTCACAGCAATGATATAGATTCACATAATAAGCGATAGAGATTGCGAGATACACATGATAAGCGATTGCGATTAGTCGAGCTTTGTTTCGAATAAGCTTAACGTTACGTTGCGACGCATCACGGTTATCGAGGAGGGTAGAATAGGTCCTCACTCAATCAACATCGTGTGCGTTATTGTACTCGATGAGATTGATCGCGACAGACTTCCTGCCAGTCTTGCGTCGATGCAATTGCCCTGCGGGGGTAGACTCTCCAGGGTTCATCGATGAGGTGATTGCACTGCGTTTGCAGACTTACGACAAGTCTCGCGATGATGCGATTTAGTTGTTACGCCTAATGATTGAGTGTAGTGTGTTGAAAGTAATCACAATAGCATAATAGGTCTAATAACGTTCAACTCCATGTGGCACTTTCTTCACGGAACTTCGGTAGTCTGATAAAGCACACCTTGCTTGACCCCTACTACCTAGATCCCGTGGTTTGGTGTCATACTTCGTCGTAACGCTTATGACACCTTAGAATTTACTACGATCTCCGTGCACTGACCCAAATAATCTCGTGTGCACCCGTGATTAGTCGTTCCTTGCACGTTTATCGTACCTCATCCTAAGAGTGTAGTGGGGGTAAAACACATTGTTTCGTGATATAGTATATAGTACATGTGTGACTCTAGTCCAAGTGCGACGACTAGAGTGTGAAAAAGAATACGAAAACGAGAGTTAATGTTACGCATAGCGGCAACGTCGAGTAATAGAATAGGTTAAAAACTTAGAGATTAACTTTGAAAATCGTATCATTACAACTTTATTCTACGCGTGCTAGATATCTGATGATGAAGACTTCTAATGGAACTGTTGTTGTTGTACTCAAGTTCGCGGTTCGATGCGGCAGTTGCGGGTGAAGTGACCGTAGCGTTTGCAGTTATTGCAATAGCGACAGTCAGCCCCAATTGGATGATGATAGGTACACGAGTAACACTGGGGATGAGCTCCAGTGTAAGCTCGTTTTGGAAACACCGGAACTGTTTGAAGAGGCTTCGGCTGCGGCAGTTCGGTGGTTGATGAGTTCGGGCTTGAAGTCTTTCGTTTGCGCCTGGGTTTGTCGGTGTCTTGCGAAGGGATGCCGTCGTTGGAGGATTCGTCTAAGGACTCACTTGCAGAATCTTTGGTCGAGTGGTCGGAAGATCCGTCAGCAGATTTGTCAGAAGAGTTGGCAGCAGATTCGTCAGAAGAATCGTTAGCATATTCGTCAGAAGAATCGTCAGCAGATTCGTCCGAAGAATCGTCAGCAGATTCGTCAGGAAAATCGTCTGAAGAGTTTACGATGATTGCTTGGTAAGTTTGCTTGACAGGGTTCTTGTAGAAAAATCCTTCCACGAGTCGTTTGTTGTTGATTTCTGCGGCTAAGCGGTAGGTTTCTTCGATGGTAGCAGGTCTTGCAGCTTCGATAAAATCACCCACACACTCAGGCAAGCCGCGAATGTACTTCAAAATGGCTTTTTCTGGAGTGTTGACTTGACTTGGGTAGATTATGCTAAGCTGTTTGAACCTTGCGGTGTAGCCAGCGTTGTCACTTTCGACTTGCTTGATTTTCCAGAATTCGTCTTCCAGCTTCTGAATTTCGTGAGGAGGACAGTACTCTTTCTTCATGAGTTCCTTCAGCTCATCCCAAGAGAGAGCGTAAGCTGCAGAGATCCCACGTTTGTTACGTTCGGCGGTCCACCAGTCGAGTGCTCGCGATTGAAATACTCTGGTAGCGCAAGTAGTACGGAAACTATCGGGACACCCACTTTGACGAAGGGTAACTTCGATAGAATCGAACCACTGGAGTAGTTGAGTCACACCTCCTTCACCTGTGAATTCCATCGGATCACAGGCTTTGAAGTGTTTGTAAAGAAAAGCAGATTGCTGCACTTCCGTCTTGGAGTCTTCCGAGGCTCGAGAGTTGCCGAGAGAGTGCACTCGAGCGGTAATTTGAGGAATAAGCTTAACCACTTCCTTAGTCACAAGTGATGCAATCCTCTTATCGGCGCTTCGTTTGGCTCTTCTCCTAGCTGTTCGTCTCGAGGTAGAGTCGTTGGAAGGCATCTAGACAGGAAGAGACTTGGAATGAGATTCGATCATAATGATTTTCGAGTTTTGCGATGCGATTGGGTGCATTCAAAACTTGATGCGATAGTGTTATAGTAATGCGAATCACATAGGAGCCATATAGGAGACACGAAGTTCCTAAGTTCTCACACAATGACTTGTTTGTTCATACGTATACATATGTATCTATATAATTGTAATTTGTAATTATACACATATGGGTCAATTTAGAATAAGCGAGGACGCGTGGAGGTGAGAAAACGAGAGCGAAGGCGATAGATTATGCATTAGCTTTGTAGCGAACATTCGGGTTTCGTTTTAGATTGCGATGGCTGTGCGAATTGTGCGTTTTTAAAGCAGGGAGTGAAAATCGTCATCTTGAAAAATCGATAAAGCGTAAGGTTCCAAAACGTAATTAGGTTCCAACCATTTTTAAACTCGGCGGGTCGTATGATAGAGTGCCTTGGGTGTTTAGGCGTCGACTAACCAAAGTAACCCAACTATATTTGACAAGTTCGTGCACGCGCGTTGACCTAGAAGACTCCATGCTTCCACTAGGATGCAGCTCATGGCATTTGCCTTCCTGGTCATCGCGTGGCTCGAGTTATCGTGATAGTAGAGTCCTTGGTGAGAGCTTTTGAAAACCAATTTAGAGAGTGGAACGACTTATTAAGGTATGGGTTTCACCCCTGACTTAACAGCTTCGTTCCTAATTGTGGTTATGCTCTTCGAATAAATTCGCGAGTTCCACTAGATTTCGAATTGGAGACTTTCGTCGAGATGTGGATGTCACTCCTAACTCGATGAAAGGTACTCGTGCTAGAAAAATGCGCTGAGTGAGCGATCTCATCGAGAGTTCTTGTTATGCGAGTATTTTCGAAAACACGTGTATTGTGTTGGCCTTAGGAAAGGCTAAATAATATTCCAGCCTTAGGAAAGGCTTCTTCGTGTGAAGCTGTAGTACGTGGTGTTCACACAAAGTTGTAGCTTTTAGCAATTTCGATCGTGAGTATCAAGTAGGCCCGATACAAACCCTACAGGTTTGTACGAGTCGGCCTGTTGGTACTTAGACTATAGACTAGGTCGATTTCTAAGACGTCGACCCGGACTAGGTCGAGTCTTGCCTAATTCCCTATAGTTATGGCTCTGATACCAATCTGTCACACCCCAACCGATGGCGGAATCATCGGGGCGCGGCACTAGGCGAATCAGATTGCTCAAGAGAATCCATAACAACTATGTTGCGATAATATTTAATAAATTCGTTATCCCATACTAACAAATAATACAATCACATAAGTTATCACAGATTTCTTGTCCTCT